>JAOPHQ010001991.1:27500-741690 GCA_030340625.1 Merluccius polli | reverse complement strand
AAAAAGAGGACGTCTGGTCACCCTAGATAAACGATAGTCGCACATTCCTCGTAGCTACGCCGTGAAGGTGAACCCTCCCGGACTCCGCTATTAACATGAACCGCTCCGCCGGAGGAGCCGCACATCCACACGCACCGGACACCACAATACAAACATGTTTTCCATTTGATTGCTTTTAAATAAAGTTGTGTGCAGTTATACGGTAAATACGATTAAGTGTTCAATGTCTCCTACCTGGTCCAGAACCGCTTGGTCCATGCCATTAATAGGCGGCCCGCTTCGTGCGTGTGCTTGTAAAAATGATATTTAAGCTGATTATTACGGTATTGTCTCTGAAATAAAAAAGGCTTGGATCGTACAACACCGAGTGCCCCGCCACAGCCGCCATTATCTTTTCCGTCGACATTTTACAGTAGGAACCAACAAAGTAGCCTACAGTAGGAACCAAAGTGCCGGTGTTCCCTGGGACCCACGCAAGCGGAGAGCGTCTACATTCAGATTGGCTGTCAGTTTTTGCCGCTGAAACGCGTCATAGTAATTTGCATAAAGTTAAACTGTCTTCAACTTTTTTTGGTTGCTCTGGACGCTCAACTTTTGACGCTGGAAGCGTTGGACGCTTGTGACGCTTTGGACGCTCTTGCCCATAGAAAGTGAATGACTTCCGGCGATTTGGTCGCTCAAGACGCTTCTGGTGTGAACGCACAGGTGGAGTGGACAAGGCGGATTCCTCTTTGTGCGCTTTCGGTGTGAACGCACAGTACACACTCTGTTATGACTGCATTTACCACCTGCTCTGGCTGTACCATCTTGCCATCTCCAATAAACTGGTACAACAGTGGTGATTTTCCATAAAATAAGCATTATACAAGCGAATCATTTTTTATTGTTCCATCATGGCAATTTTCTGATGGCTAAAACACCTTTTATGGCATTATATTCAATATATGCTGAACCATTTAGGTGGAAAAGGGCTAACGTCTGATCAAGTCAAACCCTCACAGTGAAATTGTCTTTAAGTAGTAATGATATATTTTGGGAAATGTTGATTGCTAAATATGTAAATGCTGTTGGGGAAAGGGTGAACGGCAAATCAGACTGAGGCCAAGTCCACACGTACCAAAACGATCTTTTTTTCCCCCGTTTTCCCTGGCATCGTATCAAGAACATTTGCGTCCAAACGGATCCATGTCAATACGACTCAACACGCTACTTCATATTCCAAGCGTATAGGTGGCGCTGTTTCAGTTTTAGAAATTCACCGAAAACGGAGAGGAAGAGGCGGAGCATGCACATAAAGCCTGAGCGCTGTATACAAATATACATCGTGGTGGATGTAAAATGTGGCTTATGTGGTTGTCCATCAGGCTTTTTTGCTCAGCGTGGTGGCATAGGAGCATAATATTTTGCGATAGTAACCCTAATAGGCACAATATCTTCTCCAGCAGGAACACGAGCATGTAGTCTGCCATTGTTGTTGTTATGAGACGTCGTCACGGGTTACAAGCGGTTACGCTCGAGGGGTGTGGCGATGACGTCATCGAAACGCAAGTATGCGTATTGGCCGTCCAAACGAACACTCAAGGGCTTCGTTTGTGAATTTTTTCACCCTGGAACCAGGTTTCAGAAAAGTTTGTTTGCAAGCAATGCGTTTACAGGATTCGTTTGGACGATCGGCCAAAGCGATGCAAAACATCTGCGTTTAAACCAAAAAGCGTCTCCGTGTGGATGGCCCCTGATATCCCCTGCCAGCTGATTGCTAGCTCCTACATTGAGTTTATACCCAGAGAACATACCAAATGTTTTGAGAGTATCTAGGATATAAGGTATTGGCTCTTTTTGGTTCAGATACAGGCCATGTACACACGTAGCCGGGTATTTTTAAAACCGAATATTTCCCCCCCTCCGTTTATGAAATAATCTTTATCCACATTACCTCGTTTTCGAAAAAAAAACCTTCCACACATAACCGAACATCTGCGTTTTCAATCACATTCATATGCATTCCAAACCTGTAGATGCCAGTATTTCCCCAAATCCTACCCTATAAATCTATGTTTTCACTTCCGTAGAAAACATAGATAAGAAACATGGCGCCAAGTTCATTCGTCTGGAGCGACAACGAAACAGAATTGCTTCTAAAAGTCATTTTGGAGTATAAAGTTGAAAAGACCCAGGACGGCATGAGGGTGTAAATCACCGACCGCAATGTTGTTGTCCGTTGCCTGTGCTCTTGGAGCAGTAGTTGGGCGTGTAAAATGAGAGAGGTGAACAGCGCCTGCACAATAATTAAAACCACTACGGTCTTCAAGGCATTAGAATCCATGCTGCTTCTGCTGTAAATAAAGGTCGCACGTTTGACGTCAGAGCAGATTTGTTGTTGCTTTGGCGCATAAGTTGTGATGTTCGAAAATGCAAAACTTCGGTTATCTCTGTCTACACGCAAATGCGGAGGAATAAATAAACAGAGTTTTTCAAAAATCTTCACTTTGCCCGGAGTTTTTTTTAATATTCGTTTACGATGCGTTTTCATGCGTTTTCATGTGGATGACAGGTCCAAACGGACCTGTCATACGTGTGACGGGTACGTGTGTACGGGGCCACAGATTATTCTGTTTCAACCCTGAATAATGTTTTGCTTTTAGAGAGATATGAGGAAATAGGTGAGGAGGAAGTTCCTTAGCTTAGCAACAAGATGGCGGGATAATCTCCCCTTCCCTGAAGCAACTACTGCGATACTCTCGAGACTGGGCCCTGCCTTCCTAGTAGAAGTCAAGGCAGTCAAACCATAGATATAGAACACTAGACCGTTTGAAAATCGGATGAAATTTGAGCAAGTTATGGTTATCTAAAAGTACATGTACCACTACAACACGTTATGGGTGACCGAGCTGCCTGGAGTAAGATGGCCGCCATGTGCGGACGTTCGACTCCGTTGGCCAGCAACGCGGACGAGGCGTCTAGTGTTCTATATATATCTATGAGTCAAACTACCTTGCCCGTTGCCATTATTTAAAAAAACAACTTTACTGGCATTTTAGAAATCACAAATCAGTACAGCAGTATCAAATGTTACAAAAATGATCCCTCCTCCCATCATCATCCCCCCACCCCGCCCTCCCCCACCCAACTTTCCGGGCTCCTAATCCTAGGTCAAGTAATTGTATTGACAATGTAATGACAGTGATAACAAAAACACATGACAATGAGCAATAACAACAATGAATTAGGTACATTGATGTAATTTAGAGATCAATTAGTCTAAATAAATAAATACATCAATTATTATTATTATTATTATTAATAATAATAATAATAATAAAACAAAAAAAGCAAGGTAAATTAGTGCTTGTGGGTAATTATAGTGCATAAGTTATCAGGAGACTTTCACTGCGTTAAAATGGTAGTCAGTCTGGGGAAAGGGACTCTTAACATACGTGATCAGGAGTGCCAGTGACTATACAATTTGTCTGTTGAACCCTATATGCAGAATTTTATTTTTTCTAACTTGAAAACAGTCATACCACGTAGCCATGAAGTTGGTGATGGGGGGCAGTGTGTTCTTCCATAGTAAAAGTATTCTCTGACGAGCTATTAGAGAGGTAAATTAGATTACATTTGCTTGCTTTACTGACATTCTTCGGGTATACCAAATATAACAATCTGTGGGGATGGTTCTATTATATATCCTAGCACTTCTGAAATGACATTGAAATAAGATTTCCAGTACTCCCGCCCAGTGGCGCAAAAAGTGGGTATGCGCTGTATGCGGCGCATAGGGGCGCCGCACCAGGGGGGCGCCAAAGGGGGGGCGCCAAAGCGATGGAAGCAATCGCGCAGCCCCCCCCCCCCCCCCCCCCCCCCCCCCCCCCCCCCCCCCGCTCAACAATCGCGCAGCACCCCCCCCCCCCCCCCCCCCCCCCCCTCAACAATCGCGCAGCACCCCCCCCCCGCTCAACAATCTCGCAACCCATAATATTTATGGGGGGGGCGCCAAAATGGTTTTTGCATACCCCCCTGACTCTGGGTAGTTGCACCCCTGCTCCCGCCATGGTCCTGCTTGACTGCCATTGCTAATATCAGTGATATTATTGTCGTTATTATTACTAGTTATTAAGTATTATCATTGCTACAGTTACTGTTGTTGCTGCTTACTGTCCTCCATCATTGCTGCTGTCGTCATCATCTTCTTCATGTTCATTAGTGTATTGTTGTAGGTCCGTGTACGTCGCGGCCATTCGATTTCCGTTCTGAGATGGGAAATCCAAAATAGGGAAACGGACCCGTTTTCCGTTTTTCGTTTTGGAATTGGAAAACGGAAAACGAGAAACGAGTCTATTTTCGTTTTTCGTTTTCCGATTCTGAACCGGAAAACGAAAAACGAGTCGTTTTCTGATTCTCATTGATGTGCTTATTATCGGAAATAGGAAGGATCTCTCTCTCTCTCTCTACCACTTTTCTCTCACGTCCCCAACACGTACACAAAAACACACACGCGCGCGCGCGCGCGCACACACACACACACACACACACACACACACACACACACACACACACACACACACACACACACACAGGGTTTACGCCGAAGTGCAGATCAGTTTTGGTTCAATTCCGTCGGTACTCCCGAAAACTAAACCAAATGATGCTCTCGTCAATTAAAATTAAGAAGCGTTTCAATTAATACACCTTAATAATAAATGTCCCCGGTGGAAAGGTCCGGTGCTCACGGTGAAGTCCAGCAAGTGTTTCAGGTCCAGGTCCCCCAGTCTGGTCTGAGGTCTCTCAGGTCCAGGTCCTTCAGTCTGGTCTGAGGTCTCTCATCATGTCCACCTGGCAGCCTCTCTCTCTCTCTCTCTCTCTCTCTCTCTCTCTCTCTCTCTCTCTCTCTCTCTCTCTCTCTCTCTCTCTCTCTCTCTCTCTCATCTCTCATCTCTCATCTCTCCAGCTACAGGTTCAGAAATCGGAAAATTGTTGCGGGATGCTATAACACCCCCGACTAACAGGAATAACTCGATTAGGAAATAAAATGTTTGGCAACACGATATTTAGCAACGGGGAAAATGCAACTTTGCAATGCTGACGATTTAGGAATATCGCAACCATCAGTCAGCCATAAACCGAACCATCAACGCTTTCTGTAGACCACATATCAATTCAATTCAAACTTTATTAAGCAAACATCTTGTGAAAGGTCCATAACACCAACACAACACAATACAATAATAATAAAATAATAAAAATAGAATAAAAAAGACATAGGCCACACACACACACACACACACACGATTCCACAATGATCATATATTTACACAGGCTAGAAGAGCTGACAGAGCTCAGTTCAAAGTTGGTTAAGGCTGAAATAATACCATTAATATCATCCAACAGTTTATCCGGTTTCCTTTGGACAATCAACAACTCCACAGGATCAAAGCCAACTTCATGGCATGCAGTATGCCGGTGTGGTCGGTGCTGTTGACGGGACGCACATACAAATAATTGCGCCATCAAAAGATGAGGACGTGTTCGTCAATAGAAAGAACGTACATTCCATCAACACGCAGATTGTTTTTGATGCAACTTTTTACATTCTTGATGTTGCGAAGTGGCCTGCAGGGTCTACCCGTGATCCGCGTATTTTAATGGGGAGCGGTCTGAGGCAGCTTTTTGAGAGGCACAATGTACCAGTTGGGTGTCACTTGCTGGGTGACAGTGGCTAGTCCCGGCAAGACGACACCCTATCTCAATCCACAACTGGGAGCACAGTTAAAGTATAACATGTAAGTGATTACGCAGATTACGTTTAGTCCTATGCGTAAAAAACATCGTATTAGCTCTTTGTCGCCTTTTATTTGTTGAATCCATATCTATTATTGTTTACTGTTTTCCTCCATGTACAGTATGTTAGAGCACACAAAAATACACGAAATGTTGTGGAGAGAGGAATTGGGAGAGATGAAACGTCGATTTCATGTCCTGCACCGGACCTTTCCACCGGGGACATTTATTATTAAGGTGTATTAATTGAAACGCTTCTTAATTTTAATTGACGAGAGCATCATTTGGTTTAGTTTTCGGGAGTACCGACGGAATTGAACCAAAACTGATCTGTATGGGGGTATTATTGAGACAATATTATTTGTGTGTGCGTGTCTCAATCTGTGTGTGTGTAATAAGATTTGTGTGTATTCACATTTGTGTGTATTCACATTTGTGTGTGCGTAATAAGATTTGTGTGTCTGTATTCACATTTGTGTGTGTGTAAAGAAATCTGTGTGTCTGTATTCACATTTGTGTGTGCGTAATAAGATTTGTGTGTCTGTATTCACATTTGTGTGTGTGTAAAAAATGCGTACTGAGATCTGTAAATGTCTGTCATCAGTTATAACTCAGGCGGGAGCTCTGATTGGCCGTCTTTTTACACGTGGATTTTGGCACACTTCTGCCGTGCAGATCTGCAAATTTGCGATCCGTGTGTAAAAACGATTCGTCTGTAACTTCACGCAATACAGTCTACACACCACTAGTCGGCGCGCAGCACCCAGTGAAGTTAAGCGTGTCATTGTCATGGGGAAGATGGCTGCCGTTAATGACACTGGCCATTTTAGATAGAAAATATAATATAAACTTCGAAAAACTCATGGGTAAGTTAACGTTTGTTTTCCTCATAAATAAACGCATTGTAAAGCCCATGAGTTGTTCGAAGTTTCCGACGACCGGCCAGTGTCATTAACGGCAGCCATCTTCCCCATGACAATGACACGCTTAACTTCACTGGGTGCTGCGCGCCGACTAGTGGTGTGTACACTGTATTGCGTGAAGTTACAGACAAATCGTTTCTACACACGGATCGCAAATTTGCAGATCTGCACGGCAGAAGTGTGCCAAAATCCACGTGTAAAAAGACGGCCAATCAGAGCTCCCGCCTGAGTTATAACTGATGACCAGTGTTGAGACTAACGCCGTTAGAATAAACGCGATTACGTAACGCCGTTACATTCCTCTGTAATTTGTAATCTAATTAATTACTTTATCCAGCGTTACTAACGCCGTTTCCGTTACTAACATGACTTGTGTTGCCGTTAGTCCCTTACTAAAATCGGGGGCCCCAGCGCGATCATGGAAAAAAAAAAAAAAAAAGCCTGCAGCCAGCATGAGTTCTAGGCTATTGTTTTTTCTTTTCTTCCTTTCCTCCTCCTCACTTCATAAGCGGGCTGCAGAGTAGAGAGCACACTAGTACAACACGGTTTCGATAAATACCAAGGATAAGACAGGTCATGTTTTGCGGATATGGAACAAGGAAGTAACTGACTTGACGATGTATAGCTGCGTGACATCATTGACGAATCCTTGTAGGAGTTTATTTTACACACAAACCGACGTAGCTTCTGTGCGGCGCACACACACAACTTTCGACCGGTAAAACCAAAGTGATAGACAGAGAAGAAATGGCGAGTACAGAAGAGGAGGATAAAGTGGGAAAGTCGGCGTTTAGCAAGTGGAAATATAAACACTACTTCACCATCGTTGAGAGAAAGGGGAAGAACTTGTATTTGAAGTGCACGTTATGCTCGGGAGGAAAGCGTTTGTCCACATCGGCCGCGAGCAACTCAAATCTAATGAAGCATCTGACCACAACACATGCAGCAACAAAACTAGTGGCAAAAAACACCGACAACAGCAATAATACATATTATGTTGATGAGCAATAAATTGAATTATTGAAGTTCATATCCCCCCCCCATGGCAAAGGATATTTGTTTAAGGTTAATTATCTCTCTATGCTGTTCTACTCTATGAAACTGGCGTGTGAAACATGCTTCTAAAAAGCCGAATTCTTTGACATATTACTTTGTTTTAGTAACGCAAAAATTACTTTTCCTAGTAATTAGTTACTTTTATAATAGAGTAATTGAGTTACTAACTCAATGCGTAATTGAGTTACTAACTCAATTACTTTTTTAAGAAGTAATTTGTAATTGTAATTAGTTACTTTTTCAAAGTAATTTGCAAAGTAATTTGCCCATCACTGCTGATGACAGACATTTACAGATCTCAGTACGCATTTTTTTTTACACACACACAAATGTGAATACAGACACACAAATCTTATCACAAACACACAAATGTGAATACAGACACACAGATTTGTTTACACACACACACATGTGAATACAGACAGACACATCTTATTACGCACACACAAATGTGAATACACACAAATGTGAATACACACAAATCTTATTACACACACGCAGATTGAGATACGCACACACAAATAATATTGTCTCAATAATACCCCCATAGATCTGCACTTCGGCGTAAACCCTGTGTGTGTGTGTGTGTGTGTGTGTGTGTGTGTGTGTGTGTGTGCGCGCGTGTGTGTTTTTGTGTACGTGTTGGGGACATGAGAGAAAAGTGGTAGACAGAGGAGAGAGAGAGAGAGAGAAATCCGTGTATCATTCGTTCTTTACATATTCAATTGAGAATCCAAAATCGGAAAATGAAAAAACAATTTGTTATTTCGTTATTTGTTTATGAATCTGATACCAAAAAACAAATAACGGTTTGTTTTTCGTACTTTCGATTTTATGTTCAGATCAAAAATAGGAAATTAAAAAACGGGGCCACGGGCCGAACTTGATTTTGATATTTAATTTCTCCGATTTGTGTGAGCAGGAAGTCTTAGATTTATATTGACTTATATTGATCCAATCACAGCACTCTCCAGCTCTTTGTCCGATACATGTCTTTTTCACTTATGGTCGTGTTGAACACAGAATCTTCCAACACTCATTTCAGAGCATCGCTGGAGGCCCATCTGCTGCAGTATGGTGGAAATCTCTGCATGCGTCTTGCCAGTTTCAAATAAGTCTTTAATTAACGTATGGTTCCAGTGCAGCCATGGCGTCGATACCAAATTACTCCAAATAATACTGATTAATTGACTTACAATCACTGCATGATTCTGTTTTTTTCAGGCTTTCTTTCACACTTAACTGTTGACGAATTTGCTGCAAGCTTATCAAGTGCAACACACAAAGAAGTCAATAACTTCCTGGTCACACAAATCGGAGAAATTAAATGAAATTAAATGATACACATCAAAATCAAGTTCGGCCCGTGGGCCCGTTTTTTAATTTCCTATTTTTGATCTGAGCATAAAATCGAAAGTACGAAAAACAAACCGTTATTTGATTTTTGGTATCAGATTCATAAACGAATAACGAAATAACAAATTGTTTTTTCATTTTCCGATTTTGGATTCTCAATTGAATAGGCTATGTAAAGAACGAATGATACACGGATTGAGAGAGATCCTATTCCCTATTTCCGATAATAAGCACATCAATGAGAATCAGAAAACGACTCGTTTTTCGTTTTCCGGTTCAGAATCGGAAAATGAAAAACGAAAATAGACTCGTTTCTCGTTTTCCGATTCCAAAACGAAAAACGGAAAACGGGTCCGTTTCCCTATTTTGGATTTCCCATCTCAGAACGGAAATCGAATGGCCGCGACGTACACGGACCGTTGTAGCTCTCTCTCTCTCTCACTCTCCCCCCCCCCCCCCCCCCCCCCCCCCCCCCAACTGGTCAAGGCAGATGACCACCCACCTAGAGCCGAAGGGTCTGTCCGAGGTTTCTGCCTTTCAACAGGCAGTTTTTCCTTGCCCCCGTCGCCAAGTGCTTGCTAATGGTGGTACTGTTGAAGCCATTTTGTTACCACCTGAACAACGATGTATAATGGTTTCCCCTCGCACTGTCAATTGAACATGGATGTTACCAAACAGGTGTTGTGTGCTAGTTTTATGACTCCGCTACCACTCACCCATGTTAAACTTTAGTATGTTTCATGTCGGGAGTATACTGATTGGCTTACTCAATATTGTAAAGGAGGGGGGCTTGTCAGATTTAGATTCATACCAGCGATTGTAACCGCTGCGTCCTTCATACAAGGCTGCACATTAGGTGCACACACACACACACACACACACACACACACACACACACACACACACACACACACACACACACACACACACACACACACACACACACACACACAAATATATAATGTTAATAACATGTTCATTTGTCAAAATTTCAAACAAGTGGACCATAGCATCCTCACAAATACTAATAATAATGTAAAGCAAAAAATAAAACGATGTTGGATTTTGATTGTTTATTGACTATTTGTCCTAATATCAGGCAAACTATTTTGTCTGAATACTAAATTGGTTGATGCTAAAGTAACATTTATTTTTGGAAAGCAGAAACATTATTTAAATGCATGTGTTATAACATTTGCAAACAAATCAGATTTTAGTAGGACTAGTGTGGAAAACCATTTACAAACATAAACCATTACAAACAACATTATTTTTTGTGTCAGTATGCCGAGATTCAGCTCCTGTTGTTCTGTAACACATCAGTGAGGCCTCGGTTGTAGTCCTTAAGTTGCTGGATGACAGTTTGAGATACAAAGGCATAGTTGCTTTCCTGGGCTTTCGAAGCAATGACTAACATGGACACTGTCAAGGAAAGATAATCACACAAGCTTACTGACAGATAATCTGTAATGTTAAAGCAAGTATTAAAGCTGGTAAGGTAAGATTCAAGAGTTTTCAAGATGGACAGTAGAAACGAGCAGAAGAGGGCCAGAATTTGAAACTAAACAAAAAAATGGAGGGTTACACTGTAACCCAGGTCCTCTGAGTGGAGAGACTGACTCTCCACTACATATTTCATATGTATGGGAACTGACCCCCACACAGGCAGTAGACGTGGATACTCTTTAAGACACATCACCTGTGGTGGCCATGCTCTGATTAGCAATCAGTGGGGTAACTTAAGCCCCACCCCAGCATGGCCACCTTGATTAAATTTGATTGGAACACATTTCGGAGTGGCT
Organism: Merluccius polli; assembly: GCA_030340625.1. Lineage (NCBI taxonomy): Eukaryota > Metazoa > Chordata > Actinopteri > Gadiformes > Merlucciidae > Merluccius > Merluccius polli. The sequence goes on along the minus strand of JAOPHQ010001991.1, from coordinate 730,778 downwards.
CTGGTGGAGTGTCAGTCTCTCCACTCAGAGAACCTGGGTTACAGTGTAACCCTCCGTTCTCTATCGTGTTCGAGACTGACTCTCCACTACATATTTCATATGTATGGGAACACTGTAAGACACACCGTGAGGAAATCAGCAGACCAGCTGCTCCTGCGGTAGGGCTGGGCGATTATGGAAAAAATAATAATCACGATTATTTTGATTGATATTGAAATCACGATTAATAAACACGATTATTCATTGATTTCAAAAAAAGTGTTTATTGCACCACCAAAACTCAACTTTAAATATAACTTTTAGAAAACAACCAGTAATAAATTAGTAACAAGTAAAAAAAAAATATATATATACAAATAATAATAAAAATAATAGCTCCCAAGCTGTCGCGCGACAATGTGACGTCACGGGAGCGCCGTAAATATTTATACTCGCGCTGGTGGCCGCGACAGTAGTTGCAGTCTTCTCCTGAACAGAGGTGGCGCCACTGAGGAAAGGCGACCAACTTTTCTATTTCTACGCACTAGAAGAAGAGATACTAATACTCATAGACATATATACATATATTATGTCTATGCTAATACTGGTACCCCTGTGTCTTTAATTTCTTACACATCATTAGACATTCAGTTAAGGTTTAGTTCACCGGGATGTCTCTCACTATACAGCATTATGTCTATTACTTTACATTGCTATTATTCTACATCACTGCCCCACCTGGTCAGCCATCAACAGTCCAGTGTATGGCAGCAGTTCTCATATGAATAGTGTTTGTAAGCATCTATCTTAACTTAATGATTATTTTATATAATTGTATTTTATAACTTACTGCCGCTTTGAGATAGTTTTCCAGCCACGTAATTTCACTCGTCTTTGACCACAACAACAGTAGACAGCACTTACGTAAAACCACGGTTTATTAGCGAAAAAATATAGGCCTACACCACACATAAAATAGAACATATAAAGGAAGAAGCCAAAATACAACGCTATGGAATGATAGCGCTGCGGCGCGCCGCTCATGGGACGCTGCTGAGACGTTCCGCGGCGGCCCGGTGGAAATGCTTTCATTGATTAGAGTGGCAGCGATCAGCAGCGGTGACCACGGCACACGGCCCCGGTGGAAATGAGCAGGCGCATTAAAATGTGCCTTCGAACTCGTCCGTGTTTCTGTTTCCGCTTTGTCGCGCGCCGCTGACAAAAAGAGAGGTGTGCGGCACGGCGCGACCGGGCTAAAATCCTGTTGCTTGGGAGCAGCGAGTATACTGCGGCCTTAATTTGCGCGGCGGCATATTAATCATTTTTCTTCGATTACAGTGTTTTCATGATCGTGAGAAGCCAAAATCGAAATCGTGATCGAATTTCGTTTAATCGCCCAGCCCTATCCTGCGGCAGCCCGAGGCAATTTAACCTCAATGCATCAGAGCCTATAAGTAGGGTGACCACCCGTCCCGCGTAGCGCGTGACCGCACAGCGTTTGAAACCCAATTCACGCGTCCCGCGAATTGAGACCTTGTCACGCATAATCAATACTTGCTCCAAAAAAATCGCGCCGCCGCCCCCCCCCCCCCCCCGGTCAACAAAATGGTTGTCTGTGGTTGTCCCCCCGAAACATACCCCTTGTCCCCCCTTGGGCTTCTTAGCAGGTGGTCACCCTACCTATAAGTGCTCCCTAATGTGCTCCAAAACTAATACTTGCCCCAAGGATTTAATTTTTACTTGTGGCCTAGGTGCAAGACGCTACCTAGGCCCAGCTGGCCCCGCCAGACGCTTAGGCCAGTCAACTAGATTTGTGGTCTAGGCGCAAGACGCTTCCTAGGCCCAGCTGGCCCTGCCAGACGCTAAGGCCAGTCGACTAGACTCGTGGTCTGGGCGCAAGACGCTACCTAGGCCCAGCTGGCCCCGCCAGATGCTAAGGCCAGTCAGACGGTACATAAAATAGTCACCTAGCCTGCAAACGCCAGGCTAGCTGAAAATGACACGACATTACTCCAAACCAAGGCCTATCCTTAGGGAGCCGAGGTCCCAGAGGCATAGTAGGTACAGTAAGTACCGCACGTACAGTACTACCGCGTGGAGCCCAGCACACGCTCCGTGAATGGGGTGTTGGCTGCCACATTCACGCAGTAAAACCTGGCAAAAGTGGAGGGGGTCGACCACGAGGCCGCCATACAGATCTCGGATAGAGGGGCACCTCGCCACCAAGCCCATGAGGTAGCGAGGCTCCGTGTTGAGTGCGCCCGCACCCCTGTCGGGGCTGGTCTGCACGCTTGCGCGTATACCTCCTGGATCGTGTCCACCACCCAATGGGAAAGCCTTAGAGACTGGTTGCCCGAGGCAGTTACGTCCATAACAGACGAAGAGCTGGTCTGTCGATCTTTGGTCCTCTGTCCGCCAAATTAGAGTTGAGCCGGATACTCGGCTGAAACGAGTATCCGGTACGGATAAAGCACTTTTGCCGAGTACGAGTATTATACGAGTAATACGAGTCAATATCTGTGCTCGGATTGAATGAAAATCCTCATTGGGTAGCTGACTGTGTCAGCGTTCTGTGATAGACTACAGCGCCCCTCCCCTACACAATGCAGATGTGTTGTTGTGTCCCGCTCTGATCACTCACACACAGAACAGCTCTCTGTCTCTCCCTCAGTCACTCAGGTTCGCGGGTCGTTTTCCGTTAATGTTTAGGGTTTCTTCAGCTTCAGGTTTGTTATTACTTAGGTTGGTACTTACTTATGAACCAGTAGAGTTCTGGTAAACGTGGGTTCGTTCAGACGTGGTGCCGACTCGCGTTGCGTCTCTGCCTGTCGGAGATTTTTTTTTCTTTTTCTTTTTTTAACCGTCATCTGGCTGCCTGACTCTAACCAGTTTTTTTTTACTTCACGCAAGGTGTCTGACACTTTCTTGCTGTATTTCGTGAAAAAATAAAGCTAGTAGTGGTATAAATATTGGAAATCAAGCTACACACACACATACACACTCTCTCTCTCCCTCTCCCTGCCGGTCGTCTGAGTTTTTCTTTTTTTTTTTTTTCAATGCTGATGCTGTCCTGTAAATAGTTTTCTAATCAGCAATAAATAACAATTTCTGATCAACCCATATCAATTGCATGCTTAAAATAACATACCGGTTAAAACCTTGCTTATTTCAAGACAACCCGACCCACTTCCGGGTTAAACCCCGCCCACTCCGAGTACAGATACAGATCATTCATATGGTTAACAGATACAGATACAGATAATCCTGTACTCGCTCATCCCTACGCCAAATGTACATCGTCAAAGCCCTAACCGGGCACAATAAAGACTACTAGCTCAACCCCGTCTCACCGCCCTGCGGAGGGTTGAAAGGGTGCAGCTCGAAGGACTGACTGGAATCTGACCAGACCTTAGGGTGGAACGCAGGGTTCGGCCGCAGCACCACCCCAGCATCGTCAGGCAGGAAGCGGCAGCACTCCTCATGCACAGACAGGGCATGCAGCTCCCCTATCCTCTTAGCTGTCACGATTGCCAGCATAAATGCCGTCTTGAGAGAAAGCCATTGCAGCCCCACTGTTTCCAGGGGCTCAAATGTCTCTAAATCCCAAGGGGGGGCTGGCGGTCTACCCTGCGAGGGATGAACCCTACGAACCCCCTTAAGAAAATGATTAATAAGGTCACAACAACCTTCTGTTAATTTCCAAGGCCCAACGCGGGCCACCTTTATGGCTGCCACCATTCCCCTCAAAGTTGTAGGAGACTTGCCTGCCTCCAACATTTCCTGGAGGAGCTGGAGGATGTCACGAGCCCCCCAAGAGAGAGGATCCAACTGTCTAGTATTGAACCACAACCAGAATGCTTCCCATCGGTACGCATATGCCGTCCTCGTCGATGGAGCCCGGGCTACCTGCAGAGTATCAACCACAGACGGGGCCAACCCCATGGCTAGAAACTCGGCCCTCTCAGGGGCCAGGCCCAGAGCCTGAGTCCCTGGGGAAAGGGATGGAAGTGTGTCCCGTGGGCTTGAGACAGGAGGTCCCGCCGCACCGGGAGCTCCCGCAGTTGATCTTGAAGAAGGGGTGCAATTGCCGAGAACCACGTCATCTGGGGCCAATTGGGGGCCACCAGGATGAGGCTTGCCTCCTTGACCTGGACTCTCTGAAGGAGCGGGTGTAGGAGGACGAAGGGAGGGAAGGCATAGAGGAGACCCTGCGGCCACTGATGTGCCATTGCATCTGTGCCCAGGGGGGATCGTCCCTCCCCATGGAGAAGAAGAGAGGACAATGCGTTGTCTCTCTTGAAGCGAACAGATTGGCTACGGCAGTACCAAACCGGTTCCAGATTTCTTCCACCACCTGAGGGTGCAGCCTCCATTCTCCTGTGAGGGGTCCCCCTCTGGAGAGTCGATCCGCCACAACGTTCATCAGACCTGGCACATACATTGCCCTCAGGGACTTGAATCGGTGGTGCGCCCACTCCCGCATCGTCCGCGCCAGTCTGCAAAGGTGAGGGGAGCCCAAGCCCCCCTGTCTGTTGACATACGCCGCAGCCACTGTGCTGTCTGTCCTCACCAGGACATGGCGGTTCCTCAGAACTGACCGGAAGCGTAGAAGAGCCAGATATATTGCTCTCAGTTCCAGGAGGTTGATGTGCTGCGTCAACCATGGTCCGTGCCAACGGCCACTGATGCCTACGCCCTCGTGGACAGCTCCCGTGGACTTTGACGGCTGGAGCTTGCTCTTCTTCCTGTTGAGGCGCAGGCCCAGGTGCTCCATATGCTGCAGGAGACGAGCCACGCCAGCCAATCATCCAAATAATTTAGGATACGGAGGCCCTCCCCATGCAGAGCCTCCCCACCTCGTAATCGTGCGGGGGGCTAGGGAAATGCCAAACGGGAGGACACAGAACTCGAACGTTCTGCCGTCGAAGGCGAACCTGAGGTATCGTATGTCCCTGTGGACTGTGTCCCTCCCATATTGGAATTTGAAAATAAGTGTCCTCCAGGTCAATTGTGGCAATCCAGTCACCTTGGAGGATGGACTGACGGACCCTCGGTACTGTCAACATCTTGCAATGCAGGGGCCTCAAAAATTCCCCAAAAACAGTCCCCGCAAGTCCAAAATTGGTCTCAGCCTCCCATCCTTTTTGGGGATGAGAAAGTAACGGGAAAATAACCCAGTCTGCTGATTGGTCTGCGGCACCACTCTGATGGCTCTCTTCGCCAGGAGAGTGTCGATTTCCGCAGCCAGAATCCCTCTGTGCTGTGAGTCTGCCACGACTGTGAAGGTGACAGACCTTGTCCGTGGGGGAACGCGCAGGAACTGCAACCGATACCCCTGAGTCATGGTCGAAACCACCCAGGGGTCCGCCCCAATTGTCTCCCAGGACGTCCTCTGTCCCAGGAGACGGCAAGAGGGGGCTGGGTCCCCCAACCTGTCAGGAGCGAGGCGGGATCACACAAGGCCCTCGGCCCTGCCCCCGCCCCATACACCGGCCCTGTCCAGCCCTGCTCCGGCGTGCAGTGTCCAGCTGGACCCTCAGGTCATCTGGAGCTGCCTGTGTTGGCTGGGGGGCTGCGGCCCGAGGCACAGCCCGAGGCGCCCCAGAGACCCGTCTACAGCGGTTGCTTCGGAGGACCCCCGACATCTCCCGAGCACACCGGTGGGCATCTTGGGCCTGCTCGAGCATTGTAGTCGCACCTGGCCCAAACATGGCAGATGGTACCACTGGCAGCCTGAGCAAACAGTTTCGATCGTCTGTCTGTAGCTGCGACTGAGACAACCAGAGGTGGCGCCTCGCCACCCAAAGTGAGGTTAAAGCTCTACCAGATGCCACCGCTTGCTCCTTCAATGACTTTGTCAGGAGCGAAGACACCTGCTGTAACTCGGCCACTCCCCAGCTGCCTGGTCAGATGGTTCTGATACAGGGCAAGGATAGCCCCTGTGTTAACCAGCTGACCCTGAATTGCCAACTCCATGTACTCTGGTGAGATTGGAATCCATGGCCCTTGTGTTCCTGCTTGGGCAACTTGGCTTCCCCAGGACCGATGAGGTGGGGGAGACTAAGGCCCCTAAGGCCTGGTCCATGGGAGGAGCCAGGCCACAGCCAATCCTCTCACGACCATCAACACCTGCCAGCCGTTTAGTTAGCCCCGACCAGCGATGGGCGTCGGCTTGTTTTGAAAACTGCTCCAGCACCAGGTCCTCTACATCAGAGAGCAGAGGTATCGTGAGGGGGCGTGGCTGGTCCCCTTGTCATCGAACCGGGAGGTCTTTCGGGTTTGCCCTATTGGCAGCTCTATGTATAATGCATGAGCGGCCCGGGCAATGAGATCGTGTATGGGGGGAGGAAGCTGCTCTTGCTCCTCCTCCACCTCTGCCTGCACTTGGCCAGAGGGGAGGTCAAACCCCAAAATGTCAACATCCTCCTCCTCTGACATATCTTCCATATACTCCTCCTCCTGTCTTACGACTAAGGTGGGAGCGGGGAGTCGTGATGTCGACGGGGCCCTTGTTGTGACCGCCGGGGGTGGTACAGTCCACTGGTCATCCCCAACTACATATCTGAGCCGTTTGGCCGGATGCTGCTGTGCAGTGTTTGTGGGTTTGAGAGAAAACGACCGAGCCCTGGCCTCCCTTACTCTGGCTGGCAGGATAAAGCAATTCATGCATGCTGCTGGGTCCTGACCGACCATGCGTGCATGGTCCAGCCCCAAGCAAGGCACACATCGGTCATGGCCGTCCTCTACGGGCATTTTTACCCCACAGCCCAGACAAGTGTGGGCCCCTGGACTGGCCATGTTTGCTTTATTATTTATTAAATTATCTCTATCCCACCTGTAGCACTAGCGCCCCTCCCCCACGCTGATGTTGCCTTCGTCAACAAGGAAGTCGAGACGGTAGACTACTACACACTGGAATCTGTGTTTACATTGCTTCGCACATTCGCTTTCAGCGTCGGCAATGGATTTGAACAGGGGTATGGTCCGCCCGGTACCGAGCCGGTGGTTGCGATAACCGGCCAAACGCTCCGCCGCCTAGGGCAGCTTTGCACAGGGCTCGGCTTTTCGCGTCGGCAATGGCCCCGCGGTCGCCCTCGCCTCCTCCGACGTGGTCGGATTTGAACAGAGGTACGGTCCGCCCGATACCAAGCCCAGATGAAGGAAGAAACTGGCATGTCCTCCGCCGGGCAGATTTCAGTGCCAACTATTATTCTTCCTGTTTTAACATTTGGACAGGACTCGCGTAGCGTCCAGAGAGGAGCCTTAACTCAAGACCTACTCCCCTTCTTACAACAGTAAGTGGACTAACGTCTACATAGCCAACACACGTTTTGCTGATGCTTTGTCTTACTGCTTCTGATAACATGTCTGCTGTCTACTCGTGGAAATTAAAAAAATCAAGGTGGCCATGCTGGGGTGGGGCTTAAGTTACCCCACTGATTGCTAATCAGAGCATGGCCACCACAGGTGATGTGTCTTAAAGAGTATCCACGTCTACTGCCCCTGTGGGGGTCAGTTCCCATACGTATGAAATATGTAGTGGAGAGTCAGTCTCGAACACGATAGAGAACGTCCCTTCTCCCTCTAGTCCCTTCGTCCCTACATTTCTCCACCATTAGCTTCAGAGAGGGTCATGAATTGTAGCAGTGTCCCGGTCTACCGCACTGCAATTTCCATTCTCTTACTTACCATGAACTGTGTACGCCAGTTAACAGTCCACGAAGCAAAAGTAACGGAAACGGATATCCATCTATCAGAAGTCCCTCCCCCTATTGCCGCTAAACCCATGTTGTCACTACCCGATCCAAGTATATCCAGTGCGGCCTTGAAGACCCCAGTTACATAAAATAACACACAACAGCTCAGATAACTACACAATGCAAAGACAATGATTAAAACATGCAAGCTACTTGGATTGCGATAGTGGCCTCCATAGCAATGATAACGCCCCTTCAAACAACGGCAATTATCATGTTAGTTATGAAGGACAAGTATATAACGTGACTGTCAAAACAAAATGGCTTACATTCCTTTTATTCTCAGTGGAAAATGTAATATTTTAAGATAGTTTCGGCATTAAAATGCGTTTTGATAACATTTCTACAGAGACATTTGCATTTTATTTTCATAATCTTTGTTCAGTGAATGTATATGATGTTTAGTTTGTTAGTTAATGCAACCTTTTCTATCATTGCTATGGAGGCCACTATCACTATCACTATCACAAACCATGTAGATTGCATGTTGTTTTAATCATTGTCTTTGCATTGTGCACTGAGCTGTTATGTTATGTGTTCTTTTATGTAACTGTTTAATGATTTCAGAGTGATTTTAGAGTGTAGAGTGCCCCAGGGATGACATATTTCTTCTTCTTCTTTGGATTTCCGACAGAATAGGCGCCACGCGCCAAGTGTATCTCCGGTAAGTATATTCAGCTGCAGCACAAACGCGTATATCTACTGAAATCTCAAATTAATTTGATACTACTGGATATAATATGCCAGTGATTGACGTAAATAGATATATACTGGATGTATCGGTTGTATAACATTGATATTACTCCCTCTGAAGCATGCTTGGAAGTCCCGCCGTCTCTCTCTCTCTCTCTCTCTCTCTCTCTCTCTCTCTCTCTCTCTCGACAATGACATGTCGTGAGATGAGAACGCCTGGGAACTAGGTTACTTCGCCATTGAGAAGTGTCGCATTCATGCGCCTGTCAGATAGATTCCCCAAATCAATCAGGGAAGAGATGCCCTGATTGGTCGGAAAATAGCCGGGAGCAGCTTGGCTGCTGCAACTGGCTCATACAGAGGCAGATGGATGAACGGTTCTCGGGATATGCGAAGGACATACAAACATACATACGTACAGACAGAGATTCCTCACTTTATAGTTAGATGTGAAATTGGTCAATTGCTATCCTGTCAGGCGTCTTCCTGATCTGTGTTTTTTTCCCAATGTTACCCAGAATGACTTTCAACAACCCCCTCTCTTTGTTTCCTCTTGCCCGGTTTTTGCCATATTTTTCCTTTAATAGTGGAATACTTTATTTACAAGGATACAGTCCTTCATGACAAAGTTGTTCTGCTCCAAATGCTGCCACTTTCTTTCCATGTTTGCCAACTGAAAAAGAACATAAACACCCACATAAACAAAAAAAACACAGTAGATGAATAAATAATGCATATAAATAAAACACACAGTCAGTAGGCACTTTATTAGATATACCTTACCCTTAATACTGGGTATACAGACATACATATTTCTTCCCCATTGTGATGTTTGGTCTGAACAATAATTGAACCTCTTATCCTATACAATATTGATTGATCGATTTTTTTGCATAGAGATGCTGCCACATGATTGGCTGATTAAATATTTGCAATAACGAGCAGGTGTTGAAGAGTACCTAATAAAGTATGTATGTATGCGTGTGTGTATTAGTGAATTGTATTAGTTAACGGGTTAGTTCAAATCAGCTTCTTAATTATCAGCTTTTTCTTGTATGCCATCCTCATTATTTTGTTACAAGTTCGGTATTGCATATCCTATAATGCCATTATAGCCTGTCTGACAAAATCCTACATGATTTTTCAGATGATCTTTTTTGTTGTCCTTGTTGGATAGACTATTTTATTTACATTACATGCACATTATATTCTTATTTATTTAAGAATAGGATACATCTTTTATTATAATTTGCCTTTTATATAGGTCTAAGCCTATTGTATTCATTTTTTATGTTCACATACAAATGCCTCTTTATTTTGTCGTAATATTTGTAATATTTCAGCTGGTCTGTGTTTTCTGTTCAATAAAGTTTTGCCTAAATAAAAAAAGTAGGGATGGTAACAATTAACCGTGTAACCGTTAACCGACAATATCATTTTTGACCGATTAACACTCAGTTAAACGGTTACAAAAACATTATTATAAAATAATCCTCACATTCTGTTGTCGTTTTTGCTGAAGTTGCACATGTAAAAATAAAGGGCTGGCCCCAAATATTTGAATAATTGAAGTATCCTTCATTAGTTTTGTATTCGAAAATTACATTACTGTACACTTTCCGTTGTAGTTCAGTACACCGTCATAATTTGTTCACGTTACTTTGCCTTTAAGAGTGCCGTTACCTTTAATCAGTGAGGTTGTCAGTAATGACGTCCTCTTAAGGCATTCTGTTATTATCTTTTAGACATCCATGCTTTTAGCAAGTAGAAGCTTCGTTTTCTTGAGTGGTAATCCCCACACTCGCTAGTACATTCTACCACTTTGAGAAATGGCAAGACCGACGGAGCTGTCAAGATGTGTTGTCACTGGGAGCACTTTATTTTTTTATAGCACAATTATTCTTATTGGTTAACGGTTAATGACCGGTTAACGAGTGTCGGTTATTGGTCAGGAAAAAAAGTCGCAATTAGCATCCCTAAAAGAAAGCCTATTATGCTTAAAGTCAAACATTCACTATGCATTTTGTTGTTTGGTTCATTTATCCAAATGCATAACCGATAATAGGCTGCACTCATGTGCATCCTGAAAAGGTTGGCAGCAACACAAATTCTGATTATTATCTGACCATTTTATAATAGTGGGTTGGGAAGCGGACGCAGGTAACCGCGCATCACTAGTGTGTATGTACAGTATATATACACACATACACTCTGAATCTGAGTTCTAAATATATTATATTATGATTACTCCAGTCAATCACTACAATAATGTTATGGTTGGTAAATGTTTGTGTGAAATATAAAATGAGCTTACTTGAGTATGGGTCTCGTTCTCTTTGAGTTTTGATTTCAACCCTTCGTAGTTTTTGTTTAATTGCTGTAAAAGCTGTCTTAAATAATCACGTTGTTGAGTCATCGAGACACAGTCTTCTTGCAGTGTCTGGACAGGGAACACACATAAATATTATAACAGTAACGTGCCTGCTTTATAACATAACCACAACTTCAACAAAGGAATTCATAGATCAGCAGCATATGGCAAAATCAAGTCACAGTGTCTTAAACAAAATAGGACAACTTGCAACGATTAGTCTATCAACATGAAATCAATGTGACTGGGCTTTTCATCTCCCAGTCTTCTGTAATGAGCCGTTACAGTAAGGTAGCTCTGTAGCTCTAGACGTCCAACTGTCTGTAGTTAGCGCAAGAGAAGGCTTTTCTGACATGTCAATTTGTTCTTTTGTTTTGTTGTAAAGGCAGGTATAACTGTCTGGGCAAAATGTGTATTGGGAGCAGGGGTCACGTTAACCGAATATTTTCCGTCATTGACTGTTTTTTTAAAACGGTGACGGAAAAATCTGAGGGCCGTCCGTCATTTTGACAGATTGCATTTCACACCCTGACCACTTGGTGGCGACGAGCATATTAATTGGCTCTTGTAGAAGAAGAAAAGTAGAAAAGAAGAAAGAAACAACAAACCCACTTGAAACATTTGATTAATATTAATAACATTTGATTAATAGCCGGCCCACGAAGCGGGCCGCCTATTAACGGCATGGACCAACACTTTTAATAATCGTATTTACCGTATAACTGCACATAACTTTATTTAAAAGCAAGCAAGTGGAAAACATGTTTGTTGGTATTTTGGTGTCCGGTGCGTGTGGATGTGCGGCTCCTTCGGCGGAGCGGTTCATGTTAATAGCGGAGTCTGGGAGGGTTCACCTTCACGGCGTAGTTACTAGGGATGTGCGACTATCGTTTTAAAAAATACTAAAGTGTTTTTTAAAGTTAGAAAGATATTAGATATTCAACCGATATTCACGCTCCGAATTACAGACACGGCGAACTAAAGCTGCGATCACCGGTATAGAGTCCCGTGTGTCTAGCGGTGTCTACCTGCCCAGGTGTCTACCTGCCCAGGTGCATTGGTCAATATTTCTGCAGCGATGAGTTAAATCAGGGCTTGTTGCGACCACGGATGTATTCGGTTTGCGATGCTCATGCCTTCTTATTTTTATGTTTTACTTTTTGCTCGACTAATGAAAACGTATTCGACTAAGCCGACTATTAGGGGGCAGCCCTAGTTAACTTACAGCACTTTATATGGACCATTAGTTATATTTTCAATTTATTTACAGAGCAATCCCTGCAAAGTTTTTAGGTAATAACTATAGAAGAGACTATAGGATTAGTGTGTGTCGGACGAGGGGGGCGTGACATCACGATGGTGGCTCTCCATCATGATGTCAGTCAGCCATCACGCTGGACGAGGACATCGTCCATCGGCACAACCCTACTAGAAGCCCCACTATACGCGAATTATCCGCAACATCGCGCCACCTTGAAAACTCGTTCGCTTGGGGGCGTGTTGACTAGTGGATCAACTAGCTCCCGCGTGTTGAGTAGTGGATCAACTAGCTCCCGCGTGTTGACTAGTGGATCAATAGCTCCCGCCCGCATTGTGGTGATGAATCACCGTCAAGCCCCACTATACGCGAAATATCCGCGTGATGACAGTCAAGCCCCACTATACGCGAATCGCCTGGCGGCCGATATTCTTATTCTTCTGCTTGATGTGTGTATCCACGGTGTGGATTATTTGTTCAGCTTGTTTGGACTGAATATTAATTAAAAATGAATTAAAATTAAATGCTTTTGAACATGTCATTATTATCATTTAAAAAATTAAAGTGACCGGTAAAAATAGATTATGACGGGATTTTTATGACCCTGTCAGTCAAAATGACGGACAAAGAAAAAGTCTAGCGCATCCTCTGATTGGGAGATCTATTGTATCGCGGGTCAAGCACTTTAAACGTTTGTGAACCCTGTATTCTCTGCCACAGAGAAGGGTCCCATATCTGCTTATTAATTTCTTATGAAGTTTTTGCATTATTAAAATAACACATTTGTTTAAACAAATTGAACCGCTTTAGAAATTAAAAAGAAAAAAAGATCAGTTGATAAAAACATGATTCTGCAGCAGTGGTCTCTGCCGGCTCCGATTCAGACAGGGTTTATATGTAGGTGGCACCAACCTGGTGGTGCAGCCGGGTAGGTGAAATAGAGTCCTCGATTGACTCTGAGAGACTGTTGACTGCACTAACAATGTGACTGCTTTCTTGCAGGGATAGTGGGGTCTTTCCTTCTCTAAATACCTAAACCTGTTTATTTACCATTGCAAATGTAGAAAATGATTGTTCAAACAAATCTATGTTCAACAACAAAAAACAAACTATTAATCTACAACGATGCAGTGTAAACAGTGAAACCCCTAGTATATATATATCAGGGGTCGCGTTAACCGAATATTTTCCGTCATTGACCGTTTTTTTAAAACAGTGACGGAAAAATCTGAGGGCCGTCCGTCATTTTGACAGATTGCAATTCACACCCTGACCACTTGGTGGCGATGAGCATATTAATTAGCTATTGTAGAAGAACAAAAGTAGAAAAGAAGAACAATGTCATGGCAGTTGAGTGTTGAAAAATTTGAAACAACAAACCCACTTGAAACATTTGATTACGCGCAAGCGGGCACGTGCTTCAAGTCCATGCGGACCAGGAGGAAGGTGTGACCGTGCCCCACTATACGCGAATTATCCGTGTGACATCGCGCTGCCGCGAAAACTCGTTCGCTTGGGGGCGTGTTGACTAGTGGATCAACTAGCTCCCGCCCGCATTGTGGTGATGAATCACCGTCAAGCCCCACTATACGCGAATCGCCTGGCCTGCTTGATGTGTGTATCCACGGTGTGGATTATTTGTTCAGCTTGTTTAGACTGAACATTAATTAAAAATGAATTAAAATTAAATGCTATTGAACATGTCATTATTATCATTAAAAAAATTAAAGTGACCGGTAAAAATAGATTATGATGGGATTTTTATGACCCTGTCAGTCAAAATGACGGACAACGAAAAAGACTAGCGCAACCTCTGATATATATATATATATATATATATATATATATATATATATATATATATATATTTATATTTTTTTAAAATTAATATTCATTATTTCTCAGACCAGCAGCTAGTATAAACCACTCTGAACGGAACGAGGGGTAAAAGTAGCACTATGAAATCTACACAGACCATTGTAATCTAAACTTATAAATCAACAAACATTGCACTCTTACCTTTTTTTTAATCTCTGCTGTACTTTTCAGGGTATCTAGGTCACAGTAGGTGAGTAATTCTGCCTTCATGGTGACAATCTGCTCTTTAAGAGCGCCGAGTTCCCCAGTGATCTTGCCCTCTAGCTGTTGAACTTTCTCTAGGTCCTGCTGAAGCCTGTGTGACTCTGCATGTTGATAGAGTTGAAAGAGCAGGAAACAATAGTCCATGAGTAATTTATTATTATTTTTTCTTTACCTTTATTTATTCAGGGAAGTTTCAGAGAAGAAGCCTCGATCACATTCACACAGTTACACATTCCCACCTGGAAAGCTGCCCAGTACAACCACAGTCTGACCTACTGGCCACTGAACAGGTGGGGTTAAGGGCCTTGATTAAGGGCCCCTCAGGGGTGGTAATGAGGGAGGGGCAAGCGCTGCTTTTTCACTTTCCCTACCCAGAATTATTAGAAACTCACTTCTCTAACCTTTGGGCCACCACTGCAACACAGAGTTGGGCATATCGCTTTGGTGGGGAAAAGCAGTGGAGGTAATTCTTCCCCATCGTCTTTTCTCATAATGTAATTAAGAAAACAAAATCAGTGTTGGAAAGTTGACACTCCTTGCTCTAGAGTGAAACCTTCACCTCCACATAAATCCAAGTACCATTAGAAAACATTAGAAACCTGACAATTGTGTTTTCAGCTGTCTACCCCAATACAAAATGCTCCCCACTCCTTAAAGGTTAGATTTTTGGACTGTAGGCCAATATGTCTATGTCAGTATACACAAATGCACATGCAAGCAGTGGCCAACGCTGCTGATTAAAAGGTCATCAAACAAAACAAATCAGTAAACATTTGGCAGTGAAAGGTTTCCAGATCGTAAAAAGAAAAGAAACGTAAAGAACAAACTTTTGGCAAACTTTTAGCATTGCGGATAGCATTAGCATCGCAGTTGGAGTTAGCATCATGGCTTTTTCAGATTAGAGAAAATGTAGATATTATTCAATCTAGCAGGTTCATATTGTGCCCTGATGCTTATGGAGATGCCTTGAATAGCATTTTAGTAAATAAAGCCTGAAATATAAGGACCTTTAACCTCTGAAATGAACATCAGAACTAAACAACAGGCAGGGCCGCTGGCAAACAAGCCGTAGTTTAATATAAATCCTGATCCTGTGTGTTTATTTCTGAAAAAAACGAGTCAATGATGTATTTAACCTAACATCAATTGTGGGCAATATACAGTATATATATATATATATTTTGAATTTTTATTTTAACTTTGCGTCGAAACACGTTCATACCAGCGATATTTCCAAATATCACGGTATTTGTACAATAACGATAAAGAATAGGTAAACCTATTCTTTGTTTGCACTATTCTGTCTATTCAGAAGATAAAGTAAAAGTGTGCACCACTACATTGTGGTGCTTGTATGTACTGACCAGTTGTTAATCCCCTGGCAGTGGTCTGTGATTGAACCACCTCCTTCTCCTTGTTGGACAGTACCTCATGCATGCTCTTCAACTGACTGACCGTTACCATGGCTATCTGATGTAGGCTTGAAAGGTTCTGCAAATACACAAAAAATAAAAACACACATTCTTAGATTGTTAATTAAACAGTACATATTTTAATGTTCCATTTACGTAACGTGTTGTTCCTAGAATGCAAATAAAAATTATATGAAAAGCCTCTAGGCTAAATAATTAAAAAATAAATAAAAATAATGTATTATATTATTATAAAATGATCTTGATTATCGTTCATAATATAGAACTAGGTTTTATTTTTTGATTTTAAGGTCCTTCTTATAACTAGTGTTGCACCGATACCGATACTAGTATCGGGAGGGGCCCCGATACCGCGCTAAAATGCTGGCATCGGTATCGGCGAGTACGAACAAATAATGCGCCGATGCCATTTACATATACTAATATGAAACTTGGAACGCAGCGCTTTGCGTCTTTCTCTCCCTTCACTCACTGCTGCGTGTGATCACACGTGTTCAGTGCATGCCGTGCCAAGCAGCTATCCTATTGGCCCACTCCGGCCGCCCGGCCGCGCATGTTGACCGACCGACAAGCGACGACGACAATGTACCAAAAAAAAGAAAGAAAAAAAAGCACCGGAGACGCGGAGGGCGCGCGGTTCAGCCGCGCGGCGCACAGAAAAGTTGCTCCGCCTGCGGACGCGCCGGTGCGGGGAAACTCAGTGAGCGGGTCCGCCTGCCGGTGCGACGCACCCGATCACCACCCATGCCCCCCCCCCCCGCTCCCCGGGGTGCCATGCGGTCACAAACAAGGAGAAGAGGGGAAAAAGCAGGAGAGAGAGGGAGACGCGTCTTGCTCACAGGCGGGAGATCGCTCAAATGGACAGACAGTGACCGCATCACAGACGACGAGTCACCCCTCTTGCCCACTGGATGCGTTCGTCAACGCATCCCATTGACTTTGAATGGGGCTGAGCCGCAATGCATTGTGGCTCCGTCAGTCAAGTCGGCTCCGTCAGTTGCGTTGAAAAGTTGAGAACATTTTATCTTTTCAGGCCAAAATGGATCCGTCAGCCAATCAGAACGACACCCCCTCCGTCAGACACGCCGTCTTCCGTTGACGGTTGAATGCAGTGGGTAACAGGCGTTAAGCTGTAATCGGCTTCTCCCCGATTCCCCCCCCCCCCCCCCCCCCCCCCCCCCGCTACATACTACTACTATACACACTACTTGTGTATATATATATATATATATATTTTTTTTTTCCGGCGTGGTATCGGTATGGTATCGGTATCGGCCGATACTGCACAGCCGGGTATCGGTATCGGTATCGGGGGCCAAAAAATGGTATCGGTGCAACACTACTTATAACCTATAAGGCCTTGCACCTCTTCATTTATCTGAGATAATTACACCATATACATGTGGTCCTGACTAGCTCAACGGGTCGAGCATGGCGTTAATGTTACCAGAGTTATGGGTTCGATTCCCACTGGGACCACCCATGCTAAAAATGTATGCACTCACGGTACGGATAAAATCGTCCACCAAATGTCGTATGTACACAATTATATACACCAACACACCCAGTTTGCTCCCTCGATGCTGGTCTCCTGGTCATTCCCTCAGTTAACAAAAAAATCAGTTGGCTACAGAACATTCTCCTACCGTGCCCCTCATCTCTGGAATGGCCTCCAACTACATGTTAAAGAAGCACCCTCAGTAGACACTTTCAAATCTAGATTGAAAACCCACCTCTTTGCATTATACTATAGCCTACAATAAAACATCACCTTTTAAACATTGATGTTTTAAATGTAATTGTTTTATTTTACTATTTATCATATGCAAACAAACTTTTTTAATGTTGTTTTTATTGTAACTGTTTTATTGTTGTATGTTTCTTTTTGTCCTGTGTATTCTTTGTAAACTGTATCGGGACCATCCTGCATGGTGATTTTACACAATTCTAGCCTATAATTAACTGTAAAAAAAACGGCGATCGGTATTAGCCTAAAAAAAGCTGATCGGTGTGCATTCCAAGTTTTTTCTACTTTCCGGGTCTATCCATCTACCTACTTAGCCCAAGATTGTGCATTTGGTCCTTATATTAGTGGAGCTATTAATACTTGATTTTGGGTACGTCATTTTTAGGAGAGAATTCCAAAAATAGCTCAGGTGAAAGTGGTTAAAACAAATAATCCTGCATTATCCAGTAATCATGCAGAAGAAGGGTCAGTGTTTCCGTCACTGCTGTCTTTTACCATCTTCCTTCATATATTTCTGTGCCTTCACCCTTCACTCTCCCTGCCTCTTGGATTCTATAACTATGCCCCTGCCATTCTTTTATTTGTGGTTATTTGTGATGTATGTTACTACAACCTGCAGCCTCCTTTATGCATCTTTATTTTACATGTTCTCCCGAACATATCCACAATCATTCCACTGATAGATGATACCCTCAACCTCCACCCTTATCATTGTCTCACCTTGCTGGACTGTTCCAGGAGGATCACAATATTATTTTGCTGCTGTGTGCTCTTCGTCATTTCCTGGACCCTTGCTTCTTCAAACAACTCCAGGAACCCTGCAGATGAAAGTCAAATCAAGTCAATGTACTTGGGAAACACATTTAAAAACAACCACGGTTGACCAAAGTACTGTACACCTTTGGTAAATAAAAATGTCAATTTACGGCATCAAATATGACAAACACAGGGAACAGTACCTAAAAGACAATGAAACAGTTAAAAGCATCTGGTCAGAGGACCCAAGTGACATAGAAGTAGAATGGGGGCACAATAGGTGAGAGCCAACCCATTCAAAACTTTAAAAACGAATAACAAAACCTTGAACCTGCAGTGCAAAACTTTTGTCTCCCTCATCTGGCAGTGAGAGTAATTACAAAAACACTGTCGATATGCGCTTACGTCATAGGCTCTGCCGTAAACTAGGTTTATACTCCAACGTCGGCACGTATGCGCCAGTTAGGTGTCTGCCTTTATACTAATAGCGTGCACGTAAGCAGTAGGTGGCAGTGTTGAGGTTACAAAACCAAAATACACAGAAGGGAATACACCGGCATACTGCATTTTTTTCTTTAAGCCTGACAAATTTGTCACGCATCGCTTTCCATCTGTTAACACAGATGTTCAGATCTCAGCCCAATGTCTTCCCAATCTCTTTCCACAAGTTCATAGTGAGTGACCTCGCTATTCTTGTAGTGCTTGGAAGACGGGTCATTCAAATGCAGGTATCGGCGCAACTCTTCGGCAAGTTGTTCTTCAAAGTGCTCCATTGTGTGCTGAACAGTTCGCAATGGGCAACATATTTGGTTCTCTGCTACGTGCTCCTACATTGAAGTATATTTCGGCCTGTAGCCTACTCTGATGCTGTAAAATGGTGGATACATTTTATTGAGCATCACACCTGCTCAATGACTCGTTTCACTATCAGAATTTGATCAGTTCGATCCATTTGATCCGATTTAACATTTGGAAAGCCTAGAATAGCTGCAGAGTTTGCGTAGAATTCATTTATCTGGCCAGCACGGGAAAGTCGCCGAAGACACCAGATTTATCAGCCGGTGAACTGCTCGGGAATCTCGTCATCCCGAGACCGCCTGTATACTTCAGACCGGTAATACATCATCCAGAGTAGGCTCTCAATGCACCCTTTTGAATTAAAAAGAATAATAATAATTTCGCCTCCCACGTCGATGGCAACAGCGTAAACACCTAAGCACTTAACAAACTGTTTTTAATTAATAAGATCAGATAAGATAACACCTTATTTATCCCCCGGAGAAAAAAATCGGGAGTAGCGCTATGCTGAAGAGTTGCTGTGTAGTTGGTTGCACCAGCAATAAATCAAAAAACGTGACCTCCGATTTGTTTCCCTGCCATCTCCTAAAAAACATCCTGATAGAACGGCTTTATGGCGTCAAGGTATACGAAGGGACGACAACTCAATAAGAAAACAATAGATGTCCGGGTAGGACACCTCTGGCCATTGGGTGGGGTTATTGGACCAGCTTGATGCTGGGAGGCTGAAGGGACATTATTGAAGATGGATCAAATTAATATTTTCTATATATCTTGCTCGTTCTATGGCAGGCAGAGTGGACATATATTTACCAGACAGTGTCTTTGGATCATTTATAAACTAATTCTGGTAGTTTTCTAGTGTGGTGGTTTTCTATTTGTTTTATTTTGTACTGCTATTTTACATACATACAATTCTATGGCGAGTGTCATTTGTTTTCCCCCAAAAAGGGGCAGGACGTGTTGCAAGCCAAAGTTCCCGGTCTGATGTATACAGGCAGTCTCTTTAAAGGGGCTATAGACGATAATCCTGAACATTAATATAGCAGCAAACAACTATTGGCTATGTAGAGATATAGTTGAGTAATGGCGTCCTGACCAGAGAATGAAGGCACATGTCCTCTGTGTGTGTTGTAATAATGTAATAATAACTAAATAATGAGCAAGTAACAACAAGTTATGTATTTCATAACTGTGCATGTGCACATGCACAGCAATAGCGATCTCTTTTCCCGACATGTCATTTACACAATACACTATATACCATATGAAAGCTGAGACTCTGCTGATTCCAACAGTCCAAACCATATCATTCTGTCGATTCGCCGAATTAGAGGCCGAAAACCATCAAGAACAAACAATCACTTTTTCTAGTTACAATCACAAATTATGTCTTACCTTTGTTACAATTTGTATTTGATCGCTTAAAACCACCATAAACATTATTTATTTATATGTATTTATATTTATTGTTATTATTTGGAGACTCTGCCTAAACCTATGTATACTGCAAACTATCTTTGCTTTACTTCACTTTATTGCCATTAAATCCTGACCCAGGCCCTCATCAGATGTTGTGCTATGGCCCTATAGTGCTATAGAGCTACCAACTGATAATGCACTAGATCAGTGTCTCTCAAACTGTGGTACGTGTACCACTGGTGGTACGCGGGCTCCCTCTAGTGGTACGCCGGGAGTCTCCGAGATTTAACGGTTACATGTGAGCGAAGGCTAAGCTGCACAGTGATGGCAAGCGAAGGGAGGAAAAAAGAATCAAAAACATTACAATCATGGCTCCAAACGGGAAAGAGTAGTAGGACTACGACGAATATGTTGAGCGGTAGGGAAGAAAATGAAGGTAGGCCAAGCCCTAGAGACAATGAGCCCAGCACTAACGTTACTATCAGTGGCGACGTAAGCAGTGCGAACGTTAACGTTGGTGCTGATGCCCCTATTAGCAATAAACGTCGCAAGACTGTGAGAAAATATGACTCTGATTACATCAAATATGGATTTGTTTGGAGTGGATCAGAGGATGAGCCCAAGCCGCAATGTGTGGTGTGTGGAGATGTTCTTAGTAATGAATGTATGAAACCATCACATCTCAAACGGCATCTTATGACGAAGCACACAGTGCTGAAAGACAAACCAGTTGATTTTTTCCGGAGAAAGCGCGAGGAGCTAAAGCAGTCCAAAGCAACAATACAGTTGGCCTATTAATATCCTCAATGTATAATTAATATCTTCACCTGTTGTGTGTTTGAATACAGTGTATTGGCCTATTAATATCCTCAATGTATAATTAATATCTTCACTTGCTGTGTGTTTGAATACAGTGTATTGGCCTATTAATATCCTCAATGTATAATTAATATCTTCACCTGTTGTGTGTTTGAATACAGTGTATTGGCCTATTAATATCCTCAATGTATAATTAATATCTTCACCTGTTGTGTGTTTGAATACAGTGTATTGGCCTATTAATATCCTCAATGTATAATTAATATCTTCACTTGCTGTGTGTTTGACTGGAGTTTTGAGTAGTGCTGTGAAAATTGTAGCACAGCACAGTTGTTAATGACCTTCAGTGCAGTTGTTTCAGTGCAGAGTAACATTTATTAATTTTACAGTTATTAACTTTGTCACTTGATTATTAAGTGTATAAGTGCAGTTGTGGCTTTGAATAACAGTCAATAATAAATAGGCTAAATGTTAGGAATAAAAATTGCCTTCAGTTTATTAAATAGGCTTTGTAGTGACATTTATTTAACGTGTTTTAATGCTGGTAATAATGGTGGTACTTGTAGAGACAAATGTTTTCTGAGGTGGTGCTCATTGTGAAAAGTTTGAGAACCACTGCACTAGATGTTATTCACTCTAAAACATGAAATGTATTTCAGGCGGAAATGAAACCTTCCATTTATTCTGTGTTCTAGCTTTATTCACTCTGATCCAATGGGGTCCACATTGATTGTTTCACTGTTACAACAACCTCACAGGTGTTATCTTTCTTTTGGTACCAATATTAACTTACAAGCCCTTGTAGTTGTGGAGATATATTCTATTAACTTTGGGTATGTTATTTTCGGCAAAAACCTGAAAAATAGGCCTAGTGATGAAGAAGAGGTTTAATCAACCATTAACCATTGTGTGAACTAGTTTGGCAAGGGCTTGAATGTAACAGAGGTTCATTTATATGTAAAAGTCACTATGGCTTTATCATCAACTCTTAATCTAACTGGGAGCCAATGAAGGCAGGCCAGTATATGGGTGATGTGGTCCTGCTTACAGCTGCCAATTAGGTGTCTAGCAGTGGCATTTTGGACAAGCTGCAAACAGGAAAAAGAGCAAATCCTGTGAGTTTCAACAGTCTAGACTATTGCGAGTTGCAATTGTCCAGCTGGGATGAAATAAGAGCATGGGTTACTTTCTACAGGGACAGAGAGAAAGGCTTATTCTTTGAGATGGAAGGAACAACACACCAAGGTTGTTTTTTTTTTACATATGGTTCAGTATAAGACGAAAGTGGCTCAAGGAATTTGGAGAGGTCATTGATATCAGGGAAACGAAATAGAACACAGAAGGAGTCAAAGTATAAAATTAGCCATTTTTATGAATGGCGTTTCTGGACAAATGGGGCTCAAAGTGACTATCAACAGGCAGGCCTAATTTAAAAATATGAAATAAAATGACTGCAAAACAAACTTAAGAACATATTTATTGCTATCTATTTATTCATACATAATGTCTCTTGGACCCACTACTTAAAAAAAAACTATTTATTCATTATTTATTTATTTAACTATATTGATTAATATATATATTTATATGTACATTTATTTATATATTTATTGCCTAATTTATTTATTTCATAGGCATATTTATGTATTGATTTAATATTGACTTAAATAACAATCAATTCATATCTGTGGTCCAGGAGCTTTTGTAACTTGGTCTCTGGCCCATTTGCTGAACATCCATTTTCCAATCGAGCTTGAATTGTTGATGCGATTCTGTGCGTATTCTTGTTTGCAGCAAAGCAAAATTATGCAACGGTACTGTAATATTGTGAAGAAACCCGCTCCAGGTTTTTACTTAAAGGTTCACAGTGTAGAATTTAGTGGCATCTAGTGGAACAGATTTTGCAGAAATTAAATATAATATTCATAAGTATGTTTTCATTAGTGTATAATGCCCAGAAAATAATACCGTATTTTCCGCACTATAAGGTGCACTTAAAAGCCTTTAATTTTCTCAAAAAACGACAGTGCGCCTTATAATCCGGAGCGCTTTATATATGGATTAATTCTGGTTGTTATGGCTACCGTAGTCAGGAGCGTCGCGGAGTAATACACGTGCTTCACCATAATATTACAGTGTGTGTGTATAAAGACCCCAAAATGGCGTCAAGAGACACGCTTACGACGTGGACAAGGTTGGGAGTTATTGTGAATACGCTAACGTTTGATTTAGTGATATCAGACTGTGTTTTTACGTGTTACAACTGAACAAGGTTGGGAGGTATTGTGAATACGCTCATTAACATTTGAACAATGTTTAGAGTTATTGTGAACGTGTTTGATAAAGTTTGACTGACTGACTTATCTGACTGTTTTGTTTCGCTTAATGCGCCTTATAGTCCGATGCGCTTTATACGGTATATGAAAAAAGTTCGAAAATAGACCATTCATTGAAAGTGCGCCTTATAATCCAGTGCGCCCTATAGTGCGGAAAATACGGTAATCGTGTTTTCGTTCACTTAGAATGAGCCGTTTATATCCACATGGGGAACGGGTCGCCTTCCACGGAGGCCACCATGTTGCTACAGTATGTTTCTACAGTAGCCCTGAATAGACAAACGTCTCTAGAGAAATGAAGCCTTCGCCGTTGCATATTGTTGTTGAGACAAAAATAGGTTTGTTCGCCAACGTTTAGTTGCTGGCCTGGGTACGATCGATACGTTCGATACATTTTACAATAATGTCCGCCCGCTAGGGACGTCCCGAGATCAAAACTGAAAATGACATTTATAGCAGCATAGTGCTACTGTGGTGGTGTATTAAGATAATCTCAATAGCCATTTATGTAGTTTCAAAGTGTTTGTTTTTTTAAGTTAAAGATATTGGATATTCAACAGATATTCACGCTCTGAATTAGCGATGTGACATCGTGAACTAAGGACGTGATCACCGGTATGAGTCCCGTGTGTCTAGCGGTGTCTACCTGCCCAGGAGACAATTGCAATTTAAAGTGCAATTAAACCGGATACGTCTCATGTTACAAAATGTTGTGAATGGATATAACATTAAAGGCGAGCTATTATGCAAAATGGCTTATTCCTGGCCCTTCCATGTGTTACATATGTTACCTTAGATTTATTAGCAGAAACAAGGTGAAATCTGGAAGTTGCCTCCTTTTTCTGTAGTTTCATTGTTCAAAAAACCCTTGATTAAACAGGCTGTTTTGAAAAATAGCACATTATTACATCATAAAGGGCCATAATTTGCATAATCCAACCCTCTCAGGTGAATCACCACTCCCATTTACTTCGTCTCGTAATGCTCCCGGCAGCGCCGCAAGACATTGCTAACTTAGAAAGCTACAACGACAACATGTCTAAGTTCAGATCCCAACACCATAGTAGTTGTGTGGTAGGATGCAGGCAGGAACACAGGTCCCTCCACACTCTCCTGACATGATGAAGGACAGAGTGGATTAGCTTTATTTTTAACAGCAACGTCCCGACTACAGTTAGCTCCCAGTTGTATGTGTGTGGTCATCACTTCATGTCGGACTGCTTCAGCAACGAGCGCCACTTCACAACAGGATTCACATCTAAATTGAAGGTTAAAGATGGAGCAGTTCCCACTGTACGTGACCGGTCTGCTAACTGTGAGTCTGTAAGTATGTTTTGATATTAGTTGCAAGTTAGCGTAGTTAGTATATTGCACTACTGGTTAGCTAACGAGCTAGCGGACTTAGCTAGGGCTTGTTGGGTGTGGAAGAAGTAAGATAACTAAAGCTGGACTCTGGACATCTTTTAAATGTATTTGTTGGAGTCAGGAGACACAAGTTATTTGTTGGGACCAGTGTCTGTTTTAGAAGTCTGTCCAACGTGTCCGGCTCGGTAAAGTAGAAACACACGAAAGCCTTGTATCAGATTTCAATGTAGTAACTGTTGAGAGGGGCGGGGGGGGGGGGGGGGGGGGGGGGGTTAAACAGAGGCAAACAAAAGCCTACAGTTTTCAATGTGGTTTGACTTGTATAAATGAAAAACAGTTAATGGTTGATGAGATGTAAAATGTTTGATTGAAGTTTTCAATCACTACTGATTTGACAATATAACAAATATTGTAGATAATGTATTAGGAGTGACCCCAAATAGTCGACGATTCGATCGAAGGAGCCTGATTCGACTGCCAATCTCATAGTCGAATCGTCGGCAAAACACAGGATCATTCCATTTGGGCGGTGCTGAATGTCTGATTTTACATATAGTTTCTTTCTCCCAATAAAGCATAATATATAGCCTATTTGGCTATATATCATATAGCCTATGATATATAGCCAAAACACACTGCCGCCGCAGCGCCGCGGCGCGTCTATGACACAAGTGCCGCCCCTAGCACACATAGGAAGCGTCAACGCTGCGGCGCGTCAACAGGAATATAGTCGTCTCCGGAGCAGAAGGAAAAGAAAAGAAAAAAGCGCCTTTTCGGCGGCACTTGACGCGCGGCGACACTGTGAAATAGGCCAGTGGCGTGAAGTGTAGTGGGGCGGCTGTAATAATAGGGGCGGCTGTTTTGACGCGCGCCGTTCGGCGGCGCTGTGTTTTGGACTTGAAGTCCAAAACACACCGCCACCGAACGGCCTCGAAATTGTAATCGAAATTGTTTAATTGAATGTTTCAGCTCTTTAGTCTGGTGTGGAAAAAATGGAAGCCAATGTCGCAAATGAGAATATGGATCAATGAGCAAAAAAAAAGAAAAAAACATGATTTGACGATCAGTCGACTATAGGCAAGACTTGACGAATCAGATTCGACCATGTAAATTCTTAGTCGGGGACACCCCTATAATGTACACATCAAACCTTTTCATTCCCTGCCTTTAGGCTGCACATCTCGACAGCTTATCCGCAGCACCACACAGGCCGGTATAACAATAGACTTCAGAAACACAGACTGAACGCTGAATACAGTCACTTCAGCAACACAGACATAGATTGATTCTAATTTAGGCTCTGAGTATCCTAGGTACACATTTTGTTTCCTCATAACTTTTATTTCAAGAGATGTTTTGTTGCACGACAACAAAACATCTCTTGAAATAGTAGAACGACTTATGACGGACACCTCCGTTAAGACTGGGAAAGGGTAGATCCCATATTGATGGTTGACCCCCTATAAATAAATAAATTAACTAAGTTATTAAATACCTAGAATGTTGAAGTTAATAAATTGGCATAAATTAGAAGCACTCGAAGTTTACCTTTTTATTTTATGTGTGCATATATGTAGGAATGGGACTGTGTGTGAGTGTGGATGTATGTATGTAGATATATGAGCGTGAACATATGTGTGTAAATGTATGCATGTGTATATATATGTGAATATGCAGGTGTGTGTGTATAGTATATACATTTATTTACCTCCCCCCCCCTCTCACATCCCCCTCTTACTACTTATTATTATTTATTCATTTTCCCCATTGACCTTTCATTTTTATTTTGATATGCTCACTCAATGAACTATGCAGACTGAGCTTTTTTTTAATACTTAATCTCCTTTTCTTTTCATCAATGATGCAGCCTGATTTTGTGTTTTTTGTGTCCATTGTGTGTGTGTGTGTGTGTGCATGTGTGTGTGTGTGTGTGTAGCTTGCCTTCTGATTCTCCTATCCCCCGCCCTTGCTTGTTATTTATCACAACTTATGATGATGATGATTTGTGTGCATTTCTGTTAATATACTGTGAGACTATTTATTTTGTTATCTTTGGTCAATGAATTCTGTTAAAGGTATGAATGTCATTCATTTGAACATTAGGAGCTTGCGGCCTAAAATAGATTTACTGAAAGCCTGGCTCACCTATAATAAACCTCATGTAATTACGCTTTCTGAAACTTGGTTGAACAACAATATTTCTGATAATGAAGTTAAACTTGATATCTATGTTCTATTTAGAAAAGATAGAGGCTCAAGAGGAGGGGGTCTTCTGACGTATGTA
This sequence comes from Merluccius polli, assembly GCA_030340625.1. Lineage (NCBI taxonomy): Eukaryota > Metazoa > Chordata > Actinopteri > Gadiformes > Merlucciidae > Merluccius > Merluccius polli. The sequence goes on along the minus strand of JAOPHQ010001991.1, from coordinate 703,678 downwards.
TCCTCAAATTTGACTGCAGAACTAGTCTCACCAACTGTGAATCCTCTGCACTTTGAATGCCTCTTTGTTAAAATAACATTACATGAGAACAAACGGCTGATCATAGGTAACATCTATAAACCTCCTAATGCTCCTGCTGAAACTACCAAAGGTATTCTGACCTCAATCAATTCTTTAGATTGCACTAGTGAAAAAATTATACTGGGTGATTTTAACTCTAATTGGTTAGATTGTTCCTCTTACAATGATCGCAATCTTTTTAATGGTATAAACCTAACCCAATTGATTACTGAACCAACGAGAGTTGATCCCAGTTCTTCCTCCTTGCTTGACTGGATCTTAGTTTCCCATCCTGACAGAATTTCACACTCTGGGGTATTACCTGACTCTTTCAGTGACCATTCAATTGTCTTCAGCGTCTGGAAAATCAAAATGCCCCATCTTCCTCCCAAATTCATTAAAGTCCGAAAATCGAATAATATTAACCCTGAACTCTTTACCCAAGATATTTTAAGTATAAATTGGGAGAGACTTCAATTAATACCATTTGCTGAAGACGCTTGGAACTTTCTATATACTGAATTTGTTGAGGTTATCAATAAACATGCACCCTGGACAATAATTAAAGTCAAGGGTCGACATCTGCCGTGGATAAAAGGAGATCTCATACAGTTGTTTAAACAAAGAGACAAGGCATGGAAAAAACACCGTACAACAAAGGATCCTGCTGACTGGAGCACTTGTAAGGAGCTGAGGAATACTGTAAATGTAAAACACATACTAGAAATGCTAAAGCAAATTATTATAAAGACTGTTTAGCCACTGATTTCAAGAACCCAAAACAATTTTGGAGGAGAATAAATAGTATAACTAATAAATCCACAGGAAATCCTACTACGTATTTTAGAATAAACAATGAAAGTGTCAGCGAACCACTATCAATTGCAGAGGCATTTAGCCATCATTTTTCTACCATTGGTAGCTCTGGCCCTCACTCCTACTCTGAATCTTCCCCAACTCGAGTAGGTGTGGTAGTTCCTTCTCTTTTGGAACAATCACACCAACTGATGTCCAACGTGTTATTGATAATCTTAACTCTGGATGCAGTGCTGGTCCAGATGGTCTGGAGATTAAGTTTTTTCAATTGGCCTCTCACATTTTGTCATTTCCTCTGTCTGATCTATTTAATTTATCTTTAGCAACTTGCAAAGTTCCCTCATCCTGGAAATGTGCCAGGGTAACTCCTATCCATAAAGGGGGTGACACCACAGATGTCAATAATTACAGGCCAATCTCAATTATCAATTCCATAACAAAAATATTTGAAAAGTTGATTTTTAATGAATTATCCTCATATCTTAATGACCATAACTTACTATCTCCTCATCAATCTGGTTTTCGACCACATTTTTCGACCACCACTGCACTCCTTACTAAAGCATTTGATATGGTTGATCATTATCTTCTTTTGGACAAATTATATTCTGTTGGTCTTTCTCCTGATTCTTTATTATTTTTCAACTCTTTCCTTCATCATAGAAGTCAATGTGTCTCCTTCCAAGGTTGCCAGTCTGGTTTTAAGATCATTGATAAAGGTGTGCCGCAAGGCTCATCCTTAGGTCCTTTGCTATTCTCAATCTTTATCAATGATCTTCCACAAACTTGTTCTAATTGCCAAATTCATTTATATGCAGACGACACAGTAATATACTCGTCTAGCTCTGATATTCCGCAAATCCAGCACTCATACTATCTGACTTTATTTCAGTCCAAAATTGGTTTTCTTCAAACAAATTACAACTGAATAAGAAAAAATCATACACCATGTTGTTCTGCACTCGACCTAATTCTTTACCTGCAAGTGGAACAGCACTAGTAAAAACTGAAGAATTCAAATACCTGGGTCTTTGGCTTGACTCACAGCTATCCTTTAAATTTCACATTGACTCAGTTTCCAAGAAAATCTATTTTCATCTGAAATCCCTCTATCGGTCTATTGAATGCTTTTCCCTTCAAGTTCGTAAAAGAATCATAATACAACTGATACTCCCAATAATTGACTATGGTGATGTTATCTATCAGAACACCTCAGAAACAAATCTTCGCCCTCTTTCTGTCTTGTATAATTGTTTACGTAGATTTATTCTCAGGTGTCCTTATATGACCCATCACTGTCATATGTACCAGTCCTTGAACTGGCTGGCCCCCAAGTCCAGAAGGCATATGCACAGGTTATTATTTATTTTCAAGTGCAATTACTTCAATTTCCCTCTATATCTGAAACAAGATTTGATTCCCTTCAGTTCACAATACAACCTTAGGCATACTGGTCAACTTTTCTTTTTTACCCCTAGAATCAATAAAGAATCTGGTCGACGTGCATTCAAATACAAAGCCCCTGCTGACTGGAATAATCTCCCTGGTTCAATTAGGTCCATATCCTCTTTTCATCTTTTTAAATCATCATTGCTTACCTATCTTCAAACACCCTGCTCCTGTCTGTGATGGAAGGTCCCTTTGACATGAAGTGTAACTAATCAAATCAACTACTGTATTTATTTTATGTCATTTATTTATTTTTATTTTTACTGGTGTGTTGTATGGGGGGGAGTCAGGATCGATAGAGCATTGTAGTGTATGAGTGTGTGTGAATGGGCGTCTGTGTCTCTATATTTGGGACCCATGCAGCGAAGCTGCAGGGAACCCATAGTGTTTCTACCTTTTCTTACTTTCTTCTGCCATGGGAGTCTATGGCAGCACAATGAATCGTAGGGTAAAAAGTTGTGAAATTTGGCACATTGATTAAGGACAGTTGCATGTTTAATTTCACCAAGTTACATGTCGGCACTAAACACGCTCTAGCGCCACCAACGGGTCAAAATTTCAGGTACATTTGTGCACATAACTTTTGACCCATTGGACGGATTTTCAAAAACAAGGTATCGTTGGATTCCTTGGATCATGCCGACTTCAACGCATTCTATGACGTCATAATGCGTCATAACAGATTTTCCGCCATCTTTGATTTTGTCGAAAGTGAAAGAAAAGTTTCAGCTGTCGCAATATTTCAATGATTCTCATGAAAATCAACACAGACTATCTTCAGACCAATCCGCACAAAAGTTAGCTGATGGATTTTTCAATTACGACTTTGTGCGCCCGTTACAGCCAATCGAAATCAGTGGCGAAGGTGGCGATTTCGATGTGAGCTCATATCTCGGGAACGCTTAGACGTATCAAAATAAAATTTGATGGCATGCTTCGAGGCTCTGTCCCAAGTGCAGGAAAAAAATCTGGTGTCATCTGGTCCCTAGGGGGCGCTGTAATTAGCAAAACATTGTTTTTGCTCATAACTCTTGATGTGTTTTTACTGGAAATGAAATTGTTATATCTGCAGATACTGTGGGTTGCCCCATTGATAGTTTATGCCAACTTTTCACGTTAGCCAATCGCCATTGGCGGCAACGCCGCCAAACAGGAAGTTTGCTCGTATGTCGGCGACGCTTTGACTTCCGAAGACCAAACTTGGTCACGTGCATCGAGACTCCGTCCGAAGTGGGCAAAACAAATTTGGTGTAATTTCTCCACTAGGGGACGCTATAATTAACAAAATTGCATTTTTGCTCATTTCTCTTGATGTGTTTGGATTTTACACTAAATGTTCATGTCTGCTGATACTGTGGAATGTCCCCTTTCAGGATCTTGCAAAACTTTTCACATCATCGTAAGAATTTGGCCGCCATATTGGACTTTAGCGAAAGCAAAACATTTTCAGCGGTCGCAAATTTTGTCTGATTCTCACGACAATCGGCACAGACCATCTTCAGACCGATCCGCACAATAGTTACTTAGTGGCGTTTTCGATTTCGACTTTGTGCGCCCGCTACAGCCGATCGAAATCAGTGGCGAAGGCGCCGATTTCGATGTGAGCTTATATCTTGGGAACGGTTTGACGTATCTATTATTCCATTGATCGCCCGATTAGCATGGGTCCCTCATTGCTGCTTGCAGCTATATTGTATCATGTGTTTGTTCTTTTTTTTGTTTGTTTGTTTGTTTGTTTGTTGTTGTTTTTTTTGTTGTGTTTGTTCTGCTTACTTTCTTTGTATGTTACAATGTACGATGTATGTTTGTATTTCCGTTGATAATATGGAACCCCTCGAAAATGAGATGGCACATCTCAAGGGGCTATCCTGTAAAATAAAGTCAATAATGTAGTGCTATATGTTGCCTCAAAGTTACCGCATTCTTTTCTAATTCACTCTTTTTTTAAATCCTCATATTTTGCTCTCATTAAGAGAATAAAATGTCAAAAAAGTTGTCAGTGTCAGTCCTCTGTGTAATACACCAGACGTAATAGTAGTCAGTAATTGCAGACCATGCCAGCTCCAAGGAAAATCAATGAAAGAGGAAGATCATTTTAAATCTAAAAAAATGGTAAAATGCACCAGAATGCGGGAAAATTTGCATCTACTTCTTTCAAATTTTTCCCCCTCCCTGCCAGACCTCTGTCTCTAACCCCCCTGTTCCTGAGGAGTTTATCAGAAAGCAATTGTGGTGTTGCATTATAGCCTAGAAAAGGTGTGTTTACAGGTAACAATGGGAGGGCCTCCGATAGCCCCGCCCTTGCCATGTGTTTTGTAATACTGTTGTATGAGAGAAATGAGAGTTTTGAGTTCTGTGGAGTTCAGCTCAGTGCAGTACAGTGTTGAGTTGAGGTGCCCCTGAAAGACTGCGCTGGTGATTGGAGTATCCTGCGTGAGCCTGTGAATAGAGGATTGAAAGTCTTGACCCCGTGGCCTGTTTGAAACAAAGGACTCCTTAGACCTGGAAACTACACTTTGGTTTTTGAGAATCATCTACAACAGCTTAAAGAGGACATTTCAGAAAAAAAGATGGCAATGAATGGCATGAAGACAGAAAATGGGGATGCAACGATTGCTAGGAGAGTGACTGAGGTGACCAATGCAACCATTGCTTTAAGTGTGGTCAAAGCGCCTCACCTCTCAAAATGGTGCAGAGCACAGCCTACAGATAAAACAGAGAAGGTGCATCTGTCCAGTAATCATCCACAGCTGAGAAACACCCATGAGCTCCTGCTTGACACCATCCAACAGCTAGAAACAAACAGCTCTCCCCAAAACAGCATGCAAAGCTATTGAACCTGATTGGGAGGAAGTGTTTGGGAAACTGCTTGTTTGATGGGATCACTATACGAGCACTGAGGGATACTGGATCGCAAGTGTGCCTAATCAGTGAAGAATGGAGAAGAAAACACATACCATACATCACGCTACTGAGTCCAGAAGCGATACTGGGGCCTGGAATACTGACTGGCAGAGCAGTGAACCAAACTGTTATTCTATTCACAATTTGGGTTGAAGTTAAGTTCAGACTGGGGTCGGAGAGTGCTACACAGGTGGAGCTAAAAGTGCTTGTGTGAGTAGCCAATTAAGGTGTGGTTAAAGAACCAATCATTGGATATAAAATCATTGAGTAGCTGTTGAAAAGCGCTGTAGAGCAGCCTGCGTCATCACAAAAGCCAACATTCTCTTTTGATTGTAAGAAAACAGATGTTAGGTGTTATTGAAATTGATTATTGAACGATGATTCCAGTGATGCAGTGAAGGGGGAAGAAATGGTGACCATTCCAGTAGGCCAGGTGAGAGTTGTGAAGTGTGTTCAAACAAGTCCACTGCAAGCAAATGAAGATGCCGTTTGTGCCAGACGAATGTATAGCTGAGATGAACAGCATCAGCCTACAAAGAGGAACGTAAGGCTGTAGGGTGAATTTAACAAATATAAGTGTATCGAATCACATCGAACCAATTCGCATAGATTTTCAAACCAAATCATTTCGAACCAAATTAAAAGTACTGTTGCTGTTTCATATTGGAAACATATAGCGTACCATATTGTGCTTGAAAGGAGAGATGCACATTCCTAGTATTTATGTATCTACCCTGCTATTTAAACATGCCGAGTGGACCACAACATTAACACAACGACTTGTTTGCAGCATTATAAAAATAAGCTACAGTACCTTTACATTTTAAAAGGGGGAATTATAACAACTTGAAATATCCTTAAGTTGATATAACCAGTTGCCGAAAAGCGCAGCGTTATCATTCATTACATTAGTCTCTCTCCAAGTGAAATACAGTCCCTGAAGTTTGTGTTTTGTTTTTTGATGAGCAGGTGCATCGGCAACTTCCAACTCCTGGCATGACGTTAGCATAAGCACCCTGTCTCTGCCACTGCAATAGACGGATTCACAACACTGCTTGTTGCAGCGATGTGAACAGTCCAGCTTCGCTTCAGACCATTAACTTGTGATTCCTTTGCAAGCAGTTGCCAGTTGCAAGCAGTTTCGCTGCAAATCTAACCTTACACTTAACAAAGCTTAAAGGTGCTTGCCATTCATGCTGTATTTACTCAAATAGTATTCAAGGCATTTTCATAAGCATCAGTGCACAATTTAAACCCTCTAGATTGCATAATAGACATTTGTTCTCTTCTGAAAAATCACCAGTTAAATTCACATCTAGTTTGTTGTATATTGTTAGAACAAAAATCAGATGTTCTTCGCCACATGGGTTCAATGAAATTTACTAAGGTAGCATCAATTGATTAAAAGATCACTATGCTAATGCTAACTGCAATGCTAATGCTAACCATGATGCTAACCATGATGCTAACATGATAACATACAATGTTTACTGGTTTGTTTCATTTGATTACCTTTTATTCAGCAGCATCGGCCATGAACCTAATTGGTAACCTTATTTGGTGGCAGGGACCTTTAATGCCGTATATTAATATGTTGCTACAATGCAACTATGAAGCCAATGTATGTTGCTGTGTATTAACTTGTTTATGTGAGAAGACATAGCCTATGTAAGAAGCATTCCCTGTTTCATGTAACAGGGTTGTGTCATGTTGCTTCACACATAAGCAGTAGTTGTTGCACACATTTGCAACACATTTTTGTAACAGCATTCACTTGTTACATATATGTAACAAGGCTTTCCATTTCATGTAACAAAATGTCTTTATTACACATGTGGGAGAATATTTAGCTCTTACACTCACTTAAGTCCATTAATTGTGTAGTTGCAGGTTGTTCTACCACTTAATAACATGAACATGTTACATGTTGTTACATTGCTTATTACACAAGTACGTACACAAGTACTGTAATTACACTGTAACAAGGTGTACACACTTTACATTACACACTTTAATGTAAAGCGTTACCAAAGGCTTTCTAATAAGAAGATAAGCCACTTAGCTGAAGTGAAGCAAACACCAGTGGCGCAATTGAGCGTAGACAGTGGAGTGAAATGAGAGTGCTATGATAGTTGCCAACTACTCCTCATGTATCAGCTACATTCACATATTAAGCACTGCTGTCCAATTAATCTGACAACTTTTAAGAAAATAAAATATGTATCTTAGATGAAAAATATTTTCCTGCTTTATTCAAATGACGGCCATTAAAAAAAACTGAAGTAATTCAGGAGGTCTACCCCTGCTGCCAGCTGCTCGTCATGTCGTGTAGCCTCAGTGCTAGTGCAACTGCTCTATCCGGAAGGAAAGGAAAGTCAGAAAGGAAAAAAGATTGACAGATACAATCTGTCAATCTCATACTTAACTTCTAATTCATTCTTAACTTCTAATTCATCTTGGATTTTTAAAGAAAAATCCTGCTCTCTGATTTGCCATTGCTGAAATAGTACATCATAAGTAACTTATGATGCTGGGGTCTGATGGTGCTTGATGCTTATTGGTACTCACGATCAATTTCCTCCTCCCTCCTCTTCAGCTCTTTGTACTTTTGGCGACATTCCACTTTAAGAAAAAAATACATTTTTGTCAAGGCAACCTAGCAATTTAGGAAAAGTTACATTGACATTATATATCATAATACAACAATAACATTTGAATACCAGTAAAAAAGTGCTTTCTAAAATAAATGAAAAACAGAAAGAAAATGGATCAACCTATATACAAATCTAATGAGAGCGTTTATAATCCATTGAGTCAACATCCATGCTCTGATCTAAAAGTATTAAGATGGACCAGTACATTCTTTAAATGTATTTTCTCTGTACTGTGGAAAGATCAAACACATTGAGATTGGGATTAAATGGGGACAAAGACAAAGCTAGACAAAACTTGACCCTGACCTCAAAATCCAAAATAGATTTTTCAATTTCAAATTTGAACATTGCCCAAACAGATAAGAACGTTTCAAATAAGAAAGCTGCATATCCCATTGTGTTCCTGTGTTACCATTTTCAACTCATATTTAGCTGGGAAATTGAGCCACTAGCAGCTTGGGATGTGCATATGAAATCCTGAATATACTATAAATAAAAATCAGGGCCAGCCTAATTTACATTTTAATGGAATTTTTTTTAGCACTACAGGTGATTCACTTTGGTGATTCGCTCAAAAAGTCATTAATTGTCATAATTGTCATAATTATAAAGAAATCATGTCATAATTTTAAGAAAAAAAGACTGAACTGAGTTGAACTGATACCTTGGACTTCATCGGTGTGGTGTTCTAGTTGACTGATCTCTTCAATAATCTGCTCACCTCTTTCACTCATCTCCCCCAACCTAGAGAGACAGAAAGACTTGAGTCCAATTTTCTTAAAGACAACATGAAATTGCATTCAGAGTGTATCTTATTTCCACAATATGACCACATAAATACAGCATCAATTTGCTTCTGACTAGGTTAAGTTGGGTGTCGTTGGGATATAGTATGCATGAATGAATGAATTCATGCATACTATATCCCAACGACAAAAGTACAATAAGTTATTATTATAGAATACATTAATAGTATTGCAAGGCAAGAACACTATTGTTAGTGTGGTTGCAATTTTCATTTCTTAATTTAACATTTCTTCCACCTGATTTTCTAGAGCCATCTCCTACAGTTTGAGCCATCGACAATGAACCTGTCTAGTAGCCGTCAGTTTGCTAGCAAATAGCCATTTACCAAGCTAGCCAATTAACACGTGCTACAGTGGTGAGCAGTCCATATAAGCTGCGAATGTGGCGCATTCCCAAGCATTTTTTATTAACAAAAATGTGTGGTAAAACATTACATTTGTTGTTTTTTCCTTTAATTATTTAATTTTCGAACGACTACAAATGTGCCACTGGGTTTCCATCTCTGTGCAAGTCTATGCTGAATGCTGCCAGCATATCTCACGCATACGCTGTGAGTGTTTGTTGGGAGAAAAGCTACATTTGCCTCAGCATTTAAACACGAGAGACAGCGCAACAATGCCACACAGTGACTCAGTGTCTAATTTACACATGCTGCGACCATCACACCAACTCCGTAAACATCCCATTATTATATTAGTGTTTATTTAAACAAAATGCTATATCCGGTTTGGTTGAAGAATGCATTTTCAATGCACAAGTAGGAAAAATCCAATGCATGCGCGTCGCGACTTGAAAAGCAACGCAATGCACTGACATTGCATATACTATTACTAGAAATTTACATTTGAACTCTATCATCCTTACTTAATCCAGGAGCCTCACATGATTGTATGTTATCTAATTAATTAGATATCTTGAAAAGGAAAAACTGTTTTTTTTTACTTTATTGAAACAAACATAAGGGAACTCGAAATGTGCATTTTGAAACGCATATATGTTATTATATATGGGCCAGCTCGACGCGCACTCACACCGATGGTAAGTGCATCTCAGGCAACTTGATATCAGTGGGAAAATCCACCATCAAAAAGGAAAATTAGATGTGTACCCCTTTAATGTCCGGTAGCATTAGCAAGAGCACGCAGTCACAATTGGCCAAATGAATGCCTCCACTTAATTTTGTTGGATACAGATTTTTCACCTGATAGTCAGACACTTACCAGGCGCATGTATGCCAAGGTGTCAATTCGGAGTCAATCTAACTTCAGAAGAAAATGAGTGTGCATTTGGTCAAGTTGTGGTCATTAATACAAAGGGTCTGAGCCCATGGGTACCAGCATGAGTTGTTCATGAGAAATTATGATATATAGAATGTTTCATGCACTTTCAAACACTGATTATAGCGCCTATGGGTGGTGCTATAATAATAATAGAAGTAGTATAAGTAGTATTAGTAGAAGTAGTAGAAGTATGTGGGGCTACAACAATTAGTTGATGAATTGATCAACAGAAAATTAATCAAATCAACTTTTTAGAATCGATTAATCATTTAGGTAATTTATCGAGTACAAATACCAAACATTTGCTGCTTGATGATTCAGAAATTCAAATGATTGGTTTGTGGATAATTATAAAAAGAAATACTTGAGTTTTTCTTGGCTGCTTGTCAGATCAAGCAAGCAAATTAAAGACATAAATTTGGACTCTGGTAACTTGTGATGGCATTTGCTATTATTTGTGACATTTTCTAGACTATATGATTAATTGATTAATCAATCAAATCATGAAAATAATCGTTAGTTGCAGCCCTTTTAGTATAATATGTATTAGTATTGGTATGTTAAGTAGTAGTATTAGTATTATAACAAACAACACAGGTAGGTCATCATTTGTGGTTGTAACTTGAAAAAGTGTTATTGATTATTTATTTATTCATGGCTAGTTCGTTGAGTTAACACAATGATATAATGCTAATACTGTTGGAATCTGTGGAATCTCAGCTTTCATATGACATTCAATCCAAGATGGCGGCGCGAGTACAACGCGAGGCTCAGTGTCTCGCAGATTGTGCGGATTAGTAGTATTCTGTTTTTTTGTTACATGTCTGTTCACTCAGAACAGTCTTGCACATGTCACCTACAGCCGAAAAGAGCTCTTGGACATTCGTGCTCATAATGTGGACACTTTTTCCGGCGATCTCCGGCTCATACCAGAGGTCGCTAAAGCATCGGAGGCTACCAACCCGGCTTTGCCGACTGGAAGCGCCCGCAGACATCGTCGAGACCGTAAACAAAGGCGGGGGAAGAGAGGAGGGCTAAGGGCTAAGCTAAGTCTAACTCCTCACCGGCCATCACTACCCAGCATTTTCCTCACCAATGTCCGGTCTCTGGCAAACAAGATGGATGAGCTGCGGCTGCGGATCATCTCCCACAACTGGATTAAGGACTGCAACATCATCATCTTCACTGAGACATGGCTCAACAGTGGCATCCCCGATAGCGCGATTGAGCTAGCGGGGCACTGCGTACTCCGGGCTGACAGAACAGCTGATGACTCCAGCAAGACTAGAGGTGGGGGACTGTGCATTTATGTGAACAAAGCTTGGTGCACGGACACTGCTACTATCGAGAGTCATTGCTCTGCTAACCTAGAGTTTCTCATGGTTAAGTGTAGACCTTTCTATCTACCCAGAGAGTTTACATCCACTATTGTGACTGCAGCCTACATCCCCCCGGATGCTAATGCCAAACATGCCATGAAAGAACTGCATGCTGCCATTAGCAAACAACAAACTCTGCATCCTGAGGCAGCCTTTATTGTTGCTGGTGATTTCAATCACACCAGCCTGCAGACTGTACTCCCCAAATTCCACCAGCATGTCTCCTGCCCCACCAGAGGAGACAAGACCCTGGACCATGTCTACACCAACATGGCTGAGGCCTACAAAGCCACCCCCCTCCCCCATCTCGGACAATCTGATCACCTCTCTTTGTTTCTTCTTCCCAAATACACACCACTCATCAGACGTGTGAAGCCTGCTGTAAAGACTGTTAAAGTGTGGCCAGAGGGAGCAGACTCTACACTTCAGCAACGGTTCCAGAACACAGACTGGAGTGTTTTTGCCACTCAGGCCTCCCTTGACTCACACACGGACATTAACACCTATGCTTCTTCTGTTTTGGACTTTATAAACACCAACATAGACGGTGTCACCACCCTCAAACAGATCACAACATTCCCCAACCAGAAGCCGTGGATGAACCGAGAGGTCCGCCTCCTGCTGAAGACACGTGACGCTGCTTTCAGATCTGGTGACGCACAGGCCTACAGTGCATCCAGGGCCAACCTGAAGACAGGCATCAAGAAGGCCAAGCACAGCCACAAGCTACGGATTGAGGAGCACTTCACCAACTCCGACCCCCGGCGTATGTGGCAAGGCATCCAGGCCATTTCGGATTACAAAACCACCAACACCACCCCACAAACCGATGACGTTGCCTTGTTAGACGAGCTCAACAACTTCTATGCTCGTTTTGACAGGGAGAACCAGGAGGCAGCCATCAAGGCTGTGCTCCCTGCAGACCACCAACCACTCACACTCTCCGCCGCCGACGTGTGTGCTGCACTGAGCAGGACCAATGCACGCAAGGCTGCTCGGCCTGATGGCATACCTGGACGTGTGCTCAGGGCCTGTGCTGGACAGCTGACCAAGGTCCTGACTGACATCTTTAACCTGTCTCTGGCCCAAGCAGTCGTCCCGATGTGCTTCAAGACCACGTCCATCGTGCCAGTACCGAAATACTCAGCTGCTACGAGCTACGTTCCGCCCCGTTGCACTCACCCCCACCATCATGAAGTGCTTCGAGAGGCTGATCCTGGCTCACCTCAAAAACAGCCTACCACCCACCCTGGACCCTTTCCAGTTCGCCTACCGCCAGAATAGGAGTACTGATGATGCCATCTCCACTGCGCTTCACTCTGCCCTCTCCCACCTGGACAACAACAACACCTATGTGAGAATGCTGTTCATTGACTACAGTTCAGCTTTCAACACCATCATCCCCACCAGTCTCATCACCAAACTCTGCAACCTCGGCATCAACCCTTCCCTCTGCAACTGGATTTTGGACTTTCTGACCAACAGACCCCAGTCAGGTTAGGTTAGATGACCACACCTCCTCCACACTCATCCTGAACACTGGTGTCCCACAGGGCTGTGTGCTGAGCCCTCTCCTCTACTCCCTCTTCACCCACGACTGCGAACCAATGCACGGCTCCAACTCCATCAAATTTGCAGACGACACAACGGTGATCGGCCTCATCACCAACAACGATGAGACAGTCTACAGGGAGGAGGTCCAGCACCTGGCGACCTGGTGCGCTAATAACAACCTGTCCATAAACACCAAGAAGACCATCATCGTGGACTTCAGGAGAACCAATAGAGACACACACACTCCCATCCAGATCTACGGAGCTGAGGTCGAGCGTGTCTCCAGCTTCAAGTTCCTGGGGGTCCACCTCTCCGAGGATCTTTCTTGGTCTCTGAACACCTCCATCCTGATAAAGAAGGCTCACCAGCGGCTCTTCTTCTTGAGGAAACTGAAGAAGGCCCACCTGTCTCCTCAGATCCTGGTGAACTTTTACCGTTGCACCATCAAAAGCATCCTTACCAGCTGCATCACAGTCTGGTACGGGAACTGCTCCATCGCGGACCGGAAGGCGCTGCAGAGGGTGGTAAAACTGCCCAGCTTATCACCCGGCCCACCACTCCCCACCACCGAGGCTGTTCACAGCAAGCGATGTCTGCGGAGGGCACGCAGCATTGCTAAAGACAGCTCTCACCCAGGCCACAAACTGTTTACGCTCCTCCCCTCCGGGAGGCGCTACAGGTCCCTGCGTTCCAGAACCAGCAGGTTCAGGAACAGCTTTTTCCCTTCAGCTGTCACCCTGCTGAACTCTGCACAGAGGTGACCCCCCCACCTACCAGATTGACTGCCCATATTTATGACTTACACACACCTATTATTATTATTATTATTATTATTATTATTATTATTATTATTATTATTATCCATACTGTGACTGTATATATCATATATATATACAGTGTTCTATTTATCTAACTATATATTTAATAACTGTTTATGCTGCTATACTTTACATTCTTATACTGTATATATTTTAGGGGTGCAACGGATCACAACACTCACGGGTCGGATCGGGTCACGTTTTTTGAGTCACGGGTCACGGGTCGGGTCATTAAAAAAAATTTAAAAAAATTATAACAAGACAAATGTGACTTAGCTTTCAATTGCTTTTTGGTTTTATTTTTAACATTCAACAGTGAATAACAGGCGTAACGTGTAAAAACAAAATAATAATCCTGCTTCCTAAGCATAGTAAAATATAAAATAATAATAATATAATAATAAAGCACTGCTTAAATGCATCGGGGAGAAGCAGTTGCTGCGTGTCTTTTTTTTAAAACTCCCGACTCGCCAGGACGATGTCGCTTCACGTGGCTGGACCATGCTCGAGGTGTTGCCGTGTTCGTAGGCCATTCTGGTGCCACGGGGGGGGGGGGTGTTCGCGATTGTTGACGGGGAGGGGGGGGTTCGCGATTGTTGACAGGGAGGGGGGGGGTTCGCGATTGTTGACGGGGGGGGGGGGGGGGGGGTGCGCGCAATAGTAACACACCGCGGGCCTACGACCGGCGGCGACCGGGTGGGGGGGGTGCGCGCGCGCGATTGTAACACTCCGGCCGACGAGAGGGTGGGGGGGGTGCGCGGTGTGTTACTATTGCGCTCTCAAAAAGGAGGACAAATACGCGTCCGGCTTGATGTGAACGCGTGAACGCGCAACTATTATTTGTCAGCTGATCCGCGGATCACGTCCGTCCCGACCCGTGAGGGTTGATCCGTACGGATCACGGGTAATCCGTGACCCGTTGCACCACTAATATATTTTCATAACATATTCATTCACTGTATCCTATATATCCTATAGCACATTTGATTCATAGCTGCACTGTATGTATGCACTGTATGTACTGTTTATATGTACATATTATTGCACTTTACTACTCTGCACTTCTGGTTAGATGCCAAACTGCATTTCATTGCCCAAGTACCTGTTACTTTGTTCAATGACAATAAAGTTGAATCTAATCTAATTAACAGGAAAAAGATCACTAATAATTACCATTAGCATTTAGAAACATAGCTTACCTCATTGTGTGCTTATACTGCAAACAGACAACCAATAATGTATGAAGAATGTAGTCTCAAGCCCCCCTAGCCTTGTTCTCAAAAACTATAACTTGGACATGGTGATTCTCAGGAGAAGTAGAACATGTGGATGAGTACTCGTACTCGGCAAAAGTGCTTTATCCGTACCGGATACTCGTTTCAGCCGAGTATCCGGCTCAATTCTAGTAGGGATGAGCGAGTACAGCATTATCTGTATCTGTATCTGTATACCATATGAATTATCTGTATCTGTACTCGGAGTGGGCGGGGCCTAACCGGGAAGTGGGCGGGATTTAACCCGGAAGTGGGTCGGGTTGTCTTGAAATGAGCGAGGTTTTAACCGGTATGTTATTTTAAGCATGCAATTGATATGGGTTGATCAGAAATTGTTATTTATTGCTGATTAGAAAACTATTTACAGGACAGCATCAGCATTGAAAAAAAAAAAAAAAAAAACTCCGACGACCGGCAGGGAGAGGGAGAGAGAGAGTGTGTGTGTCTGTGTGTAGCTTGATTTCCAATATTTATACCACTACTAGCTTTATTTTTTCATGAAATACAGCAAGAAAGTGTCGGACACCGTGCGTGAAGTAAAAAAAAACTGGTTAGAGCCAGGCAGCCAGATGACGGTTAAAAAAAGAAAAAGAAAAAAAAATCTCCGACAGGCAGAGACGCAACGCGAGTCGGCACCACGTCTGAACGAACCCACGTTTACCAGAACTCTACTGGTTCATAAGTAAGTACCAACCTAAGTAATAACAAACCTGAAGCTGAAGAAACCCTAAACATTAACGGAAAACGACCCGCGAACCTGAGTGACTGAGGGAGAGACAGAGAGCTGTTCTGTGTGTGAGTGATCAGAGCGGGACACAACACCACATCTGCATTGTGTAGGGGAGGGGCGCTGTAGCCTATCACAGAACGCTGACACAGTCAGCTACCCAATGAGGATTTCCATTCAATCCGAGCACAGATATTGACTCGTATTACTCGTATAATACTCGTACTCGGCAAAAGTGCTTTATCCGTACCGGATACTCATTTCAGCCGAGTATCCGGCTCAATTCTAGTAGTTTTTTCGCAAATTTAAAATTGGTGTAATATATGACGTTGTGTCAAGAATGTAGAGAATCTCCATTGGCTTAAGCAACATACGTTTAAGACAATATCACGCAAGTGCTGTGTGGAGGAAGTAACTGGCTTTTGGATCCACTCTTGGTCCGACTCGTGTCCGACTAATTTATGGCACAGCTTCAATGTAAAGCGGGTCGCACACTGGACGAACCACTGAAAATGTGGGCATTTTTGGGGCATTATAGTGATTTAAAGGCGCAGTGAACCCGAAGTCTTATATGACCCGAAGGATGTCTTATATGACCTTACACTTTGTAATCTATGCCATTTTGAGATTCTTGCAAGTATCTGCTAACCAGTTTGTGAATGTTCTACTCTGCTCGGAACTCAAGTTGCGTTCTTTTCGTGATGTCAAAGTGCCTTGAAGGTGTCCCTTCAACGTCATGACGAAACCTGAATCGATTAAACATACTACGGGCGCGTGCTTACAGTGATGCCAACTTTCATGCATTCCACTCAAACACTGTGATAGCCAGAGATCTTGTGCCTACCCTGGGTAGACAGTAACAGCAATCCGTGGCAGGGACCAGTGTTGATCATCTTACTTAAAAAAAGTAATTAGTTAGTTACAAATTACTCCTCCCAAAAAGTAATTGAGTTAGTAATTCAGTTACCTAATTGTAAGAGTAATTAGTTACTCAGCAAAGTAACTGTGGCGTTATTTTTCATGTTCTACACGCTATTACATTCTATAACATCTTTAACGTCAAAGGTGTTTATATTAACTGATTGAAGAATGAAAACACTATAGTATTTTAGAACATTTGGTATTTATTTGATCTCAATATATCTCAATATATTGCAGCCTGTTAAAGGCCGTGGTGCAGGTTTAATTTTCTAACGAATTTGTGTATTTGCTTGTTGGTAATAAACATTTAAACTGTTATTAATTGTATTTGATGTTGTTGGGTATCACAAAATGTAATATGATACGAAAAAGTAGCTACTATTTTAGCAGTTTGGGATTGATTCTCATTTCCCCAGGGTATATACACAAATCTTTGAGTCAATTTACTACCATTTAATACCTTTTTTCACTACCTTCAGATTTTTTTTAATACCACCACGACATCGAGTTGCACCAAGTATCAATCAGAAAGATTTTGAAAACTTGCATTTTCCCATTTTGTTTTGGCCACACGCTAAAATCCGAAGAGATTCGCACTTCTATCCGCCTGACAACTATGCGCGCGAAGACGATTTTTTTCTAGCGGCCAATGAATACAATGAATTGATATGACGTCAATATCATTCCTTTTTTTTTTTGAAGTAGCGGCGCAAGCAAGTAATGCTTTATTTATTTTATTACGCCTATTTCATCAAAATAAAACCAGTCATTGTCCAAAAGAAAAAAAATAATACCTATTCTTTAAAATTAATACCTTTGGACCAAATTTATCACTTTTTAAGGCCATTAAATTTAGCTTTTTTGATTTATCACTTTTTAATACTTTTTAAAACCCCGCGGACACCCTGTTCCCGCACAATGCATTGCATGACGTCACATCGGGGAGACGACAGACCAAAGCCCGGCTTGTGGGTCTTGCCACAATTAAAGAGAAATAAGAAATAAAGCCTTCGCCGTTGCATGTTGTTATTGAGACTAAAATAGGTTTGTTTCGCCAATGTTTAGTAGCCGGCCCGGGGGAGGGGGGGGGGAGAGTTACCCCACGTTAAATGTGTTAAACAATAATGTCCGCCCGCCAGGGACGTCCCGACATCAAAAATTACAAAAAAAAATTACATTTATAGCAGCATAGCGCTACTGTGGTGGTGTATTAAAATAATTTCAATAGCAGTATGTATTTTTCCGTGGTGCAGGTTTCATTTTCTAACGAAGACGCCATAGTTCTAGTACAAGGCTGAGGCTTCCTTCCACACGTCTCCCTCATGTGACGTCATCGCCGAATTGTGTTAAAAAGAACCGTTGCTACCAAAAACTAGACTTTAACACCATTTTGGAGACATTTCTAACTTTATATACATATCTTGAGTGATTTATGTACCCATTAATCGAAAGTGGTATTTAACCTGCACCATGGCCTTTAAGCCATAGAGAGAGAGATCTCTATGGCTCTGTGCAGCAGATGTGTGGCCAAAACACCTTGCGCTTCATTCAACCAAATTGTAGTGGGGGGGGGGGGGGGGGGGGGCGCGCCTCGGACCTACAGCCGACGGGGGGGGGGGGCGACGGGGGTGCGCGCAATAGTAACACACAGCGGACCTACGGCCGACGGGGGGGGGGGGGGGGGGCGCGATTGTAACACTCCGGCCGACAGGGTGGGGGGGGGGGGGGGGGGGGTGCGCGCAATAGTAACACACCGCGGACCTACGACGGGGGGGGGGGGGGGGGGGGGGCGCGCGATCGTAACAACCGGCGGGGTTGTCTCAAAAAGGAGGACAAATACGCGTCCGGCTTGGCTTTGAAAAACCGGACAGTCCGGCCTAAAGCCGGACGAATGGCCACCCTAAGTAACGCGCCACTTCACATTGTCAGTAACGGTAACAGCGTTGCAACGAGGTAAAAAGTAATTAATTAGATTACTCGTTACTGAAAAAAGTAACGCTGTTAGTAATGCCGTTATACTCCAACGCCGTTATTACCAACACTGGCAGGGACTCATATCCACTGCTTGAGCTGTAATCACGTCGACTATGCTGACCATTGCGCCTGGTTTTCACACTGTTGTATAACTTTGTGGCATTTTGAGCTCAAACAACACAATGACTGTTGAAAAAAAAGTGTATACAGGTTATTTTTTGTGGAATATTGCAGGGCAGGCACCTGCCCACACATCACTGCTGTATGTCTGTACGTCAATGGTGCATTGAGGTTAAGTACTTCCTTTAAAAAGACTGGATCTGCTTGAATTGTATAAATGAGAATCTTGTGAAATACACCAAATATGATAAATGGGTGAAATATTGCTTTAAGCATATCGAAGCATAGCAAAGCCTACGGTAGCGCCAACACTAGGTTTGCCTTGATTCTGGATCTTGTTTAATCCCTTATTTAAATTGTTAAGATTGATCATCTCTCTTTGATGGTTGTATTTAGATTAGACACATGCTCTTTTAAGATAAGGTCTCTTCCATTTCTATTTGCATCTAGCACACTATTCTAGCATCCTTTTGACTCGGGCTTGTAAGTCATACCAGATAAGACCTGGACCAGGTACCTTTGGAATGTCTTATAGTATGTGCTTCCTCCTTTCTGGAGGACTTAATTACACCAGATTACACCAGGATTTAATTACATAAGACTGAAGTAAAATGTACTCCTGTTGTGGGTTTTGTGTGTATATTGAGTGTACGTGACCTTTTATTTGGTCTGTCCAGGCCTTCCCCAAAATCAGGTCAGAGGCAAAAAAAAAAAAAAAAGTATCCTTTCCCAAGCCTAGGAATTCTCAGAAAAGAGGCATCGCTGCCTACAGCATCATAATATGAGATCCAATTGCGAAAGAATATGTATATAACTTACTGTCTATCCATGCTGGCAATTTCTTGGTTGTTGTCCTTTACCTTAAACAGGAAAGAGAGTTGCACTAAGAAATACAACAAATTTAAAAGCATATTTTATATCAAATATTGACCATCTATAAAATGGAAATGGTTCTTAAAAAGCAAGAAAAAATTGAAAACAAACCTCAAACAAATATCCCAGAATAACCTATCCACTACACATCTAGAAAATATATTGTATCTTATAGGGCTGCCCCCGAATAGTTGAATACTCGGCTTAGTCGATGACAAAGGCTTAGTCGAATACGTTGTCATTAGTCGAGCAAAAAGTAAAACATAAAAATAACAAGGCATGAGCATCGCAAACCGAATACATCGGTGGTCGCAACAAGCCCTGATTTAACTCATCGCTGCAGAAATATTGACCAATACACCTGGGCAGGTATAGGCCTAGACCTAGGTAGGTAGACACTGCTAGACATGCGGGACTAATACCGGTGATCACGGCTTTAGTTCCCCATGTCTGATCACTGTAATTCGGAGCATGAATATCTGTTGAATATCTAATATCTTTCTAACTTTCTAACTCTAAAACACTTTTGTATTTTTTAAGACAAGACAATAGTCGCACATCCCTCGTAACTACGCCCGTGAAGGTGAACCCTCCCGGACCATTAAAAATGCGAGTCGTTCACATCCCTACAAATTATCAATGTCTCTGAATCTGCACCGACCCACATCACATTCCTCATAATGTTTTTGTAGTTACTCAAATTTTGATTGGTTTGATGGTTCCCAGCCTTGTCAGTTTGGATAAAATGTGAACGGATTGGATAAAATGGCAAATTATTGTGCCTTTGTTACAGGCCATACAAATACATACTTAGACTTCCAGCCAACCTGTTTAAATAGTTTCTCCCTCTCTTCTTGAGGGGAGTCAAAGTTCTTGTTCTCAGCCTCCATGGAGTCACGCCTTGCTTCTAACATCCATAGCTTCTCTTGGATGCACACTGCCTCTTGTTTCATGGGCGAGTGGGACAGCTCCTATATTTGGGATAGACAACATAACTACTTTACTATCTTTCTAGTACTACATTAATGAGTAAAAACATTTCCCCCAGTTATTAGTTTGATTGAGTAGCAGTGAGTTGGTAAATAAAGGAAGGAACTGTTTGTTAAAGTGATGGACAACAGGATCTAAAAATGTAAACTAACCTCAACATATCACATAATTGTGTATCCACTAAACACCTACCAAATATCTTGTCAAGAAAATGTTAAAAACTATATAAATATACATCTCAAAGTCAGCTAATGAACTCATCTTTATCATCTTCACTTTAACATTCTAGTGATTACTGTTGAAAGAGCTTCGGCATTGTTGAGATGGTATTTAATACAAATATGTCGTAGCTGTGGCTAACTCTTCTAACGTACTTAGGGGTGTCGCGATATACCAGTATTGACGATATACTGAAAAATGTAATATTGATATTTTGTTAATAATACACATATGATAATATGTGGTGTAAATAATCCAGAGCCTCTTAAATCATTTCCGTTTCTTTTAGGCCTTCTTTTCAGTTCATCTGGTTGCCTTTTCACTATCCATTAAGTGTAATTGTTCTTTTTTTGACACTTTTGTACAGTTATGGTTACAGACTATCTCTCCTGCTCCCTACACTTGTATTTTGAGTGTAATTCATTTGCCAAAAAAAGAGACACACAACACACAATAAACAAAGTTAAAGATGAATTTGACTGATAGCATTATTATTATTTTTAAAAAACTGTTTCTATAGGTATCGCACAATATCATCGTTATTGTGAATTATTTTGGCCACGATAATCGTGTAGTGAAAATATGATATCGTGACAGCCCTAACCGTATTTAAAACAAATATGATCATAAATATGTCATTAATGGCACTATGTTTTTAAAAAGGGGCAGGTCGACACCAATGATAAGTAAATCTGCCACATGACAAACCAGTTTGCTTGCATCAAACAGACCCACTGGTCCATGGTCAGTCCAGGTGACTGCATGTCGCTCCATCTACCATTCACACTACCTTTAAATAACACTTTTCCATTGCACCATTCAATGTAGCAAGATACAGTACATATCACAATCTGACCTGAAAATTGTTTTTCCAATGCAATTGCTTTATTGGGTTTATCGCATCCAATTTTTTAAATAAAAATTGGAATCGACATAGCTTTCGGTTTACACTTTTATTTGCAGGCTTGCAATTCCTACAACCTTATTATTGCATTTACTTTCAGATTTTTTGTCAACTCACTGCTTCAAAAGTCTCCTTTCTTGTCAGCATGGCTTCCAGCTCCTCCTGACAAACAGATTGCTCCTAAAGAAAATGACAAAGTAAGAAAATAGTAACAATTATGTCGATCGGCAAATCAGATCATGCCGCCATAAGCCTGAAACAGGAAGCTCCGGGAACGAGGGAGGTCACACACTGGGCTGTTCAATCAAAGGCAGAACTTCAGGACGCGCTGAGTGATGTAGCCTGGGACATGTTCCAGGCCAGCTCAGACAACATCGACATGTTTACGGATGTGGTGATGGGATTTATTGGTAAATTAGTGAGTGATATTGTGCCTAAGGTTACCATAAAGACCTATCCCAATCAGAAACCATAGGTGGACAAAACCATCCGTAATGCACTGAACAAAAGCACCGCTGCATACAACTCTAGGCTTGCGACTGTTAACATGGACGACTACAAAACAGCTGCATATGACCTACAGAGAGCGGTGAATGAGGCAAAATGACGGCACAGGGAAAAAGTCTAACTTCAGACGGACAGCGGCAGACAGAAGACGCATCTGGCAAGGCATGAGGTCTATAACGGAATACAACGGGAGCCCCCCCCCCCCCCCCATCGTGAGCGGTGACACCTTCCTGCCTGACTCACAGAAAAATATTTGGAGGAACATTAATGTGGGTGGAGTCCTATGGGTCAAGATTAGCCAGTAGAAATTTTGTCCAAATCGGCCATTGGGGGGCACTACATTCACCAATTGAACAATACAACATTAATATGACTATATTTACCATAGCTTTTTACCTATTGCCATGATTTTGGTGTCAGATGATGCAGCTCTTCATGGCCTACAAGTATGCTATAAGACACAAGGACTTTCATGATCGTCATTTCTGCCTTTTCGAATTTATGGAAAAACACACTTTTTCAACCTACTCCTAAACTACTAATTGCTTTACTTAAAGTCTCAAGCGACATTTTATTCTCTTCTGACTCAGGGGAATACACTGTCCTGGTACTACTAGATCTGTCATCTGCCTTTGATACCGTCGATCATAATACGCTGATCAAAAGACTCCATGATCTGGTGGGGATGTCTGGGTCAGTTCTACAGTGGTTCGCGTCATATTTGTCAGGTAGAACCTTTAGTGTCTGTGTAAACCAGATTATGTCTGATACCACTGAATTATCATGTGGGGTCCCCCAGGGCTCAGTCTTGGGACCAATCTTATTCCTATTATACATACTCCCACTTGGTGCAATAATCCGGTTTTATAACAATGTATCTTACCATTTTTATGCTGATGACATTCAGTTGTATTGCACGTTTAAACACAATGAGCTCCATAAACTGTCTGCCTTATCTGACTGCCTGACCAACATCAAAAAATGGTTAAACGCCAACTACCTGAAACTCAACTCTGATAAAACAGAAACATTAATTATTGCGCCGGATGACAAAATCCCACAGATCAGACAGTACATCAGTGATGCTTTAGGCTCATCAGCTCAGTCAAGCCTCAGAAACCTGGGTGTCACTTTTGACTCTGCAATGTCGCTAGAGCAGCACTCTAGACAATTAGTCAGGAACAGTTTTTTCCACCTGAGGAATATAGCAAAATTAAGCGATATGGTGTCCACAGCTGAACTTGAGATGGTCATTCATGCTTTTATTTCCTCTCGTTTAGACTACTTTAACAGCCTTTTTTCCTGCCTAAATAAGAAAGACCTAGACCGTCTCCAGACTGTACAGAATGCAGCTGCACGGCTTTTAACCCGCACTCACAAAAGAGCACACATCACCCCTGTTTTAGCTGCCCTGCATTGGCTACCAGTCCATTTTAGAATCAATTTTAAAATTTTGGTCCTTACTTTTAGAGCCCTACATGGCCAAGCACCCCCGTACATCTCTGACCTGATTGAGCTACATATACCTGCCCGTACTTTGAGGTCGTCAGGTCACAGATTGTTGATGGTCCCTTTTACTCATTTTAAGACCCAAGGTGACCGGTCCTTCCAGGTAGTGGCACCCAAACTTTGGAATGCCCTGCCTCTCTCTCTAAGGTGCTCCGAATCTGTGGACTCTTTTAAGAAACAGCTGAAAACGTTCTTATTTAAGCAGGCTTTTATTTATTTATTTATTTATTACAAGGATAGCCCCTTGAGATGTGGCATCTCGTTTTCGAGGGGGTCCTTTTAGTTAATGTCTTAATTTGTTTTATTCATTGTACCTTTATGTTTCTACTGTTGTATTGTATTTTATTTATGATATACACTCACCGGCCACTTTATTAGGTACACCTTGCTAGTACCGGGTTGGACCCCCTTTTGCCTTCAGAACTGCCTTAATCCTTCGTGGCACAGATTCAACAAGGTACTGGAAACATTCCTCAGAGAGTTTGGTCCATATTGACATGATAGCATCACGCAGTTGCTGCAGATTTGTCGGCTGCACATCCATGATGCGAATCTCCCGTTCCACCACATCCCAAAGGTGCTCTATTGGATTGAGATCTGGTGACTGTGGAGGCCATTTGAGTACAGTGAACTCATTGTCATGTTCAAGAAACCAGTCTGAGATGATTCGCGCTTTATGACATGGCGCGTTATCCTGCTGGAAGTAGCCATCAGAAGATGGGTACACTGTGGTCATAAAGGGATGGACATGGTCAGCAACAATACTCAGGTAGTCTGTGGCTTTGACACGATGCTCAATTGGTACTAATAAGCCCAAAGTGTGCCAGGAAAATATCCCCCACACCATTACACCACCACCACCAGCCTGAACCGTTGATACAAGGCAGGATGGATCCATGCTTTCATGTTGTTGACGCCAAATTCTGACCCTACCATCCGAATGTCGCAGCAGAAATCGAGACTCATCAGACCAGGCAACGTTTTTCCAATCTTCGATTGTCCAATTTTGGTGAGCCTGTGCGAATTGTAGCCTCAGTTTCCTGTTCTTAGCTGACAGGAGTGGCACCCGGTGTGGTCTTCTGCTGCTGTAGCCCATCCGCCTCAAGGTTCGACGTGTTGTGCGTTCAGAGATGCTCTTCTGCATACCTCTGTTGTAACGAGTGGTTATTTGAGTTACAGTTGCCTTTCTATCAGCTCGAACCAGTCTGGCCATTCTCCTCTGACCTCTAGCATCAACAAGGCATTTGCGCCCACAGAACTGCCGCTCACTGGATATTTTCTCTTTTTCGGACCATTCTCTGTAAACCCTAGAGATGGTTGTGCGTGAAAATCCCAGTAGATCAGCAGTCTCTGAAATACTCAGACCAGCCCGTCTGGCACCAACAACCATGCCACGTTCAAAGTCACTTAAATCACCTTTCTTCCCCATTCTGATGCTCGGTTTGAACTGCAGCAGATCGTCCTGACCATGTCTACATGCCTAAATGCATTGAGTTGCTGCCATGTGATTGGCTGATTAGAAATTTGCGTTAACGAGCAGTTGGACAGGTGTACCTAATAAAGTGGCCGGTGAGTGTATTTATTGTATTGTATTTTTGTGAAGCACTTTGTGATCATCTGTGAAAAGTGCTATATAAATAAAGTTTACTTACTTACTTATATTTGTTCAAATATCATCAATGTATCTTTGTTTAGACTCTTAATTTAAAACAACCAACAACTACCTACATAACATAGGACAATTCCATGACATTTTACAGTCCTAACAGGACCAGATTAACCTGTTTCTGCTGCCCTCCCTGTGTGTGTCGTTCTTTGTATCAATACACAATTTTATTTGCCGTAGTGAGTTGCTGCCATATCACTGCACATATATTAAAGAAAGCCTCCAGAGAAAAGAAAATCCAACATGGCATTGAAACTCATGTTCTTTAAAACACATTTGCTGACCTTTCTGCGTCCATAGCGCATGTGTGCCAAATTTGGTGTAAATGTGACCTGTAGTTACTTAGAATTAGATTTTGGCAAGTTTTGGTGTTCTGAATATTGAAGTTCTGGCCAGTGGCTCCCCTAGTAATGTTTTTCTTTATCACATTTTAATGGATGACTAATAACATCAACTTTAACATCAACACACTTTCCCGTTTGGATTTGGTTGACATGGGGCAGTAAAGTATTAGTTAAAGATGTAAAACCGGGTGACATGTTGTACTTTCAGAGGAATGTACACTGAAAAAAGTTACTTTTTGGTGCAGTAAACTCTATTAGAGTAATTGTCATAATTTCTATTTGGTTTGGTTGACATGGGGGTATTAGTTAAAGATGTAAAACCGGGTGACATGTTGTACTTTCAGAGGAATGTATGTTTGGTATTGATAACCCAATAAAGATAAATGTGAAAAAAAATAAGTAAAGTATTAGTTGTACCTGAAGCAGTTCTTCGTTTGTCAACATCATAGCAGCATACTTGTCATGCTCAGCAGGTGGAAGAGCCTTAATAACCTCATCAGCAATATGTCTTTCTTTCTTGATTGCTTCCCCTGTTACTCCGATGGCCTCCTCCCTCCTACAGATACGTGGAAATGGAATACCAAACAGGAGAATACAAAGTGTTTTTAAATATAAAAGTATTTGTTGGCAATGAATAGTCACTCACTAAAATACACACGCTCACAGACACACACACACACACACACACGTTAATCTAGATTGTGAATCCATACTTACTCTCGTCTCTCAGTGAAGATTATATCCATACTCTCAGCTTCTCTGTCATTCCTCACTTTAAGCTTGGAAAAAAAATGGAAAATGTCAAGTGAGTAATTCCAAATGGACATATGACATGTTTGAGGATATTGCATAGAGAGCTACGTACTCAATTGGCCATGATAAAATATATTTCATAGTACTATTTTTATAGTATTATAGTATTATTACACTTAGTGTAATTACATCATTTACATCACATTTATTGTCAACATGTTACTAAAAACGGCATCTTTGTAATGAAATAATTTGTGTTTGTGTGTAAGCAATATCTGGAAACTTTTGATAAAACTCAAATAAACATGTGCAATGCATTTCATGTACATATGCTATAGTTTATCTGTACCAATTAGAATGGTGTGTTATGCGCGAATGAAAAGTTTAAAAGGTTACTGTGGAGTGTGGGATGTTGATAGCTGGTTTAAAGCCTCACCTGGCCTGAGTCAGACTGATTAGACTCTGGGGCTGGGTGGGGCTGCACACCTGTGGTGCAGAGCAATCATGGCACCCAGGATAAACCAGCTATCAACACACACACTCAGGAGAGAGCCTCTGTCATGGCAGCATATACCAACTGCTCGGCATATACCATCTCCAATAAATGCCTCTTCAAACGCAACCTCAACCTGTGTCCTGTATCGGAGGGCCCCAGCAAAAGCCACTAAGGTGGCGTGTGGCAGGAGCAACGGCTACACTGGTGCCCAACGTGGGGCTTTTCCGATTTTCTGGTCACGGACAGCCACCTCAGCACCGGCCCTCCTGAACGGCAGTGACGGCCAGTGGAGGAACGGGGAGGCAGCGCAGCAACTGCCATGGGCAATCGTCTGCGGCAAGCTTCCTCCGCAATTTAGTGTTGGGGGTATGTGGAGTGTGTGTTGTTGATAGCTGGTTTACAGCCTCACCTGGCCTGAGTCAGACTGATTAGATTCTGGGGCTGGGTGGGGCTGCACACATGTGGATAAACCAACAGGATAAACCAGCTATCAACACACACACTCAGGAGAGAGCCACTGTCATGGCAGCATGATACATCTGCTTGGCATATTACATCTCGCCATCTCCAATAAATGCATTCTACAATATCTACCCGTGTCCTGTGTCGGAGGGCCCCAGCAAAAGCCACTAATGTGGCAGGGGTAAACTGCCAGTGACAATTAGTAATAAATCAATAAATCTATGACAAACTCTTTCTTTCTTTCTCATTTACCATCGAAATCAAGCAACCTTAGGCTTACAGAGTGATGGACTAATGCCCATAGCCCAGCATGCCAAAGTCAACCTCACTGACTCAACCAAAGCTCTACACACTCACATTCCTCTGCTATCTTCATCTGAGAGTTTTAGAACAGGCCACAGTGCTGAGACACAGCTTGTTGCAAATCAGCCTGCTACTTTTCAGCCAACAAGGATTAGGCCACCAATCCAAGCGCCAAAATCAACTGGAACAGCAGCAACAGCAGCTATTCTTCAAAACTAAGAACGCCTTCCATACATGGCATTGTAAAAACAATCGAACAGCTCTTGAATCCTTGAATGATGGACCTTGAGTAAAAGTCTTCTACATGCATTAAATCTATCCCTGCTATCTCTTAGCTTGCGCTACTACCCAGCTAGCTGCCTTTATTATTCTGCTCTATAGAAAGTATACCTGAATTGGTGATCTGTGGTTAACCATTCATAACGCTGCATAACCTAAACTTTGTATCAATACACAATGTTATTTGCGGTAGTGAGTTCCTGCCATATCACTGCACATATGATAAAGAAAGCCTCCAGAGAAAAGAAAATCCAACATGGCATTGAAACTCATGTTCTTTAAAACACATTTGCTGACCTTTCTGCATCCATAGAGCATGTGTGCCAAATTTGGTGTAAATGTGACCTGCAGTTACTTAGAATTAGATTTTGGCAAGTTTTGGTGTTCTGAATTTTGTTAAGTTCTGGCCAGTGGCCCCCCTAGTAATGTTTTTCTTTATCAAACTTTAATGGATGACTAATAACATCAACTTCAACATCAACACACTTTCCCGTTTGGATTTGGTTGACATGGGGCAGTAAAGTATTAGTTAAAGATGTAAAACCGGGTGACATGTTGTACTTTCAGAGGAATGTACACTGAAAAAAGTTACTTTTTGGTGCAGTAAACTCTATTAGAGTAACTGCCATAATTTCTACCTTGTATTTTTAAGATTCAGTGAGAACTAGAGTTTCTTAAGTGAAATTAAACATTTTATTAACATAATACATGAATTATGGGGGAAGAGTACGTTTTACTTCGGTTTCCGCATTCTATTTAAATGTTTAATAGTTGTATGTACATAAACCTAGAAATACTACATAAACTTTACTCTGAAAGTGTAGCGTTTTGAAATGCATGCACGACACATGCGCACAGTACAACAGGACTGGCTCTGCTCCGGACGTTACAGGATCACAGAGCAAGGTGTAGCACGTACGACAGTCATTTTGCAGGTAAGTTAGTACCGTTCTGTTTTAAATTTGTGATAATATACGTATATATATATATATATAGCACGAGCTAAAGTGCTCAGATTGACAACAAATCTTGACAGCTCCGTCGGTCATTTTTCAAAGTGAATGTGGGGGTTACCACTCGAGAAACATCTCAGTTGAGAGGAAAAAAGCCGAAGCTGCTCCTTGCTAAAATCGTGTATGTATATGGATAGAAGACATAATTACAACAGAGTGCCTTAAGAGCACGTCATCACTGACGTGCCACTCACTGAATCACGGCCGACATTGGTTTGTGAAGGATAAGCCCTTGAGCTTAGAATTCAGTTGGATAAAGATACCGTTTGCAAACTGAATGCTACTATAACAAAGTCCTACCCGACAGCACGAATATTTTCACTACACCAACTTATTAAATAACATATTTGGTATTGCATTGGTATTACAGTGCTGTGGTGTAAATTAGGTTCAAAATATGTTTAATAAAGCGAAAAACTTCAAGACATATAGAAATGTTGAATAGCTGAAGTGAAAATATTTTAAAACAGTTAAAAAGTCAAAAGTCTGAATGGAGTAACAGTATGAACATACAAACCATTTTAATAATGTCAAACACTTTAATCAACGTTTAAGAGTTAAACAAATAGCTAAACTAAAGTGATACAGTCTAAACCTAGCCCTGTAGTATAGTGAAGTATTAGTATGATAAGTAGTACATGTAGTATAAGCATGATAAGTAGTAGAAGTAGAAGTAGTAGTATTTGTGCCAGTAGTAGAAGTAGTATGATGCCTATTAGTATGGTAAGTAGTAGATACGATAAACAGTATTGGTAAGATTAGTATAGTCGTATTAGTATGATAAATAGTATTAGTATGTAGTATAAAGCATGATCAGGAGTAGAAGTTGTATTAGTATAAGTAGTAGACATAATATGCATGATAATTACCAGTAGTAAAAGTAGATTGATAAGCACTATGATAGGCTTATGAGTATGATAAGTAGTAGATATGATAAACAGTATTAGTATAATAAGTAGTACTATTATTATGATAAGTAGCATTATGAGTAAGTAGTAGATGTAGTATAAGCATGATAAGTAGTAGAAGTAGTATATGCATGGTAAGTACCAGTAGTAGTATTAGAATGAGTAGTTGTCGTATTCGTATGATACAGTATTAGTAGGATATATAGTAGTATTGGTGTGTGTATAAGAATATTTCTTATTAGTATGATAAAAAAATAAAAGGTAAGACATCATTTGTGGTTGTAACTTGGAAAAAGTGAAGTGTGTTGCTAATGTTATTTCTTCACATCTAGATTGTTGAGTTTAGGTCACAGAATAATATGGCTCATACTGTTGGAATCTATGGAGTCTCAGCTTATTTTAGCATATTATATATTGTTTGTGTAGATAGCATGTCATTAAAAATATAGTTTTTTAATTAGTATAGTAATCAAGTATAATTCCAGTCGATTCATTATTTTAACAGTTTAAGCTTTACCTTGTGTTCCTAGGTTATGTATTGACTTTGTTAGGCTGCATAATTTCCGACATGTTTAGCTTTTTTTTCCTTTTTTTTAAGATAGCTTGGGTTAGAGTGGGGGTGACGTCACACGCCCTGACAATGGAAGTCAAAGAGACGAAGCGAAAATATACAAAGCGGGTATAAAACTAAAACTGAATCTCAACAAGTATAAAAGATGTCGAAAATGTTTTGATAAGTATATAGATCAAAATGTGATGATTTGTTAAATGCTCAAACAAAGTTTAAAGATTGAAAATTGACCAAGTTGAGAAGTCTGAAGTAGTTGAAGTCTCCGAGAAATGGGCAGACTACGAAAGATGAATATTTCCAAAAGTATAAAATATTTTAAAAATGTGAATGATAGCACACGATTCCAAGCCAAGGTGAACATTTTAAAGTTTGAATGGAGTCTATAGGTGAAAAATTGTGGAAGGAGATAGGTGTCAGAAAATAATAGAAAGAACTAGAAAAATGTGCATTTCCTGCAGAAAATGCGTTTGAATGCTGAAAGAAATTGCAAAAGATTGACGAAAATGCATTGTGAAATGAATCTGACCAAAAACCACTGTGAACACCATAGAAACCACCCAGAACACCTTAGCAACCACCTATAACACCCTAGCAACCATCTAGAACACCATATAAACCATCTAGAACAACCTAGCAACCACCCTAATCACCACCTAAACACCCTCCCAATGATCTTGAACACAATAGAAGCCATCTACAGTGGGGCAAAAAAGTATTTAGTCAGCCACCAGTTGTGCAAGTTCTCCCACTTAAAAAGATGAGAGAGGCCTGTAATTTTCATCATAGGTATACCTCAACTATGAGAGACAAAATTAGAAAAAAATCCAGAAAATCACATTGTCTGATTTGTAAAGACTTTATTTGCAAATTATGGTGGAAAATAAGTATTTGGTCAAAATAAAAGTTAATCTCAATACTTTGTTATATACCCTTTGTTGGCAATGACAGAGGTCAAACGTTTTCTGTAAGTCTTCACAAGGTTTTCACACACTGTTGCTGGTATTTTGGCCCATTCCTCCATGCAGATCTCCTCTAGAGCAGTGATGTTTTGGGGCTGTCGCTGGGCAACACAGACTTTCAACTCCCTCCAAAGATTTTCTATGGGGTTGAGATCTGGAGACTGGCTAGGCCACTCCAGGACCTTGAAATGCTTCTTACGAAGCCACTCCTTCGTTGCCTGGGCGGTGTGTTTGGGATCGTCATGCTGAAAGACCCAGCCACGTTTCATCTTCAATGCCCTTGCTGATGGAAGGAGGTTTTCACTCAAAATCTCACGATATATGGCCCCATTCATTCTTTCCTTTACACGGATCAGTCGTCCTGGTCCCTTCGCAGAAAAACAGCCCCAAAGCATGATGTTTCCACCCCCATGCTTCACAGTAGGTATGGTGTTCTTTGGATGCAACTCGGCATTCTTTCTCCTCCAAACACAACAAGTTGAGTTTTTACCAAAAAGTTCTATTTTGGTTTCATCTGACCATATGACAATCCTCTTCTGGATCATCCAAATGCTCTCTAGCAAACTTCAGACGGGCCTGGACATGTACTGGCTTAAGCAGGGGGACACGTCTGGCACTGCAGGATTTGAGTCCCTGGCGGCGCAGTGTGTTACTGATGGTCGCCTTTGTTACTTTGGTCCCAGCTCTCTGCAGGTCATTCACTAGGTCCCCCCATGTGGTTCTGGGATTTTTGCTCACCGTTCTTGTGGGTGAGATCTTGCGTGGAGCCCCAGATCGAGGGAGATTATCAGTGGTCTTGTATGTCTTCCATTTTCTAATAATTGCTCCCACAGTTGATTTCTTCACATCAAGCTGCTTACCTATTGCAGATTTAGTCTTCCCAGCCTGGTGCAGGTCTACAATTTTGTTTCTGGTGTCCTTTGACAGCTCTTTGGTCTTGGCCATAGTGGAGTTTGGAGTGTGACTGTTGTGGACTGGTGTCTTTTATACTGATAACGAGTTCAAACAGGTGCCATTAATACAGGTAACGAGTGGAGGACAGAGGAGCCTCTTAAAGAAGAAGTTACAGGTCTGTGAAGCCAGAAATCTTGCTTGTTTGTAGGTGACCAAATACTTATTTTCCACCATAATTTGCAAATAAATTCTTTACAAATCAGACAATGTGATTTTCTGGATTTTTTTCTAATTTTGTCTCTCATAGTTGAGGTATACCTATGATGAAAATTACAGGCCTCTCTCATCTTTTTAAGTGGGAGAACTTGCACAATTGGTAGCTGACTAAATACTTTTTTGCCCCACTGTATAACACCATAGCAACCACCCAGTACACCCTAGCAACCACCTAGAACACAATAGAAACCACCTAGAACAACCTAGCAATCACCTCGAACACCAAAGCAACCACCTAGAACACTATACCAACCAACATAAAATACCCTAGCAATTATTAAAAACACCCTAGCAACCACCGGGAAACCATCCAGAACACCAACACAGCCACCCAGAACACCCCAGAAACCCATCTAGAACACCATAGAAACCAACCTGGCAGATCTTGGTTACTTTACTGTGAAACAGACTGAATTGATTGACATTTCAACGATGCCTCCGAAACGAACATCCTAGCAACCATCCAGAACACTAGCAACTGTGCAGAACACCCTAGCAACTGTCCAAAACACCCCCGAAGCAACCTATAACAAACTAGCAGCCACACAAGAACACCATATAACCATAGTCACGGCCCCCGAAAACCCTATCACATAGGACACCCTAGCAATCACCCAGAATACCTTAGCAATCACCTAGAATACCATAGAAACCCACATAGAACACAACAACAATGCATTGCAAAGCCTAATAAGTCATGCTGTACCATGGTGCTCAAAGTGAAAGTGTAAGTTATGTTACGCCAAGCTCACACTTCAGGACTTTTAAATCTTTACAAAATCCTATTCAAGGAGAGCAGCTCACATCCAGCGACTGTCAAATTAGTTGACAGAATTACCAGGGGGTCTCCAAAGACCACAAGATTTCTACAGGGCTGAACTACAGTTGCCAAGTGTGGTTACTATACTAAATTAAGTCAGCCAAGGAGTGATATAAAACATCTTCAAGTGAATAGGTTATAGTTTAATATACTCCCCAAAGTGAATAGACGTTCTTTGCATTTCATTTTTATTTTCAAAGTAAAGCAAATAACATTTTCGTCCATTGTTGATAACAGTTATATTCTCATTGAGAAGATGACGTAAGCTATTCATAAAATCGTAAATGACACTGCTGTCCATGGAGCCGAAATAACAGTGGGCTCTACTTCTAAAGGTCTAAAGATTGACCAAATCAAATCAGCTGCTTTCATCCCTGACATTGTCTTTGTATTTTTCGTTCATTGATGGTCATTAATGATCTTGGGCTCATCGATGAGGTTCAGACTGATTCAGGACCGCACTAATCACGTGTTTGACCACCTCACATCAGAGGTTTTCATAGATTATCCAAGGACTACAACATTTGTTTGGAAGTATCGGGTCAGAATCGGGTCAAAAGTCATACATACAGTAGTGTGAGCTTGGCTTTAAGGCCCATCTCCTATTCACAACACATTCATCCCACTTCCCAACCCTAATACTCAGCTGGAAGAGAAAAAGCTTATTGCAGTACTCACAAAGTTGTAGTCATTCATCACTTCTTCCATATCAGTGTTGGTGTTAAGCTTGTCAACAAGCTAGGGAGACATGAAACACAAAAAAGTGGCTAATAGAGTGGACTTGCTCACAATTGAAACATTTAATATTTTCTAAATGATTGGTTTTAATTGGTGCTCTGATAGTGCTGACTTAACAACACTATCAAACCAGCATTCATAAGCATTGTTTGACAATTGGCAATGGCCATATTCAACATTTACTAGTTTAACTGACAGCACTATCTAAATAACCATTTGAATTCAAAGTGACAACATCGAAAACAATTTACCATGTTATAGTCAGCCAGCTGGCCTTGTAAATCCCTGATCTCCCCAGCAAGGCCTTCAGCTCTAGATGAAATAAAAGAACATCCCAAACAATTTTAGAGCAAGGTAAAAGCTTTTCCCAAAAAAGATTTTGGGAACAAAGTAATAGTCATAGATTTCACAAAACAAATACAAAAATGCAAAGCATAGTAATTGCAGAGGCTACTTGAACTGTAGTAATGAAGTGTTTCAACTTGTTTCTTATTTGCAACTAAAATAGAGTTTTGCTAGATTCCTTTGGAATTAGATCAATTGTATTTTTAGTATTTAGAAACCTCCTACTTTTGACCAAGTATTTGCATTTGAATGCCATGGATAGATGCACTAGTTTGGTAAATGTTTACTTCCGAAGTTTACCTTGTACAGTCCCTTAAAAATACAGATACATGCCAATACAGGGGTCGGCAACCACAGGTATGCATGCCACAGCATATGTATTTTGGGATAATTTGAGATAGGTTTATATTAATTATAAACTTTATGTTTGTGTTAAATCCATAAGCCTACTTTAGTTTATACACAATACAGATTATTTATTATACAAGACATTACAAAAATAAAATCGGATTATCTTAACTTTTAGCAACCACTCCAATGCTAAACTTAAGTGTACATGGAAAAGTGAACTGGGAATACAAAGACATGAGGAGTCCTGGGAGCAGGCCATAGAGAGGATACAATCCTCACAATGCGAGTGGGTTAGGGTTTAAATACAATGCACCTCTTGTGCTCATCTTGGAATTATTCAATTTAAGGTCTTATACAGGGCACATTTCTCTAAGTCTAGACTATCTGAACTGTATCCGGAAGTGGAGGACAAATGTGATAAATGCCACGGCTCTCCTTTTCACCTTCCCATGTTTTTTCTTTGTCCTGATCTGAAAGGTTTCTGGATGGGTTATTTTACTATTATGTCCTCTGTTCTTGGGGTAAATCTCCAACCTTGTCCTCTGATTGCTATATTTGGGATTCCTGACTCTTCACTTGTACTTAATCCTACACAAAATGACATTATAGCTTTCACATCCTTACCAGCAAGACATTCTTTATGGTTACATTGAAAATCTGCTAAATATCCTTCCATCTCTTGGTGGCTCAAAGACGTCATGTTTTTTTTAAAACGTGAGAAAATTAAATACACATTGAGAGGATGTACAGTCAAATTTTTCCACAAATGGCAACCCTATATTTCCTATTTCACTAATTTAGAGGTACTACCCAATTGAATGTGTGCCTGTTATTGTCGTATCTTTTATATTGCATAAATAACCAGTAATATGTGTGTTGGTCATGATGAGCCGAGTGAGGGCGTGGGTGGGGGGGTTGTTCTTTGTTTATTACATGGTACTCTGTAATTAAATTTAACTATTTTCTTCTACGTTCTTTTTTTTGTGTGGTTATTTTCGTTTTTATGTGTGTATATGTGACCGTGTGCATATGCATATGTTTTAAAAAAGAAAAAGGTTAATTGTATTTCTGTGACTGGAAGTATTGTAATGTTTCTTTCCAATAAAAATATTTGGAAAAAATAAATAAATAATAAAATCGGGATCATGTGAACTTGTGTCCGCTGAATGGCCATTACGTAGCGATGGAAGGGAGCAAGGAGTTGTAGAACCAAGCAGCCGCAGTTCATGTTATGTGAGCATAATGACTGAATCAAAGAAAATAAATGAATGCAGTTGCCAATTTCAACCCTTTTGGGCAAGTGACTTTGTTGCAAAAGAGGAGGCTATGGAGGGCAGTTATATTGCTGCACAGTGCGTCATTGCAAAGCACTGGAACCCGTTCACTGACAGGGAGTATTATGCAGTGCAGGTTTGATAAACTGCCAAACTGATTTTCAAAACAATAATAAAAAGAATTAAAAAATATTTTTTGAAAGAGTAATCTAACGAATAATTGCCCGAGGCATGCGTTCTGCCCGATGGGCTTGATCGACTATGTTCATCATGGTGTGAAGCAGTGTTCTTTATCTTGACATCAGTCAACAAGGATGAGTTGGAGTTTATCATTGAAGTGGAAATACATCCTGTTTTGTAGTGATTACTCAACGCACCTTTTTTTTTTAAAGAAAATCAACTACAGAAAAAAATCGTGACGGCCACATGAAAAAGCTGATCGTTTTGGGACTCTACACTCCACCCTTGAAGTTGACCTTGTTGTTCTGCTCATCTGCACTGAACAGAGCTGAACAAAGCTCTTCAGTGGTGGAGGAGCAGCATTATCCTAACCCTTACCCTAACCCTTTCAGATATATCCTAGTCCTGCCTTAGCCACTCAGACTGAACCTCATCATGGCATCTTAGTGTCTTCATTGACAATCAGCTAAGTCTGCAGAGTATGTCGCATCTGTCTCCCGATCCTGCAGATTCACAACATCCGGAAAATCGGACAGTTCCTGACCAGACCAGCTCCTGATGGTCATCTGACAGCTAAACTACATCAATACTCTACATGCTGGGGTATCAGTGTGCACCGCTAAACCTCTGCACAGGTTTCAATGTACAGCCACAACTAAACTTGTTTTCTGGATTCCTGGCTTTTCCGCACTTGGTCATTTTTTTATGTTTGCTTCCTATGTTATACTTCCTAAAACCAGCCTGGTGAGCAGATAAAATGTTGTATTCCTTGATCTGGTCATTCACCAGCCTTTCAAGGACCCTAGCTAAAATAGAGAGCTTGGAAATGGGTCTGTAATTGTTCAAAAAACGATTTCAAAGCTCTAAACAATCTAATACTTCATATTTAAAATATTGATTAAAAAAACCCCACCAAAATGGTACAACACCCCTTCAAACTGAAAGCGCAATGGAAGCGCCCACCCGGCACTTGGTGAGGAATAATATGGAAATATTATATAATATTATATAATTTGTTTGTTCGCTCACAGAGTGAATGCAATGTCTCATTTAATGCACTGGTTAATGTACCACGTAAGAAATAAAAATACAGGTACATTAATCTGAACATTACAATGTGTCGTTATTATATGATAATTGAAACATGACGAGTATATGCGAGTATAGTCCGAGAAAAGTACCGGTAGTCTTCTCCTGGCACTGTGTGTTTGTTGATAAGTAACACAGCAGCATGACAGTTTAAAGGCCGTGGTGCAGGTTTAATTTTCTAACGAATTTGCGCATTTGCTTGTTGGTAATAAACATTTGTTGTTATTCTGTTATTCATTGTATTTGATGTTGTTGGGTATCACAAAACATAATATAATACGAAAAAGTAGCTACTATTTTAGCAGTTTGCGATTGATTCTCATTTCCCCCACAATGCATTGCATGACGTCACATCGGGGAGACGACAGACCAAAGCCCGCCTTGAGGCCATTGAGAGAGACGAGTAGAGAGAGACTAGTAAGAGATTGTTCAGCAGATTATACAGATAAATAGATAAATACATATAGTATTTATCTATCAATCTATCAACAGTATTTGCAGTAGTTGATGTACTCGTCGCATTGCTGCTCGAAGGTGTACTGCCCCGTAAAGCGGTGCCGGCGCCTGTGTCACTGTCAGCGTCACCCATGCTGCTTTGTTGTCTTCCGCTATCTTCTCCGTGAGCGACAGTACCTCGACCAATGGGATGAGCGTATTCTGAATCGTCATACTCGTGTGTGAATATGCTGTCAGCTCATTGGTCACAGAACAGGACAGGGCCCGGGAACAACTTTACTGTACATGTCCATATAAAGTGCCCTGTTATTCATTTTCCATTGGCATTTTACTGACTATTTTTTGACTCTCACAGTAATACGGGACAAAGTGCGTCCCTTTTCAGCTCAATACGGGACGGGTGCTTTTGTTTCTAAATACGGGACGATTACGTTTTTCAAAGGCCGGTTGGCAACCCTATGCACTGCACTGGTGTTCATAGACTAGCTCCAGCGCTCGTTGCTGCGTTTCTAAATGGTAGCTAGCAACTTACCAGGACACTTCACCAACTCTCCACTCATTCTCCTCTGACCATGCATTGTTGCCGTCAATTGTCTTTGACGGCCATCGGCTCTCGGCAATTCCTTATTCGCCCTCTCACGTCTGACCGGTTTGAAATTATATGGCTGTGGGCCATCATAAATGTTAATTGTGGGTCTTGCCACAATTAAAGAGAAATAAGAAATAAAGCCTTCGCCGTTGCATGTTGTTATTGAGACTAAAATAGAGACTAAACTGAAAATTACATTTATAGCAGCATAGTGCTACTGTGGTGGTGTATTAAAATAATTTCAATAGCAGATGTATTTTGATAGTGTTTTTTAAGTTAAAGGCCGTGGTGCAGGTTTAATTTTCTAACGAAGACGCCATAGTTCTAGTACAAGGCTGAGGCTACCTTCCACCACGTCTCCCTCACGTGATGTCATCGACGAATTGCGTTAAAAAGAACCGTTACTACCAAAATCTACAAAAACTGGACTTTAACACCACTTTGGAGACATTTCTGACTTTATATACACATCTTGAGTGCTTTATGTACCCATTAATCGACAGTGGTGTTTAACCTGCACCACGGCCTTTAAGAAAATGTAATGGTATAATGTACTGAATGCAATGTTTAATAATTTTTTAAAAAGTCCAGAAAACAGCCATATAAACAGTCAATAGATGGCAAGTGTGTTAGCGTTGTTGAACTTGACAGCGACATCAGCACCTCTATGGCGGGTGTAAATAAAATGACTTTTCTTATTCATCGCGTTTCAGGCTGTCTTTGTTCAGATCGCAATGACGATTAAAATAAAATGCATCGGTCAGCACTAATGTAGTGAGCCCTTGCCTTGAAAGAGCTGGGCACTTGTGTTTGTCTGCAGCACTTTTTACACACACACACACACACACACACACACACAGGCCTGAAATACATGCACACACACAAATACAGACAAGCCTATAGACATGCAAGGAGAGATGGTGGAGTGATAAGCTGCCACGTAACAGCGATGCCAGGAAACAGTTATGGGTTCGGTGCCTTGCTCAAGGGCAACTCGGCAGCGCCCAGGAGGTGAACTGGCACGTCTCCATAAGACTGAATGGCTGTGTTGGTAACATAAATCGGCAGTAAAAATATGTGCTGTTTCATGAGCATTTAAAAACTGCAGAATCATTGCTCAACAAATTGACACTTTATCTCATTATACATGTGGCTATAGAAAATACTGCAGAAGTTTATGATGCAAAGAACAATATAGATCGCACGGTACGCCACTACTGTAATGTTACTCCATAACTTAACTCCATAACGCAGGTTAAAACTGCGCATGCGTCATCCAGAACTGCTTTGTCTAAACTGCGCATGCGTCGTCCAAAACTGCTTTGTCTAAACTGCGCATGCGCCGCCCAGAACTGCTTTCTCCGAGCCTGCAGCCAGTTGAGTCTCGCTACGTTCCTCTGTGTGTGCCTGTCTGTGGCACAGTAGCCTTCAGTGTTGATAGGCTATTACTTGTGACATGTAACCAATTAGATAGTGCTGTGGGTGGGACATTGCTCAAGACCACAGAGTGGTGACTACAGACAAATCGGTCGACCCCTATTCAGAAGTGCATGCATAACACATTCCTTAACCGAAAATATGCTAGGCTACTGATAACTTTGTCTCACAAATCAGAACTGAGAATAATATCTACAGTCTGATCTGGTCCGAGCTCAAATCTGGGTAAATGGGGCAATCACTTTCTTTCACTTAATTTTTTTTTTTTTACCAATCCTGTTGCTGGAGGCAGGAATTTGTAAGTGTGTAATTGGCAAACATAACATGCAAAGGTTTCAAATCAACACGGTGTACACTGGCCACTGTAGAAATACAATTATTAAAAACCCCTTCTGAAAGCTGCATCCACTCGCAATTGGGGTTTTTTCACATCGCAAATGGTTTTCTTCTGTAGAATATCTGTGTTCCAGCCATTCTGCATAATAACATAGGACTGCTGGATCCGAGATTACTGATAAACTACTAATTGCAGATACATTGTAGACCTACTGGTTTGTCCGTGCCCTGAATTATTGGTTGCTGTTTGTGCTCGAACGTAGAGATTACATATCGTTTAAAATCTCTGTAAAGGAAAAGTAAATATGTGTTTTGACTTTGTCAAAAAATATTGAAATACAGAATACAGAAAAATGTGTTAACCACCCAGCCAAATTTGAACCTAAACCTACTTCAACTAAAACCTTTAACTTTATCTTTGCTCTACTTCACTTTATTGGCATCAAATCTTGACCCAGGTACTCATCAGATATTGTGCTATGGCCCTATAATGCTTTAGGCCTACCAACTGAATACAAACTGCTTTGTTCTAGCCTTAATTCACTCTGACCCAGTAGCATCCACATTGATGATTTCACTTGGACAACAATTTTCACGTTATCTTTCTTTTGGTACCAATATTCCATATTAGTCATTGAAGTTGTGGAGATGAACTCTATTCACGTTGGTTATGTTATTTTCTGATGAAGAGGTTAAGGCAATAGGCCAGACTCTCTTGGGAAAGGGACTTAAAAGACCTTGCAAGATAGACTAGTAGAACCAGGCAACATCCATAGAACATTTGGACTTGTGGTTTCTGAGAAGTTTTCTTTATTTTTTCCAAGACTTTCAAGGTACAGAAATATCTATCCTGACAGGGTCCAAGAGGCAAAAATGTTCAACATGTTAAATAAGGCCCATATACCAAGTTTCAGAAATGGAGCGGCATAGAAAGTCCTCACTTTAGATGAGCTCACACAAAATACTTAACTAATGCTTTCAAACTACCTTGACTAATCAAGAATTGCAGCATTATTAGGTGTTTATAAAGCATTATCAACACATTGTAAATAGTTTGTCATTAACTTCCGCTTTATAAATTATCTTTCAAACCATGATCTCATTATCTTATTAACCAATTATAAATGATTATTAACTGCTTACTAATGAATGTGAGTAGGACCAATGCTTTATAAATGATGAATTAACTATTTACCGCTACTTTACCAATGCTTCAAAGATGCAGTTATTCTAAAGTGCTACCAAGAGAGTTGCTGATACTGGTGGCATTAGTGCTTCCATCATGTTTCACAAATCCCAAAAATCTCTCCTGGACAGTGTTCGTTGGGTCAATGTAGCGGAGGACAATCACAAGTTGACAGTGTGTGGTCCCATCGGTTGTCTCATCTGCTTGTACAGAAACAAAGTCGGGGCT
This sequence comes from Merluccius polli, assembly GCA_030340625.1. Lineage (NCBI taxonomy): Eukaryota > Metazoa > Chordata > Actinopteri > Gadiformes > Merlucciidae > Merluccius > Merluccius polli. Next base: position 661,986 of record JAOPHQ010001991.1, on the reverse strand, counting down.
CTGTATTTCACTGACAACGGTTCTGCAGACTTCGGGGGCTCTGTCGCCGTGCTTGTTGACTTTATCCGCCCAAAGTTTGTCTTTGTGGGCATTTTGTCTCACATTGATGAGAGCTTGCGTCTTTTGTCTCACAAGACATTTTACCCAGACTTGTGTATTGATAATATACAACTAGGGCTGCCGCGATTCGACGTCATCGATAACGTCGACGCAAAGGTTGGCGTGCAAAGCTATCGCAGAATGAAAGCGTTGAAAGAATGGGACTACCTTCAATAAGCCGATAACAAAAAGGTTGTTTGCTCACTGTGTAAAATATCTATGGAATTTCATAGCAGCACTACCACCATGCGCACATATTCTTCTATGTAATACTGAGCGAGATTGTTATTACAGTGTTTCCCATTAATTACTTAGACTGTGGTGGCCCGCCATGGTCTAATTTGTCCCGCCACAGTCTCAGAATGAACCGAAATTCTTACACTTCTCATAATAACATAATTAAGATCTGTAACTTGTGTTTCTCGCCGCTGCTTCAGCAAAGCATCTCTCACTCCCAGTCAGCCGCTCTGCCCCTCCCCTCCTCCTCCCCTCCTCGCTGCACGCGGCGCGCGCACACTCAGACCGTCACCGGGGCTTCAGAGTAATATGTCCGAGGAGAGCAGCCCTCTCCCGGACTCACTCGCTAGCTTTTTTTTTTTTTTTTTTTCAAATATTTTTTTGGGGCTTTTATTGCCTTTTTATTATAGGACAGCTGGAGATAGACAGGAAATGAGGGCAGAGAGAGAGAGGGGATGACACGCAGCAAAGGGCCGCAGGTCGGATTCGAACCCGGGCCGCTGCAGCAAGGACTCAGCCTCGGTACATGGGTCGCCAGCTCTACCCACTGAGCTATCCGGGCGCCCTCACTCGCTAGCTTTAACCGCTTCTGGTACTTTACTGGCTTTTACATTTTCTTCTTCTCACTAACATTCAGATGTTAAAATCAAATAAAACGCCAACAGTAAAAAGGGCTAACTAGGCTAGCTAGGTTAGCTAGGCCAAGTCAATAGCTGTCGCCGTCAGTTCCTACCGCTGCTAGCGGCTTTTCCGACAAGCGGCAGCACATGGCTGCCCACCGGAGGGTCTCCTCAATGGGCCGTCCAGAGGCATTTAATTACCAACGGGCATTAGAGCTGTTTTTCTCAAAGTCCAGGAAAATCAAATGTCTGAATTCGGGGTGCAAAGTTTGTAAATAGGGATGATGGGATTAATTATTTATTATTTTATTTTCTAAAAAATAAACTAGTTCAACACAGTTAACCACGTTTGCTTAATTTCTTTGATGGCTCAGATGTATGCTCTAGTTGATTTTGTGTTTTCACCATTCGTATCTATACAACCAATGTGTTTAGAGCACACAGGTCTTCATAGATCTAGTCTCTTAATTTTGCTTTCAAAGTGCACCAGATTGATGCATTTAACTTTAAAATGTAAAAAAAAATCTTCCGGGGGAGCATGCCCCCGGAACCCCCTAGAGGGTCCGACATCCACCCACCATAGTCTCACAAAATCCTGTGGGAAACACTGTATTATGTGTGTGCACTGTGCATGCATTTTCCCAAAACATGCATTTGGGCACTAGGCACGTCAGTGTCCAGTTTTGATTCAGAAGAAAACACAAATGCTGATCTTACTCAAAGGAGGAATTTTTCAAATTGATTTGAACTGAAATAGACCTTCATGACAACTGGCACTGGCTGTGCGCAAGGAACGCAAAGAATGTAAGGAATGCAAGGAACAATAGAATAATGTCGAATTGGAAACCCTATACGTGTCATGGTTTGAGTTTTACGTTTCTGTGTTGTTGCTTGTTTTGTCCCTTCTCGTTTCCCCTGGCGTGTAGGTGCAGGGTAGTGGGCGTGGTAGGGTTGCCGGCACATTCAACGAGGCACACCTGGCTCTCATCATCAATCACTCCTCCCATATAACCCCGGTTCAATCTCCACTCCAGTGCCGAATTATTACAGATGTCACGTCAGTACTTATCGTGTGTTCTTCTCGCTCGCCTTTTTGTCACTACTGGCTCTAGTGTGTGTTTTTGCGATCTGACTGACAGTTTCGTGTTTTCTCCCTGTGGCTCTACATGCCTTAGGTTTCCAGTGTGCCGCGTGTTTATGCCGTCCGCCGAACGCCGTTTCCAGTCCACCGCGTGTCCCCCTTTCCTGGTATCCTGTGTCGGCAGCCCTCCCGTCTGCTGCCCTCCCTGCACGCCAGCGCCTTTAGTTAGATCCCCTCCGTTTTTGATCCTTGTTTAATAAACCCCTTTTTTCACCGTTACCTCTCGTTGTCTCTGTCTCTGCTCCGGGGTCCTACTATTGCTAAACCTAACAGAATAATTTGGCCACATGGACCCCGCAGAGATGGAACAGCTGAGACACGCTATCTCCAATCAGGGGATACGCGTCGGTCAGCATGAACAAGTGTTGGTTAGCGCCATGGACAGCATTAATGCGCTAACAGCTAAGGTTGAGCAACTTAGCAGCAGCGTTAACCAAATGCTCACGGCTCTTTCCGGTGTTAGCTCCTCCGGCGGGGTTTCTAACGCTACCGCCGCGGCCGCCTCACCCGCCATTTCGCCATCCCCTCCAGTGCCTAGTCCTGTGCATATCAGGGAGCCTCATATCCCCACTCCGGCTCATTTTTTGGGCGAATTAATAAAGTGTGGTGTTTTTCTGCACCAGTGCTCCCTGGTCTTTTGCCAACAACCGCTCACCTACCAGACTGACAGTTCTAAAATCGCTTTTATCATGGGATTACTCACTGGTAGGGCAGCCGAGTGGTCCGTCGCCATTACCGCAGCTAACGCGCCGTATGTATCGAACTACCAGCTCTTTCTCTCTGAAATTCGAAAAGTTTTTGATCACCCGGTGCAGGGTAAGGAGGCCGGTAAACGGTTGCTCGCTCTCCGCCAGGGCTCGGCTTCCGTTGCCTCTTACGCCGTGGATTTCCGCATCTTAGCGGCGCAGTGTGGCTGGGGTGAGGTAGCTCTTCAGGGGGTTTTTCTCGATGGATTAACTGAAAGACTAAAAGACGAACTAGCGGTACGCGATGAGACTTCCTCCTTGGAGGATCTAATTGCGTTAGCTGTTCGATTGGATAACCGTCTCCGCGAGAGACGGAGGGAGAGAGAGGATTCCCTTCTTTCCCGGACTCGCTCCATTAACCCTCGCTCCGGAGCTGCCGCGGAGGACTTCACACCGGTCGACCCAACAGCCACCTCCAGCCCTGCTACATCAGACAACCTGGGTGAGCCCATGCAGCTCGGACGCATGCGTCTCACGCCGTCCGAGCGGCAACGCCGGCTTCGTCTGGATCTCTGCATCTACTGTGGTCAGGCCGGACACCGTCTCGCCACCTGCCCGTCCACGCCAAAAGACCAGGCTCATCAGCGGCTGGGAGGGCGCTGATGAGCCACGCAACCACCTCCAAGGATTCAGCTACCAGGCTCACGCAACGAGGTACGCTAACCTGGCAGCAGGAGACTGCCACCGTTCAAGTTTTGATTGACTCTGGTGCAGACGATAACTTTATTGACTCAAATCTCTCCTCTCAGCTAGGTCTACCCCTAGAGACACTACCTGAAGCCAAGGACGTTTTTGCGTTAGACGGCAGATTGCTGGCTCAGTTTACACACCGTACTCAGCCATTCTCACTGCGGCTCTCCGGTAACCATCACGAGATAATCACGCTATTTGTTATTCCGTCCCCGTCCACTCCTTTGGTCCTCGGTCTCCCCTGGTTAAAGTTACATAATCCACTCATTAACTGGGCTAACTGCACTATCTCCAACTGGAGTATTTTTTGCCATTCACATTGCCTGCACTCCGCCACTCCCAGTAATCCAGTCTCCTCTCCCGTTCCTGTTGAAACTATTGACCTCTCTACCGTCCCCTCCGACTACCATGATCTGCAAGCAGTGTTCAGTAAGGACCGGGCGTTATCCTTACCGCCTCACCGCCCGTATGACTGCGCTATCGAGATCATTCCGGGGTCCACGCTCCCCAGTAGTCGACTGTATAACCTGTCTAAGCCCGAGAAGGAAAGTATGACTAAATACATTAATGAATCATTGGCAGCAGGTCTCATCCGTCCCTCTTCATCCTCCACGGCCGCAGGTTTCTTTTTCGTGTCCAAAAAAGATAAGAGCCTGCGGCTGTGCGTAGACTACCGGGGCCTCAATGACATCACAGTAAAGAATAAATACCCCCTTCCTCTTCTCGATTCGGCGTTTGGGTTCGAGCACCAGTCGGCGATCTTTACAAAATTAGATCTCCGTAACGCCTACCATTTGGTGCGCATCCGCGAGGGCGACGAGTGGAAGACCGCTTTCAACACTCCACTTGGTCAGTTCGAATACAGAGTCATGCCGTTCGGACTCACTAACGCTCCCGCGGTTTTCCAAACCCTTGTCAACGATGTTCTCCGCGACATGCTCAATCAGTTTGTGTTTGTTTACCTCGACGACATTCTGATATTTTCACGCAACCTGGCCGAACATATTCAGCATGTCCGGCTTGTTCTCCAGCGACTCCTGGAGAACCGGTTGTATGTCAAGGCAGAGAAGTGCGCGTTCCACGTTTCGTCCGTGGAGTTCTTGGGATTCGTCATAGAAAAGGGGCAACTTATGACGGATCCCAAGAAGATCCAAGCGGTGGTGGAGTGGCCAGCCCCATCCACTCGCAAGCAGCTCCAGCGGTTCCTCGGGTTCGCTAATTTCTACCGCAGGTTCATAAGAGACTATAGCCTGGTAGCCGCCCCACTTACCCAGCTCACCTCGACCAAGGTTCCCTTCGTGTGGTCTTCTGCTGCCCAGGCAGCGTTTAAAAAGTTGAAGCTTCTGTTTTCCTCTGCTCCTGTTCTCGCTCACTCGGATCCGTCGCTCCAGTTTGTGGTGGAGGTGGACGCCTCCGATACGGGAGTCGGAGGAGTACTGTCACAACGGTCCCCGGACACCCAGAAGCTCCATCCGTGTGCGTTCTTCTCCCGCCGACTGTCTCCAGCAGAACGTAACTATGATGTTGGCAACAGAGAGCTATTGGCTGTGGTGTTAGCGTTGCAGGAGTGGAGACACTGGCTGGAGGGCTCCTCCCAGCCATTTATCGTGTGGACCGATCATAAAAACTTGTCCTATTTACGCTCTGCCCAGAGGTTGAACTCCTGTCAGGCTCGGTGGGCACTGTTCCTGGGCCGTTTCGAGTTCACCCTCACCTACCGTCCAGGGTCCCGCAACACCAAGCCCGACGCTCTCTCCCGTCAGTTCTCCCCTCCGGAGGAGGGGATCGTGGAAACCATCCTCCCGTGTGCCTGTGTGGTCGGAGCGGCCAGGTGGGAGGTGGAACAGGTGGTCCAGGAGGCTCTTCGGAATCAACCGCAGCCAGAGGGATGCCCTCCAGGGAGACTCTTCGTGGCGGCGGAGGCGCGATCTGCGGTCTTGCAGTGGGGCCACTCTTCAAGGATCGCATGCCATCCAGGTTTCCATCGCACCCTGGCCCTCATCCGACAGCGTTTCTGGTGGCCGTCTATCTCTCCTGATACCAAGGAGTTTGTCGCCGCCTGCTCCGTCTGCGCCCGCGGTAAGGCCTCCCATCGCCCTCCTGCCGGCCTACTGCGCCCTCTTCTTGTCCCCCAACGCCCCTGGTCACACATAGCCGTTGACTTTGTGACCGGTTTGCCTCCCTCTGAGGGGAACACGGTCGTACTAACTATTGTGGACCGGTTTTCCAAATCGGTGCATTTCGTTCCACTGCCCAAGCTCCCCTCGGCTTTAGAGACTGCGAACCTCCTGGTGCAGCATGTGTTCCGTCTTCACGGGATACCCCAGGACATTGTGTCAGACCGGGGGCCGCAGTTCGCATCACGAGTATGGAAAGCCTTTTGCCAGGCGTTGGGGGCAGCTGTTAGCCTTTCATCCGGGTTCCACCCCCAGACTAACGGCCAGACGGAGCGGGCAAACCAGGACCTGGAGTCAGCTCTCCGTTGCGTCACCGCCCGTCATCCAGCCTCCTGGTCCACCCACCTTCCCTGGATCGAGTACTCTCATAACTCCCTGGTCAGCTCCGCCACAGTTATGTCGCCATTCATGTCTGCCAATGGTTTCCAACCCCCATTATTTCCCACGCAGGAGGCTGGTGTTGCGGTTCCCTCGGTGCGGGAGAATCTACGGCGTGCCCACCGAGTCTGGAAAGAGGTTAGAGCAGCCCTTGCACGCACCACAGCCCGCAACCAGCGCCTTGCAGACCGGCACCGGGTTCCAGCTCCCAGCTATCAGCCAGGTCAAAAGGTTTGGTTGTCCTCACGGGACTTACCTTTACAGGTGGAGAGCAGAAAGCTCGCCCCCAGATTCATTGGACCGTTTGAAATCGACCACATAATAAATCCCAATGTTGTAAAATTGAAGTTACCTCCCAGTCTCCAGATTCACCCAGCCTTCCATGTCTCGTTGCTTAAGCCTGTTACCTCCAGTCCACTCAGCCCTCCGGCCGACCCCCCACCACCCACCCGGCTCATCGATAACCACCCGGCCTACACCGTCCGGCAACTACTGGACGTCCGCCGGCGGGGCCGGGGGTTCCAGTTTCTGGTGGACTGGGAGGGTTATGGTCCGGAGGAGCGTCAGTGGGTCTCTCGGGCCCTCATCCTGGACAATACCCTCATCACAGACTTTTACAGACGCTTTCCTAATAAACAGGGCAGAACGCCAGGAGGCGTTCGTTAAGGGGGGGGTACTGTCATGGTTTGAGTTTTACGTTTCTGTGTTGTTGCTTGTTTTGTCCCTTCTCGTTTCCCCTGGCGTGTAGGTGCAGGGTAGTGGGCGTGGTAGGGTTGCCGGCACATTCAACGAGGCACACCTGGCTCTCATCATCAATCACTCCTCCCATATAACCCCGGTTCAATCTCCACTCCAGTGCCGAATTATTACAGATGTCACGTCAGTACTTATTGTGTGTTCTTCTCGCTCGCCTTTTTGTCACTACTGGCTCTAGTGTGTGTTTTTGCGATCTGACTGACAGTTTCGTGTTTTCTCCCTGTGGCTCTACATGCCTTAGGTTTCCAGTGTGCCGCGTGTTTATGCCGTCCGCCGAACGCCGTTTCCAGTCCACCGCGTGTCCCCCTTTCCTGGTATCCTGTGTCGGCAGCCCTCCCGTCTGCTGCCCTCCCTGCACGCCAGCGCCTTTAGTTAGATCCCCTCCGTTTTTGATCCTTGTTTAATAAACCCCTTTTTTCACCGTTACCTCTCGTTGTCTCTGTCTCTGCTCCGGGGTCCTACTATTGCTAAACCTAACAATACGGCCATTAATTGTCATAATCACTTGTTTGCCTGCTACCTTATTTTTTTAATGAATGAATGAGTGTTGATTGGAAAATGTTTAGGCTAGAACCTGGGCTTATTCTACGTTGATTGATGTGTGCGCATTTGGCTTATTGGAATGCCTCATCTAATTATTGTATTTCCGTCATATGTTATGCATATATTTTTGTGTAGGGAATGTCATATATACAATATATAATGTTTGAATAATTGTGATTTGTGATCAATATAATTCAAAGTTTAACTTAAAAGGCACAGGGAATATTCTATATATGCAAAATACGATAAGGGTTACCGCAACCGGCTTACAGATACCCGCCCCTGCACCATCTGTGAGCCAGTGGCATCGCTCTCTCTCTTTCTCTGAGCACTCCAAGCGCTCGATTCGTACATCAAGTCTTACATTAAGTTATGTTTATTAATTTACATGTTAAATAATTATGATGTATTTCTTTTACTCCTTTCTTTATTTCTTGCTCTCAGTCAAAGGCATCTCAATGAATTATATGTGTTTTTGGATGAAATTTTATCATTTAGATTAATTGATCAAATAATCGATAGTGGCAGCCCTATATACAACACTTACCTTTTCTCATAGGACAGGTAGACAGAGTTCTCCTGGTTAAAGTTGTCAATTTCTTTGTGCAATTTGCTGGTCTCCGTTGTCAACTCATTGATTTTACTCCTACAAGATTAGGCACAGAAGCATCACTTTAAAATAAGAACAGAATAGTTTACTTGTTTTCTCTTTTTTTGGCAAAAACGTAATGTATATATATTTCTATTGCTACCATAGCCAACTTATTTCATAATATTAGTCCTATTAGACTTGATATGAGACTTCCAGGAAGGAACAACCTTGATGGAAGCCTAAAAATTAAAATAAAAAGTCCTGAAAAACCTGTTAGCTATTTATACTATTTAAATAGCTAACATAAATTAAAACTATTTATAGCTGTTCTGAGTTTGACAAATTTATTGGTGGGGGAAAGTGAAAAACGTAACTGATTCCCCAGCCGAAATAGATAAAAACAGCCATGCTGAAGAGGAATAGCAACAGGTGGGGGATGAAGCAGATCATGATTATGTCAAGGAAGCAGAGGGAATACACTAAAGCAAAAAGGTGTTGATGGAAAGAAATATACAAGATTATGAGTGTTTTCTCATAATCTCGGGAAACCAAGATTTACACGATGGAGGCAATAAACCCCTTCAGGATTCAACAACTTGACTTGGCAGACAAGTGGACAGCAAGGAGGATGAGAATCAACTAAAACCAAGTCAGGCTACAAGGAAAAACTACAAGCTTTTAGGAAAGATGATACAGCAGTTGATTTAGTTAGACATTAGACTAGAAATGGGTATCTTTCCCATTCCTTTGTTTTGGCCACTATTTAAAGGTTCTACCTCCTGTATATATCTTAGAGGTTTACAGGTGACAAAACAAAAATACAGGATGGCAAGTCAAATTTAAAGTTAGGTATACAAGAGAGTACAGCAAAAATGTCTAAGCCAGAATGTATATAGTTGCAGAAGACACGAATTAACACAAATGAATGGGCTTTAAATATACCTTTTCATCTTCTTATAAGGATGGTCACAGAAGAGGAGTGGCAATATTTATATCAGGACAGGTTCACCATTAAAAAGGTTAAATTATATTGCCACCTTTTTGGTATACCTGTAATCGATAGTTGCTACATGCATAGTCTCAAATCAGACATAAGATTAATGTCTAAAGTCTGATGGTAGAGCTCAAATTTGGGTGAACAACACTTTCTTTCACTTCACATTTGTTTCGATCAATCATGTTGCTGGAGGCAGGAGTCTGTAAGCGCGTTTTTGCACCTATTTAAGAAAAAAGTAAACTTTTTGGCTGTCAGGGTCGTTGGAATTTGACCATTGACATTTTTAATTTGTGTTATTGAAGGAAGGAATGTATTTATTCATTTTAAGGGCCCCTTGTTAGGAGAAGTCCTAGGTTAGATGTAAGAGCAGTATAGTTTTTTAACCGCACCACATAACACACCATTAACATGCAACTAAATATGTGACTCAATTATGTAACAAATGTGTTCATATGGCATGTCAAGCTGTGAATTAACTTATATAATATCCTGTAAACTATATTCTTCAAATAAATACAAATAAAAACATTAGTAGTACTAGTGGTCCTGGTGCCACAAATGTTTTAGGCCTTTCGTCCACATGCAAACTGCGTTTGAGGTCACTGAATACGGACCTTTTGAAAAATTCCTTCCAGGGTGAAGATATTTAGAAACTCCGTATTCAGTGTTTATGTGTAGACAGTAAAACCGGACGTTTCAGAATACGTTGATATCATGACCTCGCTTTTCACATGGCAGTTTTTGTTTCACACATTGAGCATGCACCAGAAACCTACAAACAATGGCGGACTACCGGGGTGTTTACGTGTGACTAGTACTGTTATGCTTAATTACATGTTAACAAATCAACTTAGTTACTTCATAATTACGCCGCTGTGTTGTATTTATCGCTCAAGAAGAAGCCCATCAATGCGCATGCTCCTAATTATCTTCTTGACAAAGTTTATTGCCACCTACTGGCCTGGCATGGTTATGCGAGCCTGTGAAGATATACCAAAGAACAAAATCCACCTGCCACGGAATTAACAATCATATCAATCATGTTAAAATACATCATCTTATACATTTATAACATTAGGTTGGCATAACTAATAAAAACAGCATGTTCTACCTGAGTTGTCCCAAGTAGTAGGACTTATCCAGGATCTGTCTCTGTGGTCCTGATGCAGCAGACGGTTGACAAATGAAAGGAAACCCAGTAATAGAACATTTATAAGATCTATAGATGTGTGTCAAATACTAGATTAAAGAAAAGTATGTTATGGTCTATATGAAGACGCAAATCAACATTTTGTACTTTTTACATTTACAGATAAAATGGCTATGAATACTTAAAACTCACCTTTAATGCCTGTTGTCATCCCACTGAGTCCCTGCTGAGTGACAGGTCTGTCAGTCACTTTTATCTGGGCTGAAAGCACTCCAGGGGTCGCAATAGGCCTGCTTCCCCTTGTGCCAGGACGGCTCCCTGTACTTGGAACAATCTGCCAGGTGTACAAAAGATTAAGACCCTGTTACTTCGAATTTCATGCCACATCCTTTTAACACATATAGATATACATTAGGCAGTGTTTCCCACAGGATTTTTAGAGACTTTGGTGGGTAGACTCTGAACCCTCAAGGCGGGGGCATTTTTGGCAATGGTTTTGCCAAATGTGTCAATCTAGGTTAATGTAAGCATTAACCTAATCCTAATCCTAGTACATTAGTAGCCTGGCTCCGCCCACCTACGTACTTCCGCTCAAATTTCATTTCACTTCAGTACTAGGTCTGGCGATGCTACTATGTTAGAACGATTTCTTTTCCCCAAAATCTGCGGTCCAATCAGCGAACAGGAGGCGCGGCCTGAGAACAGTGACGTAGAGGTCGTGCGCGAATTTCAGTTATTGAGCGTAAGTACGAAGGCGGGCGGAGGATAATGCTAATGCTCACTGCATCTGCCGTTTGTATACTGCGCGCAACGTGGTTTCTGGCGCATGAAATACGTCACGACCAAACGTTAGCGATTGGTTAAGGCAGATCCAGAGTGGCACTGGGCAGAGCCAATAGGTTTTAAACTTCAACAGCACCCGCCTTCAAGTGAGACATCGTTTGTCTCTACAGCATTGCTAGACCTTTAGTATGAATGAAATGAGTACCAAGGTCTAGTTAGGACTAGGCTAGTACATTAGTATCAATCTAAGAATCAAGTACATTTGTGAAAATAAACAAAATGTGTCAAAAAACATACATTTGAATCAAAAACATCCTTCACGAAACGTTCATGTTATTTTTCAAACATGTTAATGTTTGATCAGGCTCTCAACAGCTGCCTCTCCTTGCTCTTAAACATGCCATAGGAAATTGTATGAGTATGTTTGCTTTTGAAAGTTATTAGGTCCTAAAGAAATGCACTATTTGGGACACATCCATCTTGATTGAAAGGTCTCTGTCTAGTGCCCAACAAGCTAGCGAGTTCACACTTCAAGGACATGACAAGCTCTGTTACCAACTCTCCAAACATGTCATCCAGTGATTCAGATATTCAAGATAATGACATCATTACTAATTATTGTGGAGTGTGTGGTGCAGCCTCACCTGGCCCAAGTCTGACTGATTAGACTCTGGGGCTGGGTGAGGCCGCATGCCTGTGGTGCATGAGGCATCATGGCATGCAGGATAAAACAGCCAATCACCACACACACTTAAGGAGAGAGTTCTGTCATGACAGTATTTACCACCTGCTCTGGCTGTACCATCTTGCCATCTCCAATAAGCTGGATTTATATCAATATACCTCCTCAGTGAACATGCTTCTTTCTTTCTTATTTCCAAAGTGTCCAATCTGTGAATAAGGTGAATTGCTTTTCCCAAGTGATGTATGCGAGTGACATATGCACACTCCCGTGAGGGGGTGTATTTCACAACAGGGGTGAATACGACGGCACAACACCAGCACAGTGCGTTTGTTGATGAGTGAAACAGCTGCGTGACAGTGATACAATATGCAATCTGCATAATGCACAGTATAATAACCGTAATGATTATAAATGTCCATAAAACAGCAACGTATGAACATAGTCAATAGACACATTGAACTTTACAGCTACAGCAGCAGTACAGAACTGAAACATGGCGTGTTATGCTGGGGGAAAAAAGACATTAACTAAAGTTCAAAGATTCAGTTTTATTTTTGTTTCTATAAAATTATAGAATTTTATTAGCAAATAAAACTGTTGAGTAAAGCCCACAATTCTACATGGCTCTAGTAGCACCTCTCTTTCAAAATGCACCTGCTTATTGCTTTAAATCCATTGTTTCTATGGTTGCAACTGCAAATGCCATCACAAGCAGCCAAGAAAAAACGTATTTATTTTATAATGATCCATGAACCAAACATTTGAATTTCTAAAGCATCAAGCAGGAAATGTTTGTATTTGTACTTGATAAATAACCTACACAATTAATGGATTATAAAAATGTGATTTGATTAATTTTCTATCAATCAACTAATCGATTAATCGACAAAATCATTGTAGCCCTAATTGTTTCCCCAAATCCTGTGGTAGATACTGCACAAAACATGTATGGTGATCTAAAATGGCATAGCTTTCCCTAATATCATCTTACATACCCCAGTTGCAACCCGGCTAGTTGTTGGAAGAGGTCTGATAGCAGAAAGGGGTCTCACAGCACGTGATATCTGAGACCCACCACGGCTCGCTGGCCGACCAATACCGGAAGTGGTCCAGTGACTTGCCATGATAAAGAATCCTGTAAATCAGAACATTTTTTGCTCACTGTTGGTATGGTTTTGGTTTCAAGAGTTGTGTGCAATACCCATAACGCTCCGAATGGCACCGATGCCACCAAAGGTCATAAATCCACCGAAGGTCATAAATCAGTATACTGAAGTATACTGACATTGACAATGTTTTAGAATGGACATTTAGATGTATTCTGCCATTACATCAGATGTTTGTTTTTTAAAAACATCGGTGCTCCATTTTCCAAGCAAAAATAACTGAGCGGATAACCTTTTCAATGTTTCAAGTTATTTTGACATCATGTTATTCATATGAATATGATCTGACCAAGAGGCGAATTATACTACGACACTACTACGACAATACTATTCCTATCGGCACAGTATGCAACGCAAAATATCGATGGAGACTAATCTCGGCAATATTCATGACTGGCGTTTAATACATGAAACATGCATTTAAAAAGACAATCAATAAGTGTTTGTTACCTTATGTACGCGTGTACTACAACGAGGAATAGCAAAAGTCGGTTGTTGTTGCCCTAGAACTCTGGTTTCCCTGGAAACGAGATTCCGATATTCTCGCGAGTTTTCTGGCACTAATTATGTCATATTAGGGCCATACCGCCCCCTACCGCACCGGAGTATGTATCATTTTAGTTGTGGTTTTAGTTGTAGCAAACCAAAACCGATCCCCCAATAAATAATTCAGCCGGCTATATTGATAGGTGTGAGGCTATATTCTATCATTTAAACGTTCATTATTTTGATATGCATTTCCCAAACTACATAACAACTTCCCTGTATCAATTCTAAATCCCATCCTCGTCCAAGCTTTCTCACCATTTGAATAGAGCGCAACAGTGACCGCCCCCTTTTTGAACGGCTCGGGTGCCGCTGTCGTGCCAAAAAGTGATTGTCTGCCAGAATCTGATTGTGGCCGCGGGAGCGCGCACAGCAGCCCGTTGAGCGGTAGCGCAACAACGTCTGCTTTTCTCTGGATTAAACGGCCATAATATGCAGATACACACAACTGTATTATAATGTAATTATAGCAAAGGCACGTGTCTTCGAAAGTGTAACGTTTGTTGTTACGTAATTATTACAACTGTGGCCAAAAGAAGTGTAGTTTGTAGCGAAATCAGACATGGCAATTACGTAATAGACATGTCTATGTGCTTGGTATGTCTGATGACTTTGTTTAGCCCTGTCTTTGGAAATTAGACAATAATGAATATGATTTATTGGTGGGTTTTCAATAAAGATATGATAACGTTTGCAATGATCATCGTGACTCTGCATTGTTTTTATCTGATCTGGGCCCTACATAGTATTGCTTCCCATGTTTGGATGTGTTTTGCAGTTTTCAATCAGTTTTCACCTCTCAAAAACTGATTGAAGGCATAGTATAGTTACTGAGAGGTTATTTCTGCCTAACATGACTTGATCTCATTCATGAGCTTCATAATGTAAGATCTGAGCTCACAGGACAGCTTGAAATCCTTTTAAAGGACCATTACAACACAAAATAGGCAATTTCACCTGCCAAAAATTGATTGAAGGCCAAATACACTTACTCAAAGGTGATTTCTGCCTAAATATGACTTGATCTCATTCATAAGCTTCATAATATAAACACTAGAGCTCACAGGACACCTTGGAATTCTTTTAAAGGACCATTACAACACAAAATAGGCATTTTCACCTGCCAAAAATTGATTGCAGCTCCTTCCTTGTAACTTAAAGGTGTATTCTGCCTCAAAATGACTGGTCTTTATCCTGAATCATCATATGTGACAGATTACCTCACATTACACCTCACATTCAAGGCTGGATTAGTACCCTGAGGGGCCCCTGCACTGAAGCTCATGTGCCGTTCTCAACTTTTTACTGTTCAATGTTATACTAGTTCATTATTTTTATGTATTTTTTTAACTTTGATTGGTGTGTATTCCACCTCCTTTTTTATGATCACACTGCTGGCCTGGCATGCAGAACACTGATTCTTCACCTGAAATAAAAGTATTATTATTATTCTGATCATTATATATATATATATATATATATATATATATATATATATATATATATATATATATATATATAAAATAATCTTCCCAATCTGTGACTTAGACCAACACTATCTGATAGGAAAGCATATATTCATACTGACCCATTGATTAATGTCCTCTGACATGCCAGGCCAGTAAAACCTTTTTGATATTGCATCTCTGGTCTTTTTCTGGCCACAGTGTGCACCAGTGCTACTGGCATGGAAGTCCACAAAAACCGAATCGGCCTCCTCTTTTCCACGGGCCACCTTAACTTTTAGGCAATGAGGCTGTCCTTTGTGCTTAATATAGTGCAAGTGACCCTCTATAAAAAGAGGGAAAAAAAGTTAATGATGAATTATGAGCAATTACAAATAAGATATGTATGTGTATTTATGAAAGCTATTTAATATTTAAATAATTTCTCACATAAGTAATAGCCTATGTCAAGCTGACCATGTTTTGATTAAAAAAAAGAAGAGGACACTGAAAAAGGCTTAGGCCAACACGCCCAGTTGCGCTCATAGACACGCAAGTTCATAGTGGCGCAGAGCGAGAAAATGACAACTGCCTCGGTGTCAAACTAGAAAATACACCTGCGTCAAAATAGAGCCCAAAGAGCTGCAGCATCCAAAATGTTTTACCTTAAACTAAATAAATGAAATAAAGTAAATTAAATTGACAGCCTAATGAGATGGAATAGGCTAAGATAGGCTAATTATACTTAATTATGCTTAATTGTGTTAGTTTGCCATGTGAGTTAATAATGCCAGTGCCATGGTTAGTTTCAGTAATATTTATACATATATTTATTAGTATACTTACTTAATATCATTTACTTACTTATACTTACTATACTTACTATACTACTACTGGATAGAAAACTCAGTTATACAACAAAACAATCTATCTGTACAACCAAAGACACAAATTCAGGCTTTTCTTACAATAATACAATTAAAGATTAATATAATTTACTCACCTTGCACTTCAAAAGCCTTTGTCTTCCGGCGAAAATTACTTTGCTCGACTGTAGATAATCCAGGGGGTAGGGTTCCATCAAACAAGAAACACTTTATCTCTTCATGTAGACAGGGATCCATGATGAATGATGAAATAAAGTGGTCACTCAAGTTCATCTATAGCAGCCACAAATCCACCACCACCACCACACGCACACACACACACACACACACCTACATGCACACACCTACACACACACACACACACACACACACACACACACACACACACACACACACTTTCACGCACACACACACACACACACACAAGCACACACATACACGCGCACGCACACACACACACACTCCACCCCACGTGAACTACACCTTCCAGACTAAACGTATAACACCTGTTCCACATTTCAAAGGTGTTTGTTATGGGAACCCAGCTCTTTCCCTCTGTTTTGTTTTTTCTGTCTTTTACAATAAATGTTAATTCTGGAATAAAACTTTCAATTTCTGTTTCTATTCACTGCAGTTATTCATGTAAACCAGTAGTCTGAGACATTGTTTACAGGTTAAAAGGGAGTTAAATACAATTTGGTGATGATCAAAGGTTTTTGTGTTAATGTAAGGGCAGTTAAAACAGGCCGGTCAAATTTGACCGGGAGCACCAAAGTAAGGGGGGAGAAACGAACACGACACAAAGGTTAATTAACCAAGTGTGCATGGGCATGTAGTAGATGCATGCAGCCTGCATGCCTTAAAAGGGCCAATGCAATGCATAAATAGCATTTTTACACTTGCCAAATATTCTTTCCAGCTCCTGATGTTGGACTGAAAGGGGAGCTCTGCCTCAAAGTCACTTCATATCACTCATCAGTTATAATTTGAAGAATATATCTTAACCACTACTTTTCACTACTTGTAAACTGTGTAAAGGGCCAGTGTGAGCATGGCTGGATCAACCATAGGGGCAATCCCTCCATGAAAATACTTTTTTTTTGTTGGTCAGTCTTCACAGAAATAAGACACAAGGCTTGACCCATCCTTAGATAGTCACTGTTGGAAACCAGTGTGTCCAACACAAAATATGGAGTTACAAGGTTTCCACCCAAACAGCAATGCAATTATCCAGTTGGATTAAGAAAAAAGTTATTGTCAAGAAAATTAAACAAAGTCTCATGATTGACCATTTTATTTTTCAATTTGATGGCAGGACGGCACTGTGATTAGGTTGTATCAATGAGTGTGCAGGAAAAATAATGAACTAGTAGAAATTGAACAGTAAAAAGTTGAGAACGGCACATGAGCTTCAGTGCAGGGGCCCCTCAGGGTACTAATCCAGCCTTGAATGTGAGGTGTAATGTGAGGTAATCTGTCACATATGATGATTCAGGATAAAGACCAGTCATTTTGAGGCAGAATACACCTTTAAGTTACAAGGAAGGAGCTGCAATCAATTTTTGGCAGGTGAAAATGCCTATTCTGTGTTGTAATGGTCCTTTAAAAGAATTCCAAGGTGTCCTGTGAGCTCTAGTGTTTATATTATGAAGCTTATGAATGAGATCAAGTCATATTTAGGCAGAAATCACCTTTGAGTAACTGTATTTGGCCTTCAATCAATTTTTGGCAGGTGAAAGTGCCTATTTTGTGTTGTAATGGTCCTTTAAAAGGATTTCAAGCTGTCCTGTGAGCTCAGATCTTACATTATGAAGCTCATGAATGAGATCAAGTCATATTTAGGCAGAAATAACCTCTCAGTAACTATACTATGCCTTCAATCAGTTTTTGAGAGGTGAAAACTGATTGAAAACTGCAAAACACATCCAAACATGGGAAGCAAAAGCTATGTAGGGCCCAGATCAGATAAAAACAATGCAGAGTCACGATGATCATTGCAAACGTTATCATATCTTTATTGAAAACCCACCAATAAATCATATTCATTATTGTCTAATTTCCAAAGACAGGGCTAAACAAAGTCATCAGACATACCAAGCACATAGACATGTCTATTACGTAATTGCCATGTCTGATTTCGCTACAAACTACACTTCTTTTGGCCACAGTTGTAATAATTACGTAACAACAAACGTTACACTTTCGAAGACACGTGCCTTTGCTATAATTACATTATAATACAGTTGTGTGTATCTGCATATTATGGCCGTTTAATCCAGAGAAAAGCAGACGTTGTTGCGCTACCGCTCAACGGGCTGCTGTGCGCGCTCCCGCGGCCACAATCAGATTCTGGCAGACAATCACTTTTTGGCACGACACCGGAAGTAAATTTCCCATGCATTTATCTCGTCCACTTTTCGTAGAATCCTTATAAAAGAGTATTAAGCCTTTAACCAAGCCAATCGTTCGTTATGGTAGTCGTGTAACCCTGTTATGTTTGATTCGGGCATAAAAAGAATTTGGAAAACGGAAGAAAAGGCAAAGGTACAAGACTGTGTACATTATTTTGCGAACAAGTGAATGAACTACTCATCCCATAAACCATTGCGAACCCTTTCCGACAACTTCCAACCCGATAGTTTAGCGTGCTTCTTGCATCTTTGTAATTATTATAGTGTTTATATTTTTAATAAAAGTTGTCATATATTGTGTGTATGTATAGTGTTTCATATAGTGTATAGTGTTGTCATCGACATGGTACAGTCCTGACTGCAATCACCGCTCGCGCGTCCAACAATGCCGATTCCCAACGTGTGTCGGCTAAGACAGGGTGTTATATAATGGGTTATATAAGGTAATAAACGTTTCTCGTTTTTAATACATGTGATTTTAGTTACGTATTCCAGTTACTATTCATTCAACATTATGTATTCCTAGCCTTTATACTACCCAAATTACTATACAACATCATATATTTGTATTTTGTTTTTAATCATATATCATCGTATATTCTATGTCAACATATTTTTCAATATGTACAGCTGATTTCATCTACAGCTCTAACAACAACTCTAACTTTCCATGAGTCTAAGGGAAATCATGGTTGCTCTGTGGTAAACGATCGAGTTCAGTGGTAGCAGTAATCGACGACTTGACTTTCGCAGGTAAACGTTTCCATGGTAACAGCGAGCTCCACCAATCAAAGACGTCGTGTTACACTTTAGGATTGTGGGTAATGCAGTCCTTCTAAATTACATCGCGAATAAAACTTGTTTTCTTGAAACTTTCCTTTAGCTTTTGGTTTCTATAAGTTGCCTATCCTATCATTGCACAATAAAACGACCGGTTGTAAGTATACATTGTATGGTTACGACATAATGGCTTTTAATCAAAATCTCGACGGGAAAAATGAATGGGATTTTTACTTCCGGTGTTGTGCCAAAAAGTGATTGTCTGCCAAAAATTGATTGAAGGCCAAATACAGTTACTCAAAGGTGATTTCTGCCTAAATATGACTTGATCTCATTCATAAGCTTCATAATATAAACACTGGAGGTCACAGGACACCTTGGAATTCTTTTTAAGGACCATTACAACAAAATAGGCATTTTCACCTGCCAAAAATTGATTGAAGAACAAACGTTAAACTTTCGAAGACACGTACCTTTGCTATAATTACATTATAATACAGTTGTGTGTATCTGCATATTATGGCCGTTTAATCCAGAGAAAAGCAGACGTTTTTGCGCTACCGCTCAACGGGCTGCTGTGCGCGCTCCCGCAGCCAGAAATCAGATTCTGGCAGACAATCAATCACTTTTTGGCACGACACCGGCACCGCACTGTTGCGCTCTATACACCTCCTCCCTTCAGCATATTCACCACAATGCATAACTATAGCTACATTTCCGATGACGTTTCCTTCTACACACATTTCAGAATGTATTACCCCCATCCTCCCTGCTGACGTGAGGACTGCAGAGTCGATCACCTGCTTCCGCAAGAGACTCAAGAACCACCTGTACCACCACCCCCCCCCCCCAAATTATGAACCGACAACGCCACCTAGGGGAGTTTCACCCCCAGGAATTATTGAGAAGCATCTCGCTGCGGCCTGCGGGAAGGCGGGGCGTGACATCACGCCCTGCCCACATCACGGGCGAGTCCATTCTGGGATTGCGTAGCCCATATAAAACCAACAGAAGAAAAACACGTCTTTCTTGAAAATACTTGAACTAAAAACGTCCTCTTGAACTAGCTAGCAGCTACTTATGTGTACAGCGAAAACGGAGAGTTCTAAATACGATAACCCTAACCTAACCCTAACCTAACCCTATATATTATATATTAACATATTAATATATTAATGCATCCTCAGGTGCTCTCATGTCCATGTCCATGTTTAAGTCCAGATTCTGTGTTGCTGGTTCGGGAATGTCAAAGTCCACTGGTAAAGGCGCATGTCGAAGGTGTTTAACATTCCTGATCACCAATGTCCCATTTTCAGTGTTCACCAGTTCAAAAGATTTGTCAGAAGTGTTTCTCAATATGACATATCGAGTGTCCTTGTACTTTGAGTCAAGTTTGTTGTTTTCCAAGTTTGCAATGTACACAATGTCTCCTATTTTGAAATTGTGTTCCTTTGCTCCATGTTTCTTGTCTGCATATTCTTTCATCTTGTTTTTGTATTCATCATGGTGCTTTCTGATACACAATTCCTCATTTCCTTCCTTCTCCAAGTTTGGTAACTTTGTGCGCATGTCTCTACCAAAGATAAGGTAGGCTGGCGTTTCACCTGATGCTCTGTGAGGAGTTGTTCTATATGCCATGAGAATCTTTGGCAATTCATCTTTACAATTCTTTCCTTCACATTTGGTTGCACGGAAAGCCTTCTTCAGGTATCTGTGGAAACGCTCAATCTGCCCATTACTTTTCGGGTAATAAGGTGAAGCTCTGATATGTTTGATTCCACAGGTCATGAGGAAACCTTCGAAAAGATTGCCCACAAATTGTCTGCCGTTATTAGTGACAACCTCTAGGGGGTATCCAAATCTTGCAAAGATTTTCAACAGCTCCCTAATCACTACTTGTGAGGATATTTCTGTTATCACTACTGCTTCTGGATAAGAAGAAGAATAGTCAATGACTGTCAGTATGTGTTGATTTCCTATTGGACCAACTAGATCTATTCTTAGCTTTGTCCATGGTCTTGGAGGTAACTCCAGTGGTTGTAGTGGTTGATCTTCGTGTAGAGGTTGATTCAGTACACATGCATTGCAATTTCTGACCATTCTTTCAATGTCAATGTCCATATTTGGCCAATAAAACTTGTTTCTCAAGAATTGTTTTGTTCTCACTACTCCTTGATGAGTTTCCTGTGCTATGTTCATTGCTTGTTTAATTTTACCTTTTGGTAGCACAATCCTGTGCGCTGTCAGGATCAATCCACTGTGTGTAGATAATTCATCCACACATCTTTTGTATGGTTGCATTTCCTCTGATATCTGTGTTGGCCAATGTCCTGTTTGAACAATTTGGAATAGTTGTCGCAGCGTATCATCCTTTTGAGTATCTTTTTGGATGGCATCAAGTGTCATGGCTGGTACAATCATGTGTGATGATGGAAAGTACCTTCTCCATGTATGTGTCGACATATTTGTTGTCTTCTGTTACCGCCAAAGGCAATCTAGAGAGTGAGTCTGTAACATTACACTTTCCTGCAATGTGTTCAATGGTGTATTCGAAAGGGTGCAGTCTCATTCCCAATCTCTGAATTTGTGGTGGTAGCATCGTTGCTTTTTCTGGATTTAACATATATGATCTGTCTGCAATATAAACTTGCTTCCCCATAGGTATGTTCTGAAGTGTTCTACGGCCCAGACCCATCCCAAAGCTTCATGTTCAATTTGAGAATAGCGCCTCTCAGTGGCAGTCAGTGAGCGACTTGCATAAGCAATCGGTTTGTTTTGTCCATTGGACTGCTTCTGTAACAGTACAGCCCCTAATCCTATTGGACTAGCATCAGATATCCCTGTAGTTTGAGCATCAAGCTTAAAGTAAGCAAGGCATGGTTGGCTTACCATAGCTTTCTTCGTGTTAATGAATGACCTTTCAGTCTCGCTTGTCCACTGCCATTCTTGACCTTTTCTTGTTAATCTTCTAAGCGGCTCTGATAAGTTTGCATAGTTTGGAATGAACTTCATCAGAAATCCACGTGCCCAAGAATGAACGAAAATGTGCCACGTTCTCTGGTCTTGGTTCTTTGCTTATGGCTTCAACCCTCTTTGGGTCAGGTTTGATTCCTTCTCCTGAGATGACATGTCCAAGTATTTCAATTTGTTTCAATCCCAGCACACATTTATCTCTGTTCAGTGTTAATTCTTTTTCTTGAGATCTTTTGAAGACTTTTCTCAGCCTTTCTTCCAACTGGTCCTCATCATCTGCATAGAGGACCATGTCATCCATGTAGCATACGATTCCTGGCATTCCACATATCAACAGATCCATAGCCTTCTGGTAGGCCTCAGGTGCTGATGACAATCTGAAAGGGACTTTCTTGTATCTGTAGCAGCCTCTGTGTGTTATGAATGTAGTCAGTTTTCTTGAATCTGGATCTAATTCAATTTGCTAAAAGCCTTTTCTGGCATCAAGTTTTGCATAAACTTTGGATCCTTGAACTGCTTGCAAAATACTATCCACTGTAGGTACAGGATGGCATTCTCTAATGATCTGATTTTATCCAACTCCTGATTTACAGCTTCTTTCATGTGGTATGGAATTTGTCTCAGTTTCTGTGCTACTGGTGGTACTGACGGGTCAACTCTCACTTTGTGTGTGTAGCCTTTCACCTTTCCAAGTCCTTTGAAAAGATCTCCATGCTCATCAAACAGCTTCTGAAATCTTTCTGCTGAGTGCTTGATTGTTTTCAGTCTCTCTTTTGTTCAGTATATTTAGTGAGAAGCTAGACATTCTTCCTAACAGTGCTTCTACATCTCCTCTGATCACATAGACCTCATCTTTTATTTTACTGTTTTTCCAGCAAAATTCTGCCTCAAAAAATCCTAAGCAAGCTAGAGGTTTCTGTCCATATGCATAGAATTTCTTGTTTGTTGATCTCAGCTTGCTTTTGATGTGTTGCTTTTGAAAAGTCTATTGAAGTCCATCTCCAATGAAGTTTCTGTTACTTCCTGTATCAATGACCATTTTCACTTTTTGATCATTAATCCGAATGGTTTCTTTGCCTTCAGGGTCAATTGAGTAAACAAATTCGTCTGAGTCATCTGAATTCAGCTCATCTACCATTCTAATGGGCTTTTCTGATTTCACCTGGTCACTTTTACTTTTTGAGTCTTTTTCTCCTTTTCGGCTGTTCTTTTTCATACAGCAGCATGCATAGTGTCCGACCCTCTTGCAAAATAGACATTTAGCTGTCCTAGCGCCACATTCATCCGGTGCGTGGTTTGACAGTCCACATCTGTGACATTTCGTTGCACTGTCGTCTCCGTCTTTCGCAGGATCCTTTCTTCTCTTGTGCGCCGCGCGTGCTCCACTGCTGCTCCGCTGCTGCTCCAACTCTTATTGAAGTTCACTTGGCTGTCTGTTAGTTTACTGCTCTCCGACAGTGCTCTTGCTTTGGCTTGTGCAGCTTCAAAAACTCGGGCAACTGTTAATGTTCTCTGCAATGTCAGCCCTTCTACCTGCAGCAATTTATCACGCAGCCTTTTGTTCACGCATTTCTCCACTATTTGGTCTCGTATCATGTCCGATTTGAGTGCTCCAAAGTCACATGACCTAGTGCATTCACATACGCATCAATATGCCTGTGTTCGTTGTCTAAATGTATGTCTTTCTAGAACGACATTTCTCCGAGGTGTAAAGTAGGCAGTCAATGCAGCTACAGCTTGCTCATATGTATTTTTCTCGCCTGGTGGATTAGCAAAGATTCGTTGCACTGGTGTGCCTATGCAATGTAGCAAGGTAGCTCTGCTTACCACATTTGGATTATGTCTGGATCCACTCGCTATTTCAAAGATGTTATAGGAGTCCATCCAAAGGGTACATTCTGTGTACAGGTCCGCAGCCCCCATGTTCAAAGGGTTAGGAGGTGAAATTTGTGCCAATGCATATCCAACTGCTGGCCGTCCTTGTCCAGCGGCAGCGCCCTCTTGGTTGGCCTCTTCCATCTTGCCAGCTGGCTAGTTTTTCTAGAAGTTTTCGACGTTGCTGTTCTGAACGTTAAACCTGTGTCGTTCTTCTTGGCATCTGCTACTGTCTAACTTACAGACTACATACTTCATTGACTATACTACAATTCACAAAATTGGTTCTTCTAAAATATGATCGTACAGGTTGTCAATACAATCTACAGTCAATGTAATATTGCACAATCCAAACGGGCCCCTCCTTTTTTTTAAGTGTTGACTAGATTGCCTCTAAAGTGCGGGGTACAGGAGGCTGAGGGCTCACCGGCAGAGATGACTTGCTGAGGGGGAAGGATCCTTATGTTACACCACACGTGAAAAACCACACAAATTGTTGACACCCAAGTGCACTATTGTACAGGAAAATGAAGGGGGCCAGCCATCACCGGGATCAGCCAGTCACTCACACCAGTGGCACCAACAGCTCCTGCCTGAACAGAGAGGAAGAAGCAACTATTAGGCAATGCAACACAGGGGTGGGGGACTTGCACACTATATTGTCCTGGTACCACAATATGTTAGGCCAGAGCGCTCACACCAGAATCACTGGGTCTTAAATATCTCACCCACCGACACACACGCACACACGACCCAGTGGTTTGATCAAATTTGTTCACAACAGAACAACAACAACAACACATATAAAAATCACTGCTCAACACTAAAAATAAATCAATGATGAACATGGGTCTATGGGCCAGACAGGGGGCCCACACACACACAGGAAAGACAAATTATCAATCACTAAAATGGCAAACGGCGCTAGTAAAACCAGCCCAGACAGAACAGCAGTAGAAGACCCTGCAGCGTGTAGAGGCCCGCTTCGGCAGATAAGCCACTGGCGGGACGTGGAGGCTTCAGTGCTCCGGCACAAGAGAGGTGCACCACTACGATGCAGCTTTAACGTACACACACACACCAAACTGAAGCAGCGCTCCCGCAGTTGCAACCTCCAGCCAGATAACTGGCCGACTCTAAAGTATGAAAAGCAATGCTGCGCCTCACTAGGCCCTGCGACAGCCACGCCAAACCAAGCCACGCTGCCAACGCCAAAATCCGCCAAGAAGACACAGACCTGAGGTAAACGATCCTCTCCCACCTATAATGATTATGGCACCGCCCCGTGGTCAAAAGGAAGGAGGATGTTGTGAAAAGCAGTTTCAAAAATGAAACCCTTACTCACGCGTGTTCTTTAATGAAGCGATAGAAGAAGTTTTAGCTTTAAGAAATAATCAGTTTTATTGTTAACACCAGTATAATGTGCAGAGTTTTACAGATATATCTGGGTCCCACTACGTTTCCCTGACAGAACAACAAAGTGTGTGTGTCAGTTCACAAAGTCTGAGCACCAACTATCCCTGACCCAGGATGTTATATACACAAACAGTGAAAACGTCATAACAAGGGCTGGCTGTTGTCGTCTTCCCACCTCGTTCTCGTGGTATCTGACTCCCAGCATGTACAGAGGCCAGCCTGCCTGTTCTTTACTATCATATGACCTGCACTTTGCAACCAACTGATCTCACACTATCTATTCTACACATGTCACCAACAACGTACTCATTCTGATTATGAGGAGTTGCTTTTATAATTATATGCCTCTGCTTATATCTCATGATTCTGTCTTACTTCAGCAGAAAGGTACCGAGGTTAGTGTGACCCTAATTATTGGTCATATGGTAGATATAAAATATAACCATACCTTTAAGGACGATTACTCACAGCCCGATGACATACAGTGGGTGGGGAGTAGAGGTGGAAAGCCACCGTGATTTAATACACCCCAGAAAAATATGAGTGAGTGGAGCCACTCTGCCACATCAGCAATTGGGTGTGCTTGAAACTCGTTCTTGTGAAATCCTCACTCTAGTGATAGCGATTTACTGTTGCACTTTCTCCTAACAAATGTACTTATTGTAAGTCGCTTTGGACAAAAGCGTCTGCTAAATGCCCTAAATGTAAATATAATTAAGAAGAACGTTTTGTATGGCCATTATAGCAAATAACGTCTCCAAAATGTTGTGTAAAAATGACATTAAAATGCGTGTTAACCCGTCAAGATTGGTCATGTTAACACGTTATTTTTTACGCGTTATCACAACAAAAATTGACACGTTAATGTGCATTTTCTGGTTGTGGCCAATGAGGGACCTCAAGGCAGTCATATCATACAGATGGAGAGCTGGGGACAAACCAGCATGGGAAGCCCTGACAGAGTGGGTCGGTGGCCTAGGTTTACGCCTTCAATAATCAAGTGTGTCATGTATGTTGTGCACTAGCCCACACTTTCTCACAGAGAAGCCATCTGTAGATAACCAGTGTCCCAAGCCTACAAAAAACACAGCAATGTCACACAATACTGTTCACAATACATGTACATTCCATTTTCTAGGTTTTCATCCCATCATATAGCTTATATTTATTGAAAATGAAATGACCCCAGTGTGCACTACTATACACCACAGCAACAGCCTGTTCACCCTGCTGCCATCTGGCAAGAGATGCACAAGTAGCTTTTCTTTAAAAAAAAAAACATTTTCATACTGGCTCTCTCTAATTTCAAACAACCTCTGAATAGTTAGGAAGTCAATTATTTTGTGCTTTGTACATTATCTGTTCAGTTTTAAGATCAACCAGAATTGAAATTGGAATTAGTGTCGGTTTTGTAGCCTATGTGTTTCCCCATGCCTCCACACAGTAGGTAACTATGTCAATACAGTAGGCCTATAGTGAGAATAGAACGCAAGATATCTTTAGTTTTATACAATATTACATTATTTATGTGTGGTTTTCAACATAATTCATGATCAATTATCAGGCCCAGAAATGTATTTTCATTCACTCTTTCTTTCTATTTCAACATCATTGATCATCATTTTAACTTGATTATTGATTTGCCGATTACCAAATATTATAAACTTTGTCTTACTTAAATTCAATGATAACTTGTTAATATCAAACCATTTCTTTAAGATTTTCAATTCCCTTTCCACTGAATTCAGAAACCGTTCCAAGCTTTTCCTTTTGTCCACCCGGCTATTAGACAAGAATGAGACAGCTAGCTCAAATTGTGGCATCGGCAGCTCGCAGTGGCATTTCCGGTGGCATTTCCGGTGGCAGGTTGAGATGCCACGGCATCTTTCGCTGTTTGTGTGGGTTGCCACCGGTTCACCGTAAGATGCCACGGTATCATCTGCCGCTGTTTGAGTGGGTTGCCAGCGGTTCACCGTAAGATGCCACGGTATCATCTGCCGCTGTTTGAGTGGGTTGCCAGCTGTTCACCGTAAGATGCCACGGCATCTGCCGCTGTTTGAGTGGGTTGCCAGCGGTTCACCGTAAGATGCCATGGCATCTTATGCCGTTTATGGGGTATAACGGTGGCAATCAAGGGCTGTGTCCGAAATCACCCACTACTCATATAGGCCTACTAGCAAACCATATACAACCAAACCAGTAATCTGTCGTATTTATAGTTTATAAATGTTAACACTTGGCAATATTAGACTTGGTAGTATTTTCATGACCCTATTTGTGCATTTTTCTTCAAGGTTTCTGTAGAATGTTGTATCTGCATTGCATTGACACGTTTTGATTGGCCCAATGAGCCACGTAGTCACGTGAGCATGAGAGCCCTGTTGGTTAGTTGGCTAGTGATGTTGAAGTTGAAAACATGTACTAGCTGTGCAAGGATAAATAAAACTCCATAAGAAAGCCTCCGTCTAAGCTATTCTACATGGTGTCAGAAGTAAAACGTCTACGTCGTACTACGCGTGGTTAGTTTTTTTTTAATTGGACCGTTTGCATTTGACGGTGATTCCGACTCTTCGGTGAGCACGAGTGTGGAAGACATGGCTGATGGATTTCGGCGTCCGGACCCGCTGGTGTTTGATGACAAAATCGCGGACAACTGGCGGGTATTCGAACAGGAATATGACATCTTCATAGCTGCAGCTCACGGTGACAAGCCAGATCGGACGAAAGCCTACATACTCCTCAATCTAGCGGGAAGCGAGGCTATCGAGAGAGAACGCACTTTTACCTAAGCTGCGGCTCAGTTAGACGATGATGGCGATGTGGTCCGCCAGCTGAATCGCGGGAGATTCCGGAGTGTTTGAAACAAAAGTTCAGAGACATTTGCAGTCCACAAACGAACATCACGATGGAGAGGCATTCCTTCAACACAAGGAACCAAAAACCTGGTGAGACCGTAGAGTCATATCTAAGTGCACTTAGAAACAAAGCAAAGACGTGTGATTTTGGAGCACTGCAGGATGAACTAATTAGAGACAGGCTAGTCTGCGGCATCAACTCTGATATCGTGAGGAAGATACTGCTACGAGAGTGCGAGCTAACGTTGGCAAAAGCTATCAAAATATGCCAGATTAATGAGCTGACCGAACAGCATACCAGAACACTAGCGTCTGCTCCGCGCACCTCAGCAATGAGCGTGGATGCGGTGCACCGAGACAAGAGAGGATACAGGCCTGGCCATAAGCAACAGAAAGATCAAGGTGCATCAGAAAACATAAGCTGCAGGAATTGTGGCCATGAACACCCAGCGAAAAAAGAACTGTGCCTCGCATATGGTAAGCAATGCCATCACTGCAACAAATTGAACCATTTCCGAAGCCACTGCAGAGCTGCATTTAAAAGCAAACAGCACAAGTCTGTGCACCAGGTTGCTCAAACCAACTCAGATAGCTGCAGTGAGGACTCTGAGTCATTTGACATTGATGGACTGTCACTAGTAGGTAGCAGCGAAATAAATGCTTTAAATGAAAATAACAGGAATATCAAAGAAGAATTGAACTGCTGTGTAACTGTCAATGAGAAAAAACTCAAGCTGAAAATCGATACTGGCGCAAAGTGCAACGTCATCTCATTGGATACACTCAAGCAGGTGAGAAATGGAGAAAAGGTTGACAATAATAGGAGGGTGAAGCTGGTGGCATATGGAGGTACAGTGATAAACACTGAAGGGACTGTGCTGCTAAAATGTCGGCTGAGCAACCATAGATTCTACAGCCTACAATTCCATGTGGTAAACAGAAATGTCCAGACACTACTAGGGCTGCCGGCTTGCCTAGAAATGAATCTGGTGACTCTAAAAGATGAAGTTTTTCATGTAGACCTGAAAGACAGACAAAATTCACTGCACAAGTGGTTTCATGACTATGCCGACCTGTTCAGTGACGAAGTGGGCTCACTTCCAGTCACATACCACATGAAGTTGGATCCAAATGTCACTCCTGTCGTCCGCCCGCCTCGTCGCGTTCCAGTAGCAATGATGGACAAGGTGAAGACAGAGTTGCAGACCATGGTGAAATCGGGTGTCATCACACCCATCTCCGAGCCCACAGAATGGGTATCCTCAATGGTAGCCACACACAAAAAAGACACTGACAAGATACGGTTGTGCATCGACCCAAGGGACCTAAATGAAGCGATAATGCACCCACACCATCCAATGCGCACGGTCGAGGAAGTGGCTGCCCAAATGTCGGGTGCAACAGTGTTTTCAGTGCTCGATGCCAAGAGTTCATTCTGGCAAATCAAACTAGATAGAAATTCCTCGTTTCTCACCACTTTTGCCACTCCATTTGGGCGCTTTCGCTATCTACGGATGCCATATGGCATCAGTGCCGCCTCAGAGGTTTTTCAGAGATCTATGGAGCAGATATTTGCGGGCCTCCCATGTGCCATAATTGTCGATGACATCATCGTTGGTGGAAGAGACCTCGAAGAGCATGACGAGAATCTTGGAAAGTTCATTCCTAACCACAGTAACATTACAGCACCCCTACATCAGCTCCTGCACAAGGACATAGCATGATGTTGGTCAGAGCAACAACAAAAGGCACTCGACACACTGAAGCAGTGTGTGATATCACCACCCGTGCTGTCATACTACGATGTGCACAAACCGGTCACTCTCACATGTGATGCTTCACAATACGGCCTTGGCAGTGCGTGCCTCCAGGATGGCAGTCCCGTGGCCTATGCCTCTCGTACCCTCACAGAAACGGAGCAAAGGTATGCACAAATAGAAAAAGAACTGCTTGCCGTGGTGTTTGCCTGTTTCAAATTTTATGATTACATATATGGTAAACCAGTTATCGTTGAGACAGACCATCAACCCTTGGTCTCAATCCTGAAAAAGCCTCTCCACACAGCACCAGCACGCCTACAACGAATGATTTTGAAGCTCCACAAGTTCAATCTGACGTTGATCTACAAGAAAGGCAAAGAGCTCTACCTGGGAGACACGCTGTCATGTGCACCAAGAGAGACCACAGCACAACACCTCACAGAGCAGGAAGACTTTGAGGTGATGGCAGTACAGCGCATCTCATCCTCTCGCCAAGATGAGCTACGCAACCACACAATGGAAGACGAGTCTTCACAAACCCTGACTAACATCATCAGACATGGATGGCCAGAACGGCTGAGCAGTGTACCAGCTACAGTGAAGCAGTTCTTCCCATTCCGAGATGAGCTTTCCGTGGAAGATGGAATAATAATGAAAGGGACAAGAGCAGT
Organism: Merluccius polli; assembly: GCA_030340625.1. Lineage (NCBI taxonomy): Eukaryota > Metazoa > Chordata > Actinopteri > Gadiformes > Merlucciidae > Merluccius > Merluccius polli. The sequence continues at coordinate 631,607 of JAOPHQ010001991.1, read as the reverse complement.
CATTCCACAAATGCTGCACAAAGAATACCTTACACTGCTACACAAAGGCCATCCTGGTGCAGAGGCCACCAAGCGACGAGCACGCAATGTGGTGTTTTGGACGACGATGACAAAAGACATTGATAACTTCGTACAGTCATGTAGTACATGCAATGCTTTGAAACCTCATCAGCCAAAGGAGCCATTACAACTACATGCAGTCCCAGAGCTCCCCTGGTCAACAGTAGTGATGGGTCGTTCGCGAACGAACCAGTTCGAACGAACGACTCTTTAAAGTGAACAAACTGACCTCGTTCGCCACTCTCGTTCGCGTCGTTCGCTCGTTCGTCTCGTTCGCTGAGTCTCTCTGACGCGCTGATTCGCGGCGCCGCTGATTCGCGAGTCGTTCGCTGACTGATTGACTCGAGGACTGAGACGTCACTCACGACTCGTCATCACGAGAGCCAGCCAATGTATGTTGTTTGTCTGTCTGTGACAGTCTAGGACGCTTTCGAATGGTTGACACATTAACAATACCACTTTCACATTTGAATATTGCCTTTTACATTTACATATCAGTGAAATGGTAAATACATGCTGTCTTTGTATTTTCTGTGTCATGCCAGATTAATAAAATATTTGAATGTCTCGTCAATCTGTCTCGTTCTTTCATGCTTCCTTCTCACGCACGCGACCCGGCCGGGACCCCCACCTTGGTGGATCTTGGTCTTGAGTGGGGGTGGCCAATGGCCATCTTCACAATAGTAAATAAAATATGCCCAGAATAAACACAACTGTACATCATTAACTTTAAAACTCATCATTGCTAAATCAAGTCTATTATCTTGCTGATATACATCCAATAATCTACTACGCCCCCCCCCCCCCCCCCCCACACACACACACACACACACACACACACACACACACACACACATCCCGCTGCGTTTGGTTTGTCTAACTTTACCTTGAATTGGGGGAATGGGGCATTTTGATCCTGACATGTCATTATGCATACATTAAATAAATCTGTTGAACTCAAATTAAATACATATGTTAACATATTCAACCAGACACAATGTTGTATTTGCTATTAACACATTTATTAACACCATCATTTGCACCATTGCACGATTGTGAATCGTGATTTCGTGATTAGTTAGTAAATGAGAAGAACGAGGGAGTCCAAGACCGACTCAGCTGCATTCGTGATTCGTTTGAATGTTGTGAACGAGGAGGAGCCGAGTCTGACCGACTCGGCTGGCATTCGCCGTTCGCGAATGACAGCCGAGTCGTTCGCGATTCGCGAATTGAGAACGAGGGAGGAGCTAAGTGAACGACTGAACGACTGAACCAGAGCTATAGAGAAAACAGAGTTACGACCATAGACATATATACATAGACGCCTCATAGACTGACGCTGCCCGTTAGAGCTGACGTAGCAGCGCGGCCGCCATCTTGGCAGGGGGCCCAGTGCGCCCCCAGTGCATTCATTTCTATGGAGGAAGGCGTATCCCCAACTACAATAATAAGCATAACTCCCCGAATTTTTACCGGATTTTCACACGGTTTGGTTTGTTACAAATGGCAGAGATTTATTTATGATACAGGACGATTTTTTTTTTTTTTTTTTTAAATAATAAGAATTATTGTTCAATCTTACTTGTTAAAGGTAATCCCACGCGATCTGGTGTCAATACTGCGCCGTAAGCTGCACAACATACTGGCATAGCTTGCTCTCCCGTTGACTCCTATGCTAGACTAGAGTGAGGACCCCCTACCAATATGGCGGCGACGCTGGGTTACGTTCCATCACGTCATGAGGCGTCTAGGTATATATGTCTATGGTTACGACACTTCCATTGACTCCCATGGAAAAAAATGGCGGACGACACTTCCGGGTTATGGAGACGCCAATAGTTCCAAACAATGGACGGAGCTCCATTGATTTCAATGGCTCGTCAAGAATAATTACTGGTAAGTTGATGAAATAACAGCATTTTAAACGTTTTTTTTACATTTTTAATAGTGATGGTGGGATGAAGCCTCATGAGGCATTGAACCACTTGAGCCAATTGGTTCGAGAAAGGGTTCATTTCTCGAAGCTTCATGTGCACACGAAACCACCTACTGGCCAAGTGTGTAATCACAGGCAGCTGTATCTGAACCACATAATGTGTGATGCATTGATGGATTGAATTTTCGTGTCTGTTATGTCTGTTGGGAATGACAATGAATTACAAAAAATGTATGACCAAATCATTTCTGTACATAAATTATCACATATGTGTATAATACATTTTTGAATGTATTCTGTGTGTGTAAATTTTCCCAAAATGGTAATATCATAATATGGCAGGTTGTGCAATGTTTTTCTGAAAATGGCATGGGCGTAATCAGGCAGAGGACAGTGAAAGTGCTTGTGGAACTAGGAAAAGGGCACAGATTATGCTTGTGTAACTTGGATGTACAGGACAGGGGAAATTTCATTCATTTTTATTCAGAAACAAGAGCTTCTCAACAGTTTTTGGTTTTAAACGATTTCTTTTTTTTGTTAGGAGATATCAGATCGAAGTGTTCCCACACAGGGGAAATCCTCCTCTTCCTCGCTGGCTCCATCCTATCACCTATCCTACTCTCCTCACTCTCCTAAATCTCTCTCTCTCCCTAAACTCTCCAAACTACCTCTAAACTCTCCAAACTCTCCAAACTCTCCAAACTATCCAAACTATCCAAACTCTATCCAAACTCTCCAAACTCTCCAAACTATCCAAACTCTATCCAAACTCTCAACTGACCACAACTCTCCTTCAAAAACCGACATTTTGAATAGAGTCTGAGGGGTCAGCTGTCAAACCTCGCGGCAAAATCTGAACCACTTCCCGAAGCAATCACGTGGTACAGCCGGGCAGCGAGGCTTCGGACGTCATCATTTTGGCTCCTCCCCTAAATGAAGCAAGCCTCGATACGCGCTTCGCGGAAACGCCCCCTTCATTACTCGACACACGCTTCGAAGCCTCGGAACATCTCGTAACATCACTAATTTTTAAGCATTAGCTATCAGAGGTATACTCTTAGACATTATTATTTTTATATTTGGTTTGCATGAAATGTCGATGTTGATGTTAAAAATGTAAAGTTAGGTCAGTTAGGTCCCTAAATGGATTTAGGACCTAACTGAAAGCTTGGTAACGGAGGCTAACGTGAGGTAATTAACGTGATAATTTCACTAAAGTGCGTTAACCTTTTGTTGTCAGGTGACATTATGTAAAGTTGTTTTGATTGTTAGGTTTTAAAACATTATCAAAATACTACCACTACTGCTAATGTAGCCCCACTCTCACACTAATACTAAAATGCTAGTGCTATTACTGCTACTATTAATTAAATGCTAGCTGTTTTACTTCTGCTGCTGCTATAACTGCTACTACAATAATAATAATAATAATAATAATAATAATAATAATAATGCATTTTATTTAGAGGCGTCTTTCAAAGCACTCAATGTCATCTTACTAGACACAGATAAAACAACAATAGAACAACAATTTGTTTGTTTATTCAACAGGGACAAAGCTCTGCTGGCGGTGTCTGCTGCTGGCAGTGGCTGGTGCTAGCAGTGGAGGCTGCTGGTGTCTCACTGATGGCTGCAGGGAGATGCTGGTGGTTGCGGGAGGTTGAGATGGAATGGAGAGGCCAAATACATCCATGGCAATAAGGAAGGTATTTGTTAGTGGCCTAGATATTATGGCCTTTGGTGCAGGAGGTTGAGCCTTCTTGGCCTTCTTATTCTGACTCTTGCTGCCAAGGTGACCTTTACTTTTGTCTTCTCTCCTTGCAGCCCTGATGCACGTAGCCGCAATCCTCAACCTCAGCCTGACATATCTGCAGATGATTTTTCTTTTAACATCATGGCATGATGGAAGGCTGCTATCCAGAAGCATGGCCTCCTGTTCCAGGTGTTCCACAGCATTGGTGCACTCCATGAGTGAATCATCTGTCCTTGAACGGAACAGCTGCTCCACGTGCTGGACGACAGTGAAGACCTCATCAGATGGCCGATAAAGTGCACCCTGTTTGAATTTTCAACTGCAGCAGAACAGCATTCTCATGTGTGTCATCTGTATTTTGCACAAGTGCATGCTTGCACGTCTCACAGAGTATGGAGCTGAAGACACCCTTCACAATGTATCCAGCCAGATGAGAACACAGGAATCTGTTTTTGTGAAGGTGGGTGGTGTTGTCAGGTCGACCAGCTGCTCCACTCTCAGACCTTCAGGACTGATGGTAATGGTTCTGGTCTCCAGGAAGTCTGCTAGGTGGTCACAGCTGTCATCAGGTAAGAGCCCGTATGCACTGTGGACAGGAACTGTCCAACAGTGACAGCCCGTAGGGCATAGTGGAACTCTACAGGTGTTGGCACGGGGTTTCTCTGACGTATGCATCCAAATGTGTTTTCCAGGCAGTCCTGCGTGAACCGGCTCGTGAGGACAAATTTGTGACCCTGGCTCAACAGATCTTCCTGGACCTGCACTATGGTTGTTGTGGCCATAACCAATCCTGTCTGGACCGGCTTCCAGCTGCTCTTTACCCCTATCTTTAGGCCATGAAAAAGATGGATGCTCTCTTGGAGAAATCTGATGGCCTTTTCATACTCCCCCATTTTGAACCGAGAGAGGGCAGGACAGTGAGGACATTCTTTCCCCTTCTCCAGAGCCATCTGTGTGTGTTTATGGTTTCATTGCCCCACTTTGTCTGTTAAGGGTTTTTGTTTGTTAACATACACTGCTGTTATTGTTCTAGTTTGTTCTTATTATTCTTTTGTTGTTCTTATTATTATTTATTAATATAATAATATATTATGTATGGCAATAACAATATATATTTATTATTATTATTCCTATTAATTTCTTTTTCTTGTACACACACAAACACACACACAATTGTTCTTGTTTCAATAATTCTTTAATAAAAATCTTGTTTATTTAACAACTTTTGTACCAGTCATACTTATTCCAGTCCATCAGCTCTAACATAAATTGCAAGTGTGAATAGTTGCTTGTAGAGTTAGATATTGACTGATCATATTCAAGCATAATTAGTGGTTGTTTGATAGATCTGATACATGGCTCCATCTTAAAATCTCCATGGTTCTGATGCATGTCCTACAAAAATAACTAAATGTCCTTTAGTCTAAACTTGGTAATAAAGGGTTAATAAAACGTACTTTGGAAAAGCTGACATTTCACAAAACAGGTAAGTGCTAAGAGTGCAATAATAATGGTACAAATGAAATGGTAACTTTTTTATCTAAGTGCAAATACAGAACAACCAACCTTATAATTTAGCATCACTCACGTAAGTCACCTAACCAAGCTAACACGAACTTCTCCCGCCAAAAGTGTATTATTATTATTATTATTATTATTCAAAAGTAATCAATGCAGTACTACAGCTCAAAAGCATAATTGACGCTAACATACAGTATATGCAATAGCGCAAAAACGTGTGTTTCATTGTGATATTTACCATGCAATAGCTCACTCTGTCAATGCAAGTCAATGACCGCTATGGCAGCTTGCGGTTTGTTTGGAAATATTGAGGCTTACATGAACCACGTGACAGCCCTGGCGGCGACATCAAAGCGTGTCGCAACTCTGTTTTCTCTATAGCTCTGGACTGAACGAGTCAGTGAATGATTCAGCGCTACCGGAAACACAAACGAACGAACGAACGAACGACTCTCTGTGGCGAACTGAACGACGCGAACTGATTCGCGCAAACGACTCCATCACTAAATCCATCACTAGTCAACAGTTGCAACAGATCTATTTGAATGGAACAGCCATCACTACCTCGTCCTAGTTGACTCATATTCAGGATGGTTGGAGATGGACCAACTAAAGAACATCACGTCACAGTGTGTGATTAACAAGCTGAAACGGCATTTCTCTGTTCATGGAATTCCCCACAAGCTGTTATCTGACTGTGGCACACAGTTCACGAGTCAGACTTTTTGTGACTTTGCCAAAGACTGGGATTTCACTCATGTCACTAGCAGTCCGGAATACCATCAAGCAAATGGACTGGCAGAGCGAGCAGTGCGAAGCGCAAAGCGCCTGTTGGAAACGTCTAAAAGAGATGGGACCGACCTGCTACTGAATCTGCTAAGTGTCAGAAATGTGCCAAGAGATGGCACCCTAGGCTCCCCTGCGCAAAGATTGATGTCCAGGGTAACCCGCATAAACCTGCCGGTCAGCAAACACAATCTTACCTGGTCGAGTCGGAGGGTAGAGAGTACCGCAGGAATCGACGCCATCTGCTGCCTGTGGCAGAACAACACCCTCAGGCCTCAGCAGATCCAGCATCTGAAAATGAAAACATCTGGGAGTCCACCCGGTGTCCCAATGTCCCCAGAGATACAGCCCCCCACGCACAATGAGCACTCACCTGGCCACTCCGGTGAGACCCCCATCCAAACACCTACCGAGTGCTCAACCCCCTGTTCCAGATATGGCAGACCCTTGAAGCCCAACCCCAAGTACAACACTTAATCTAACAGCAGTGTTCTGCCACTGATGTGTTTAGTTAAAAAATAAATAAATAAATAAAAAAAAAGTTACCATGCATTGTATGTGATATGTGAATGTTTATGCTGTTTCTTAGCACATGGTTCACAATGGTTTTTCTGGTATGTGTTACTTTAAGACAGTTGTGATTTCTACAGGTAACTTGTTTAACAAAAGAGCTGTTTATTCTGAGATAGTCTTTTAATGCATGTCTCATGTTATTGGAGGTGTTAAACTAAAGAAGGGGGATGTAGAATGTTGTATCTGCATTGCATTGACACGTTTTGATTGGCCCAATGAGCCACGTAGTCACGTGAGCATGAGAGCCCTGTTGGTTAGTTGGCTAGTGATGTTGAAGTTGAAAACATGTACTAGCTGTGCAAGGATAAATAAAACTCCATAAGAAAGCCTCCGTCTAAGCTATTCTACAGTTTCTTTGATTATTACAATATTTGATTTACTGTATATTACAGTCTGTTATGTTGCAGTGCTGAGGAAAGAAATTGGTGGTAGCCTATGTTTTTTTTTAATTTAAAATGCAATGTAAAATGACAAAATACTTTACTCACTCAATTAAAAGGCTGCAGTTTAAAGCATGATTACATTAGGGGAACAATATTTAGGCTATAGGCCTACACTTTGCCAAGCACCTGTCACTGTTTGTGGCAATTGCCACTGACCCCCTGTGGCAGCTGTCCCTTTCTGTTTGTAAATTAAACAAGATGTTGTAACAGATGACCTATCAAAAATTATTGACTTCTAACCCTCAACATTTATAGCTTACTATACTAGGTGATATTTATATGTATCTGTGCATCACAGGATTCTAGTTTAAAACCATGTACAAAGGTCTTGGTATGAATGACTAGGCTGTATTTAGGAACAAAACTCTTTAATACCACTGTTCCTCAAATCCTGCGAAAAGTCTGTAATTTTTTTTATCAACAAGTTCTTCACAGAACTTGTCGTAATCCTTTTTTTGTGTGAAGACAAATGTGAAAACTTCTGCTGGAGAATCCTCATCCAGTTCCCCATCCCAGGCGTCCATTTCCTGGAGGGCTTCTTTTATTTCGTCTCTGTCCATGGAAAGGACAGCAGGGAATTTCAGCACTCCATCGAATGTTGCCTTATGGCACCAGTCAGCTGCAGCCAGGCTGTCTTGGATGAGAGTGTTTTCCTGCAGTAAAAAAGTATGTTATTGATAATTGATGTTGTTCCCAAGTAAAGATTTCAGACTTACAGAGCATTTACAGTACATTTGAAAGAAATATAAAAAAAAATTGTACCAACAAATGCTGTCTTTATCAACACTGTGGGTTCCACCTAAAACCCTCCAAACTAAATTTCAGTATACATTCATAATTGTCTTAATTGTACATGTAAATAAAACAAATTAAGAAATGGTAATGCAACAAATCTGTATCCAGAGCATCTTCAATACACATCATTAGCTAAGCTCGTGTCACAGTAAGCAATGCTGTAATGTATGGTCAAGCAACAGACAACACCTTCATATGACTTTGATTGTGTGAAAGGCTAAATGACATTCATATGGGTGTTTATGTTTACTACTTTAGTGTTTATCAAGGACCCTGCAATGTATTCATTTTCATTTTCTATTTTTGTATTTAACAAATTACTTCATTGCTTAACTATGTTTATATTCAGCTCCATTTTTATTTGTTTGTTTAACATGTAAGCATTGCATATTTAATAATTAATCAATGACAATAAATAGAAGTTTATCGAAGCTTCGAGGGTCATCATTTCAAATTTATGAACCTCTGAGTTGTGATGTTTGTGAATGTGCTCAAATGAGCTACTCAAGTGTGCTGAGATGCAAAAGCCATAAAACCAAAACAACTTTGTTGCTGGAGTTAATACGTAGATTGCATTAACTAGTACTTTCAGCAGAATATAAACAGTGTCTGTCTCTCTGGCTGCAACACATACACACTTATTAATATATTACAGATTGCCACTTTTGACAAGATAGTTGTCCTGAGTTAAATACATTTTTGTGGGAAACGGTTTGGGTTTTACCTCTTCTGTGCTGTCTGTTTTATCAGCTGTCTTCCTTGCAGCTCTGGGGAAAAAGGAAATCATCTGTAAATGTGATTGATGTGAAACATCACCTGCTAATTCACTAAATGCCACAACAAGCATAATGCATTCAGTGATGTTTCATAACGACATGCACACCAACATCGGTCCTGTAGCCTACCCTTTCTTTTCCTTTGAAGGTGTGGTGGTTAGAAGCACATATTCCGCTTGGTAGCGACACATGTTGCTGTTGCCTTGCAACCACTGAATCAACACCTACAAGAAATAAAATTATTTTTAATAATAAGCATGTGAGAAATTATCAGCTTCAATCCCATTAAAGTACTTAGTCTTGTATACTGTAAATTTATGTTCTCACTAATATTATATCATATAATCATACTTAAGTACTTCAGTTTCGATTTTAACATTTTGCTAGTTGTGGTATGTATTCTCCAAATTATCAAAAGTCAAGTGGCACTTGTCCTATGACATTACTTACTCAGTAATTAGTTTTCCTGTAAATGTAGTTATATTATTTGTTAACATTACATATCCTCATTATTTTACCTCTGGCAAAATGACCTCTGTTATGTATAGCTGCTTCTCAGCTACAGTTCCAGGTACTGTCAGGATTTTTGCCAGTCTCTGGATAATCTCGTCCGTCTGTGGTAGTAAGTAAGAAGCATGGAAACACTTTGACAGGGGATATTAAGAAGGGTTAACAAAGAAAATTGGTAAATTGTGCACAGTCAAGGCAACATTGTAATTATTCATTACTCCCTTTCCCCCCTCCTCTGCCTAAAAGTACTGCAATGTATTTGATAAGTAATGTCAATCCTTCCCTGTCCAGCATTCATCTGACTAAAAAGGTTTCCTCCCAAAAAATGACAGGATATTAGTTTCAAAACTTTCTGTTACTACAGCTTTCTTTGTCATGATGTCCTAGGTTTATTATATGCTGTCTAAATTTGGGCTTTCAAATACAATTAGTTAATATGCTAAACATGTGCTTTCGGATATGGAATATATGTCTAAACATCCGTGACTTCAATATATTTTTCAGTCACATACTATTGTGATTGCGATTGAAGACCAGGATTTGTGTCCACAAATAAGGCCAAAAGAGAACAGTCTACATACCTTCATGTCACTGAATAAAGTGACATGTTCGCTGTAATGCTTTTTAAGGGCAGGATCAAATCCTCTGTGTTTCCACAGAAACATTCTGTTGGACAGAACATGCCCACTCAGCAGGGTTTTCTCCAGATCCTATAATAGTATAATACGTATTTTTAGATGTTGATTCAGTTTTTACCAGCCTTGTTAAAGTTGTGAATGCCACCTCATAGTAAAAACCTTGTACATGTCACTTCAGAGCAATGTATGTTTTTACCGTAATTTCTTCGTCTGTCTGAAAGTCTTCTGCTTTAACAGCCTCCAGGATGTCGTCTCTGTTTAAGACAAAAGCATTGCAGAAATTGGCTCAGTGTTTTTAAATCTTTTCATTTCGAAACATTGACCTTAGATTAGCAAATAGATCAAATGTTACACTGGATTTAAAGGACATGTAACTAGCAAACTGGCTTCTGATATGTGGGTAAAGGCTAAGAATATTTTTTTGTCTTACTGTCTATATCTTTGTAATTATTAATAATGTCATACATTTATTTGTTTACTTATGTAGTTGTTCATTAATTTCATACATTTTTAATATTTGTCTTGTGTAAAAAAAAGAAGTAAAAACAGACAAACTTTATTTATCAAAAACAACTATAAGAGTTATCAATTTGGTTTCAATGGCAACCATTGGTCTGACGTGTATGAGGTTATTCTTACATATCTGGGATGTTGTTGCATCCACAAAAGAAGTCCTTTGACGTCCAGTCTCCTTTTACACCAGCACACTCGAAATGCAGCCAGTTTTTGCAATGTGGGCATTGTACCCATTGATATTGTTTGATGTGGTTATGGAAAACACTGGTAGAAAACAGGATTGTGAGAACGTTACCAATATAACAATAATATAACGTAATAATATAACAGCTGGCAACACACACAAACAGCGGCAGATGCCGCGGCATCCTAGATTGCCACCGGAAATGCCATATAAACGGCGAAAGATGCCGTGGCATCTCAACCTGCCACCGGAAATGCCACTGCAAGCTGCCGATGCCACAGTCAGCTAGCCCCTGCTGCAAGAATGGAACAACCCGTTGGCGGTGACAGGTATTTGCGTGTTAACGCGCCAAAATGAGACGTAGAAGGAGTAATGGAAGGAGTAAAAATATATCTGACGTATTAACGTGTCAATTTCTGTTGTGTTAACGCGTTAAAATATTACGTGTTAACACGACCAAACTTGACGTTAACACGCATTTTAATGTCCTGTTTAGACAACATTTCTGAGACGTTATTTCCTCTAATGGCCTTCCATAATTTGAACTGTTTGGCTTTCCATAAACGGTGTCAGAGAAGACGGTATCAGACAAAAAGTGGTCAGACAACACGCATCTTACAAATCCACGCGGCGTGAGATTGTTATGAGTGTACCAAGTCATGTCAGGTGGGGGAGATCACCCCTCGATTTCTTTTATTTGACTTACCTTTTTAATTTGGGATAATGTGAAGATTGTTATAAGTAACATAATAGTATGTAGAATGATTGCATTATCTGTTGATACTTTCTTTGTGTGCGATAAGAACAGTCAAGTTTGTATTTCCCCTGTTCGCACAATAGAGCGTAACAGTGACCGCCCCTTTTTAACAGCTCCGGTGCCGGAAGTAAATTTCCCATGCATTTATCTCGTCCACTTTTCGTATAATCCTTATAAAAAGAGTATTAAGCCTTTAACCAAGCCAATCGTTCGTTATGGTAGTCGTGACCATATTATGTTTGATTCGGGCATAAAAAGAATTTGGAAAACGGAAGAAAAGCCAAAGGTACTTTATTTTGTTGACCGAGTGAGGAACTACTCATCCCGAATCAAACATAATATGGTCACGACTACCATAACGAACGATTGGCTTGGTTCAAGTCTTAATACTCTTTTTATAAGGATTATACGAAAAGTGGACGAGATAAATGCATGGGAAATTTACTTCCGGCACCGGAGCTGTTAAAAAGGGGGCGGTCACTGTTACGCTCTATGGTGTTGCCTGCTGACGCGTTGCCTCTGTCTTTGGCGCTGAGAGAGAAAGGTACGTTGACGACTTAATAAAGTTATTGTGTTTATGTACTAAAATACTAACGGCTGTTGTTGTGTATCCTATAGTCAATCCACTTACGCTAATTTGGTGAGGATGTACTGGTTTTAGTCGTTATTTTAGGAATTAAAAAAGTGACAAATGCTAGCTATGTAGTACTGCTAATGTGTTTGACCGCGTGGTTTTAGTTTGACGTTTGATATTCGCTTCTTTAAATCAAGACTACATCTGAAAGAAACGAGTTATTGAGTAATAATACAAATAGTGAGTATTTAACGTCAAACTGAAATAGTGATTTTCATTTGAACGTTGGTGGGCGATATTACAGATTAATGGTTTTTATGACAATCCACAAATATTAGACCAGAACTATTGAAAATATAGCAAATACAAAGTTTCAAGATTAATCTGAGGGAAATCGGTGCTCTTTTAAACAACCTATTGGAATTATAAAGCACAAAAATAGAGCAATGAAAGCACCACTGTTTAAACCGCTGCACACGGGACAGTACCGCGGGAGGTTTAAGGCAGTTCGCCGAATTAGTGTGATTCAGAATTGAGGGTATCTAATATGTCCTTTCAATACGAAGATGGAAGTACATTGCAATATGTAGGCCGTGTTGTTTCTAGCGGCCTAGCATGTAGGCCTACTACCGTCACAGAAAGTGTCAGCATTGTCTTGACTTTAGAACTGAGTATTATTATTAAGCAATAGCTCACGACAGGCCGTGGTATATGGTTATTATATCACTGCTAAGGGACGTTGTTCGGCCGACAGCCCCTTAGCTGTGATATAATAACGAAATACCACGGCCTGAAGTGAGCTATTGCTTTTAGAAACAGGTCACGAAGTATGGCGATAAGAAAGTAATAGACACACTCAAATTTAAATAAATATATAAATAAAATGCAATCAATTATTAAATAGTTTTTATTAATAAATAATGTTCAAAATAAAATAGGCCCTACTGGCTGCCTGCACATAGTGCGAGGCGGGTGCTATGCAACCTACACACTAGCAGCTTACATATTTATTTTTTCATCACAGGCTAGTGTTATATTGATTTCATTATTTGGCAATTTATTTTGCATTCATTTGTATTTTGCCATTTATTGTGCAACCACTGAAAAATTGTCAAGTCTATAACCACACCTTTATCCTTACACCAGTCTTCGAAGCATTTCACTGCCCATTTTGTTTGCTTCACAGTGGTCTGTTCATTTAGGTTTTTTCCAGTTTGTCAACATCCTCCTTATGGAGCTTTCCATGTCCTTTAGCAGGTGGATTTGTTTCTGGAGATAGGCACTGCTCAATCTACTCCTCATAGTTAGGCCACCCTGGAGGTCGAAGTTAACCTTAAATGTTTCCATTTTGTAACTATCATAGTTTGTTAGGCTAACGTTTTTTTTCTCAGCCACAATACTGAATGGTGATACTGAATTGTAAGCAATTAGACATCCATGGTATATAGTTATTACTATACCATGGCTATGAACCAATCAGATTGCTTGATATGAGCTACTGGTTTTACTATATACATCATATCATTTTAGAGATGTGTGTGTGTGTGTGTGTGTGTGTGTGTGTTAACTTTGTTTGTTGAATGTAAGCAACTGTTTTTAGAAAGATGGATACGGTGAAAGCTTATGAAGTATTCAAGACAGAACTGGAAATAGGTATGTGTGAACTTATCTTGATGAAATGTCTTGTTAGGTGAGTGCTGCTAGGCAGCGCTCAGCTATTGTTATTTTTAGGCTTCATTAGGAGTGCTCCTAGGCTATGGAAGCATATGGTTAACTTGATTCAAATGAAAATTAAATCCGGAATAGCTTTTAAATTTCCCACTTAATTTGGATCATAATGAAGATTTTTATTCAATAATCAATTTTTATTTTTTTTTTTCCCTACAATATTTTTATTTTCAGTTTTTAACACTTTGACATACAGCCTTTACATTCGTATATCTTCATTAAACTTCCATATTGTAAGATCGCTGCATTTACTTAGAGACAGAAGTCAAAACAAAACATGACACTCGGAACAGGAATGCGCCTCCTGTTAAAGAAAATGGTAATCTACATACAATCGAGTATTGCTTGTAATTAGTGCAATTTAAAACGCATGTATAGAAAAACAATATAAATCTTACAAGAATCTGCATTGTCCACAAAGACTAGTCATCCACTTCTTCGTCTGTTAAATCCCACCTGCGATCTTTTAACTGCGTTTTTATAGCCTGACTGTTTTTTTTAGCCTGATTGCTTTTATAGTTCCCTGTGATTTTCTGGACCTGTACGACTTTTTACGAACCTGTGCACTTTTTTCTGGATCTCGTACCCTAAGTCTCACCCACCTTATCTCTGCCGGACCGGTGGGGTAGCCTGATAGCCAGGCACCTACCTACTACAGACGACTTCAAACTGTTGTCTTACCTGGACAGGGCTCCAGAGTGCGACCAAAAATCTGTCGCGTGCGACAAAACATTTTCATTGGTCGCACCGGTGCGCCTGACATTAAGCAGGTCCGTCTGTGTAGAGCGCTCATTTCCACTGGGGACGTGAGCGCCGCGTAATGGCTGCGGTCACCGCTGCTGATCGCTTCCACTCCGTAGCGTTCTGTTTTTGACGCGAGCCGTTACTGAACCGCGTCAATTTCAACAGAGCAGATTGACCGGGCAGGAAGTGAAATAGTAAAAGCCATAGAGCATCCAGTCAATTTTCAAAATAAAAACACCCTCCCAATCGAACAAACGCCACAAATCGTTGTCGTTTATAACTGACTTTGTCTATAGGCTACAGCACAACACATAGGGACATAACAACAATAAACACTAAACACAATTAAACCAGACACAAAAGCAAACATTTACTATATAGCCTACCAACTCATGGTAGAAGCACAAAAATCTAGGAAAAACGACCAAATCAACAGCAAATCAACTTCTCACAGACAAAGCAACTGCAAGTCAACTTCGGAAAGGCAAAGTAACCTTTTATTTGTTTGTTCTATTTTGACATCCACAAATTATCGCGTGGTCTCCTGATTCTCGTGTCTTGGTCTTGTAGTTCTCGCGTGATCCCACGAATCCAGCTGCCTCGCAGCGCTACGCTGCCGTTACGCGCCCGGTGGCCTGAAACTTTGTTTTGTCAGCTGTCACACGTGTCGTAAACAGAGAGCACACTTTGCGGCAAGACGCGATGTCTGCAATGTAACTAACTATAAGGCAGGACTCTCTGTGTGTCTGCCGTCTGCGATAATCTCGTCCATTTTCTAGACGGCCGTTCGTCGCACTCTGCGGATGTATTGGGACCCAGAAATGTGCAGTGTTGAATTTGGACACACGACACGTTCAGTATATTAAAAATACACTTTGAATAGAAAACTAGCGAACACCGGCAGTTGACGTCACACCGTGTGGACTGTGGGTAATGTAGTCTTCTATGTACGCAACAGCCAGCAGAGCAGTGGCAAACAGAAGCAGTTGGAGGAGTCAGAAAGGATAATAAAATGTAACACTGCTTATATTATATATATATATATATATATATGAAGAGTTCAGATGCAAAAGCCTCTAAACGCCACCTCCGTCAAAAATGAGATAAATATATTGAGTGACTGCTCTCCGCACGTAGTATATGGTAATCAAATCATTTCGCGTCAAAACCCGCAAAATACCACTCTTTTCCTGGTCTGAAATCTCGATTTGTAGGCATAAACCTCTAAACGCCACTTCCCTTTGTCAGCAAAAGCCGCTACGTTCCGAGAACCAATCACAACACGGAATCATGTGACTTCACCCAGTTTCAACATGGCGGCGCGCTGAGGAGCCGGCTTAGATCGCTTCTAAGATAGATTATAGATATAGATAGACTCTTTATTATATTATTCTTTATTATTTATTGATATGCTTTATCTTTATTATAGATTATAGATATATCCTTCCTCAGATCGCATAGATGCGCGATCTATGCGGATGCATAGATGCGCGATCTATGCGGATGCATAGATGCGCGATCTGAGGAAGGCCAGACGGCCGAAACATTATCGCCTTAATAAACTACCGACATTGTTCTCAACTCGGAGTGTGCGGCACCTCTCTCCTTTTACTGATCTTCTCTCTCAGTTGCCAGCACCTCACATTTGGTGTGTGTTTGCACCTCTCCTTTCAAGCATGGGGAGTATTGTCAGTTCATTGACGTCTCTTTAAAAAAAAATCAGATTTACGTCTTCTCTAGGCCTACTTGATTATATGCCAAATGTTTTTGAACGTAATAAGCTTTTTTAATTAATGTAATGAGCTTTTTTATAGTTGAATCTGATGCCCAAACATAAGAAATTAACTTACTTGACCACTTTTAACTTTTTTTTTCATGTTTTATTTTTTTATATAATTTATTGTTATTCCATCATTTACATATAATATAATAATAATATAAATATATAATATACATAAGTGATTTTACTACTTTTGACTATGGATTTAGAGGTTTTTGCCAAAAAAGTACCGGTGGATTTAGCTGTTTTTGACGCAAAAAAAAAATGTATTTGGTAAAAACACATAAAAAGACTAAAGTGACATTTTTGAAAAAAAAATGTTTTATTCATTAACTAATAACCTTATCATTTCCATTAAAATAAAATGACTGAACTTGAACATAGAAGCCTGATAAAAAATGGTCATTTATAAGAAAAGTGGTCAAACGGATTTAGAGGCTTTTGCATCTAAACTCTTCATATATATATATATATATATATATATATATATATATATATATATATATATATATATATATATATATATATAATCTCTCAAGAGCTACCTTTTACTAAATTTTAAATTTAAGTCCCAGATCATCCTTATGAAAAAGAACGGGTTAAATGTAAATCCACTTTGAAAAAAAGATGTCTGTTCAAGGCAGTGCACACTTTTGTTAAGTTATTTGAGTTTGATTGATTTATTTGAGTTTGTCAAGCACTTTAAACATCACAATTGAGGTTATTGTGATTTCTTGTTTGTACAGTGATTTAAATTAAAAAAAACATTTATCTGCACCCCCCTTCCCGCCGGCTCACCACCAGCAGGAGGGGCCAAAGGGGTCGGGTGCAGTGCGAGCTGGGCGGCGGCCGAAGGCAGGGACCTTGGCGGTCCGATCCTCGGCTGCAGAAGCTAGCTCTAGGGACGTGGAACGTCACCTCTCTGGTGGGGAAGGAGCCTGAGCTGGTGCGCGAGGTTGAGAAGTTCCGGCTAGATATAGTCGGCCTCACCTCGACGTATAGCAAGGGCTCTGGAACCAGTCTTCTCGAGAGGGGTTGGACTCTCTTCCACTCTGGAGTTGCCACTGGTGAGAGGCGCCGGGCAGGGGTGGCAATACTTATTGCCCCCCGGCTTGGTGCCAGTATGTTGGAGTTTACCCCGGTAGACGAGAGGGTAGCCTCCCTCCGCCTTCGGGTGGGGGGACGGATCCTGACTGTTGTTTGTGCCTATGGTCCAAACAGCAGTTCAGAATATCCACCCTTTTTGGACTCCTTGGAGGGCGGTGCTGGAAAGTGCTCCCTCTGGGGATTCCCTCGTTCTGCTGGGGGACTTCAACGCTCACGTTGGCAGCGACAGTGAGACCTGGAGGGGTGTGATTGGGAGGAACGGCCCCCCCGATCTGAACCCGAGTGGTGTTCAGTTATTGGACTTCTGTGCTCGTCACAGATTGTCCATAACGAACACCATGTTCAAGCATAAGGGTGTCCATATGTGCACTTGGCACCAGGACACCCTAGGCCGCAGTTCGATGATCGACTTTGTAGTCGTGTCGTCGGACTTGCGGCCGCATGTCTTGGACACTCGGGCGAAGAGAGGGGCGGAGCTGTCAACTGATCACCACCTGGTGGTGAGTTGGCTGCGATGGTGGGGGAGAATGCCGGTCAGACCTGGCAGACCCAAACGTATCGTGAGGGTCTGCTGGGAACGTCTGGCAGAGTCTCCTGTCAGAGAGAGCTTCAACTCCCACCTCCGGGAGAGCTTTGACCATGTACCGGGGGAGGCGGGGGACATTGAGTCCGAGTGGGACATGTTCCGCGCCTCCATTGTTAAGGCGGCCGACCAGAGCTGTGGCCGCAAGGTGGTCGGTGCCTGCCGTGGCGGCAATTCCCGAACCCGCTGGTGGACACCGGCGGTGAGGGATGCCGTCAAACTGAAGAAGGAGTCCTATAGGACCTTTTTGGCCTGTGGGACTCCGGAGGCAGCAGGCAGGTACCGGCAGGCCAAGCGGAGCGCAGCTGTGGCGGTTACCGAGGCAAAAACCCGGACATGGGAGGAGTTCGGTGAGGCCATGGAGAACGACTTCCGGACGGCTTCGAAGAGGTTCTGGACCACCATCCGGCGTCTCAGGAGGGGGAAGCAGTGCATCATCAACACTGTGTATGGTGGAGACGGTGCGCTGCTGACCTCGACTCGGGACGTTGTGGATCGGTGGAAGGAATACTTCGAAGACCTCCTCAATCCCACCGACACGCCTTCCGGTAAGGAAGCAGGGCCTGGGGACTCGGGTGTGGGCCCTCCTATCTCTGGGGCTGAGGTTGCCGAGGTGGTCAGGAAGCTCCTCGGTGGCAGGGCCCCGGGGGTGGATGAGGTCCGCCCAGAGTTCCTTAAGGCCCTGGATGTTGTGGGGCTGTCTTGGTTGACACGACTCTGCAGCATCGTGTGGACATCGGGGGCAGTGCCCCTGGATTGGCAGACTGGGGTGGTGGTCCCTCTTTTTAAGAAGGGGGACCGGAGGGTGTGTTCCAACTATAGGGGGATCACACTCCTCAGCCTCCCTGGTAAGGTCTATTCAGGGGTGCTGGAGAGGAGGGTCCGTCGGATAGTCGAACCTCGGATTCAGGAGGAGCAATGTGGTTTTCGTCCAGGCCGTGGAACAGTGGACCAGCTCTACACCCTCTGCAGGATCCTTGAGGGTGCATGGGAGTTTGCCCAACCAGTCCACATGTGCTTTGTGGACTTGGAGAAGGCATTCGACCGTGTCCCTCGGGGAGTCCTGTGGGGGGTTCTCCGGGAGTACGGGGTATCGGACCCCCTAATACGGGCTGTCCGTTCCCTGTATGACCGGTGTCAGAGCTTGGTCCGCATTGCCGGTAATAAGTCGGACTTGTTTCCAGTGAGGGTTGGACTCCGCCAGGGCTGCCCTTTGTCACCGATCCTGTTCATAATTTTTATGGACAGGATTTCTAGGCGCAGCCAGGGCGTTGAGGGGGTCCGGTTTGGTGACCTCAGGATTGGGTCTCTGCTTTTTGCGGATGATGTGGTCCTGATGGCTTCATCAGACCGTGACCTCCAACTCTCGCTGGACGGGTTCGCAGCCGAGTGTGAAGCGGTCGGGATGAGAATCAGCACCTCCAAGTCCGAGTCCATGGTCCTCAACCGGAAAAGGGTGGAGTGCACCCTCCGGGTCGGGGATGAGATCCTGCCCCAAGTGGAGGAGTTCAAGTACCTCGGGGTCTTGTTCACGAGTGAGGGGAGGATGGAGCGGGAGATCGACAGGCGGATCGGTGCAGCGTCTGCAGTAATGCGGACTCTGCACGGATCCGTCGTGGTGAAGAGGGAGCTGAGCCGAAAGGCAAAGCTCTCGATTTACCAGTCGATCTACGTTCCTGCCCTCACCTATGGTCATGAGCTTTGGGTAATGACCGAAAGAACGAGATCGCGAGTACAAGCGGCCGAAATGAGCTTCCTCCGCAGGGTGGCTGGGCTCTCCCTTAGAGATAGGGTGAGAAGCTCGGTCATCCGGGAGGAGCTCGGAGTAGACCCGCTACTCCTCCGCGTTGAGAGGAGCCAGATGAGGTGGCTCGGGCATCTAGTTAGGATGCCTCCCGGACGCCTCCCTGGTGAGGTATTCAGGGCACGTCCCACTGGTAGGAGACCCCGGGGAAGACCCAGGACACGCTGGAGAGACTATGTCTCTCGGCTGGCCTGGGAACACCTCGGGATCCCCCAGGAAGAGCTGGCCGAAGTAGCTGGGGAAAGGGAAGTCTGGGCTTCCCTGCTTAGGCTGCTGCCCCCGCGACCCGACCCCGGATAAGCGGAAGAAGATGGATGGATGGATGGATTTATCTGCACCTTTATTCCTGTTTACAATAATTTACATAATGTGTTAAGAAATTACCAATGTGTATGGAATTGACAAAACGCTTCAAATGTATTATTGCGGAGGCAAAAGGCGTGGTGAACATTTTTGGGTGCACCTAAATTATGTGCTGGTGCACCTAAATGAAAAGGTTAGGCGCACCAGTGCAACCAATGTAAAAAGTTAGTCTGGAGCCCTGCTGGAAAATGGCTCTCGTGTCGGCCTTGACGGAGAACTTTTTTTTGCCTTTCGCCGCCATTCCAGTACACCATTCCAGTGCTGGCACTGCCTGACTAGCATCCCTCCTTGGTCAGTATGATGTTCAGCTATACCAGCTCGCAACTCCGCCGACTAAATCCCGCAACCTCTCCTGGACATAGCATCCCCATTATCAGTGAACTTGGAATTCTTCGCTGCCCTCGTTACATTCATAGAGGCTCCGGTCGAAAATTCTCCTTCTATAACCAGAAAAGCTGCTCGGCTACAAACATCCCATCTCTCTGGTCATCTGTCACACGTCTGTCGCGTCATCAGAGCACCGTCGCCCCAGCAACCATCAACATTGGAAATATCACGGGATCTCTGCAGTCCAATATGAGAAACACCACGAGATCTCCGTACTCCCAGCTAGATGGATTTCATGGAATGGATTCTAGTCTGCGAGGAGTGGATTTTAATGTTTTGCGACCAGTACAGAGATTCACCCCACAGTCATTGGTCAAATTCGAACTATTCAACACTCAATCCATAAATAATAAATCCACACTGATTGAAGAACATATCAGGGAAAAAGGACTTGATTTCGGCCCACCGATATTATCGGCCGATATTGGCATAAAAAATCAATATCGGTATCGGTTTTTTAACCGATACCGAAATCAATTTTGAAATAATTTCAGACATCTGTTATGTTTCAAGTGAGGACGTGGTTTGATGACATCATCAAACGCGCCGTCTCAATAACAAGCCTGGGCTGTGCGGCCGTGTAGCATAGTAAAATAGGGGTCAGCGCAACATACTAACGCATTCTGCGAAACAGTCTCATCACAACCGGTTCAGGTCCGCTGTACCGCGCTCACATTATTTTATTTATTAATCCGCACCTCCAGACCGTCACCGGGGCTTCAGAGTAATGTGTCCGAAGAGAGTAGCCCTCTCCCGGACACACAGGCTAGCTTTTACCGCTGTTTTATTTTTATGTTTTATTTTTTTAATCCGCACTTCCAGACCGTCACCGGGGCTTCAGAGTAATATGTCCGAGGAGAGCAGCCCTCTCCTGGACACACACGCTAGCTTTTACCGCTGTTTTGTTTTTATTTATTAATCCACACTTCCGCTCGGCATAAAGCCTATTGCAATGAGTGTCAAGCGGAGGTTTCACATGGCCGCATATATCGGTATCGGTGTCGGTTGATATCGGTATCGGAAATTAAGAGTTGAACAATATCGGTTATCGGTAAAAAAGCCAATATCGGACATCCCTATTTTTGAAATAATCTTCTCGATTGTAGCTCTTACCTCTTCCCAGAATATTTTAATCTTTTTGCATTGCCAAATGCAGTGAAACAAAGTTCTTCTGGATTCCATACATTTTGTGCATACATCTGGTATATTTCTATTATATCTATTTAAATCTATCGGTTTCACATATGTCAGCATTAACCATTTGTACTGTATAAGTTTAAGATGTGTATTTATGGACATAGTGTGAGCCTTAGCGCAGGCTGCTTTCCAGTCCTCATCCTTCTAATTGCAAGTCTTCCTTCCATGTATTCAACTTATACTGTGCATTTTCTGATGAATAAGATGTCTGTAATCTTCTGATATGCTACCCTTTTTTAAACTGTTCTTGATCATAATTTTCTCTAAGGATGAATGTGGGGGTCTAGTAAGTAAATTATTTTGATTTGCTTTAATAAAGCTTCGAAGCTGAAGGTACTTGAAAAAATGTTTCCTGTTGAGGCCAAACTTAAATCTCAACTCCTCAAATGACATAACTCCTGAGTCTGTCAAGAAAAGGTCTTGGACCATTTTAAGTCCCTTAGAGTGCCACAATTTAAACACTGCATCCGCTCTCCCTGGTACAAAAAAACAATTACCCCATACTGGACTATATTGAGATAATGTATGCTGTTCCTTTAAGTATTTTTGAATACCATATCTTTAACATATGCTTTACTATTGGGTTTTTAGTTTGTTTCTTTAGTCTTTTTACTGTGTCTGAGTATATGTATGAGGGAAGAGGCAACACCAGACCATGAGACTCCATTTCAGTCCAATGTGGAGGCTCATTTGTTGAAAAGTATAACATAACAGACCTCAGCTGCGCAGCCCAGTAGTACCACATTAAGTTTTGGCCATTTTAAGCCCCCTCTGTCATATGGCAAATATAACAAAGACAAACGAAGTCTTGCCCTCCTATTCTTCCATATAAATCTCACAAACAGGTTTTTAGTTTTTGAGAAAAAATCTGGAGGAGGTGGCAGAGGAATATTTTGAAATAGAGTAGCTTCGGCAGTATATTCATTTTTAAAATATGAATTCTCCCAATTATAGATACTGGTAGTGACATCCATCTATCGATTGATTCATTAATGTCCATTATCAAAGGTTCATAATTAGCTTCAACAATATTTTCCAATCTTGGCAAAATCTGTACTCCCAAATATGTAAACTGCTCTACAACATTAAATTGAATTACGCGTGGAATTGGATTCTTTCTTTCATTTGAGTTGAGTAGTAATATAGAAGATTTTGTGTTATTCACCTTATATCCCGAAATATCACCAAATGTTTTGATTAGCTGTAATACAGCCGGTATTGATTTGTTTAAATTATATATGAATATATGTTATGAATAGAATAACATCATCAGCATATAAGGATGTTCTGTCTGTTATACCACAACATTTCTGATGTGATCATACTCCAATTGCAAGAGGTTCAATTGCTAGTATGAACAATAAAGGAGATAGTGGGCAACCTTGCTGGCACCCTTTACTGATTTTTATTGGTTTTGAAATATTTCTGTTTGTCAAGATTTCTGCAGTATAACTTTTATACAACACCCTAACCCATTTTATGAAATTACTTCCAATTCCAAACCTTTCTAAAACATTAAAAAGATAAGGCCATTCGACCATATCGAAGGCCTTTTCTGCATCTAATGATAAGAGTGCTGCATCTGACACTTCTTTGTTTGTATGAATAATGTTCAATACTCTTCTTACATTGTGAAAACCCTGCCTTCCTGTAGAGCCTGACCGATATGGGATTTTTAAGGCCGATACCGATACAAATATTTGGTGATTTAAAAATCTGATATTCCGATATATCGGCCGATATATATATTTAAAAAAGAAATTCCAAAAACGCGTAACAAAACATAAACAGATTTCCCCAACGTTAGTTATATGTAGTTATTTATGAGTCCTCACTAAAATAATAGGATAATGCAGTGAACACACTTCACTGATGGGTCACACCGCGAGCGACATGAGCAACAGGGGGCGCTGTGGCCGCTGGCTGCTCGCTGCCTGCCGTCGCCAGGGGGGCGGGGCTTCAAGCAGCACTGCAGACATCAAGTTCGGTTGCGCCCATTGCAATATCAAGTTTGTAGTAGAGCTATTCGGCAGGCCGTCGTGACAAGCATGTTCAAATAACAATTTCCACGTTTCCCCTGTTTATTATTTAGTAATCAAAATAATATTTTCAAACAATACGTACAAAAAATGCTGTCTATTTTGTGCATGGTAGCATAATTGGAATCAGAATCGCATTGTTGGCCTAGTTTCCACACACAAGGAACCTGGTTCTTTGCTCTGTCAGGACACAATACAACAAACAGAAATGGAGATAAAGCAAGTGCACAACACACTGCCGCGGCGCGTCTATGACACAAGTGCCGCCCCTAGCACACATAGGAAGCGTCGCGCTGCGGCGCGTCAACAGGAATATAGTCGTCTCCGGAGCAGAAGAAAAAAAAGAAAAGAAAAAAGCGCCTTTTCGGCGGCACTTGATGTGCGGCGACGCTGTCAAATAGGACAGTGGCGTGAAGTGTAGCGGGTTGCTGCTTCGTGCCGACGCCGCTCATTTGCATAAAGTTAAACTAATTTCAACTCCTGGACGCTGGCGTCGCGCTGTTCGCTGCCGCCGCGGCGCCGGCTGATCCTCGTCGCCAGCTCTCATTGAAAATGAAGGACTGCCGGCCGCTTTTGCTGCTCATGTCGCTCGCGGTCGTGGATAACTCGTTCGCTCTGCCCGACTCTGGCTGGATCAGCTGGTTGTAGGGTTTGTGGCGTTATAACATGGTTGAAGGGTGTTTCATCCGTTTTTTAAAAAATATTTATTTATTGGCCATTATAAATGCCGATACCGATAATTTGGAAAATGCCTAATCAGCCGATAATATCGGCCTGCCGATATATCGGTCGGGCTCTACCTTCCTGTTATAAATCCATTTTGATCTCTTAATAATATTTGGCAATAACTTTTGTAAGCGTATTGCCAACAGTTTACATAATATCTTAAGATCACAGTTTAACAAACTTATTGGTCTCATGTTTTCACACTTGTTAGAAGGTTTACCTGGTTTTGGCAATAAATTAATCAAAGCACTTCATAGCGGGTGGAAAACTGCCTTTCTGAAATGCCTCCAGAAACATTTCCAAAAGTGGTTTTAGCAACTTATTTTTTAATTCTTTATATAGATCGATTGGGAGACCATCTGGTCCTGCCCTTTTTCCTGACTTCGTATTATCAATGGCATGCCCTATTTCCTCTTCAGTAATTTCCACCTCCAGATCTTCTTTATCTTTGTTAGGTAAATTAGGTATAGATAATTCTTTTAAAAAACTATTCAGATTTTGCACATTAATCTCATTTTTAGTATCATATAATTCTTTATAGTAGCCTCTAAAGGCATCATTCATTTCTATAGGGTCCACTATATCTTCCCCATTAGATATAATGGTTGTAATTGATGTTTTAATTTCCAGTTGTCTAATCTGCCATGCTAATAATTTACCCGATTTGTCACCGTGTTCAAAGAACGATTGCTTTAGTCTCAGAAAATCATCATTATCATATTCAGCCCTCAAAATCAGTAATTCGCTTTCCATTTGTGGGTCACTTTTCTCATAAACTTTTTCCTGTGGAGTCTTTATTTTATATTCCGATTGTACTCTCTCCTCACGTGCCTTTTTTGATTTTGAACCTGTATAACTGATAATATGTCCTCTTAGGAAAGCTTGTGTAGTGTTATGTTCAAAAAATATATTTCACAAATTCTTCATCTTGCAACCATTTGTGATGAAAGTGCCATCTAGCTTAGCCTGGCTCCGCCCACCTACGTACTTCCGCTCAATTTTCATTTCACTTCAGTACTAAGGTCTGGCGGTGCTACTATGTTGGAACGATTTCTTTTCCCTAAAATCTGCGTTCCAATCAGCGAACAGGAGGCGCGGCCTGAGAATAGTGACGTTATTGAGCGCAAGTACGGAGGCGGGCGGAGGCTAATGCTAATGCTCACTGCATCTGCCGTTTGTATACTGCGCGCAACGTGGTTTCTGGCGCATGAAATACGTCACGACCAAACGTTAGCGATTGGTTAAGGCAGATCCAGAGTGGCACTGGGCAGAGCCAATAGGTTTTAAACTTCAACAGCACCCACCTTCAAGTGAGACATCGTTTGTCTCTACAGCACTGCTAGACCTTTAGTATGAATGTAATGAGTACCAAGGTCTAGTTAGGACTAGGCTACATCTAGCTGGGTCTATTGTCAATTTTTTATCCACATATACTATACAACATGGGGTGTGATCTGAGATCACAATATTATCATAGAAGCTGTCATGAATTTTGGACCGCAGTTGTGAAGAAATTAAAAAATAATCGATACGAGAGTATGACTTAAATGTGTTTGAGTAACAAGAGTAGGTTTTGTCATGTGGTCTCAATTCTCTCCAAATATCTAACAGGCTGTATTCGTTAATAAAGCGATGAATAACTGCTCTACACCTATTGTGAGATTGGTCTACTCCTGTAGATCTATCCATACTAAGGATTCAAAGTACAGTTAAAATCCCCTGCTATTACATAATGTCCTGCAAATGTTGAGAGAGTAAGAAACAGATTTACAAAATAACTAGGATCGTCTATATTGGGGCCATATAAATTTAGCCAGTTTAAGTTTTCTGACAATAGAGAGCCCTGGATGATTAAATGCCTTCCAAATGTATCCTTAAAGGTGCGCTATGCAACTCGGTTATTCCTCCGCTGTTTCTGGGTTTTCGCCGGAATTGGGCTCGCATTTCTCACTATAGAGCTCCCCCTGCAGCTTCGGAATAGGCCTACAACACTGTCGTAAAAACTCATTGACAACGCCCCCCACCCCCCACTTCGATAAATAAATAGTAATGCACAACGAGAACCTGGATTCGGACCGCAAACAAACATGTGTGGTAGCAAATCACTGCTAGGATAAACCCTCACTAGCTAGCAAGCTAGCCATGAAGCAACCAAGCTAAACACATACAGGGCTCACAATAAAACGGTCGAGCAAAACACATTGTTCAACAGACTCTCAAACCACATTACAAAAGTTCACCCAAGGGTAGGCTACTTACAATTTCAGCAGCAAGACAGCCAAGTCGGCGTCCGTTTTGCATTCTTCCGAGTCTCTCAGTTGACGCCATTCCGCATAAGCTCGCCCTATGTTCACTCGTGTCTGGTTTCTTTGTTTATCATAATCCTTTCTCTTATTCTTCGATTCCTCCGACCTTCCCCTCTTGGGTCTTGATGGATCCATAGTGGATTTGTCGATTGATCCAGAATTGCCTTGCAACTGACTCTTTATATTCAGCCGGACCCATGTTTGGCACCCCCGCCCAGGTCTACCGTAAAGCAGTGAAACTACAATCTGACTACATTTTCGAGGCGCGATTGGATACTTCCGCTGCGTCACATCCGTAAGTGGCCGGGACGGCCACATGAAGTTGCATAGTGCTTCTTTAATTACATTTTTCACTTGAAATGGGACGGTTTTATGAATGAGGGTCATAACTCCTCTGGCCTGGGATGAGAATGATGCTGTATATACACTGCCCTGCCATCTCCTCCATATCCTAATAGTATCCTTTTCTAAGAGATCCGTTTCTTGTAGAAACACTATTTTGGAGTCCATTTCCTTTATTTTATTCATGACTTGTTTAACTTGTTTAACTATACTTATTGCAATAGATTTTCGATATCTTTTATACTTGTTGAGATTCGACAGTTTTAGTTTTATACTAGGGATGCTCATTCAGATTTTTTTTTTGTGACCGATAACCGACACTCGTTAACCGGCCATTAACCGTTAATAATTGTGCTATAAAAAATGGACGAAAATCTGTGACCCATAAAAAATTACAAATGTTTTTTTTTAACTGGAAAGGAGGGCTGGCCGAATGCATACTTTCAAATTTCAAGATTCCGATAATCGTTACGATTCCAAAGGTATATTCGAATAGTTAAACTCCTAAACCTGTTTGAGTTTTGTCATGTGCCAACTGGCTGTGTTAAGCCTTTGTGAGCATGTGCCCGCTGCATTATTAAATAAAACAGATTACTTTGGCTTTTATTACAACTAACTAATGATATGAATGCACTTGGTTACGATTAGCATATTGCAGGCTAACAGGCTATTGGTTAGTTTAAAGTGCTCCCAGTGAAAACAAATCTTGACAGCTTCGTTGGGGTCGGGTCTGCGTCATTGGGTCAGCACTTTATTTTTAGATGTGCAACTTCAACAACAGAATGTGAGGATTATTTTAGAATTATTAATATATTTTTTTAACCATTTAAACGATGGTGTTAATCAGTGATATTGTCGGTTGACCTCTTGGGCAGACACGTTACTCTCGAAATCAAAGACTTCGTAAGGCATTTATGACATGTGAGAAAGCATGTCATGTCATACACCCCTAGAACGATGAGAATCTCAACTTTTTGTCTATTATAACACTTTAACTAAATAAAACACAATTCCAACCCCAAACAAAAGAATAAGCATGTAACAACAAGAGTTATGTATTTCATAACTGTGCATGTGCACATGCACAGCAATAGCGATCTTTTTCATATGATGTACACAAACATACAACATATACATCATATGAAAGCTGAGACTCGGTCTCGAACCCAGACACATAAACAGAACACATTTTCAAACCTCCCTAACATGTTGAATTGTCAATTTTTATTGTGTACATTTGGCCTTTTCAATGTGGACAAAGACATTTTAACCAATGTCAAAGACATATTTGCACGCGTGTGCGATTATAAAAAAATAGGAGTAGGCCTACTACATAGCTAGCATTTGTCACTTTTTTAACAACCAAACTAGTCAAACCTCACCAAATAAGCTTAAGTGGATTGAGTATAGGATACACAACAGTAATATTTTAGGACATAAACACTATGTCCCCCCCCCCCCCCCCCCCCCCCCATACACACACACACACACACTATGTAAAGCGCTTTGGGTATCTTGAAAAGCGCTATATAAATGCAATGAATTATTATTATTATTATTATTATAGATTCATGAATTTATCAATGTACGTTTCTCTCTTAGTGCCAAAGACAGACAGACAACGCGTCAGCAGGTAACACTGTTGTGCGAACAGGGGAAACACAAACTTGACATGACTGTTCTTATTGCACTCAAAGAAAATGACAACAGATAATACAATAATTCTACATACTTTTATATGTTGTTTATAAAACCAAAATGAACAGTCTTCACATTATGCTAAATTAAAAAGGAAGACGACATTAAAAAAAGGGGTGAGGGGTGAACCGTACATTGTACGTTTGCATAGTTAAGTGTACATCCGTGGTGGCAACATTCAAGTTTGATATCGGACACAGTTTTGTGCGATACTGTATCAGTGTTTCCCACAGGATTTTGTGAGACTATGGTGGGTGGATCTCGGACCCTCTAGGGGGGTCCGGGGGCATGCTCCCCCGGAAGATTTTTTTTTACATTTTAAAGTTAAATGCATCAATCTGGTGCACTTTGAAAGCAAAATTAAGAGGCTAGATATATGAAGACCTGTGTGCTCTTGTGAACAATTTAATCATAAACACATTGGTTGTATAGATACGAATGGTGAAAACACAAAATCAACTAGAGCATACATCTGAGCCATCAAAGAAATTAAGCAAACGTGGTTAACTGTATTGAACTAGTTTATTTTTTAGAAAAGCCAAGATATATGCCCTGATCAACATAATTGTCAAGCGGGATCCAGGGGTATGCTCCCCTGGAAGACAATTTGGATTAGGTTCTGCTGAATTTTGTGGAAATAAATTGACAATATTCAGGCATGAGATGAACAAACCAAATATAAGCCTATATTACAGTAGCATCTTTGTGTAGAGCAGCAGAGCTCTTGGGACCCTGGGCCTGGTCAGTAATCCATCCCTGCTAATACATTTCATCATGTAAATATGAGCACTCCTTCCAGGTGATGTGACCTATTGGCTCAAAATCAGTGCAGGATCATACTTGTTTTGTGAGACACAACTCTTACTTTCTTTTTGTTTCTTCTTCTTTTTTTTTTAAATCAAATCTTAACATTCTTCATATTTTTTTAAATAAACGTTTAATACATTTAATACCCACGTTTTATTTTGAAAACCGGAAGTTTCCACACGCTGCAGTAAGCTAGCGCTGACTTTCCCAGTTGTCTCAAAGTATTTGCCATAAAGTCGGCAATAAGGGCGCACTTGAAAATGTTGGAGCGGCTGCTTGACCACGCGGAACCGAGAGACGGCTGGCTGGACCGCAGTCCGGTGCGTGTGGATGTGCGGCGCTCCTCCGGCGGAGCGGTTCATGTTAATAGCGGAGTCCGGGAGGGTTCACCTTCACGGCGTAGTTACGAGGGATGTGCGACTATCGTCTTAAACAATACAAAAGTGTTTTTTAAAGTTAGAAAGGTATTAGACGTTCAACCGATATTCACGCTCCGAATTACAGAGATCAGACACAGGGATCACCGGTATGAGTCCCGTGTGTCTAGCGGTGTCTACCTGCCCAGGTGTCTACCTGCCCAGGTGTAGGCCTATTGGTCAGTAGTTCTGCAGCGATGAGTTAAATCAGGGCTTGTTGCGACCACGGATGTATTTGGTTTGCGATGCTCATGCCTTTTTATTTTAATGTTTTACTTTTCGCTCGACTATAAACGTATTCGACTAAGCCTCCGTCGATCGACTAAGCCGACTATTAGGGGGCAGCCCTAGTTAACTTACAGCACTTATATGGACCATTAGTTATATTTTCAATTTATTTACAGAGCAATCCCTGCAAAGTGTTTAGGTAATAACTATAGAAGAGAGGGGCGTGGCATCACGATGGAGTCAGCCATTACGATGCACGATGTCAGACCACGCGAACGCGAACCTGATTTTTTTTTTTTCACAGACACGTCGGTACGCCGGAATTCCGGCGTGGTGGCGGAACGCTATCAGCCCTGCGTTAGTTACAAGGCTCGCGAATCGCGGGGCACTCGTCCGCGACGCCTTGTAAACGTTAAGTTAACTTACGTTGTCAGAGTGTTTGAACTAGTGGATACTGTAAAGTTTGTTAACGTTACTTACCTCAAACGATGTGGTGCCCTGACGTCTCGGATGCTGTCAGGTAACGCTATTCCAGTGCGCGCGCGTGTGTATGTATGAGTGTGCGCGCGCCGCGTTCAGCGGGGAGGGGAGGGGCGGAGCGGCTGACTGGGAGTGAGAGATGCTTAAGCAGCGGCGCGAAACACAAGTTACAGATCTTAATTGTTATTATGTAAGAATTTTTTTCGGTTCATTCTGAGACTGTGGCGGGACAAATTAGACCATGGCGGGCCGCCATAGTCTAAGTAATGAATGGGAAACACTGCTGTATTCTTTAACACCATTTTGTCTGATGCCGTTTTGTTCAATGTCGTGTTGTCTGACTCTAATACCGTCTTCTCTGACACTGTTTTGTCGGAGGCCATGTTGTTCTTGAGTCGGAAGCTGTTTTGAATGAGACCTCATATACTTTTACCTCGTGATCTGAAGCTGTATTGCCTGAAGTACGAGATCTGATGCTGAGGTCTGACGATGTCCCAATATGTACACCTTACATGACACTTTGCTTCACCTCCCCCATATCTTTTTTTAAGTGTAGAATATTACACACAATACTTTTTCCCCCGCAGTTTTATTTTATTTTTTAAATGTGCTATTGTGCATTTATTCAGTCCAGTTTTGTAATGTGGTAAACTGAGAATCATGAAATGCATTCAATCGTTCTAATTAGGGATGGGCGATATGGCCTAAAATCCATATTGCGATATACATTGCAGCCTC
Source organism: Merluccius polli (assembly GCA_030340625.1). Taxonomy (NCBI): domain Eukaryota; kingdom Metazoa; phylum Chordata; class Actinopteri; order Gadiformes; family Merlucciidae; genus Merluccius; species Merluccius polli. The sequence continues at coordinate 600,312 of JAOPHQ010001991.1, read as the reverse complement.
TTGCGATAACGATACATATCACGATATATAAATTATAATAAAACCATTTCAGAACAGGTTACATAGACCCTAAGGAAAGCCAAACTGCTAAATGTATTTAAAAAAGAAAGAAAGCAGTATGTAGACATACATTTATTGTGCAAAACTGTAATCATACAGTAAACTGTAAACATAATGTTGCAGATAAATAAAAAAACTGGTCTTTTTAAGGAACAGACACAGTACTGAAAATACTTCTGTGTAATGACAGATACTTATATAAAAACATATTTCTTACACATAAACCTGAACAGATACTGTGAATTAGGTAAATACTTCCAGTATTAGGCATGGCTATTTTAAATAAAGAAAAGTATTCCAAGTGTAGTGCACAGATGCTTCAAATGAAAACATAAAAGTGCAAAATGGAAGCACAATAATTTTTTAAATAAAGAAAATCCTTCCAGTATACATATATAGTGTTGTGCTGTAGCCTATAGACAGTTATAAACGACAACGATTTGTGGCCGTGTTTGATCGGGAGGGTGTTTTTATTTTGAAAAGTAACCGGATGCTCTATGGCTTTTACTATTTCACTTCCTGCCCGGTCGATCTGTTCAGCAACGGCTCGCGTCAAAAATAGAATGCTACGGAATGATAGCGCTGCGGCGCGGCGCACCGCTCCTGGGACGCTGCGTGGCAGCGGTGACCGCGGCGCAGCCGTTCTGCGGCGCTTACCACGTCAGGCACATATACGTAAACTAAAGAAAATGTTTTCTCGTTTTCTTTTCTTTTTTCTCGTCAGACGGCTTAAATCCAAACCAATTCCAAATTACGGAAGTTGCACCGGTCTTTTTCACGAGTTCTAGCTGCTCCGTTTCGCCTTCAGCCGTGTTTACCAGATGACGCGTTGCAGCCGGTTGCAGCTTGTCGTTCTAAATGTCGCGGGTCACGGGAAGATTGCGTGATCAACATGCGTTATCACGATGGAGCATAGAATTAAAATCTCTATCGTGGGCCATTTTTTATCGTTTATATCGTATATCGTTTATATCGCGCATTACTAGTTCTAATGTAGAAATTCTATTTTGCTAACATTGTATCTTCATCCTGTAGATATAATGCCACTGCTGAGGATAATGCCACCTCAACCAACCAAAACTAGATGTAAGCTGCCTGTATTGGTTTCTGAAGGCAATATGCAGAAAATAATTGTGTTGGACGATGAAGTTAAGATGGCTATCAACATCTCTTTGGAGAGGTTTCACTACAGTAAACAGACAGGTACTTTAATTCAAATAAATGAATATACATAGACAATGTTTACATTTGCAGATTTTTCAAATAATCTCAATTTCCTTTACTAATCAGAAATGGAGTTTCCATCTTCATTGTCTAGCAGTGAGAGGGCCTACATCCACTGTGTGGTGGAGTCTTGGGGATACATGTCCAAAAGCCAAGGGTATGAGTATTATTTAAATTTTTTTATGGTCCATAGAATTTATTATTCCAATTAACAATAAAAAAAAAAGATGAGCATCCAGCAACGCACTGGAAGCTAGGTTTAGCTTTCAGAATATAGCCAGTCACAACGGAGTCAGTTCTCTCAACTCATGTTTTATGTTTAGACATCAAGAAAGCTGTTCCGTTGGTTCTGGTTAGTTTTTTAGAATGTCAAATAAAGCTGATTCAAGGGGTCAGTGTCAAATGGAGTCAAATTTGAAACTGTTTGAAATTTCAGTGCAGTGTCAATGTGGAAAATCCGAGCTGTCCGCTAAGCCCAGGGTAGTGTCAATGCATGGGCTTTGACACTCAACTATATAGGAATACATTGGCAATACTACAATGTAGTAGTTATAAAATATCTATACCATTTATCTTATGTAGGCCTATGGATAAAAAAAGAACTGATTGCCACAGTTAGAATCCTGTATTACTAGTGTGTGGCTGTTTTAATGATTGGTTTAAGTTGTTCAAACCTCTTGGAATATACATTGGGGCATGCTCTAATCCTGATGTAATCCACAATTCGTTTTAGGGAGGGAGCAAGACGTTTCCTTACTGTCTGGAAGAAGAACAGTTTGACTGCCCTCCAGTCTGTCATGACATTTAAAATGTCTCAAAATTCTGTGCATGTATTATGCCACCTGCTCCAGAGGTTTCCCGTCAACAACAAGGAGCGTGCTGATCTGCAAGTTCACTCAGAATTTAGCCCATCTGCGACGGCTGCAGGTAAGTGGTTAGATCTAGCTTGTACCAAAAGCACGAATGTGGATGATTTTTGGGTGCATAAAGACCACCCCATTTGCCATTGATATCAGAGCCATCTATAAAATTAAATGTAACTATAATAATGATAATAAACTTCTATAGCGCCTTTCAAAACCAGTTACAAGGTGCTTTACGAAATACAATGCCATACGGTGTAGTTGCAAAAATCCATCCATCCATCCATCCATCTTCTACCGCTTATCCGGGGTCGGGTCGCGGGGGCAGCAGCCTAAGCAGGGAAGCCCAGACTTCCCTTTCCCCAGCTACTTCGGCCAGCTCTTCCTGGGGGATCCCGAGGCGTTCCCAGGCCAGCCGTGTTGCGAATAAATAATAAGCATATGTATCAGCAGGCTGTCATATCTACACATGGCCACAAAGGAGTAGAAATAAATATACAAGTGTATTAACTGCACCTCAACACTAGGTGGCGGCATACATAATACACTGGGGGCGGGCGCTCAACGCTAGCCATTGTGCGTCATGGAGGCCACGCCTCCTGCCCAGAGACCATCCGAAACATCCGGTTAGAATCAGAATCTCCCAGGTAGCGCATCGGGACGGATGCAAAGCGAGGGGGGCTCTCCACGCGGCGTGACTTTTACATTACCCCTCCATTGTTACGTAGTTTAGATATAACTTAAAGCTAAACAAATAAAGTGAGTTAAAGCGATTCCTGTGTCGGCGGCCTTCTTCCTCGGAACACAACCCCACAGCCGAGAGACATAGTCTCTCCAGCGTGTCCTGGGTCTTCCCCGGGGTCTCCTACCAGTGGGACGTGCCCTGAACACCTCACCAGGGAGGCGTCCGGGAGGCATCCTAACTAGATGCCCGAGCCACCTCATCTGGCTCCTCTCAACGCGGAGGAGTAGCGGGTCTACTCCGAGCTCCTCCCGGATGACCGAGCTTCTCACCCTATCTCTAAGGGAGAGCCCAGCCACCCTGCGGAGGAAGCTCATTTCGGCCGCTTGTACCCGCGATCTTGTTCTTTCGGTCATTACCCAAAGCTCATGACCATAGGTGAGGGCAGGAACGTAGATTGACTGGTAAATCGAGAGCTTTGCCTTTCGGCTCAGCTCCCTCTTCACCACGACGGATCTGTGCAGAGTCCGCATTACTGCAGACGCCGCACCGATCCGCCTGTCGATCTCCCGCTCCATCCTCCCCCCACTCGTGAACAAGACCCCGAGGTACTTGAACTCCTCCACTTGGGGCAGGATCTCATCCCCGACCCGGAGAGTGGATTTCGAGGTGCTGATTCTCATCCCAGCCGCTTCACACTTGGCTGCGAACCGGCCCAGCGAGAGTTGGAGGTCACGGTCTGATGAAGCCAACAGGACCACATCATCCGCAAAAAGCAGAGACCCAATCCTGAGGTCACCAAACCGGACCCCCTCAACGCCCTGGCTGTGCCTAGAAATCCTGTCCATAAAAATTATGAACAGGATCGGTGACAAAGGGCAGCCCTGGCGGAGTCCAACCCTCACTGGAAACAAGTCCGACTTATTACCGGCAATGCGGACCAAGCTCTGACACCGGTCATACAGGGAACGGACAGCCCGTATTAGGGGGTCCGATACCCCGTACTCCCGGAGAACCCCCCACAGGACTCCCCGAGGGACACGGTCAAATGCCTTCTCCAAATCCACAAAGCACATGTGGACTGGTTGGGCAAACTCCCATGCACCCTCAAGGATCCTGCAGAGGGTGTAGAGCTGGTCCACTGTTCCACGGCCTGGACGAAAACCACATTGCTCCTCCTGAATCCGAGGTTCGACTATCCGACGGACCCTCCTCTCCAGCACCCCTGAATAGACCTTACCAGGAAGGCTGAGGAGTGTGATCCCCCTATAGTTGGAACACACCCACCGGTCCCCCTTCTTAAAAAGAGGGACCACCACCCCAGTCTGCCAATCCAGGGGCACTGCCCCCGATGTCCACGCGATGCTGCAGAGTCGTGTCAACCAAGACAGCCCCACAACATCCAGGGACTTAAGGAACTCCGGGCGGACCTCATCCACCCCCGGGGCCCTGCCACCGAGGAGCTTCCTGACCACCTCGGCAACCTCAGCCCCAGAGATAGGAGAGCCCACACCCGAGTCCCCAGGCCCTGCTTCCTTACCGGAAGGCGTGTCGGTGGGATTGAGGAGGTCTTCGAAGTATTCCTTCCACCGATCCACAACGTCCCGAGTCGAGGTCAGCAGCGCACCGTCTCCACCATACACAGTGTTGACGATGCACTGCTTCCCCCTCCTGAGACGCCGGATGGTGGTCCAGAACCTCTTCGAAGCCGTCCGGAAGTCGTTCTCCATGGCCTCACCGAACTCCTCCCATGTCCGGGTTTTTGCCTCAGTAACCGCCACAGCTGCGCTCCGCTTGGCCTGCCGGTACCTGCCTGCTGCCTCCGGAGTCCCACAGGCCAAAAAGGTCCTATAGGACTCCTTCTTCAGTTTGACGGCATCCCTCACCGTCGGTGTCCACCAGCGGGTTCGGGAATTGCCGCCACGGCAGGCACCGACCACCTTGCGGCCACAGCTCTGGTCGGCCGCCTTAACAATGGAGGCGTGGAACATGGCCCACTCGGACTCAATGTCCCCCGCCTCCCCCGGTACATGGTCAAAGCTCTCCCGGAGGTGGGAGTTGAAGCTCTCTCTGACAGGAGACTCTGCCAGACGTTCCCAGCAGACCCTCACAATACGTTTGGGTCTGCCAGGTCTGACCGGCATCCTCCCCCACCATCGCAGCCAACTCACCACCAGGTGGTGATCAGTTGACAGCTCCGCCCCTCTCTTCGCCCGAGTGTCCAAGACATGCGGCCGCAAGTCCGACGACACGACTACGAAGTCGATCATCGATCTGCGGCCTAGGGTGTCCTGGTGCCAAGTGCACATATGGACACCCTTATGCTTGAACATTGTGTTCATTATGGACAATCTGTGATGAGCACAGAAGTCCAATAGCTGAACACCACTCGGGTTCAGATCGGGGGGGCCGTTCCTCCCAATCACACCCCTCCAGGTCTCACTGTCGCTGCCAACGTGGCCGTTGAAGTCCCCCAGCAGAACGAGGGAATCCCCAGAGGGAGCACTTTCCAGCACCCCCTCCAAGGAGTCCAAAAAGGGTGGATACTCTGAACTGCTGTTTGGACCATAGGCACAAACAACAGTCAGGATCCGTCCCCCCACCCGAAGGCGGAGGGAGGCTACCCTCTCGTCTACCGGGGTAAACTCCAACATACAGGCACCAAGCCGGGGGCAATAAGTATTGCCACCCCTGCCTGGCGCCTCTCACCAGTGGCAACTCCAGAGTGGAAGAGAGTCCAACCCCTCTCGAGAAGACTGGTTCCAGAGCCCTTGCTATGCGTCGAGGTGAGGCCGACTATATCTAGCCGGAACTTCTCAACCTCGCGCACCAGCTCAGGCTCCTTCCCCACCAGAGAGGTGACGTTCCACGTCCCTAGAGCTAGCTTCTGCAGCCGAGGATCGGACCGCCAAGGTCCCCGCCTTCGGCCGCCGCCCAGCTCGCACTGCACCCGACCCCTTTGGCCCCTCCTGCTGGTGGTGAGCCGGCGGGAAGGGGGTCCCACGTCATCCTTTCGGGCTGTGCCCGGCCGGGCCCCATGGGTACAGGCCCGGCCACCAGGCGCTCGCCCCCGTGCCCCACCCCCAGGCCTGGCTCCAGGGGGGGGCCCCGGTGACCCACGTCCGGGCGAGGGACACGCAAGACCATTTATTGTATTCATCATAAGGGGTCTTCTGAGCTACCCTTTGTCTGGCCCCTCCCCCCGGACCTGTTTGCCATGGGTGACCCTACCAGGGGCATAAAGCCCCCGACAACGGAGCTCCTGGGGGTCATTGGGACACGCAAACCCCTCCACCACGGTAAGGTAGTAGCTCAGGGAGGGGAGTTGCAAAAAAATGGCAAACATAAATAAATACATTTAAAACAGAAAATTGTAATAAATACAGATTTCAGGAAGTGGTCAAAATGGAGAGTGTAGCAAACAATGCTGCTACTCCGGGTTCGGAGGGGGGAATAAACCAGGCAGGTTCACGGCAATAGTCTTTTTTATTGTCTTTCTTTCCTGCTTGGGCCGATACCTCGTGCCTCAACCCCACGGTTCCGACTGCCGCCCACACAATAATCCAAACAATGATCCAAACACTGATCCAAACACAATGATGGCCCACTGGCGATCACAAGGAACTGGACCCGGCCTCACTGTAGGGGGCCAGAGCAGATACAAACATGAGTACATATATAGTCCATCACTCAATACTCTAACCCCTCACAGCTGCGTCGATTCCTGCGATCGAGCCACCCCTCCCCCCTTGCTCGCAGCTGACGCTAAACCACGCCCCCATCACGCCACAGAGAGATAAAACAAAATATGAGCCAAATCTCAGCCTGTACAGGTGGGTTTTTAAACGTTACTTAAACTGAGGCAGTGACTCAGCTCATCTAATACTGAAAGGAAGTTTGTTCCACAGCGTTGGAGCTAAAACAGTAAAAGCATGATCCCCTTTGTTTTATCCCTGGACAATGGAACTTTTAACAGCATTTGATTCTCTGATCTGAGGGGTGTTGGAGCAGAATAAGGGGTTAAGAGTTCTGAGATATAGAGCGGAGCCAGACCCTCCCCCTCCCACAAAAAACAAACAAACAAACACTTTGCAATCATTATGTTTGTATGTCCTGGCTCTTACTTTGATGTTCTGCGCTTAGTACTTTTGCACTTATCTCCTTTGTATTCTAGCAATCGGTTAACTTGGCAATTGGTATGCTTGAAACTCGTTCTTGTGAAATCCTTACTCTACTGGTAGTGGTTTAGTGTTGCACTTTCTCCTAAAAAATGTTCTTATTGTAAGTCGCTTTGGACAAAAGTGTCTGCTAAATGCCCTAAATGTAAATGTAAATGTAAAAAAAAAAATCTAAAAATCTTAAATTGAATCCTGTAATGATGGGGAGCCAGTGTAATTTGGCCAGGTCTGGAGTGATGTGTTCCCAACGTCAAGTGTTAATTCACATTGTGTGCTCATAAAAAGACGACATCAATGATTGTTTTTTTTTTTTTTTACTGCCAGCAAGTGCTATAAAAAGCGAAATAATGTTATATGGGCCTGCGTGATTACGTCATTCAGGGATAACATATGGGCACAGAGGCAGCATTGTGCTGTCAATTAGCTTTTAACATGTAATTCTGCACCAGGTTGGTAGTCAGTCAGCAAGACAGTTGCAAGTTGGTAAGAAGTGATAGGCCTATATCAGTCGAGTTTCTGTTTCACATCATATGCAATGGTGAAATACTGTGCTTGTGCAGGTTACGAGTTCATGCTTTTCCCCGCTGAAAAGACGTGCAATTTCAGGCGTGGGTGCAATTTGTGCAGGTGAAGAGACATGGATTCACTGCCGCATCGGTGAAGACTAACACGGTCATGTGCAGTGGTCATGTTAGGCAGGAGGATTATGTCCCTGGGGATATGATGGAGTTTAACATGGGGTTTTGAACCGTTACCCGGTGCGGCCCCAAACATTGACCCGCTGCTCCAGTGACACGGATTCAGCTGCTGGAGGGAGTCGTGTACGGTAAGTAACTGCTACATAACTTAATACCACGCAACATCATTGAAATTACCGATATCCAAATGATTCATGTAGTTCTGCATACTTTTGTTGCATGTTCATGTAACGTCCTGTAATATGGTTTGCTTGCTTTCGTGACTTTAAAATAAGACAATTATCTATTCAGGGACAAATTAGTTATTCGATCCACTTGCACTGTGGCCCCTGCTGCTACCTAAACCCTTACATCTCGTCAGGTAGCCTAACTAATATTATAGGCATACTATGTTGCACAATAGCCATTGATTGGTAATGCCTAATATTCTTCTTTTCAGCCTAGCTATCCATGTATGCCCCAAGATGGTCAATGAAATCAATTCCACTGCCCAGTCCTGAGCAGAATGATGGTGGATCCATTTCTTCTGTAGAGTAGGGTTGTGCCGATGGACGATGTCATCGTCCATCGTGATGGCTGACTGACATCACGATGGAGAGCCACCATCGTGATGCCACGCCCCCCTCGTCCGACACACACTAATCCTTTAGTCTCTTCTATAGTTATTACCTAAAACTTTGCAGGGATTGCTCTGTAAATAAATTGAAAATATAACTAATGGTCCATATAAAGTGCTGTAAGTTAACTAGGGCTGCCCCCTAATAGTCGGCTTAGTCGATCGACGGAGGCTTAGTCGAATACGTTTTCATTGGTTGAGCAAAAAGTAAAACATAAAAATAAGAAGGCATGAGCATCGCAAACCGAATACATCCGTGGTCGCAACAAGCCCTGATTTAACTCATCGCTGCAAGCATACTGACCAATACACCTGGGCAGGTAAACACCTAGGCAGGTAGACACTGCTAGACACATGGGACTCATACCGGTGATCGCGGCTTTAGTTCCCCATGTCTGATCGCTGTAATTCGGAGCGTGAATATCGGTTGAATATCTAATATCTTTCTAACTTTAAAAAAACACTTTAGTATTTTTTTAAAACAATAGTCGCACATCCCTAGTAACCACGCCGTGAAGGTGAACCCTCCCGGACTCCGCTATTAACATGAACCGCTCCGCCGAAGGAGCCGCACATCCACACGCACCGGACACCAAAATACAAACAAACATGTTTTCCATTTGATTGCTTTTAAAGATTTTAAAGATTTAGATTGCTTTTTAAGTTATGTGCAGTTATACAGTAAATACGATTATTAAAAGTGTTCATTTCTTCCTGGTCCAGAACCGCTTGGTCCCCCGACGACAATATCATCGTCCATCACGATGTTTTACTGTAAACATCGCCAACTGCCAATTTAAGGGACATCGCCCAACCCTACTGTAGAGTAACCAACCTAAGGACAGAACATGGAGCCCACCGAGGAATTGATTGGTTGGTCATCTGATGAGGAACCATCTCAGGAGTCTCAACCTGACATTTTACATGTTTACCTCAAAAGATTGATCTGTGTGCTGCTAGCAAGTTACTATAATTGTGCATTTCATTGAGTAAGAATGTTATGTATAATTTGTCTATATTTTGGATGATCTTGTATTGACACTTGTTTTGGGTTGTACTGACAAATGTATCCTTTTCTAATGTATTGTAATTTCTTGTAGGTCTGTGCATCATGTGGCAATGAGCAGAACCAGTCCTTGCTGCTGTCACGTCGGTAGCCAGGAACACAGGAGAAGGACCCAAATGCAGAGACGGAGAAGGAGGCAGGATGATCTTGCAGTGAATTTAATAAAGAGACTTACAGGTACAAAAAATCCAAGCAAGGTACCAAACCGCAGGAAACACAGGAACTGAAACCAACTAGTAACTGGGACAAACTGACAAAGAACAAAACATGTGAACCAGTATATAAAGGGAGTAGCTGATGAGGGAACGAGGTACAGGTGAAATGATAAGGAGCAGGTGAAACTAATCAGGGAAATCACAAGGGTGGGAAAAACACAGACAGGAAGTGAAATCAAAACATGACACATGAGGGGTGAACTACCAAAATAAAACAGGAAACCATAAACAAAGTCCTGAAAATGTCCATAAGATACAGAAACACAGGGAACAGAGGCAGACCATGACAGTACCCCCCCCCTCAAGGGACGGCACCCAGACGTCCCAACAACAACAAAAAAGTCACAAGAGTCCAAATGGAGCTGGGTGCGTGGAAGGGGTCCGGAGGAGGGACACAGGGGCAAGTGACCCCAAGCGGACAGCCTGGGGGCAAGGCAGAGCAGGAAACCTCAGGCGGACGACCTGGGGGCAGGCCAGGGACAGAGCAGGAGACTTCAGATGGATGACCTGGAGGCTGGCCCGAAGGGTGTAACAGGTCTGGAGGGCGACCAGACGTGCTGAGCCGCTCCGGAGGACGGTGCTGCAGGAGGAACCAATCAGGAGGTCGACCATGAGGCAGGACACAAGGGCGGAGCCCCTCTGGAGGGCGGGCTGCAGGCTGGCGGCGAAGGCGGGACCCCTCTGGAGGGCGGGCTGGAGGTCAGGCTGGAGGCCGGCGGCAAAGGCGGGACCCCTCTGGAGGTCGGACTGCAGGCCGGCGGCGACGTAGTAGCTGGAGGTCAGGACCGAAGTCTAAAGACCAGCGGCTGGAGATCAGAGCAGGAAGCCAGCGACAGGGCAGCAGGACCGGAGACTGGTGACAGGGCAACAAGCTGGTGAGCCTGCGGAGACGGGGAAACAGGAGGCCGCCGAAACACCACCACAGGAGACTGCTGCGGCTCAGGAACTGGAGACAGCTGCAACTCAGGAACTGGAGACGGCTCAGGAACTGGAGACAGCTGCAGCTCAGGGACTGGAACAGGCACAGGTATAGGTGACTGCCGCAGCTCAGCAGGGACAGATGTCGACCGGACCGCCGACAGGGAACAAGGAGCAGGGGTCGGCTGGACCGCTGACTGGGAACCAGGAGCAGACGAGACATCGGCTAGGACTCCTGACTCAGGAACTGGAATCCGCCGCGGGGCCGGAACTGGAACCTGCTGCAGCTCAGCAGGAACAGAGGTCGACCAGACTGCCTACAGGGAACGAGGAACAGGGGCCGGCCGGACCACCAATAGGGTATCAGGAACAGACGAGACGTCGGCTGGGACCCCTGACTCAAGAACTGACTCAGGAACTGGAATCCGCCGCGGGGCCGGAACTGGAATCCGCCGCGGGGACGGAACTGGAATCTGCTGCAGCTCAGCTGGGACAGGAGACTGCTGCAGCTCAGCAGGGACGGGAGACTGCTGCAGCTCAGCAGGAACAGATGTCGACCAGACTGCCGACAGGGAACGAGGAGCAGAGGTCGGTCAACACACGAGACGTCGGCTGGGATCCCTGACTCAGGAACTGATTCAAGAACTGGAACCTGCTGCTGCTCAGCAGGGACAGGAGATTGCTGCAGCGCCGCAGGAATTGGGGACTGCTGCAGCTCAGCAGGAACTGGAGACTGCTGAGCAGGCGCAGGTGTCGGCAGGACTGCCGACTGGGAACCAGGAACAGATGAGACGCCGGACGGGACCCCCGACTCAGGAACAAACTGCACGTCGGACGGGACCCCCGACTCAGAAAAGACAGGATGTCGGCAGGGGCCCCCGACACAGGGTCGGGTTCAGGGTCCGGCTGGGCGTTGACCGTGGTACTGGGCTGCTGAGACACTGGGTCACTGGGCAGCTGAGACTCTGGGTTGCTGGGCAGCAGAGTGTCCGTGGTGTAGGGCAGCTTAAGGGATTGACACTCTCTTGACCCACGCTTCTTTTTAGGAGTTTCGACCCCTAGGGCTGGGCAGCGGTAAGGACGAGGAGCTGGGCAGCTGAGAGGCACGACGTTGCCGAGAGCCACGATGTTGCCGAGGGCCACGCTTCCTTTTAGGAGCTCCGACCCCTAGAACCCTCGGGGCGATAGCCAGGCGAGTCCCCAGGAAGGCACGAAGTCCTCAGGGACAGAATCTGCCAGGAGGCTGGCTGGCTCGGGGTCAGGAGCATACAGGATGCTAGCCAACTCAGGGGCTGGCGAGTCGTCGGGCAGGGTGCTAATAATGTTCTTTAGCCACTCAGGCAAAAAGCTCCTCAACCAAGGCTTTGAGGATACCTCCCGATGTGCCAACTTAAGAGCAGCCTCTTGTACTCCCTAGAAGGGGCTCTCTTCCATTCACCATAAATGCACATGAAGTACGGTCATAAAGTTCCTCCTTAAACAAACCATCTGCTGGGTCCATGTTGGTCAGTTCGTACTGTCACGTCGGTAGCCAGGAACACAGGATAAGGACCCAAATGCAGAGACGGAGAAGGAGGCATGTTCTTGCAGTGAATTTAATAAAGAGAAGAACAGGTACAGGTAGACTGGCAGGTGCAAAAATCCAAGCAAGGTACCAAACCGCAGGAAACACAGGAACAGAAACCAACTAGTAACTGGGACGAACTGACAAAGAACAAAACGTGAAGTATATAAAGGGAGTAGCTGATGAGGGAACGAGGTGCAGGTGAAATGATAAGGAGCAGGTGAAACTAATCAGGGAAATCACAAGGGTGGGAAAAACACAAAGACAAAGTGAAATCAAAACATGACACATGAGGGGTGAACTACCAAAATAAAACAGGAAACCATAAACAAAGTCCTGAAAATGTCCATAAGATACAGAAACACGGGGAACAGAGGCAGACCATGACAGCTGCACAGAAACATGTCTGCCTGCAACTGCATTACAATAAAGAAAAACAATCAAAACAATCGATACTCTTTTTTTTATTTTAGCATTTTGTATGTTTGCCCTGCTGGTTATCATTAGGCTGCTTGTAGGCAGTTATCTTTGCTTCATCTATGAGACTTTTACCTGTGATGCTTATGTTTGCCAAGGTACCGGTACAAGCTGTCGAGGACACCATACAGACCTAACCCTAACCTGCCTGTAGGCTGTGTAGTGGTATTGCCTGGGAATAAGCAGACATTGGTATCAGAAATCAAACTTGAGAATCAATTGTGTGATCCAACTCGTGTGGTGGTGTTGATCACCACTACACGATCACCAGTATCACTCTCCAAGACATCTGTCCGAGCCGCCACAGGTTCTCTTCAGACCACAACCTGTCGCTGAGCCCTCATACAATACATCCATTGTTGTGTCCTTCTCCTTGCCTGTTCCCAGCGCTGTGGACATCTAGTGGTCTTTACATTAGTGTTTCCCACACATAGACTTAACTTGGGCGGGCCACCCAGGTATATTAAAGTATATTAGGCATATTTTAAAATTAAGCCCAAATTTGTATTTAGTAAATTTTGTTTTTGTTCCATTTTCGGTCTACTGAATTGAATTTAGCCGATGAACAACTGGGTGTCATTTACCCAACTAGTTGGCCAAATTAGGTGCATTGGGTGCCCTTAGTTGTTTAAAACGCATGTCTGAAGAAGGGGTGGGCGATCATGATCTTTCTTGATGATATCCACAATCTACTTTTCAGGGGAATCGTAGAGATCGTTATTTATGTCCTCCTACTAATGTTCCCAAACTTCACATAAAACTTCAATAGCCAGCAATAATACGTGTCTCTATTATAGGGATATGTGATGTATTTGAAAAACAATTGAGCTAGCAGCTGGTGCCAAAAAATTACTCGACATCAGTAGTGTGGCAGTGGTTCGGCTATGCAAAGTCAGACATTTCTCAAAATAAAGTAATCTGTAAACTTCGTCGGGCAACTGTCGGCACTTCCGGAGGGAATACGACAAATCTATTCAACCACCTTAAAAGGAAGCATCCAAAGGAAAATGCAGAGAGTGTTTCACTCAGGCCGGTATAACCCCACTCATCGGTATCTCACGAGGCCCCGAAATATCAACAATTATCATTGACCGAGGCATTAACCCCGTCGAAAAAATAAGACAAGAGCAGTAAACTGTGGGGTTTGTGTCCCGGGGAAGAAGGCTGCCGACAACAGGAACGCTTTTAACTCACTTTATTTGTTTAGCTTTAAGTTATATCTAACCTACGTAACAATGGAGGGGTAATGTAAAAGTCACGCCGCGTGGAGAGCCCCAAGCTTTGCATCCGTCCCGATGTGCTACCTGGGGTGTTCTGATTCTAACCGGATGTTTCCACCCGGATGGTCTCTGGGCAGGAGGCGTGGCCTCCATGACGCACAATGGCTAGCGTTGAGCGCCCGCCCCCAGTGTATTATGTTTGCTGCCATCTGGTGTTGAGGTGTAGTTACTACAGCCTGCTGGTACATATGTTATTATTAATTCGCAACAGTCCCTCCTTGGTCATCACTGATGACCATACTATAAATTAATAATGCAATGTATCATGTAAGGTCTATAAATGGTGAGTATAAATCCAAGCAAAAAAAGAAAAAAAACATGGGCCGTAGCCAACAAACAGTAGACAAATTATCATCACATCATACAATCAATATGTCATACCATCATCACAGTATCCTGATGACACAAAGGCATAGTGATAAATGCATAGTATTTAAGGCACAGTGATTAAGGCACAGTGAATTCAACACACATATCCACCACAGAAATAAAGGCACATTTTCATCACCAGAGGTCCCTTCAATTACCTCCAGGCATGAATTTCACATCTTGAATACTTCTAGGTAAAAAATAACAGTAAACGTTAACACTTCCAGCATGCATTGGAAGTCAAAAACTAATAAAATCAAGTAATGTATGAATAAAAACAAAAAACAACCAAAAAACGCCCTGTAGACATGCATGGTTTCCAATGGCTCAGGTAGACTCCATACATGCCGGTTCTCAAACATCATCACAGTGTTATCACCCGCACTAGTAGTCGACGTTCGGTTGAACAGTTTACAGATTGAATGCCCATCTTGCGATCCATAGGCAAGGCCCACACGTCTAGGTTACTAACACGTACCCATGTGTGCCTTGCCCACGGATCCACTGGTCAGCTCAGCCTTACCAGTAGTCAGAGCATATTTTAGCAGCATCAAAAATTCAACAACCTCTTTATTACAGTAAACAAAAGAAACAGCACATCACATTCTGGACTTAAAAACATTATAATGACACTCATGACCCACATTGTGCATTTATTAACTCAAATTCAAGTTAATCAGGTGTTGTGTCTTCCTAGACACAGGTATCGAACTCCAGGAAAACAGGAACTATTCCATGTACCCCAACCTAATCAGTTCTGGGCGGTCCACTGTTCCATTGTTTGGCCGCAGTAGGACATACTCAATCCCTACATAAGCCTGGAGTACCCCCGATTCTCCCGGGACCCCCACAGCCGTGGTGATCAATCGATTCAACAGCCCTCGAATGCAGGGAATACAACAACAACCTATTATAACTAACACGACCACTGCCACTATTCCCATTAGGAGCACTGACTGGATCGTGCCCCTCCATTTACCAAACATGTCCTCCATCCAATCTGTGAAAGGGTCAGTAATGCCGGAGTTCTCTGTTAACTCCAGCCTGAGAGCCTGCAGTCCCGCCAATGCCCGAGACACTGATCCATCTGGGGCTGTGTTATTAGGGACAAATGTACAACACGCTGTCCCAAACATTGCACACACCCCTCCTTGATTAGCCAATATCATATCTAAGGCTAACCTATTCTGGTAGGTCATTCGGGAGGTGGCGTCTAACTGTTCCTTCAAACCCTTAACTGCATCTGTGGTAAAATTAACAAAACGCTGCTGATTGTTATATATGTAATTAACCCAATCTACGTTTTTATTAATGGTTGCCCACCAGAAGAAAACTGATTCAAAACCTGCCGCCACTTGATTGCGGGCCTTATGCTCATTGGGGACACCTCGAGGCACACCTATGGCGTCTAAATATGTTTTTATCAAAACTCCCCGGTATTGGAGTGTTATCCCGTTTCTGACGGGTGTGTTCGGGGAAGTTACCATCTTTCCACACCTTTAAATCCATCACATCTACAGTGTCTGGTAAAATAAAAATAGGCATTACTAATTGGACTATGGCGCATATTCCTGAGAAATTCACAGGAAGAACCCCCCTTAAAACCCGCCCCCCACAAAACCACCATATATCACTACGCGCCCGTGTCATATTGGAAAGCGAAGCTATTTCCCTAGTGCTGTTGCACGTTCCTAGGGGAAGGGATCCCACTTTCCTCCCTTTACCGTTTCCCCATATACAATGATAATGCGGGGTGAGATTAACTTCGAAACTGGGCGGTATAACCCTTATCGGGATTTGGGGGTACATGACGTCTAGTAAAACCTTTATATTATCTGGACAACCTGGGATATGACTTTCTACGAACAGTCCTAATAAGCATGCAAACCCTTCTGCGGAATTTAACGGGGTGATTCTAGCGGGAGCTGTAGTCAGGCGGGGTCGCCCTGATGCACAGATAATACAATTAGTCTTTCCCTGAGCCCGAGCTGTATAGTTCATCCATTTTACCCACATATTTTCATATAGTCCACCTGTCTCTACCTCCCATGTGTCTCCCTGGGCCTCTGGTTCTTCCAGGTCCGGGGGAAATACATGAGGTGTAGATACAGGCACTATTACCGGGGCCTTATTGGATCCACCAGGTGCTAACATACCGGGAGGACATTTATGCGCCTGTAAGTAGATTTGAACTAGTGGGTCCTCCCCCTCTATGTCTATTCCCAAGAGGAGGGAAAACCCTCTACTATCCTCTTTTTTATATGTTAATTGCCCCAGCCCTGGTACTGTCAACCCCGCCTTTAATGTCAATAATATCATGTTCTTTTTGAAGCCCTTAACATCCCTCTCTTTGCACATCGATACCTGTTTCTGGACCTCTGTCCATGGGGCCCCCTTAGGATAGTATCCCTCCTTGTAACCAGGATGTGTGAACCATGACGCCTGCGGCCAGGACTTGCAGGAGTTAAGGCCGCGGTAGTATCCAGTGACCCCCGTCGCTATACATAGGTATTTCTCCGCCTTGTAGAAAGAGTCTGCATAAAGGCCACAGTTCATCAGTCGGCAGATGTCAAGTTCAAAAACAGTTGGAATTCCATGACAGTAGTTCAATGTGGTTATGCTCCTTGATGTCGCATCCCTAGTCATTGGGATCCGGATGGATCCCATGCATTGGGTGGGGGTACTTGCCATAGTCCTTTGAATCAGGACCAGCAGCAGGATTCCTACCATGTATTTCCATGGATTTTTACTGGGCTTGGTCATCTTGGACCGGGGCAGGATCACCCTTGGCTTGAAGTGCCCCTAGATCGGTCAAGGTTTGTGTCCACGATCTGCCGGGTGTATCTGCTTTGCGACACCGACTCAAATGGTGCCACTGAGCTCCTCGCCGGTCCTCTACTGAAACAGAGAAAGGTGTTGCCAAAATTACTTTATACGGCCCCTCCCATCTGTCCTCTAAATTCTTTCGATGGTGTTTTTTCACCCAGATCCACTCGCCAGGTGTCACCACTGGAGGAGATAAGTCCCCTGACTCGGGTTTCACCTGGTCCGTGATCTGAGAAAACAACCTCAAAGAATCTTGGGTTAGTGCCTGTAGATACTCCTGCATTACTTCATCAAATCTGTCTGATGGAGGTCCCTTAGAGGGTGGGCTATAAGGCCCCTGCATGGGTCGCCCTGTGACTAGTTCGTGGGGGCTAAGAAGGGTACTGCTAGAGGGAGAGGAACGTATGGCCATTAATGCCAATGGTAAGGCTGTCACCCAAGTCATCTTTTTTCCCATTCTCCTATTCTTGACTTCCCCTGCCAATTGGTCTGCCTGTACCCGACCCAAGGTGCGGGTTTCCACCTCTTCTGCCCTGTCCCTCAACCTTTCCTGTCGATCACTTCTAAGTATTTTGGTCACCTGATTCTTGATTGTCTGGTTAGCTCGCTCTACCAGGCCTTGGGATTGAGGATGATACACTGAACCGAACCTGTGTTTCAACCCCAGATACTTTTCCACCTCCTGGAGGTGGACATTAGCAAAATGACTCCCGTTGTCTGAGCAGATAAGTCTGGGGTATCCCCATCGTGGAATTAATTCCTGCACTAACCATTTGATCACTGTGTCCCCATCTTCCCTCTTAGTGGGGACTGCTTCTACCCATCTAGAGAACCTATCTACGGCTACTAGCATAAACCGTTTCCCTTCTACTCTGTTCTCTTGTCCCATATCTGTATAATCTATGTAGATTTCTTGAAATGGGAGTTGGGGCACGGGGAAATGTCCTCTGTGTATCTTGAACCCCTGGTTTTGGTTGCAGGCTTGGCACGTCTGGCAATCCTGGACATACTGGTCGCACATTGCCTTGAGCGCTGGATGCCACCAGTATCTTTCAATTCTTTCTCGGGTCTTCGCCTTCCCTTCATGTGCCAATCCATGTTCTTTTCTCAAGAGAAACAGCAGGGCCTTTGTAGAGACGACTGGCTTCCCCGTGCAGGAGTAGTATATTCCTTCCGGGGTTTCCCTAGCCCCTTTCTCTCGCCATGTCGTTTTCTCATAAGGTCCTGCCGCCTCTTGCATTTGTTTGACCATTTCTTCATCTGGATCGAGGTTTGTTTCTTCATTGGCCATCATCAGGTGTACAACCGGGGTGTACCCTCCTTCTTTTAAATGTTCAACTGGAACATATCCTCCTGCTTTCTTGGCTGCTTCATCCGCCGCATGGTTTCCTCTTGCTTCAGCTGTCTGTGTCTTCTGGTGACCACGGCAGTGCATGATAGCTACGTCTTGTGGAAGTTGAGCTGTTTTGGCCAATAGCAGGATCAGGTCCGAGTGTTTTGCTTTGGTGTTAGCACTTGTGGTCATCTGTCTGTCCATCATTTGCTGTCCATTCAGGTGGGCCATTTCGTATGCATAGTTTGAGTCAGTGTAAAGATTAAGTATTCGTCCCTGGGCTATACGTAATCCTTCACACATGGCATATAGTTCGGCCCTTTGTGCTGAAGCGGGCTGTTCCAATATGCCGCTGGCCAAAGTGGTGCATACTCCTTTGTTGGTTTGTTCCACCACAGCCCAAGAGGCCACGTTTTCTCCGTTGGCTGCCCTATAGCAGCATCCGTCGGTGTACAAGGTCATGTCCACCGGGTCTAGAGGTTCTGCTCCTAGCCCTGGTCTGATTTTCACTGCCTTCTTGATTTCTTCTGAACACACGTGAGGTTCTCCGTCTTTGGGACCGGGCATGGTGTTAGTCATGTTAACTCCTTGTGTGGTAAACGTGACCATGGGGTTTCCCAATATCCTCTGGAGTTTCGCGTTCCTATTGGCAGTGTTGATCGTATAATCCGAGCTGTTTAAATAGCAGGGTCCCCGCGGGGTAGTAAAAGGTAGTAAAAGGTAGTAATTTTTTTTCTCAAAATTAAGGCCCTTGAAAGGTAGTAAAAGGTAGTAAATGTAATTTCACTTGGTAGTAAAAAAAAAAGTCACCACATCCATATATGAGTTTCCATATAATATTTGTTCTGAAAAAAAAGAAAAAGAAAAATTCTGGCTTAAAATTAAAGTATATGATGCTAAGGGTTATGCGCAACATACTTCCGCATTCTGCTAAACAAGTCTCATCACATCCGGTTCAGGTCCGCTGTACCGCGCTCGCAGTATTTTATTTATTAATCCGCACTTCCAGACCGTCACCGGGGCTTCAGAGTAATGTGTCCGAGGAGAGCAGCCCTCTCCCGGACTCACTCGATTGCTTTTACCGCTGTTTTTTTTTTTTTTTTTTCATCCATCTTTTCTTCTCACTAACATTCAGATGTTAAAACCAAATAAAACGCAGTACATAGGAAAAAACAATGGGACAATTTGGAACACAAATTGTGAAGAGGTGTTGCTCCAAATCTTTATCCATATGGACTGCATGTGGTGAGCTTATACAGGACTGTGGGTCAATTTACACCAAATTGGCACTTGAATCAATCTGTAATCATTTTTAACTCTACTCAATACTCCCCGCCCCCCGGCCGCGTCGTGTTGGTAGTAAAAAATATTTTGGTGGTAGTAAAAAAGGTAGTAAAAGGTAGTAAATTCATCTTTATGATTCCTGCAGATACCCTGAATAGGCTTTTACTCCATGCATTGTGTGGACAATCACTGGGTGTGACATTACTATGTAGGCCGTCTTGTCCAGGCTCTTAGCAATGGCACATATTGCTTTCCCACATTCGGGGAGCCCTCTTTCTGGAGGGTCCAAAGCAGAACTGTGGTAGGCCAGGATTTTTCTCCCTCCTTGGTGTTTCTGCCACAGGATCCCATTGACCACACCTTCTTTTTCTGATACATCGAGGTGGAAGGGTTCCTTGTAGTCTGGGGCAGCCAGGGCAACGGCACTACACAAGCTATGTTTAAGCCTGTTGAATGCCTCTTCCGCTCCAGGGGTCCATTCCAAAAGGGCCTTTAGGTTTCTATGGCCCGCTTTGGTGATTAGCTGTCGCAGAATGGTTGTCTCTCCGGTGTAGTCTGGAATGTATGTTCTGCTATATCCTGTCAATCCCAGGAATGCTAACATTTGTTGGACCGTTTTTGGCTTTGGGTAGTCTTTAATTGTGTTTTTGTGTTCTTCGCTGATCTCTCTCTTATTCCCTCCTATTACTTTCCCCAAGAAAGTAATCTGCTCCTTGACCAGCTGGAGCTTTGCCTGCTTGAGTTTGTATCCTTTCGTTGCGATGGTTTGCAACAGGGCCTCAGTAGCTTGTAGGCAAGCTTCCTTCGTCTCTGCTGCTAGGAGGAGGTCGTCAACGTACTGAACCAGTACTGTGCCGGAAGGAAGGGCCAGTTCTTCCAGGTCTTTCTTCAAGCAAGCATTGAAGATGGTGGGAGTGGATCTGAATCCCTGGGGCATTCTTGTATAGGTGTACTGTTGATTTCCATATGTGAAGGCGAAGAAAGGCCTTGATTCGGCCGCCAGAGGGAGGCAAAAGAATGCATTAGCAAGATCAATCACCGTGAACCAGTTGTGTTGTGGGCTCACTGTATTCAAGGCCACATATGGATTCGGAACTTTTTCTGGCGGCGCCACAGTTCGTGTGTTAATGGTTCTCAAATCGTGAACCATCCTCCAAGTATGTCCATCCGCTTTCTTCACTGGCAGGATCGGTGTGTTCCATGTTGATGTGGTCCTCTCCAGCACACCTGCATTTAGAAGGCCACTTATAGTGTCTCTAATTCCTTCCTCTGCTTCTCCCTTGATCCTGTATTGGGCTGTCCATACCGGTAGATGAGGGTCTTTAATGTCCACCACGATGTTGTGTTGTGGGGTGTGTCCCACATCGTATGGGCCTTTCGCCCACACCTTCTCTGATATGCGAGTCAACATGGCGGTGACTCCTGGGTCTTCCGGGTCATCCGTTCCTGAGTGATCATTCTTGATCACCTTCCGATGTCCTTCCACCTTTTTTCCAATCACCTTGTTCGTTGTCCGTGAGGATATTCTCCAGAACTCAGCATTCGGGCTTTGGAAAAGGTATGCGTTGTCAGTGGTGCACCACTGGGGGACCGCCTGTGCCCTCTTTACCATTGATCCAAGTTGCTTGGATTCGTGGTTGGCACTGACCAGGAGAGAGACATGGGGGACACTATCCGGTCCCAGCCGGAACCAGGATAACTGTTCATGGGTGAGGTAGACCTCTGACGCGACCCCCTCGGGTCCCAGGAATATGTCTCCACATTCCAGGTCTTCCAGCTTTCCATTCTTCTGGTCGTATCACGGTTCGTCGTAGGGTAAATCTTGATCGTGAGTGACATAGAGTGTACAATGTAAAGAGTCTGTCAATTCATTGTAGCTTCCCATTTCCTTAATCCAGATCTTCCAGCTTTCATAGGTATTAACAAGTCCCAGGACCGTCTGTGCTGCACCTGACAGTTCTTGCCAGTAAATTGTGGTATCTTCGTGCCCCTCTGGTCTTGGGTCATCAATCAACATGCACAAATGTGCAGTTTCCGGAGCCGGGCTGAGGGGGTGATACAGGGTAATGCCCCCCAGGTCGCAGGCCAATGTAATTCGTAGGGAGCTCATTAGATCCCTCCCTAAGAGGTTGATGGGACATGCTGGTGCGTAGAGGAATGAATGTGATCCCCTCTGCTCCAGTATATCGAAATTCAAGGGGGTCGTAAACTGTTGTTCCATGGGTTGCCCAGAGAACCCCATGGTCTTTAGAGAGCGGTGAGATAGTGGAGGAGGGTTTCCCGCAAGACAACCGATTGTCGATACGGATGCTCCCGAATCCACCAGGAACGTGCATCGGTATCCGCCTACATATGCTTCCACTGTAGGTTGACCGAGGCCCAGTTCCTTCCTTGCCCGCTCGTCCTCTGGGCACCCCTATTGGTGTACAGGATACATTGGCGCACCCGGTGGGGGAGGGCCCTGTTGGGGATTCTGGGGCTCCAGCTGTTGAGGCGGGGGGATTTGTGAGATCCTAATGGGGCAGTCCCTCATCCAATGTCCCAATTGGCCACAATAAAAACATTCCAAAGAGGGTAATCTTGTCCCTCCTCGGCCTCGTCGTCCCCTGCCCCTATATCCTTGATTCTGGTACTGTGTCTGTCCGTATTGCTGCGGGGGCAGGGCGTATGGCAGGCCAGGATAATTAAATGCTTGGCCTCCTGGTGGTGTAATCCCCTGAGGCGCCGGTACTTGATACACCACGGTTGGTATGGCGTTGGGGACAGGTGTCACTGGTACCGAGGCCTGGTACGCCACCTGTGGTGCGGTGTTAGATGTAGTCGGTGCCGAGGCCTGGGGTGCTGGTGGCGTGGTTGCTAGGGGCATCATGGTCGAGGGTTCCTGGGTGTTCTTGGCTTTCTTATTCAGGTCTGCTTGTTCTTTGATTTTCATCTTCAGAAGTACGAGCTTTAAGTCTTCATATTCACCACTTTTCTCCTCTTGTCTTTCTTGGTCTAGGTGATAGTGGTGAACTAGCTGCTCCACCCATCGGTCCCATTTCATATAATCCAGGGACGCCACCATTTTCAGTGTCTTCTGGACTGCCGGTGTTAGACCTTTTATCAGTGCCTCCTGGAACATTTGGAGCCCTATCCTGCTGTCGGACGGGCGTCCGTCATTCCTATCCACCCACAGGTCTTCGGCTCGTTGTATATATTGATAAATATTTTCTTCAGGCTTGATGTGTATGTTAGAGATCCCTGCCTTCTTCATGTCGCCCGGAAAGAGCTCCCGAAGGCAGTTCCAGAGGTGGTTCCGATATGGATCTAAGGGGGTCCGGTCAGCCAAGTTCGTAGTCCCAGCCAGTCTTTCCAGTTCATTAGTCCGCCTGGGGCCATGTGTTCTGCTAATGATAGCTCGTACATCCCCCAAGGCCAGGTTGTCCCCAGACGTCTCCATTTCAAACTTCCTAACCCAGGCCTGTGCTCCCGCCGTGAGTGGTGGTAGACTGTTGGCCAAAGTGTGCATATCCCGATGGCCCCATGGTGTATACACTTCTCTACCCGCTCCATCTGTCAGGAGGGGTGCCATAAAGTCCTCTATGGTGTATTGCCTTAGGCGACAGGGCCTGGTTTGGCTAGCTGAGCAGTCAATGGAACGATCCCTATTCGGGGTATTGAATTGGGAGGAGTTCCTGGGATTGGGTGTACACCCCATTGCCTGGGGGTGGTCTGATGTTATTGGACTCCATGGGTCGGGTCGTCTTGGCCTGGTCGTCATGGAATGATGTGTTACCAAAGGTGGGGGCAGACTCTTGACTCTGGTGTCGAGCCTAAGAGTTTGCGATTTCCCTACCACCTGGTTTTCTCGGAAGGTGTCTTCTCGGTCATCTCTAGGTGGTTCTTCTTCCGTGTCACACCCCATAAGAAGCGACGATTCACCTTGAGTCCAAGTTTGACGCTCCGATCTTTGTCCAGGTATGAGGTCTTGTCTGTTATTTGGCTCTCTTTGTTGATCTTGTCTGGTGTCGTCTTGATGTGCTTCTTCCATTTCTCTGCCTCGTCTCCCGGACTCCATTCCGTATCCTAGGTTATCAGGATCCCTTGGCCAATTGCGTGCTCTATCATCATTTCTTCTTTCCTGGTATCGAGCTCTGGTATGGGCCTCTCGGTTGCTATATGATTCATCTTCTGTATCACTGAGCATCTCCTCGTACTGGGTTTCTTCTCCTTCTCGATAGTCACCTCTGTTCCAAGATTCTTCTTCATATCTTTGTCTGATCCCTCCTTGTCTCCGGGTAGAACGCACTGTTCTACAAGGCTCTTCATCTCTGTGTCTTCTACTTGAGTTCCTTGAAGGATCTAGTGGCTCTCTCCCCATGATGGCACCTGGGCCACTCCTTCCTTCTATCACCATCTCAGTCCATTTTCCAGGTGTCCGACTCGATCCCCTCAGATCGTCAGTGTCATTTTCCCTTGCCGTCTTGTACATCGGGCCGCTGTAGGCGATGGATACTGGCCCGTTTCGTATGGTAAGTAACGGGTGTTGGTGTAGTACAGCAGGGCCATCTCGTGTCATCCGGGACTTGTCTGTAGGTGTAGCCATAGTCACCATGGTATGCTGATGCATGGTCTCATCAGGCGGGTGACTGTGGATCATGTATGGGGGTGGGGAAGACGAGTTGGTCAGGACTGGCTGGTCATTCGCGAGGGTAGGGTAGAGGGTGCTCTTGTCTGTTTCTCCTCCTGGCACGGCTCTCATCCCCTCTTCTCCCGCCCCTTTCGAGGTGTCCTGAATTGCTGGGGCTGGGTCTAGCAACTCTGTTGGTGTCGTGAAACGAACCCTATTGAGGCCTCTTGCTTTCCTCTACTGTATAGTTCCAAGCATCCACAATCATATCAGTATCGACCATCACATCTGTCCTCCATACTCCGTTATGTTCCCATTCTTTCCGATACTTCAGCTCCCTTCTAGCCCACTCTTTCTGCTCACTAGATGACAGTGGCTTTCCAACCTGTGCGTTGGAAGCCAAATATCTAGCAACTGTGGCCCGTTGTTGGCGAAGGGTATCCATTATGGGGAGTGAGTCCGACGTCCTGTGGCCAGTGGGGGAAGGATTAGGAATTGGAAACGTTTTCTTCTTTGGGGTACTGGCTGATGACAGGAAGCAGTGGCAGTTCTTGATCCGAAGGGGGGGGGGAGGGGTTGATGTGTGATGACAGGAAACAATGTCAATTCTTGATCCGAAGGGGGGGGGGGGAGGGGTTGATGTGTGATGACAGGAAACAATGTCAATTCTTGATCCGAAGGGGGGGGGGGGGGTGGGTGGTGGGTTGATGTGTGATGACAGGAAACAATGTCAATTCTTGATCCGAAGGGGGGGGGGTGGGTGGTGGGTTGATGTGTGATGACAGGAAACAATGTCAATTCTTGATCCGAAGGGGGGGGGGGGGGTGGGTTGATGTGTGATGACAGGAAACAATGTCAATTCTTGATCCGAAGGGAAGGGGGGGGGGGGGGGGGGGGTTGATGTGTGATGACAGGAAACAATGTCAATTCTTGATCCGAAGGGGGGGGGGGGGGGTGGGTTGATGTGTGATGACAGGAAACAATGTCAATTCTTGATCCGAAGGGAAGGGGGGGGGTTGATGTGTGATGACAGGAAACAATGTCAATTCTTGATCCGAAGGGGGGGGGTGGGTGGTGGGTTGATGTGTGATGACAGGAAACAATGTCAATTCTTGATCCGAAGGGGGGGGGGGGGTTGATGTGTGATGACAGGAAACGATGTCAATTCTTGATCCGAAGGGGAGGGGGGTGGGTTGATGTGTGATGACAGGAAACGATGTCAATTCTTGATCCGAAGGGGGGGGGGGGGGGTGGGTTGATGTGTGATGACAGGAAACAATGTCAATTCTTGATCCGAAGGGGAGGGGGGGGGTGGGTTGATGTGTGATGACAGGAAACAATGTCAATTCTTGATCCGAAGGGGGGGGGGGGGGGGGGGGTGGGTTGATGTGTGATGACAGGAAACAATGTCAATTCTTGATCCGAAGGGGGGGGGGGGTTGATGTGTGATGACAGGAAACAATGTCAATTCTTGATCCGAAGGGGGGGGGGGGGGTGGGTGGTGGGTTGATGTGTGATGACAGGAAACAATGTCAATTCTTGATCCGAAGGGGGGGGGGGGGGGGGGGGGGGGGGGGTTGATGTGTGATGACAGGAAACAATGTCAATTCTTGATCCGAAGGGGGGGGGGGTGGGTGGTGGGTTGATGTGTGATGACAGGAAACAATGTCAATTCTTGATCCGAAGGGGGGGGGGGGTGGGTGGTGGGTTGATGTGTGATGACAGGAAACAATGTCAATTCTTGATCCGAAGGGGGGGGGGGTGGGTTGATGTGTGATGACAGGAAACAATGTCAATTCTTGATCCGAAGGGGGGGGGTGGGTTGATGTGTGATGATAGGAAACAATGTCAATTCTTGATCCGAAGGGGGGGGGGTGGGTGGTGGGTTGATGTGTGATGACAGGAAACAATGTCAATTCTTGATCCGAAGGGGGGGGGTGGGTGGTGGGTTGATGTGTGATGACAGGAAACAATGTCAATTCTTGATCCGAAGGGGGGGGGGGGGGGGGTGGGTTGATGTGTGATGACAGGAAACAATGTCAATTCTTGATCCGAAGGGGGGAGGGGGGTGGGTTGATGTGTGATGACAGGAAACAATGTCAATTCTTGATCCGAAGGGGGGGGGTGGGTGGGTTGATGTGTGATGACAGGAAACAATGTCAATTCTTGATCCGAAGGGGGGGGGGGGGGGGGGGGTGGGTTGATGTGTGATGACAGGAAACAATGTCAATTCTTGATCCGGAGGGGGGGGGGGGGGGTGGGTGGGTTGATGTGTGATGACAGGAAACAATGTCAATTCTTGATCCGAAGGGGGGGGGGGGGTGGGGGTGTGGGTGGGTGGGGGGTTGATGTGTGATGACAGGAAACAATGTCAATTCTTTTCTTGACCAGTAGAGGGGGGGTGTTGACAGGAATCGGTGGTAATTCCTTTTCTTGACCAGTAGAGGGGGGGTGTTGACAGGAATCGGTGGTAATTCCTTTTCTTGACCAGTAGAGGGGGGTGTTGACAGGAATCGGTGGTAATTCCTTTTCTGGATCAGTAGGGGGTGATGTCCGGGGGAGAGGGGGGGGGGGGGGTTCGGGAACAAGGGGGTTATCTGGGTGTGTCTTATCTACAGATAATACTATTCCCTATATTCTACATATTCCCTAACTCTCAATATAGCTCACAGGGATTTGTAACATTATCTGGTCTTATAAGTTCCCAGGAGATCTTATCTATTCTCCCAGTGGTGTTACTATAGCATAGAACTACTCCTAAGTGTGCACACGTTATATCTTCCTAAGTAATATAGTGTATATGTCCAACTATGTGTATGCCCGTATGTGCAAGTGCTCCAACTCCACTTGCACCGTTATGTATATTTCTATAGGTTGGAGTGAAAGATGAGTACTTTGTCTCTCCCTAGACCTAACATAGCCATTAGCCTCCACGCGGACAGAATGCTACCATCCCCCCTGGAACAAAGGCCATAAACCACCCCCCGTGGTGGGCTATCTTCAGTTCTAAATACCTAGCATATCCGCTAGCCCCTCGTGTTAGCTTGTGTGGCTAATGCTACCATGCTTCTGTGAGGAACAAAAGGCTAACCCACGTGTTGGGATCTCCAGTTACATTCTGCAGACTTAACTAAGATGCACTTTAGCAAAGTTAGCAAGCATTAGCACATGCAGGTTAGCTACACGAATGCGGGTAATTGTGTTTCATGCAAGTTAGCATAGTTCTTTGTGCATGCAATGTTAGTAGCAATATTAGTAGCGTTCTGTGACCACTCGATCTCCTCACTCCACCTCCTAATTCACCACGTTATCATATTAGGTCACAACCTTTGACCAATTAAACAAGATAAAACAATTTAAGGGCCTCAAACCCTACGGCCTCAAACCGATTATAAAACATTAATCGGGCCTCAAACCCGCCTCTTTTTTGTCTTTTTTTATTGTATTTTAAGCCATATGTGGGCCTCAAACCCGGCTATTAAACTAATCCGGCCTCAAACCGATTTAACTACTAAATGGGCCTCAAACCCGGACACTCATACATTACTGGCCATTTGTTACTTCTTATTTGCCGTAAAATGACGACATAATATCATTTAACTAATTCCAAAAGAGTTATAAGCGCCTGTCCATTTTGCTTCGGCTTAACTGTAACGACTATGGACCGGAGAACCAAAGCTTTACAACAACGTACGCTAGCAGCTCTGTCACCTAATAATTCTATATCTATCTATGTGCAGTTTTAGCCTGAGCAATGGGCACTGCTTACCTCCTGTTTTTTGGCGCCTGTGACAGAGCTGATGAGTCGTACGGTTGCAGTGCGGCCAAAGTTCCAAATAAAGCCTCTCTTTCCCCGAATCACGTCGGGAAGTCACCAGAATGTGGGATTTGTGTCCTGGGGAAGAAGGCTGCCGACAACAGGAACGCTTTTAACTCACTTTATTTGTTTAGCTTTAAGTTATATCTAACCTATGGATATAACGTAACAATGGAGGGGTAATGTAAAAGTCACGCCGCGTGGAGAGCCCCAAGCTTTGCATCCGTCCCGATGTGCTACCTGGGGTGTTCTGATTCTAACCGGATGTTTCCACCCGGATGGTCTCTGGGCAGGAGGCGTGGCCTCCATGACGCACAATGGCTAGCGTTGAGCGCCCGCCCCCAGTGTATTATGTTTGCTGCCATCTGGTGTTGAGGTGTAGTTACTACAGCCTGCTGGTACATATGTTATTATTAATTCGCAACAAAACAATGGAAAGTTTGTGAGGCGGTGACTGAGGTGGTCACATGCTATCGCACTAAGGATATGGTGCCGTTCAAACCTGTGGAAAACGTGGGATTTAAGACACTGATGCACACTTTAGATGCACGGTATGATCTGATTTGAAAAGTGCACTTTTGTGTTTACACTGTGTAGTTTACATTTTACTACTACATTTTTTTTCTACTTGGGTTGAGTTCTGAGTACTTGAAAAATCTTATTTAATGATTGTGTTCTATTGACTGCTGATTACAACTTTTTAAATTTTTAAACTAAAGTTTAACTCAGTAATGACCATTTTGAAAACTGTCTTTAATGCAATATTGTGTTTTAAATGGTGCAAATAGATAAGTCCAAAGGCTTGTTTGAGTCTGGATATACAGTATATATATATATGGATATTCAGATCGTGGATTGTGATATAATTTTTTGGGAATATCGGCAACCCCTAGTCTGAATAAAGGTCATAGTTTATCAAATGCCTGTTACTATGCGGTTTGTGTTTGCTGAATGTGATGCACGTCCAGAGGCGATTCTAGAGTCTGTGGGGGCCCCAAGCAAAAGATTTATATCGGGGGCGGCCGACCGGGGGGGGGGGGTGCGCAATCGTAACACACCCCGGACCTACGGCTGACGGGGGGAGGGGGGGGGTGCGCGATCGTAACACGGGGGGGCATTTGCCTGCCTTGCCTGTTGGCAAGCTGCGCCCCTGTGCACGTCCCAACATCCATATTTGGTCTTAGCTTATGCAGCAAAAACTGAGATGAGTGCTATTTTGGCTCCATTTTGCAAATAAAATTCTTAAATGAATCTTGACTAGCTAAGCTATCCGATGCTGTTTTTAGTTGTAAACATCTTATACTCTGCAGCATATAAACCTAAAAAGCATGAAACAATTTCTTCTTGAAAACACATTGTAATCAATGTCAGCATTTGTTTTCGGTTCAGTTCAGTCAAACTAATCCACCTCTTAATGCCATCATTATGACTCCACGGCTATAGAAACCATCAATATTACACAGAAATGCAGTATGACAGGGCGTTGCATCACAGACAGGTAGCAAGAAAGAATGTAGCAAGACAGAATGCCATTACTAAAGCAAGAAACCCAATTAGGACAATTCAACAAGTCTCTTTTCACTGTAGCCACAGCTGCCATACATACATCATCTCTAGCAGAAACATAAATATGAACCTAATTAAATGACAAATATTAAAACGTTTAAATAAAATGCATTACTCACCAAAACTTATTTGTACGCAAAGTCCATCCTCCTTTCTTTCCTCAAGAAGAGTTGGATTACTCTGTTGTACAGTTTATCTGTGCGGTTCAGTTCCAACAATAAGTCCCTTTCTATCGCCATGGAGGCTAATGCTGAAAGTCGAGTCTGTCCAGTTGTGTTTCTGGAGTAAGTTTTAATTCGCTTCAGGGCGGAGAATGTCCGCTCGACAGAAGCAGTGGACACCGGGATGGTCACCGCCAAACATGCCAATGTGTACAGCTGCGCCATGCTCTCATCCAGATTTTTGTTCTGAAGGAAATCAAGGAGATCAGTGGGACTTTTCCCTTCAAAATCAGTCATGGCATACATTACAGTCAGTTCTGTTTTCAGCCGGGACAGATTGAACAGTGTTCCGTGACTCTGCGTTAAGCTGGAGAAGGCTGTGTGGGAATTTTTTCCGGTATGTCTTGAACTGCTGGGGGTCGAGGAGGGACAGAAACATCAATTGTTCGTGGTCTTGAAATCTATTCCGTATCTGGCAAAGAATGTTGTCCAGAACGTTGCTGTGGAGTTGGTGGTAGTGTGCGCGAACGTCTCCTTTTGCCGGGCCCCTCCGTGCACTCGGAGCGCTTGAGATGCACGCAGTGGCCTCGTAGATCTCATCAAACTGGCCCCTCGCTCGCTCAATGGTGTCACAAAACTCCTTCACCCTTGCCAGACAGAATTGTACATCCAATGTTTTGCTCTGAAGTATTGCAAAAAGCACATCTGAATGCTCAAAAATGCCATTAAATGTGTGAAGCAAAAAACAAAACTCAAAATCATCAAGACGTGCATTAAATCCATCAGCACAACGCAAAGAGTCCTCGTCGTAGTTATCGTGATGTTCCAGTATGTGGTCAAACAGCTCCTTTAGGGCATCTCTCTTCTCAAACACTGTACTGACCAATCTCGATGTGTATTGCCACCGCGTTGGTGCCACACGAGGAAGACGCCGCTGGCAAATATCGTCCAGTAGTTGCGTGCGCTTAGGGGATCTGGAGAAAAATGCAGCCAGGCCATTGAGGTGGGCAAAAAAGATCTTGCATTCTTTCAGCTTTGAGGCCCCTTGAGTCAGTACCAGATTCAGTCGATGTGCATGGCAGTGTATGAATAAGGCAATAGGAGCCCTCTCCTTAACTTTAGCCTGCACCCCATTTAGTCCAGATGACATGACCGCGGCGCCATCGTAACACTGTGCCACAACTTTATCCAGACATTCATATTCTTCCAGGAAACCGACAATAAGAGCAGCAATGTCATCGGCCTGCTTGCCACTAGTTACATCTTCAAATCTGACAAACCGCTCCTTGACACCTATGTCCGTCACATAACGCAGGACCAGTGCGAGCTGCGCTGCATTACTCGCGTCTGTCGTCTCGTCCACCATAACAGCGACAAACTGTGCTTTATTAATCTCCCTTTTTATCTCTTCTCCCATCACTTCAGCAATAGCACTAATCAGGTCATTTTGTATTTTGCCTGACGTCCCACAAAACACTTTATTAGTAGTCAGGTGGTAATGCAAGTCTGTGTTTTCAGCAAGGAAAGAAGGAAGCTCCAAATAGTTGCCTCTATTGGTGGATCCAGCACTTTCATCGTGTCCTCTAAATGAAAGTTCCTGTTTACCCAAAAATATGACACAATCTATCAGTCTTTTCAAGATTTCCCTATTTTTCTTCACCTTTTCGTTGTGGAGCTCCGTTTCCCTGCGCACTTGTTCGTTGAGCTGTAGATCCACTCGGGTTTCCCCAAAAGTTTTCAAAAGCACCGTTGCTTGTAAGTGTCCGGCCGTGCTTTGGTGTCTCCCTGCTGCCTTGGTTAGACAACTCAAGTTTGCAAACCCACTGTGGCTCCAAACACCAAGTCGATCATTTGCAAATAACAGGCATTCCCAGCAATACAATGTGCAGTGATCCTCGGAGGCTGTGAGCCAAGGGTACCGCTCGTAGTTGCTGACTTGAAAGTGGCGGACAAACCCTTTTCCCGGCTGGAACAGATTAGCTAGCTTCGGGGTCTGCCGACCGTTTTTCACAATGTCCAGTTTTTCTTGGAAAGACCGTCTTGAAAATGGTTTTGTGAGCATATCTGCGACCAAATCAATTTCTTCGCCTCCGTCAGCCATTGTGGGTTGTTAAAACAACTATTAAATTTACTCGCAAAATATTTTAACTGTTCTAACCAGTACCTCTCTGACCATCCAATCAAAGGACGTGAAAATGCCAACATCACTGGACGCCTGCTAGAAGGCCTCGGTGTTGCCAACTCGAAATCTGATTGGTTAAAGCAACAGCGTCATTGCCACTTACTTTAAGCTACAGACGCCAGCACTATCGATTCTGAAGGCGTCAAGGCAGATTTCTTTGACCCTGGCAACACATGATGGCTGAAATATGATTGGATAAAAGCTCTAACATAAACATACACTAGTGGAAGCAGCGCAACCAAGAGAAAAGCTATGAAATGAAGAGAATAGACTATTGGAAATAATTTAATACATATTCATGGTAAAAATTATATTAAAACATAAGTCAGTGATTCTGATGGTGTTTAGGCCAGCAGAGAAGGCCTTGCTGGCCCTGACAGCCCACCACTGGTCAACAGTCGTTATACATACATTATCACATTTTGTCTAACAAAAGAACGACAATAACTCACCTCAGCATTTATATTTGTCCCTTGATCTCTCTCGTGCGCAGTGTCTTTCAATTTAACAGTCAAAACACATCCATCTGCAGTGTTTCCCACAGAATCAGATTGTATTTGTGGCGGTAGCCTCCCCGGGGGGGGGGGGGGGGTAAACATTTAAGTACGTTTTCAATGTTTGTCCCTATAAAACAATAACCTAAAAAAATAATAAAAATATAACATTATTTGTATGGGCACAAAATAAAACATTTCAAAATAAGTAATAGGCTATCCGTGAACTTGCATTTACGTTTCAGCATAGCTGCAGAGATGCCGCCGGTACATGCGCTCTCTTTGATAACAAGGAAGCTGCTCGCGCCACTGAGGTGCAGACTGACCAATTAACAGCTCACAGAAAAGGCTATGGACCAATGACGGCAGCTCTACAGTCAGACCGTACGTATGCAGGTTACTCCCCCTACTCACTGCCACTCAAAGCAAAGCCAACAGAACTGAGTAGGGGGAGGCGGGACTAGTTGGTGGGAGAAAGAGTGCTATGCGGAGATGAATGAACGGAACGATATTTGTGTTTCCAAAGCGCGTTGAAAAAAACAACAACCTGGAATCAATTCGTGGCGCTCGATGTTGATTCTGTGGCGCTGCGCCACACAATGGTCTATGTATGGGAAACACTAATTTGAATACCTTTGAATGCCTGATTTTAGCAGCTTGCAAGTTATGGTAAAGTTAACGTTACCAGTGTGAACGTTGCGTTTGCACATAGTTATCATTGCCCTTAATTGCCTCGTCAAAATCTGATGGTGAAAAAAGTCTGCTTGTCACAAAACAAAATCTTGCTTGACTTATATTTAAGGGGAATGTAATGTTAATTATGTTATGTCACATTCGCCAACCTGTCGTTCTTTGAATTGTTCGCTATGTAAGCAAAATAATTCCATATTTCGTTCCAACCAGCCGTGGACAGACAGCAAAAGCACTAGTACTTGCAGCCATGCCTCTCATTCTGACTGTCACCATGAAAGCTGCAGTTGGCACGACCACTATGCCTGCAGAAAGTGCAAGCTGCGCTGCACACAAACACACACTTCCCTGCTGTCGCAAAATTCATTCTTAAATTATCGGTACTAATAAAATGGGGTTTAGTACCATTTTTAATGGCAGGGTATTGCGATACCTTTCTAGTATCGGTATATTGTGCAACACTATCATCAACTCATATTTTATTAATTAATGAAATAGAAAAATACAAAATACATATATTGAGCTTTGAAAGCTAGGAATTTAAGTCTAACCATTTTCTCTCAGGTGTGTCTGCACTGCTCTGCGATAAAGAGGCCGCTATTTAATCTGCCTCTTTATCACAGGCATCAGACGATGCTGACCAATTAATCGGGCTGATTATCTGGCATTTTGAGATAACTACTCCAGTCTTATTTGTGTTCAGTTGCAGGAAGTTGGAAGCCATCCAGTTCTTAATGGCAGCAAGGCAGCAGTGCAGAGAATCCAGATTGTTACGATTTTCAGGGCTAAAGAGACAAATGAGAATCATTGGTGTAACAGTGGGGCAACAGATACAAACTAAACAAAATAAGGCAGTGAAGTTGAAGAACTAAAGTTGTCTAACGGTGACTTTGAATACTTTGTTTGATGTGTAAGATGAAAACCAGTTAAGAGCAGTTTCACCTAGGCAAACCCAGTTCCTGAGTCTATTTAGTAGAATTGTATGATCAACTGTATTGAAGGCTTCACGCTTCCGCAAGTCCAACAAAATGAGGATAATGAGATGACCAGTGTCCGCATTAGGATGTCATTTGTTACGCTGGATCTGGCTTTTTCCGTACTTTGAAGGAGAGGCTGAAAACAGGCATTTAAATTAGTCTGGGACCATGCCAGATAGAAGACATATTTACAATGCTAAGAACCCAAGGGGCGATGACTCCAAAAACCTCTTTGAACACTAGGAAGGAAGAATATCAGATTTACAAGTGGTGAGATTAGTATTGGACACAATGTTGACCAAATCTCAAGGGTAATGGAGTAAACTCATCTTAACAGCGTGGTTGAGGGAAATACAGGAGCAGGAGTAATTGAAGTTTACTATTTTTTCAACAAATTCTTTAAAGGACAATTCCGGCGCAAAATGAGACCATAACACACCGAGTTGGACCGTTCTCTGGGATCAGTTTTCATTCTAATCGAATGTAACCAAAGTTATCGAAAACCGCTAATTAGCTTATAACGCTAGCTGTGGGGGTAGCATATTTATGTAAAATAAATCGCAGTTCTATACCACTAACAAGGCTCAAAATCGCACCACATTACATGCACTACATGTAAAACGAAGCATTGAGAACTTTGTAAGTGTACAAACAGTTTATTAATAAAGTTTAGAAAGCCAGTGCCTTCACGAAAACAAGCGGGCGCCATCTTTGGAAACCAGTCACGACCAGTTGAGCGACGATTATAGCGTCTCATTTTCTTCTTGCAGCCGGGAAAAGCACAAACACGAACCATCTTTCTTCTCTTCTTCTCTTTCTTCTCTCTCTATGCACACGCACTGTTCACACTAACCCATCTTCACTTATTAAGTGGATAAATTTATTTAAAAACCACGTTAAGGTTCATCCAGAAAACATTTTTACATTTACAAAGGAATTTTCAAAACAAGGTATAATTTTAAACAAAAACAGATTGTACATAATGTATGTATAAAATGTGAACATGCAAGTAGTAATGTATTACAGCAGATCATGTTAACCATTACCTTACAGTCCTACAGCTAACTACCACTTCGCTTCTACAGAAGATGGTACACCCAATGATCTACAATGGAGATTCCATTCTCACGCATCTTCATCACTGTTCAAGCTATCAATCCAATCCGGGTTGTTACTGTCTATCGGCGCAATGAATTCAAATTGAGATACCATGGTTGTGGACAATTTGGTTATACAGGCTTTTATGCGTGCAATTATTACTGCCAGACTTAATAATATTATTAATAGGGCTACACAACCTGTCCGTCTGGGTCTAAAAGCCCCGTCTGATTTCTGGTATATATTATGCAACGGCTTCTGTTACATTTATCGATGTGGCATACACACGCAATAGTCCCTTCTTCAGGTTCATAATAGAGTTAGCGTTTACCCCTGAACGGGGTTTTAATCTGTGTTATGGATGGGACTATTACATTTTGGTTGGTGATAAAATAATTTTGTTGTGAGAGTCAAAGATTAGTAGCAATGGAATTACAAGTACAACCTAAGGAAAACACGCCCCAGATGGTTTGTATCCCGCATCCCATCCTCCCGACGGGGTGCTGTGGTCTGTGGTTGATGATGATTCTGGTCATGTCTCTCCCCAGGCCAGAGAGAGATGGGTTGCGGTCCTGGAGATGTGACGATGGCTGGAGAATACCAACACGTGACCTGGTTTCAGTGTTGGGGTGAAGGGCTGTGTCAGGCAATCCCTACTGCTTTTGGATGTCACGCTTCACTGAGGCAGAGACTGTAGTTTTACTATTAGAAACTATCCCTGCCTTCTCAGACTTCCCCTAGGCTTGGATTACCTTTGAAATATTAACACTAGACACCCTCCTGGTCCTCCGTCGTCGTCCTTTGTAGTCAGCTATGGCGCCCGCCGGCTAGTAGCTGGCGTGGATCCAGGTAGCCCTCTCAGCAACCTTGGCAGCTGACGAGGTGATCAATAGGAACTGAAATGGACCCAACCACCATGGTGAGTTCCAGGCCCATCTCCGATGGTCCTTAACCACAACCCAATCTGCCGGTTGTAGGTGTAGTTGCCCCTCCTTGGACGGTGGCAAGGCCTCCTTCACCTGTGAGTGGATAGTTTGCAGAGTTCGGGAGATTAATACAATAATCATGCTGTGATGAAACAGTTTGGTGTTCATATTGCTGTTGTGTGGTGCACCTGTCCCCATCAGCATCAGTCTCCCTGTCAGGACTTCGCTCATGGCCCAGACCTTTGGTCTGGGCCATGAGCAGGACTTGCCACTAGTCCTGCTCATGGCCAGCAGGACTAGTGGCAAGACTTGTACCCACGGCATATCTGTATCTGTAGTTGCTTTGGCCAGTTTGTTGTTGGCCATTCTCCCTTTCCACTGCTTCACCACTTTGGGGATGCTACGCTAAATTCTTACATACTGGGACAACTGTTGGATGGCTTCGTACACAAAATGTGAACCATTGTCACTAGGCAATGTCTTTGGTATTCCCTGCCTTGGAATGATTTCTGTAATTAGAGGCTTAGCGACAGCTGCAGAAGCAGCCGCTTTAGTGGGAAACACCCCAACCCACTTGGAGAACATGTCTACTATTACTAAACAATATTTCTTTCCCTCACATGCTGTTAACTATAAAATCCATCATGTGATCAAATGACAATGATGTGGACATCAGCTGTGTCATCTGTATGGTGGAGGCATGTGGGGCTTTGGCAGCACCCTCATTTCCCCTGGACACCAAGTCCGTGGCTCCTTTGTGTGCTTAGGTTAGCAACCAAATGTGAGTTATTAATTTGCTTTGCAGGAAACCTTGCGTCTTCCACAAAGTACCAACATCATGAACAACACCAAAAGCATACCTGCTGTCTGTATAGATGGTAACTCGTTTACCCTCTGACAGTACACATGCTCTGATAGCGGTGTGGCAATGAGATCTACATGTGGTGTGCCCAACTCCTCAATGGTGGCCATGCAGTCATGTGGTTCCCCATCTTCGGGGGTGGGTGGATTCAAAACAGCACACCTGCGTAAAGTAATGTTCGGCATGGCAAGCAATACATTATGGTACGACAAGAATCGTGCTGCCATTAGGTGTGATGTGTTTTAGATGAAACCTCATGAGGTACAAGCAAAGTTAATGGCATATAACCCACCAGCCCCCTATTGGCAGTAACTGCCATTGGTGCCGCTGCAACCACCTTCAAACAGTGTGGTAGCCAATGGTGCGCATGTTGCCCCCATACTCTTGCAATAGTTCTGAAGTCATGTTACCATTATGCTTGCCCACAGTCTGTGTAAATGGTCCAGTAACCCCAAGGTTGTTGAGACCATAAGGGTCTGTTTAAGTCGTCCAAAAGCAGCAATCGCCTCTGTTGTCCACGTCACTGAGTCAGTCAAAGTCAGGCCATGGCCATGTGTGTTGTCCTGTCGAGGCTGGGCTAAATTTGCATAATCTGGTATCCACTGCCTACAGTAGCCCATCATTCCTAAGAAACCTATCATCTCTTTTTTAGTAACTGGTTTGGGCATAGTCTGGATTGCCTCTATCCTGTCATCGCTAAGGGGCTTGCCGTCCCTTTACCCTTTGCATTATAAATTGTAGTTTTGCTAAACTTGCCTTGTGGCCCTGATCGGCTTAGTACTGTAATAAAACAATAGTGTCCCGTTCACATACAATGGGTTCAGGAGAACATACCATGAATTAGTCTACATATTGAATTAATGTACTACCCCCTGCGAGGACTAAATGAGCCAAATTGTCGAGCAGCGCTGCAGAGAAAATAGCTGGTGATTCACAATTCCCTTGCGGCATCCTAGTCCACGTATATGATTTACCATTAAACTGAAAAGCAAACCAGTATTGGCTTTTTGGATCGTTATACTAAAGAAAGCGTTTGCTAAGTCAACCACAGAAAACCATTTACTGACCCCAGTTACCTGTGTTAATAGTGTGTGAGTATCTTGAACAATGGGTGTTCTTGGATGCACTGCATCATTTACCTTTTTCAAGTCTTGGACAAACCGCCATTGTGTTGGTTGCCCCACAATGTGTGCCTTTTTCACTGGGAATATTGGGGTACAACATGGAACTGTCACACCGACATCCAACAATGAGTTGAACACAGGTATAATACCATCAATCACCTCTTGGCGTAACCAGTGGTTAATTTGTAAAGTGGGAGGTCCCGGAACGCAGAGGGGGGGTGGATCCGGCGGCTCATTACAGGGGTTAGAGGTAATGGAACAAAAAAAAAGACACTGCCTACGTAGCTTCTTTGACTAAAAGAAATCTAAACAACGATGTTTGTACATCAGCCAATGTATATTTTTGTTTCAGAACGAGGTAACACTGCACCGCATGAGTGAGGAATGTAAAAAATAAATAAATAATACACTGCAATATTTTCACAAGCGGCAATCCGACTGTCGGTTAAATTAACGGAAAATAAACCAGGGTTCTGAATTTCTGAATTTGGAAATAATACCTTGAAAAAGTCTTGAATTTTGATATCTGGGTCTTAAAAATTGTGCTGTATGTAACTTATCTGTATCGCATTTCTCATCAAAAGTTTAATTTGTCAACCACAATTATTTAGATCAAATAACGTAAATGACGATGGATAGATAGATAGATACGAACTTTATTCAAATTCAGTTGTCATAGCAGCAATGGTACATATAGTGCAATTACCTAAACAGAGTAAATGAAAACAGCCAATAACAGAACGCAACGCAGCCCTGGGGACAATTCTCTCCGAACACCGACTGATTCACACTCCACTGTTGTTTGTGGTTTGTGTGTTTGTGTTGGGTGCTGTTAGCGCGAGTTAGCGCTGTTTTCTTCTTTATTTGTAACAGCGGTTGGCATCCAGCTTATTGGTGCATTACCGCCACCTTCTGTTCTGGAGTGTGAATCATTTTTATTTTATTTGTATTTAACCTGTACAGGAGTACTATGGACTGCTATTTTGTTAATAATAATAATAATAATAATAATAAATCAGTCTTGTATAGCGCATTTCTAGGACCCAATGCGCTTCACAACAAAAAATAAAAGGAAAAGGGCTAAAAAAAAAAAAATCATATGAAGTAGGCGATTTTAAATATGTGAGTTTTGAGGAGTGACTTGAAAGAATAAATGGAATTGTTGAATAAACGAATATGCTGAAATTCAAGGATTTCATTTTTCTTTGCCGGTAGGGATGTGAAATAGGCCGAGAAATAGGTATTAATTTTTGATATAAATGGTCTTAAAAAGGTCTTAAAAAGACTTGAATTTGACTTGAAGAAACCTGTAGGAACCCTGATAAACTTGCAAACAATACAGCAACATGCTTGTGGGAATTAGGCTATGTTTTCATTAATCATTATAGCACACAAATTAAACCATAGACCACCCAATAATCAATAATCAAGCACAGCATGGAATAATGTATTCCTACCATCATTTGTCCAATATTGCCCATACAGCAGCCATAGAGCCCCAGGCCTCCATACTCCTGCTTCTGTCTCTGCACCTCGTGTCCAGTGCAGTTCTATGTCCTTTCGCAATCCATAACCTCACGTAGGGAACGGGGTTGAACCGGGTAAGCGGCGGGCCGACAAGGCAAAGGAAGAGTAGGGAGGAGATGGTTGAAGGGAGCAGAGACGCCCTGTTATCTGAATAGATTAAATTCATCTGGGAAAAGCCTCTCTCACACACAGCATGGAATAATTTATTCCTACCATCATTTGTCCAATATTGCCCAAACAGCAGCCATAGAGCCCCCGGCCTCCATGCTCCTGCTTCTGTCTCTGCACCTCATGTCCAGTGCTGTTCTATGTTCTTTTGCAATCCATGACCTCACGTAGGGAACGGGGTTGAACCGGATAAGCGGTGGGCCGACAAGGCAAAGGAAGAGTAGGGAGGAGATGGTTGAAGGGAGCAGAGACGCCCTGAAAAGCCCCTCTCACACTCAGAACTTGAGATGGGGACAGTGTTGACAGCAGCCAAGAAGTCTTTCAGTTCATCTGGGATGAATGTCGCATTATTGTCATGGCATTGGCCTACTGCTCTGTCCACCGTTGTCTTCACGACATTCCTGATTTTCTGAAACCTTTGATTGTTTTGGCTCTGACTGGCCACTGACTTTGAAAAAGTTAAGTAAACTTTGTTTTCTTTTTGACATGATTGATATGAAGCTAACTGCAATCCAACCAGCGCAAGCGCATGTGTCACACCTCTCGTCTCCCCCCCCCCCCCCCCCCCCCTCCCCCCTCTCTTAACCTGAAAATTGAAACAAATCGAAAAACACATTGAAAATGCAAACACAAGATTTTTGAGGAACTTAAATGGGGAATGAAGACTAACAAGACATACAGTATAACAACATTGAACACTGCACACAACAGTCGTTTTTCTTTTTTTTGGCGATTTATTTTTCAGTGACATGGGAGGTGGCGGATCAAAAAAAAAAGGTTCTGGATCCAACGTCGGAGGTGCCGGAACATGTTCTGGCTCAAATTAAGCCCTGGGCGTAACCTGTATTGGCGTTGCCTCAGCCTGTAGGTTGATTTGGGAGTCACCACTAGTGGCTCGACATTCTTTATTGTCCTTTTCCTCATTTTGAGCAATGTCTTGCCCAGTGGCCCATGGCGCCGCAGTGGTAGCAAGCATTGGTGTTCCACCGTCCCTGTACTGTGCTCTTTCCCTGGCCCACCCTGGTCTTGCTGGTAGTGGATAAGCTTGGCTCTCTCCAGGGCCTCCAGTTGAGCGAGTTGACGTCTCTTTTATATCGTCTCTCTTTTAAGCCAGGTTCGGGTAGAGGCTGGGCAGGTTAGCGGTGGTGATGGTGTTGTCATATGACTGAGGAAGTGATGGGACATTTGCACTTGGTCCGCTGGTGCAGTCCAAGTCCGGATCTATATCACAAGTGACATTATCTGTCCCTAGCTGATTTAGTTTTTTCTCACTTACCCACAAATAAAATGCATGCCAACATGTTTTAACATTTACATTTACATTTAGGGCATTTAGTTTAATTTAATTGTACGTGTGATGCTGTTATAACTCTGAGAACTGTGCGACTGTTACTGTCTAATAATAAAACTGTTTATTACACTTTATTTTTATAATGGTCCTACAGTTGCTGTGTTTACTCGATTACATGAAGCAGGCATACGAAGGCCAAAAAAAAAACCGTATCGTGCACCCCCCCCCTCCCCCAATTTGGTGCCGGCAGGTAAGGTTGGCCCTATCCGCCGTCTACCACCACAAGTATGTTTCACACCTGTGGGAAACACTGGACCATTTCTAACAAGTGTTAATGTCGATTCCAACTAGATCAATGCAATGATAAGGATTTAACCACCAAGCACGTAACCGGCATGCCTGCGGTTACGTGGATGGTGAGTACCTACTAAAGCGTGCTGTCATTAATGCACAACAAAGAAAGTCAAGTACTGCCATCACTGCTCTAATTGTCATAGTAATACGCGTGTTTTTTTACCGGCGGTGAGGGATGCCGTCAAACTGAAGGAGTTCTGTAGGACCTTTTTGGCCTGTGGGACTCCGGAGGCAGCAGGCAGGTACCGGCAGGCCAAGCGGAGCGCAGCTGCGGCGGTTGCTGAGGCAAAAACCCGGACATGGGAGGAGTTCGGTGAGGCCATGGAGAACGACTTCCGGACGGCTTTGAAGAGGTTCTGGACCACCATCCGGCATCTCAGGAGGGGGAAGCAGTGCATCGTCAACACTGTGTATGGTGGAGACGGTGCGCTGCTGACCTCGACTCGGGACGTTGTGGATCAGTGGAAGGAATACTTCGAAGACCTCCTCAATCCCACCGACACGCCTTTCGGTAAGGAAGCAGGGCCTGAGGACTCGGGTGTGGGCTCTCCTATCTCTGGGGCTGAGGTCGCCGAGGTGGTCAGGAAGCTCCTCGGTGGCAGGGCCCCGGGGGTGGATGAGGTCCGCCCGGAGTTCCTTAAGGCCCTGGATGTTGTGGGGCTGTCATGGTTGACACGACTCTGCAGCATCGCGTGGGCATCGGGGGCAGTGCCTCTGGATTGGCAGACTGGGGTGGTGGTCCCTCTTTTTAAGAAGGGGGACCGGAGGGTGTGTTCCAACTCCTCAGACTTCCTGGTAAGGTCTATTCGGGGGTGCTGGAAAGGAGGGTCCGTCGGATAGTCGAAGCTCGGATTCAGGAGGAGCAATGTGGTTTTCGTCCAGGTCGTGGAACAGTGGACCAGCGCTACACCCTCTGCAGGATCCTTGAGGGTGCATGGGATTTTGCCCAACCAGTCCACATGTGCTTTGTGGACTTGGAGAAGGCATTCGACCGTGTCCCTCGGGGAGTCCTGTGGGGGGTTCTCCGGGAGTACGGGGTATCGGACCCGCTGATACGGGCTGTCCGCTCCCTGTATGACCGGTGTCAGAGCTTGGTCCGCATTGCCGGTAATAAGTTGGACTTGTTTCCAGTGAGGGTTGGACTCCACCAGGGCTGCCCTTTGTCACCGATCTTGTTCATAATTTTTATGGACAGGGTTTCTAGGAGCAGCCAGGGCCTTGATGGGGTCCGGTTTGGTGACCTCAGGATTGGGTCACTGCTTTTTGCGGATGATGTGGTCCTGTTGACTTAATCAGACCGTGACCTCCAACTCTCGCTGGACCGGTTCGCAGCCGAGTGTAAAGCGGCCAGGATGAGAATCAGCACTTCCAAATCCGAGTCCATGGTCCTCGACCGGAAAAGGGTGGAGTGCACTCTCCGGGGCGGGGATGAGATCCTGCCCCAAGTGGAGGAGTTCAAGTACCTCGGGGTCTTGTTCACGAGTGAGGGGAGGATGGAGCGGGAGATCGACAGGCGGATCGGTGCGGCGTCATGCGGATTCTGCACGGATCCGTCGTGGTGAAGAGGGAGCTGGCAAAGCTCTCGATTTACCAGTCGATCTTCGTTTAGTGTTGCACCTATACCGATACTAGTATCGGGAGGGGCCCCGATACCGCACTAAAATGCTGGCATCGGTATCGACGAGTACGAACAAATAATGCGCCGATGCCATTTACAGATACTAATATGAAACTTGGAACGCAGCGCCTATTGTGTCTTTCTGTGCGTTCACACCGAAAGCGCACAAAGAGGAATCCACCTTGTCCACTCCACCTAAGTCGCTTTTGTCGCTTTTGTCTCCCTTCAGAATGTTCGTTCTTGCTTTTTTTTTTTATTTAAAGGGCCAGCGCGCCACACGCGCTAAACACCACCACGCAACTACTGCTGTAGCACAGCCCATTTACCGACATCGTTGATCACGGAAAGTTACTTGATAAAGTCATTAAAAACAGAATTACTCTGATTGGCTGGAGAGTGTAGGTTAAAAAGTGTTTATTTACACCATCTTTGATTTACACCTAGGAAAGACGTTGACGCTATGAAGACGCTATGGCCACGTTGCTTGGCAACGCCTGCATACGGGAGATATTAAATAGTCTGCTCGACTTGTAAAAATAAAAAAACCCTCACGATTTCAACTCTAAAACACATTAAAGTATTATTAATTGATTACATATTTCATTCTTTCGTAAGTGACCATGGTACTTCGCGGAAGCAACCCTCCGCTTCGCGTCGGACGGTTCACGCCTCCGCGTCGTCCATTCATTTCTGTTAATGGACACCTCGTCGGGTTACTCCCCAATCATATTTACGGAAATGATCATCCCAAATAAACACCGACTTTGCCAAATGTAATGTTGTCAAATCATAGAGGACATCATAGAGGACATCATAGAGACATTCTCTCCCTTCACTCACTGCACTCACTGCAGTTATTTTTGCCACTGCTCGTTTTAGTTTTTTCAATGTGGATTTTGGAGTTGTAACTTGTTGTCATAGGACACCTTTTATTTATTTTATTTTATTTATTTTACCCTGGCTGCACTTAGAGGAGTGCACATCAGCCTAGACCTTACAGGAGGAAGTAATTTCTTATTGCAATTCTGATTTGTTCTTACCTCAGATAGGCCTTAATGCCATGCACTCTCTACCTCATATGTATATTATTTCTTATTTTAATTTAATTTAACTTCTTGTTGCACTACGATTTACATGTTGTAATTACATGGATATTGCACTATTTTGGCATATTCAATTATTGTCACCCATAACAGGTAGGCAATACAAAAGTTCTTCTGGATTTACTGTGTATTCCTGACCAAGCCAAGATAGCAATGATTTTACATCCAAGTGAGTATGCAGTTCTTTAGTATTAGAAGAAAAAAAGCTTGTATATATATATATATATATATATTTTTTTTTTTCTCCAAACGGCGTGGTATCGGTATGGTATCGGTATCGGCCGATACTGCACAGCCGGGTATCGGTATCGGTATCGGGGGCCAAAAAATGGTATCGGTGCAACACTATCTTCGTTCCTGCCCTCACCTATGGTCATGAGCTTTGGGTAGTGACCGAAAGAACAAGATCGCGGGTGCAAGCGGCTGAAATGAGCTTCCTCCGCAGGGTGGCTGGGCTCTCCCTTAGAGATAGGGTGAGAAGCTCGGTCATCCGGGAGGAGCTCGGAGTAGACCCGCTACTCCTCCGCGTTGAGAGAAGCCAGATGAGGTGGCTCGGGGCATCTAGTTAGGATGCCTCCCGGACGCCTCCCTGGTGAGGTGTTCAGGGCACGTCCCACTGGTAGGAGA
The DNA here is from genome assembly GCA_030340625.1 of Merluccius polli. NCBI lineage: Eukaryota > Metazoa > Chordata > Actinopteri > Gadiformes > Merlucciidae > Merluccius > Merluccius polli. The sequence goes on along the minus strand of JAOPHQ010001991.1, from coordinate 555,465 downwards.
CCCCGGGGAAGACCCAGGACACGCTGGAGAAACTATGTCTCTCGGCTGGCCTGGGAACGCCTCGGGATCCCCTGGAAGAGCTGGACGAAGTGGCTGGGGAGAGGGAAGTCTGGGCTTCCCTGCTCAGGCTGCTGCCCCCGCGACCCGACCCCGGATAAGCGGAAAGAAGATGGATGGATGGATGGATGGATGGATGGAATACGCCTTTTTTTTGATTTTATGAGCTGGTGTTGTACTATCCAATGTTGGGACAGTTTTGGCTGATCAACATAGACCCTGTTTACACCTGGCATTAACATACAAGTAGAAACAACCACCAAGATGCATTGTGATCCGATCACTCAAACCACTTGCCAAGGTGGCCTGGGAGGCATTCCACCACATATATGTTGTAGTGTAAACGCTAATGCGTCCCCGACAAGGACGTAACAGGACGATACGTCATCAATGCCGGACGTGATGGTTGCAATGAATCATTATTGAAAATGATTCACTGTTTGCCGTCAATAGAAAAGAGTAATTTGCTGGAGACATGTTTATCATTTACCCTATGATAAATGATAAACCCTATGATAATCTTCAAAAATGGTTTATCCCCTTTAGATGGAAGCCAGGGCAAGAACAGAAGTGGCCGGCTCAACAATGGCATTCCACAGGTGCCCCAACAAGCATCGTCATTAGCGCTGGATGGCCAACAGTGCTCCCTGCCTGTACATGCATACCGGGAACAAATCCTTCAGCTAGTAAATGACAACAGCGTGATTGTGGTGGTGGGAGATACTGGCTCAGGGAAAACTACACAGGTAGGATAGCAGGTGTAAACACCCACTACAAAATTATTTGCATCTAGTATGCTTTTACTAATCAGTCTATATACACTTCTAACCATTTCATCGATACAAGTCGATACGTTAACTGGTTGGGATTATCTCAGGGCTGTAGCCTGAAAGGGCCTATAGACGATATCCTGAACATTAATATAGCAGCAAACAACTATTGGCTATGTAGCGATATAGTGGAGTAATGACCAGATCCAATCCTGACCAGAGAATGAAGGCACACTCCCTCTGTGTGTGTCTTCTATTTTCTTTGTTTTGGTGTCTGGGCCGGCCGCGCATTCATGATAACCCACGCGCCGTGCATGAGATGAGTTAAAAAGGTAAAGAACACTCCCAATTGTTGTGATTTGAGATGCTGGTGCTCTAGTGCGACATCTTGTGGCTAAATATATAGTCTATAGCCCCTTTAAAGTCGATGAGTTAAGTCAAGTTAATCATGGGAAAGATAAAATAAATATTACAGGAGAACTATTGGTTCACAAGGAGACGTATTTCATGTTATATGTAATGAGAGAACATTAAAAAACTACTATTGTACTATGGACTATTGTAAAAAGATCTGGATGAGCTGTGCATGTTAACTTACTCATAGTAGGGCTGGGCGATATGGCCTTAAAATAAAATCTCAGATTTTTTCATACCACACCCAATTTAAGATTTTATTGATAAAAAAACAAACACCTACAAAAGGACAAAATTATTTAAAGTTTTGTATTGCAAGATAAGTAGTAGAAGTAGTATTAGTATGATAAGTTAGTATTAGTATGATAAGTAAGTTGTAGAAATACAAGTACGTAGTAGTATGATAGGCTACTATAATAAGTAGAAGTAGTGTATGATGCATAGTATTGGTATAAGTAATAGTTTTAGTATGATACGTAGTAGAAGTAGTAGGTTTGTTAGGGATGGTTAATGGTTTTTTGAATAATCTTTAAATGATAAAAAATTGAATAGTTTAAGTGACGATCTTCTTGTCTTAAAAATACAATAGTGTTGTTTTTTTTACATTAGAAAGATATTGGCTATTGAACAGATATTCACGCTCAGAATTACAGCGATATGATGTGGCAAACTAAAGACGCGATAACCCTTATGAGTCGTACAAAAAAATGTATTAGGCTATCATTTTCACTGCCGTCTCCAGCCATCATCCGCATGCTATGTTTGTTGACAAGATCAGTCACAGGCTGCGTTGACAGCTAGAACTTTATCAGCACCTGAAGCTGTTTGAAACTCAGGCCGCGAGTGAAAATCCCTTATTGAATATAAACAGAATCTGGTGAGTCAAATGAGTATTTGTGCAAATGGAAATTAACTTAATAGTTCATGTTGGAAAGACGTACTTTGTTAATAGTTCATGGTTAGGTAGCTAGCTATAGTTTCTGGTTAGGTAGCTAGCCCAAGAAAGTGCTTAAAAGACTATACCGTCTGGGTGATTAAACCATCGTAACCATCTCTCCTGGCTCCACTAAAACATCTGTTACCAATATTATTTGCCAAAATCACTTTGTTTTGCCTGTCATGTCCAGAGAGTCCAAAAATCAATCAAACTGTGTGTTTTAGGGGAGGAGCTTGCCATGCATTTTTGCATTGGGGTAGATGCTGAAAACACGATCATGTTTCTAATGTTTTCTGATGGTACCTCAGAATGTCCAAATGTAGTAGAAAACCTGTGTATATGTGGACTTTGGTGGCAGGACTTTGGTGACATGTATGCCATATCTCCCCTAGATCCCACAGTTTCTGCTAGATGACTGCAGCAGAAATGGGATTCCTTGCCGGGTCTTCTGTGCACAGCCCCGGCGGCTGGCAGCGATTTCTGCGGCAGAGAGGGTTGCGGAAGAGCGCGGGGAAAAAGTTGGTCAGACTGTTGGCTACCAAATCAGACTAGAAAGCAGGTAATTCAAATACAGTAAGGTTGGGCTGATTTCCGGTTTTGCCAGTCCGGTCCGGTGTATGAGCCTAACCTGATTTGATTTTATACAAACCGACTGAATCGTAGCCTAGATCCTACTTGCATTGTGTTAGCAACCGGCAACATGGAGATCAAATTTCAGTAGAGTGGGTGGGGGAGGGTGTGCGCATGCACGGCGCACGTTTTATTTGTTGACAAGACGAGACATGGCAGTTAGTCTCAAAGAAAACTAAAACTGCGCCAATATGGCAACATTTTGGATTTGAAGCCAATGAAAGAGGTATGCCGAAAAACAAAGATGAGGCAACCTGTAAACAGTTTCTCAAGTTGCACTAGGCCAAAGTTGTATTTGAGTTGAATGGTTGTTGTGAGAAATAAATCACAATGTGTCACTTAGTTGTTGATTGTTGATTGCTATACTCTCTTCTTCTTATTTAGTGTAGCACAGTGTAGGTGCATTACCAGCACCAACTCTGGAGTTGCTGCTAAGTCAAGTGCCACCTAGTGGTAAAATTCAGTATACCGCTCTGATCCGGTGTTGGGCTTAATATCAAACTGGTTTGAATTTTTTTACATTGACCCAACCCTAAAATACAGCCCTGTCCCAAATGTTGCAAATGAGGACAGTGGTTAAATGTTTCAATTTTAATGATAACTTTTTCTAGACCCTATTTTCCCATAATTGTGGATCCCAGGGACTAATGCGGACAACATTTGTTTTTATATTGGTCCAGATTTGAGCGAGAGGACTTCACCAGTCAGCTGCGAAACTGGCAGCAATGTAAAACTATAGTGCATTAGCGCCCAGTCAATGTACGTCCTCTAAAAGTGCTTGTATTGCTACTGACATGCTCAGATTTTTATTTAGATTTTTAAGTGTCTGACATTATGGAAAGGATCCCTACAGAGAAATAAAACTTTCACTTGATCCGGTCTGTTTGTAATTGTGTCTACCAAGTCTAGTCAAGGAGAGGTCAGAGCAAGACTTTTCCTTGGCGAGAGTAGTTTTTGGAGCTCTGTATGAATTGTTATGCTTCACTTATTTATCATCCAATTTGGAGGAAGTTGTAGAACAGATTCAGTAGGATAAATGGCTACAAGCTATCTCCCTTCCAGTGTTGGTAACGATTTTGAGTAGTTTGCTTCATTTTGGTCAGAATTCTGCTAGCTTTTGGATGCAGCACATGTGATAAAATAGGCTTCATGTCTGAGCTCGAACTACACATGCCACTACCGTTTCATGCTTAACGCTTCTGAAATGCTTGCAGTGTGGACAGCTGCGTTAGTAAAGGGTGCCGGAAATTTTAAAACGTGGCGTTGCCGTTAGGTTGCAGTAGCACAGGATTCCTGTTTTGACCATTATGGTTTTCATATTTAAGCAAGCTGCATACAATTAGCAATTCTTTCTGGCATGATTAAATATTGAAACTATACATTTATCTTTAATTTTAAATTTAATGGTTAAACAAATTCATTTTTATCCAACAGGGTCTCTCCTAAGACACTGCTGACATTCTGTACCAATGAAGTACTGCTCAGGACTATGATGGCTGGAGACACCACCCTGTCAACTGTAACGCATGTGATGGTGGTGAGCTTAAAATACGTGTTTATAATGTGTTAAAATAATGTGTTTTTATGACGGTGTATATACTTTTCTTTTTAATGTCCACCAAACTCTGGGGCTGAGGTTGCCGAGGTGGTCAGGAAGCTCCTCGGTGGCAGGGCCCCGGGGGTGGATGAGGTCCGCCCGGAGTTCCTTAAGGCCCTGGATGTTGTGGGGCTGTCATGGTCGACACGACTCTGCAGCATTGCGTGGACATCGGGGGCAGTGCCTCTGGATTGGCAGACTGGGGTGGTGGTCCCTCTTTTTAAGAATGGGGACTGGAGGGTGTGTTCCAACTATGGGGGGATCACACTCCTCAGCCTTCCTGGTAAGGTCTATTCAGGGATGCTGGAGAGGAGGGTCCGTCGGATAGTCGAACCTCGGATTCAGGAGGAGCAATGTGGTTTTTGTCCAGGCCGTGGAACAGTGGACCAGCTCTACACCCTCTGCAGGATCCTTGAGGGTACATGGGAGTTTGCCCAACCAGTCCACATGTGTTTGTGGACTTGGAGAAGGCATTCGACCGTGTCCCTCGGGGAGTCCTGTGGGGGGTTCTCCGGGAGTATGGGGTATCGGACTCCCTGATACGGGCTGTCCGTTCCCTGTATGACCATGTCAGAGCTTGATCCGCATTGCCGGTAATAAGTCAGACTTGTTTCCAGTGAGGGTTGGACTCCGCCAGGGCTGCCCTTTGTCACCGATCCTATTCATCATTTTTATGGACAGGATTTCTAGGCACAGCCAGGGCATTGAGGGGGTCCGGTTTGGTGACCTCAGGATTGGGTCTCTGCTTTTTGCGGATGATGTGGTCCTGTTGGCTTCATCAGACCATGACCTCCAACTCTCGCTGGACCGGTTCGCAGCCGAGTGTAAAGCGGCCGGGATGAGATTCAGCACCTCCAAATGGTCCTCAACCGGAAAAGGGTGGAGTGCACTCTCCGGGTCGGGGATTTGATCCTGCCCCAAGTGAAGGAGTTCAAGTACCTTGGGGTCTTGTTCACGAGTGAGGGGAGGATGGAGCGGGAGATCGACAGGCGGATCGGTGCGGCGTCTGCAGTAATGCGGACTCTGCACGGATCCGACGCGGTGAAGAGGGAGCTGAGCCGAAAGGCAAAGCTCTCGATTTACCAGTCGATCTATGTTCCTGCCCTCACCTATGGTCATGAGCTTTGGGTAATAACCGAAAGAACAAGATCGCGGGTGGCCGAAATGAGCTTCCTCCGCAGGGTGGCTATCTCCCTTAGAGATAGGGTGAGAAGCTCGGTCATCCGGGAGGAGCTCGGAGTAGACCCACTACTCCTCCGCGTTGAGAGAAGCCAGATGAGGTGGCTCGGGGCATCTAGTTAGGATGCCTCCCGGACGCCTCCCTGGTGAGGTGTTCAGGGCACGTCCCACTGGTTGGAGACCCCGGGGAAGACCCAGGACACGCTGGAGAGACTAGAAACCAGAAACCTGCCGTAACAGAGTCACACAGCTCTTATATTATATTTTACTTTTGCTGTCCACATCGCGGCAGCCCTATTTTGATATGTTAAATGGTGGTGCTGGAGCACGGTGGTGCAACAATACTATTACATTATTTTGGGGAGAACCCTGGCTTATGTGAAGTGAATTTCACAGGAAGATGTGTCTGATCCTACAAAATAATTGAAATCAATGGCAACCGTTAACCTCATGTTTGGTTTAATTACAATTGTCATGTCATCACATGCTGTGTAGTGTCACAGATGTGTATTATTGGGTCTGATTATGTTTGGCCCTTTGAGTTTGCTCTAGGGCATACTTTTATGGTTTGGGGCCACACCTAACAATCAGACACAATTCAGAGTTGTCGCATAGTACATACCAGCATTTCATTGATCACAACCTCCAGAGCGAAACAAATGCAAGAAATAGGCTTCGAACTGCCCAGCTGTGTCAGAAAAAAACGAAGCCCTGCGTTAAACAAATCCCAGCCAACAGCAGTATTGATAACTAGCCTAGCTCACTAACCAGCTGCTGTGATAATGTGTGACTTCGACTACGAGTATGATTTCTTCAAGGGAGAAACTTAAACCGAACCGTGTTTACTTGAGCCTGAATATACAGAAGAGGAAATAAAGATTTTGGATGCCGAACAGACCCGAGAAGGGAATCTGAATCAGCTAAGTCACTCGACTAGCCGGCTGGGGCTGAGGCAAGAGACCAAGGAGACTGGATTTTGGTGCAGGTGTGGGTCGAGTGAATGTAACTATACCCATAGTAAAGTCAAAAGCTGAGCAGGCATATGTTGCACGCCAACCAACACAGACCTTCATAATGCATTTGCACCAAACAACCACAATGCGCGACTGATGCCCTACTCATGTGATACTTCCTGTTATCCCATTTATAGTCCAATATACATGGACTTCTACGCCCCTTCCAACATGTATTTGGTAAAGGGCTAAACAGGAGGTGGACAAATTGAACTTGAAAAACCCGGCTGCTTCTTTATAATTAGCAGTATGGCAACATTCAGTTTTCCCTGTGAGTAATGAGAACATTGATTTTCTTTTTTCTGACTGATAGCTGACCCTCCTTAACTGATTATTAACCATTAACAGACAATATTAAAATGTACTATTTAGAATGGATGAATGGAAAAATGACCAATACAACAAAACTAATATAACAAAACAACCATTGAATCCTCCAGCGCCGGGACTGCTGTATAAATGTAGTATAGTATATTTAGGCATAATAGGCGATGTCCCGTGTAGTAAAACATTTTATAACTTAAAATAAATTGCAAATAGTAGCCACTAGCCAGACTTATTATAGTTATAGGCTAATGATCAAAAACAGGAAACTTGTAGTCACATTTTCAGACCTCAAATAGGCCTAAAATATAATTACCGGTCCAGGCCTACTGTAGTCCAAAGCATAACCGACAGCGTGTCTACTGGCTTTTATTCAGAAATAGCAAGATGTTGACATGCTGTGGGACAGGGGTTATTCTGGTTGCTGTTGTCTGTTGACTGTGAGACACGTGGTGGACAATACCTGCTCAAATGGTACCGATGCCCCAGAAAAGCAGAGATGGCGCCTCGGGAATTACAGCAAATCTTGGTCGACTGAAATGTTACATACTCTTTGACCAATTGATTGGTCGATGGGGGGGGATAAGAATACTGAAAATAGAACTAGGCCTATATTAGCTAGTGAACCTAGCATAAGAACTACTGAGGAATATACAAAATCGTCTAATTTAATAATAATGATAAAATGATGTTGTTTGATTGGTGCTTGTGTGGGAAATGCCAGCCTTAGCTGCTGAGAGTATGTGTTGCAGAGAGGTGGATGCCATCTGGGCACTGGTGGAGTATCTCACCCCCAGAGAGGATATACCTTGCCTGACACTGCCCCCAGGCTTTGAAGCATGCTGTCTAGGTTTCTAAACATAGAAGTCATTGCTTTTAAATCATAAACTTGATCTTTTATGTTAAATTGACTTTATAATAGAATAATAATAGTACATAGTACAGCTAAGTATTTACTGTATAGTAGATAAATAGCAAATTGGAGACAATATTAAAACAATCTTAAATGTTCAGTTTCTCTATTACAAGTTGCCCATATTTAGATCACTACCTATATCACACTTATAATGCTATTCATAATACGATTATCAATATTGATAGTTTCCCTATCCCCAATAGGGTTGCAAATTGTGTGCATTTACCATAACCGATAGTTTAACATGTTAACAATCAATCGATTAATCATTAATAATTAATAAGACTAGCACAAACTGCCCTTCAGGTGTTTCTAACTTTTTATCTTAACTCATCCCCCTGATCCTTCTGGCCCCCACCCTAGCCCTACGCATTTGCCCTTCACCTAGCTTCACACTGATCTTCCTTACTGAATTACAATCAGAATAATGAAACTTATTGCCAGACAGATGGATGCAAGCAACACCAACAGAACATCAAATAATGCACAACAGACACAAAATCCCACATTAGCATAAATCAAAAATCTCCATAACACATTAAGTGGTTGGTGCCTATATGTTCAATGTAATAATCTTATTTATGATCATTCTTATGATTGTACATGTACAATCTATATAGGATAGAGTAGGATGCAAAAATAATGGTAGTTCAAACGAGTTGTAGCAGCTTGTAAAAAAAACTCTTACCAGGAAATGGTTATCACAGGAGAGGCCAACTTTACATGCATGGATGGAAATTGTAATGGACATGTACAAAATGAAGAAAACAGCATTTTAATCATTTCACACTGGAAAAACTGGGCCCCTTAGGCTTGATTGTATTTTCCAAAATCAATGATTATGTTGTAAAGAAAAGAGCACAAACTTTCAAGTTTCAAGATTCAAGATGTTTATTGTCACTCGGGTTGTACAAGTACACTTGTGTGAAATTCTTTGGCTGAGAGGCTCCATTACAGAAACAGTAAAAAGTATATATAGGACAAATGAAGGCAGCGTATAAAAAGCATTAAGTGTAAAAATATAAAACAGTACCTTAACCCAATAACAAATGGCAATGGAAGGTGCAATTACAATCAAAAGGTGCATATAAAACACAATTTATAAATAATAGATGCAACAAAATGTATGAATGGAAGTACAGGTGCATATACAATAATGGATCAGATATTGCACTTTTTTGTATATGGTGCCTTTCAGAATGTTGTCTTTGTCACCACATCCATTTTGTAGGTTAGGGAAGATCGTTGAAATCAAAGTTTTCTGATCCTTCACCAAGTATCCTAGAAGAATCTGGACCTGAACTTCACTTTCCCCGTGTTGAATTTTGCCTTCCCCCAAATCAAGGAGATAACTGGAGAACTCCTTTTCAGCCTCGTCCGTCCTCAGGTTAACCTTTTAGCTTGTGCTCCTGCATGAGGGGAGGGAGGGGTGACTGGAAGCAAGAACTGACTAAAAAAAAAGCCCAGAAGAATCCCAATAGGGGGAAGTTTCGAAAAAGACCCAAATATACCCTATGCATATGCCCATTCATTATTTTTCTCACGCGGATAGGAAAAAAAATGTACCTTCAGATATCACCATGAAAATAATTGAGTTGATTACTTACATCAAGACAAACAAAAAATGTATTACAAGTGTTTTTAAATTGTTTGTTAACATGGGCAAACTGGGCATAATCTAATTACGTATGTGCTAATTTGCATAAATAGGCTACCACAACGGATCTAAACATCGGATATAGCCAGGTGAAAATGTCTTGTTGAATCTTGTTGACATATAACAGTAAAATACTTAATGTTAAGGTCTGAATGGAACCCATTCAGGCTACCCATGAGCATTAATATATAGAGGCAGGAAGAAGTACTTTAAACCAGCCTTTATTAATTATAATTGCAGAGATGGGGTTTTGGGCTGGGTCCATGGGACTGTTTCTGGGGGATGAGTCTGAGGGGAGAACAGGAGACAAGGGTAAGGAGAATGCAGAAGAAAAAAGGGCTAATAAAAAGTGGCTATATCAAACAATCAAATTACATACACAATGCACCACTAGAGAATCTCATCTTCATTCTCGTCACAGTCCATCTGCATTGAGTTTGTGCAGCTCACTCCCCTGCAGTGTCCACAGGCCGGGGTGCACTCTATATTGTTTTTCTTACAACTGAATTTCAGGGTGCTGCAGTCAGACTTGCAGCTGCACCTTATGACCTTCATAAGCTTCTCAGGAGCAGGAGGTAGGGTTGTCTTAATCGGCACAAATCCCTCGCCACACTTGTGCCATCCCCACTCCATAGGACAAAGTCCATCTGTAAGATAAAATACACTTTATGAACCCCCATGCAGGAGATATTGATATTGTCACAGCAGCAATGAAGTGCACAAGATACAAAATTACACAATAAACATAGAACTTTAATCAGAGTTTCAGTCAAATGTAAATGTACCAGATGTTGATCTCTTCCATTCTTGTACTTGTAAGTACACTCGCAAGCTGTGGTACTTTGCTGCTCCTGATGTTGGTGGTAAGACCTGTGGCTGAATGTAAGTAGAACTGGATACCACCTTCTTACAGAACCGATGATATCGGAGGGAGTCCAGAGTGTGGATCTTCCATTGTAGAGAATCACCATAGCTTTCTCTCCTGCTTCTGCTACATCATCTTTAGAAGCTAAATGTTCATAGAACACCTTGGCTTTCCTCGAAACATGTCACTTTCAATGAAATTCTTGAGCGATGCTCCCTTCCCAATCCCATTAAGGCGAGATGTAGTGTCACATCCCAGAAATGCATGTAAGAACAAGATATGTCTACAAATGCCTGGGCCGAGCCGTTCTTTTGTAGCCTTCATGTTCCACATGTAAGGCTTCTTTGTGTTCCTCCTTGACTCACTACAGAGGAACAGATCATGGGAATCCATGGTATGGTAGCAGAGAAGGACTAATTTTGTGTAATCCCCTATTAGCACAGTGTTGTTGATGGTAGCACATTGCACAGCTTACTGCACAATCAACAGATCTCCATCTCCTGAGGCATGGTAGGTCTCACAGTTTGTCTTCTGTAGCTCTCCACTTAGCATGGAAAGGAATAGGTGTTTACTCTGCCTGTTTGCCAAGAACTCTTCCTTCTTCATTGTGAGCATCATGTCGGCTGTAAATGTCACTGTAGTTCATTGTGGTTCATTGTAGTTGAGTTGACAGTTGACAACAGAATGAATGACATGGTGACATTTGTTGTACAGAGTAATAATAATGCATTTTATTTCAAGGCGCCTTTCTGGCACTCAAGGACACCATACAGAAACATAGTAAAACACAAGAAATAAACAAGCTATAAGACAAGTTAAAATACAAACAGTAAAAATAAGTTAAAAATTAGGCAGAGCAGATGGGGTCACAGGGAGAAAGCAGTTCTGAACAGATGGGTTTTGAGGGTGGATTTGAAAAGGTGAAGTGAGTCCATGTTTCTGAGCTGGGGTGGAAGTGAGTTCCAGAGCCGGGGAGCAGAGCTTTCAGCCGCTCTGCTCCCCATGGTGGTAAGACAGGCAGAAGGAGCAGTCAGGTGGATGGCGGCAGATGATCTGAGGGTACGGGAGGGAGTGGCAACATGGAGGAGGTCAGACAGGTAAGGAGGGGCGAGGTTGTGAATAGCTTTGAATGTAAACAGGAGGATCTTGAATTCGATACGATGTTTAATGGGGAGCCAGTGAAGCTGCTGCAGGATGGGGGTGATGTGGTTGATGGAGGGGGTTCTGGTGATAATGCGGGCAGCTGAATTCTGAACCAGTTGAAGCTTATGGAGGGATTTATGAGGGAGACCAAAGAGGAGGGAGTTGCAATAGTCCAGGCGAGAAGTGACAAGGCTGTGAACAAGGATTGCAGTGGTATGGGGGGTAAGGGAGGGGCGGAGGCGGTTGATGTTGCGCAGGTGGAAGTAGGCAGACCGAGTAACGTTATTGATGTGGGATTGGAAAGATAATGTACTGTCGAGGATGACACCCAGACTCTTAACCTGAGGGGAGGGGGAAACAGAGCAGTTGTCAATGATGAGAGGGAAACTGTCGGTTTTGGATAGTGTTGATTTGGTACCGATGAGAAGAACCTCAGTTTTGTCACTGTTAAGTTTGAGAAAAATAGAAGAGAACCAGGATTTGATCTCTGTTAGGCAGTTGGTAAGGGAGGTGGGTGGGAGGTTGGAAGTGGGTTTACTGGAGAGGTAGAGCTGGGTGTCATCCGCATAACAGTGGAAATTGATGCTGTATTTACAGAAGATATTGCCAAGGGGGAGAAGGTAAATGATGAATAGAAGGGGCCCCAGGACCGAGCCCTGGGTCACACCTGAGGTGACAGTGGAAGGATGGGATGTGTGGGATTTGAGCTGAACGAACTGAGTGCGGCCAGAGAGGTATGACTTAAACCAGTCCATCGTAGTGTGGATGATGCCGATGGAGGAAAGTCTATTGAGGAGGGTGGTGTGACAGATGGTGTCGAAGGCCGCACTCAGGTCGAGGAGGATGAGGATTGTAAGTGAACCAGAATCAGGTGCCATGAGGAGGTCGTTGGAAATTTTTATGAGAGCAGATTCTGTGCTATGGAGGGGGCGGAAACCAGACTGGAACTGTTCATACAGATTGTTGTGAGATAAATGAGAGTGGAGTTGAGAAGCTACAGTTTTTTCAAGGATTTTTGAAATGAAAGGAAGATTAGAAATAGGACGTAGGTTATTGAAGTTGGTAGGATCTGCACCAGGTTTTTTCAGTATTGGGGTTATTGCAGCGGTTTTAAAGGATGCAGGAACATTTCCAGATGTGAGAGAGAAGTGGATGATGGCAGAGATGAGGGGGACCAGAGAAGGGAGGCAGGCTTTAACCAAAACCGTTGGGAGGGGGTCCAGCTGACAGGTGGATGGTTTGGACTTACGGATGAGGTCTGAGATTTCTAAGGTGGAGGGGAGCAGGAAGGAGGAAAAAGAGTGAGTGGGTGAAAAAGGTTCAGGTAAAATACAGGGGATGGATCTGGGCTGAGATGCTGGTGGATCTTCTGGATTTTTTCATTAAAAAATGACAGGAGGGAGTTACAGAAGGTAGTTGAATACAAGTGAGGTGGCAGAGAGTCCGGGGGTTGGGTGATCTTTTTCAACAGTGAGAACAGTGATTTGGTGTTACCTTCACTGGAACAGATTATGTCGGAGTAGTAGTTGGATTTGGTTAGAGAAATGCAGTCCTTGTAGTGTAGTATATGCGGAGATATTGAGGATACAAAATCAGTTGAGTTTGCTTCTGTTGCAATTTGTTCAACCCTTTTCCTTAAAATGACTGGACTAATCAGGCCAGAATACCGATGGACCATGTACTTGCCTGTAGTCCTTTAGTCCCGTAAAACTTAATTCTTCCTGCTTCCATCTTTCTAAACTGATCACAGAAAAACTTGTGAGCAAGTCTTTCTGCCTTCAGTAGAGTGTGAAAGGGGTTGGTTCTCTGTAGTTGGCATCTGAAGAACTCCTGAAGAATCACGTTCTTTGTGTCTGAGTTTACATGAACCTTCATGATGGGATTATCAAAGCTGAAGCCAGCATCTCCATGTGGCAAGATCAAGGGATAGGTGGCTGGGTCATACATAGGATGGAGTTCATTGATCCTCGTAGTCTCTGATTAGGAACATCGGCAGGAGTTCTGTATAGTACAATGTCCCCTGGCTCCGCCTGTTCACCTGGTGCCACAATAACGACTTCAGTGTCATCAGGGTTAAGATGGCTTTTGCCCTCTGTGAGCTCTTAGACTTGAACACCATCTTTGGTCCTTACATTGGTTTGTTTCGAAGATTTCTGCTCCATTCTTAAATTACTTTACTAAAGGATTGTCTTCAATTCTTCCTGAATTACGGTCAAAGTGTCTTTATTAATAACGCCATCTCCCTTTGCCTGATAAAGTCTATTCTTGAACTCATTGTCTTGATCAAAGAGGATTTGGGGTTGTTTCCGCTGTCAGGAAATATTGCTGAGGGTATCAGGTGGTACATCTGGCTGCTTATCTTGAAAGGCCTTGGTCCATGTCCTTTGAACTTCGCTATTTTGCCATTGATATTATTAGAAGCCATAGATACCAAGACATTATATTGCCTGATGTTTTCTGTTTCTGTTGTTCTGTCAAACAGAGACTTATCTACAGATGGAGGGTCCATGTATTAGGGGTCGACCAATATGTTTTTGTCAGGGCCGATATCGATACCGATTATTAGTAATCAAGGAGACCGATAACCGATATTTGGAACCGATATACAGGTCCGTTTCTTTTGCTTTATTTTTTCCCCCCAATAAATTAATATTCATGTAATTGATTGTAGTGTAGCCCATAGGATAACAATAACATGAATATATAGTCTTTAGTAACTGCAGCATTTTTGATATAGGCTAACTAATTATACTATACTATTATTACTTAACTTCTAATAAAATGAATATAATTATTATTATTGTAGGGGAAGGGTTTATCCAAGCTTGTATTATAATGACCCAGGGGGTTACCAATAGCGTCTCATCTGTCAAGGACAGATGAGATTTCTAAATGTTAAAGGAACACAATAGTTGTAGAAGTATAAAAGTATTTAATGTATGCATACAAGAGACCCCTCTCTTAACAGAATGTGGTCCAGATCATTGTGCCACAGTCTTTTATCCTGGTTTGCCCCCCCCTACCCAGGAAGCCAAAACTAGATTAACATATGGGCCTGGAGGTAAAGGGTCACAGATTCCAGGTAATTATTTTTATGTCCTCTCCACGTAGCGGTGACTTCCAGGGTGGAACATCTGACCCCTTGACCAACCCCTGGGGTGGTCAGAAAAGGCATGATAAGTAATCTGACAGAAAAGGCATGATAATTGGAATTTTTCCACCACACTCCCCCTTTTGATTATTTATAATCACAAAATCAAGAAAATCATTGAAGTCAAACCACCATTACCATCGGTTAAAACAATTACGAAGGCATGGAATCGTACCATTTTCCACAAGCATGCACATTCATCAATCTGGGAAAAACTGCCAACCCATCTTCACATTAAGTTGATACAAATTCTTAAAAACCACAGGTTAAACCAGATAAACATGGTACAATTACAAAGGCACTTTCAAACAAGGTATAATATTAAACAGATTGTACGTAATGTATGTATGAAATGTGAACATGCAAGTAGTAATGTATTACAACAGATCATGTTTAACCATTACGTCACATTCCTACAGATAACTACCACTTCACTTCTATGGAAGATGGTACAACTAATGATCAACAACCCAGATTCCATTCTCACTCATCTTCCTCACTATTGAGCTATCAATCCAATCCGGGTTTAAATTAAAGTAACTTCATCAAGTTGTATAGAGATGGCTGTGACAACCCTGTCTGTGCTGTTAATGTGGTCCTCTAATGCTGTGGATAGTGCCTTTTGTTGTTGTTGGTTTAAATACACGCCATACCCAGGTATTACCATACCAAAGAATCGCTGGAGATGAGTTGTATCACGTTTGTGTATCGCATGGTGTCCGTCTATTACTTGTATTTCCTGTGGGGTCACTACACATATCATTGGGACTGTGTATGCTACATAACATTTACCCTCTGCATGGTTTGGGACATAGCTATAGATCTTCCTACTGCATGTGAGGAACACTCCAGTTGGGGTTAGTTAATGATTAATGAGTTAATGATTGAGAGTCAATCTGTGCCGATGCATTTAGAAGCAGTTTATGTATCTGGCCAATGCAATTACTATCATCTAGGTGGATAATGTCCTCAGGGTAGGGGGTCATTTGAATTAAGTTTATGCTACAGTAACTTTATATAACTCTGTTATTGTGACCTGATTACGCTGATGTCTTTTGGGTCCTTGTAACGCGGGATTAAGAAAGTGTGGGCGTCAACACCTCAGTTCAGTTCACCGGATGGAGCACAGAGATATGTGATGTGCCCCCGTCACAATGTGGTTCACTTATACCGGGCGTACAATCGATTTGTGCATGATAGGACTTTACTGTCAATAGGTCGCCATTGTTGCCCACTATGTTTGACATTACTGTTATCCCAATTATCCATGTCTTAATTAAACCCATCCAGTGCGTGTTCCCATGCCGCGTTCTCTATCAATATCTATATCTGGGTTCCTATTGTAATAATCGTTCAGCGATGCTGTATCTTTGGCAGCATTGCAAGCCTTGGTCACATTATTGGACCTTAAGTTTTGCCAATTTAAAGTTCCAATTGATGGTGAGACAGCGGAAACGCTGCCACTACTGGCCTCTCGGTGCTGCTGGGCACGTGCATACACATCCAACAGTCAGTTTTGTTTAGATGTTTGACAGCGTCATGTATTAATCGTATCATGGAATTATCAAAAGACAGGTATTTTTGGTGTCATTATTGTGAAGCGCTTAATTTCTCCAGGGCTGTGATTATCTCTCTGTTGACGCATCTTAGTTTAACCAGAGAATGTCTAATAAGGAGAGAAGTTCCACTCTCGGTTTACTTCCGGGTTCTGAACTGTTGCAGTTCCCCTCTGGTTCCATGTGAGGGCGCTCACATGGTGAGTGCAGAATGAATGGCGGTCTATGGAGCTATACCCCTCAAACTCCACTTTTCTCAGGATATAATTTTTTGTCTAGTAATTTGAATGTTGCTTTCGAAAGGGGATGCAAAGAAATTACACATTGCTGGGTGTTAGATTTTTTAGAGTCACTTATTTGCTTTAAAAAAGTATTTTAAAATGTCAATGACGTCATACTCATCTTACGACCAGAGATACTGCTTTATGGCTTTAAGCCCCTCCCTTTCCCTCAAGGCATCGATAACACAGCAGTACATACATAACGATACGCAGATAAAAGTGCCAGCAACCAAAAGAAGTTGCTGTGTTAAAAAAAAAAGAACTTGGGCGAAATTGTCCACCATAACGTTCTGGTCCCGCTTCGGATGCCAAGATGCCATCAAGCAGATCTCTGGTCGTAATCAGTCCTTCACTGACCAATCAGCGTTCATTAGCAGAATGCTAGCGTGTTATGGGCAATAACAACACGTCCTGTAAGAAATCGAAAGGACATAAGTACTCGTTCATTCAACTTTCGATCTATAACCTATGTTGAACTTGTAAGAACTACAATCAAATCGGAGTTTTTTCAATGAGAATCAGGTGAAAGAGACACATTTAGCCGTGTAGCTCCATCTGCTCCCATTCATTCTGCACTCACAGGCGATCGCCCCCAATGGAGCTCTGGTGGAACTGCAACCAGAATTCGGTACAATGGGACTTAATAGGGAGTGGACAGGCTCTCCGTAGACGGGCTCTGGTTTAACTCTTAACCTCTTCATCACTAGGCCTATTTCTCAGGTTTTTGCCGAAAATAACATTTACATTAACTTACAGGCTTGTAAGTTAATTTTGGTAACAAATGAAAGATAACACCTGTGAGATTGTTGTTAAAGTGAAATAATCAATGTGGATGCTACTGGATCAAAGTGAATAAAGCTAGAACACAGAATAAATGGAAGATTTAATTTCCGCCTGAAATAAATGTCATGTTTTAGTGTGAATAACACCTAATGCATTATCAGTTGGTAGCCCTATAGCACTATAGGGCCAGAGCACAACATCTGATGAGGGCTTGGGTCAGGATTTGATGCCAATAAAGTGAAATAGAGAAAAAATAGAGAGGTATAATTAGAGATGGGTTTAGGCGGAGTTTCCAAATAAAAACAATAAATCCAATGCAAAACAATGCAAAAAGTACAATGCAAACATGATGAGGTGAATATCTTGAGAACCCATTGTTCAATTTTAACATTTGACCCCTCTATTGAAAGTTCAAGGACAATAGAATTGAATGACAACCATTGCAGCCCAACCACTGCAATTGCACTATACAGCCACCAGATGGCGATAAAGAATGTGTGTTCTGATTGAAGGCAGTGACCTATTTTCTGTGCTCTCTTACCTACAACACATGATTGTAAACATGATTGTGAGGTGTTAAAATGTTGCCCAGACACTGGATTATCTGAATATGGTTTTAAGTGATCAAACACAACTTTAATGACAAAAACAACAAAGGTAAGACATCATTTGCAACAAACACTAAAATTAGAGGTACTCCCATCTGCTACTGTTTTTAAAGACTTGCTGTTGAATCTCTGCTCATCAAATTGCAACTGTTTTTATTTTATCTACTTAATTGTTGTTTTTGTTCTATTTTTATTTTTATTTTTATACTTAACCTTTTGATGTAAACTCGTCGCCATTGAAAATGAGGGAAACCTCAATGCCTTACGAGTGTCTTTGATTTGATTTCGGGAAGGGGCATGTCTGCCTGTATACGGGCGGTCTTGGGATGAAGATGGCGCTTTCCCATTACTGATCTCACGGTGCAGGAACACTGCGTATGTATTCCTAGCACAATGAAGTAGGCGTCAGTTATCAGCTATTTTAATCCACCCATCTTCTCCGTCTAGTTTTAAAAGCCCCTGATTAATGGTATATATTATGCACCCGCTTTTGTTAAATGTATCAATGTGGCAGTTAAACGCAATAGTCCCTGCTTCCCAGTCCAACGGAACTACTAATAAATACTGGCGTAATTCAGGATCATAATGGAGGTACCTATCTACCCAATTACATTACTAATCTTTGACTCAGTGAGTCAAAGATTAGTAATGGAATCACAATAGTACAAACTAGGGATTGACCGATTATCGGAGCCGATATTCAGCATTTTTATGATTATTGGAATTGGTATTTTGTTACCCGATTGCCAATATAATTAATTCATTAAAAAATGTGCTACATTGGCTCTGATGAAGCCGCCTCTCTCTGTCTGTAGTCACCACTCTGTGGTCTCAAGCAATGTCCCACCCACAGCACTATCTGATTGGTTACACGTCACAAGTAATAGCCTATCAACGCCTGAAGGCTACTGTGCCACAGACGGGCACACACACAGGAACGCAATTGCAGACTGAGCAGTTTTGGTGAGCGGAGCTGTGTTCCAAAGGCAAGGCAGCAGATATTGCTGAAGTTGCAATAAACATTACAATCCTCTACGCTGAAGTTGCAAAAACATCACAATCTTATGATCTGAGGACGTGACGTGACTGACAACGTGGAATCAAGGATTTTTTTCTGCTGACTCACCAGATACCGGAAGCATACTGGAAGCTAGGTTGCCGCGCCGAGCTCTGACTGTACTATTTTCGTGTTGTCCAGAGTTACTTTTTTTTTTTTTTTTATAACTTTGACTTTTTGCTTTGACAACTATAACTTTGACAACTTGGTTTGCTCGGCGCAAACCAAGTTGTGATCTTTTTCTCTGATTATCGAAACTCGGCTGCCAGCCGGTGGGGTTCTCCACTTAAAAGACTGAGAAACTGCATCGCTCCCTCCCTACTGGATGCCAGCAAACCTACAGTCCAGGAGCTAACCAGCACCATGGCTTCGCTCGCCTCTCTACCTGGGTGTGGCAGCTGCCTCCACCGAGTCAGGATCGCTGAGCTGGAGGGGCGTATTTCGACCATGCACCAGATAAAGGAAAATGAGCTGCACATCGACTCAATGGTTGCCTTAGCAACATCCAGGCTGACTGACAATGACACCACTCTTCCCTGGCTTGGCACTACCACCATCGGAGAGCCAGTGATAATAAAAGCTCTACTAGTTCCCCTGGAAGATCCATGGCCCAGCCTGGGAGCTAGACCAAAGAAACTGAGCTGCTCTACTCCCTTTGCCCCACAGCCCTGGATTACTGCTCGGGGAAATAAACATCGGAGAAGGCGTTCCTCTAGGGCCTCGAACACCACCTCACGAGGACAGCGGAAAGGCAGACATTCACTGCCTCTCGCTCCTGTAGAAGTCCTTCACCTCAGCAATAAGTTCCATCCTCTGGAGCAGTTATCTACATCACAGCCCACCCAGCCTGCAGATCCCGCATTCCACCTGGTTCATCTCAGCCAGATCACTCTCCCCCATCAACCATTGTCCTCGGGAGCTCCATCATGAGGCATATTAGAGTGAGGGGGGGGGCCACACCTACTGCTTTCCTGGAGCCTGTGTGTCAGACATCCTGGAACAGCTACCCACAGCACTACAACAACACCTGGAGTGCACCAGGAAACAGCAGTCTGAGACGTGGAGGATTTCAGATCTCACCTTACTACACTCCTGACCACAGGTTAAAGGATCCTGATTTCTGGTCCAATCCCAACTCTTAGACAAGGCTGCGGCCACTTCACCAGGCTTCTCTCTCCACAACTGGCTCAAGGCAGCATGCACAACCCTTGGAATCCACTTCATTGACAATTTCGACCTCTTCTGGAGCCGTAGTGATTACTATAACAGAGATGGACACCATCCCAACCACACTGGTGCACACTTTCTCTCTGCAAACATGTACTTTGCCATTCTACACACTGTCAGAGATGACTGAAAAAGTCCATGCCTCCACGAGGTAATCACATCACCCATACAAATAGAACAAAGTCAATTAAATCAGTTACCTTGTATTGTTACTACAGTCTGTCATGGTCACTACAAGGGGCCTGGACTCTGCCAGTCGGGCAGTCTGTTTTCAGTCTACTTTCATCCCAGTTAACATTTGCGACAGGCAACATGTTAGTTCCACTAACCATTAGTTAAACTGTGCTACTCGTGGTATAACTGCAAGTAATCTAATCTCCATCCCATTAAATGTTCCACATCCGGCACTTAGAAAGACCGGATGGGAAAAAATGGATATGACACTTCTCAATGTTCGATCACTAAGCAATAATACCTTTGTTATTAACAAACTCATATCCAAATGTAAAATTGAATGCGTGTTTTTAACGGAAACCTGGTTAAACAGCAACAGACCTGCTGTTCTTATTGAGACATCCCCTCCATGCTATAGTTTTGAGTTTACAAGGCATGGAAAAAAGGCGGTGGGACGGCCTCTATATTTTCTGATGCCCTGAACTGTAGAAATCGTCATGCGTCATATACTGTTAAAATCCCAATCCCCTGTGCTTGTTATAATATATAGACCCCCTAAACCAGGGGTGGGCAATATTTTTTTCCAGTGGGCCATACTGACTCCATTAAAGTAAGTGAAGGGCCACACAATTGGAAATAAAATTTAAACATGGAATATTTAGTACAGAATTATTTTAAACTACCGGTACATAGATCTGGTGGGTTTGATTGTGTTATTCACTAGCCCTTTTTAAACAAATACATGATCATAGGCTACTCATAAATACTACAATTAACTACTCAATTAAGTACTGTGCATCACTCAATGAAGAAAATATTCTTTCTTTCTTTCTTTTTATTTATTCCAACCAAGGCAATTTCACAATTTGACAATATCATGACAACATTTCTTCCATTGGTTGGAAGGGAGCAGGGAGAAGAAACATCTTATATTGCCTGCTCCTCATATCTAACTATTCTAGTAATCTGTCACTTAGCAACATTCTTGCCGTAAAACATTCTAAACAAAAGAAAACTAAATAAGAGCAACAACCAATCACCATAAAACTAACAAAACAAAGTAATATTAAGCTTTTGTATATTTTTTACTTACAGAGAAACACTGTGTCCACTGTCTGTGTACATGTCTGCACCTTTGTGCACAAGCGGAGTGAGGGTTGTCAGTTAATGAGAGCAATGCAGACGGTCACCTCCTTTTGCAAGTTCATCAAAGTCTGGCGTCATTTGTGTTGTTGCAATGCGCAACACAGAGGACAGATGTTCATCCGTCAGCCGTGATCTGTAACGTGACTTGTTGTAGTTCATCACGGAAAATGTTTGTTCGCAGACATAGGTGGAGCCAAACAAAACAAGCATCCTCCGTGCATGCCTGCGCAGGTTCGGGAACTGCGTTTCGTTCAGTGGAGGAACGAAATGCATTTTCACCCACTCCGAATTAAAAGAGCGCCCTCTGTTGCAATCAGATGGTATATGCCTCTATAGTGCAGGATTTTTTTATTTTATTTTCTCCTCTGTGGACGCCGCGGGCCGGACTGAGACAGCCGGTGGGCCGGGTCTGGCCCGCGGGCCGTAAAATGCCCATGTGTGCCCTAAACTGTCCTATCTTTTTAGATGACTTCACTGAAATTTTGTCTATTGTCACAACTAATTATGACAACATTATGGTCATAGGTGATTTTAATCTACATGTGGATAATGCAGCCGACTCTAAAGCCGCTGAGTTCCTAAATATGTTTAGCTCTATGGATTTTACTCAACATGTAAATGGGCCGACTCACAACCGCGGTCATACGTTGGAACTAGTTATTACTCATGGTCAGAGGATTGACATATCCTCTGTAATTGACTTGGCAATCTTAGACCACTACTGTATTTTCTTATCTGCATTGTTACCATCATCCAGCCTTGTTACTGAGCAGGTTGTTAGGAAACGTTATCTTACCTCTGTAGTTGCTGAAAATGTCATTAAGCATATTAACAACATACACCCACAGATCCTTCCTTCGTCTTGTGATGATTTAGTCAACAACTTTAATAATAAGCTGAAGACTACCATTGACGCTATAGCACCAGCCAAACTTAAGAAGATTAAACCTAAACAGAAACCACCATGGAGAACTGGGGATATTATTAACCTCAAAGAAAAACTGTAGAAAAGCTGAGCGTCAATGGAGAAAAACTAAGCTGCATGTCCACTATGGCATTTCTAAAGAACACCTCACTATCTTCATCAACTAAAAATCATAATAATCCCAGAATGCTTTTCTCAAATATCGACACAGCCTCATAAATCCAGTTCCAAAAAGCCACTTTCATCACCTCAACATCAAAATGCGAACAGTTTGCAGCATTTTTAACAAAATGCTTTTAACAAAAAAGATAACAAAAATCAGGTTGGATCCAAACCTTGTTATACTGAATGTGCGTGAGCCTCTGTCTTTGGACACTTTCCTGTCTGACTGCTATGAATGTTTTTGTTGCTATTGTTAAAGAAATGCGCGATTGTCAACGGGGGGGGGGGGACCCGCCAGCTGCGGACCCAGCACCGGACCCGCCAGCCGCGGACCCGACCGCGGACTCAGCCGCAGACCCGAGTCCACACACAGCCGGTGTGCATGCTGTGAGGATGTCATCGTGCGCGCCTATCGCATGATTTAGACTTGACGGTTTCGGTTGAGTATGTGGGGATTTTTTCGGTCGCAGGATGCTGCTTTGGTAATCCACTCTTCCCTTGAATCCAGATAAGGCTGGATTTGGGTATTTCAAAAGTTAAGGCAGATATCTGGATCAACTTGATACCAACATTTCAGGATCATTTGGATCCCACCTCAGAGGTGGATTTCACTTAGATTGATTCAATTAGATTAAGTCTCAGCTCCACTTCTCCTAGATATTGTTACTCAAGTTTTAAAGTAATAATAATAAAGCAGCGTAATTGTAAGAAATGTAAAGCATAGTAAAATATTTGATCTCACTTTCTGAAACTGCTGTAAATAAGAGTAACAATTACAGACCTATTTCTCAAAGTCTAGTTTCAAACATTGTAACTTGCATGTACCAAAACATCAGAGAAAGACAACAGGAATGCAGGCTCCAAACAAACTTTAATTCCAACAAAACAAAGACATTTCAAATAATGTGGCCACTAACTAAAACAGGATCTAACCCAGCTCAGAGGTCAGAAGTGAGCTGTTTTTCTAACAGCTTTATTTTCAGTTCTGTTTCTTTGCGTCAGCTTTATTTGTTCATTGGCCAGTTCAATTTGTTTGACTGCCCTCTCGGTCTCCATTTTGAGGAGCTTTTGATAAGCATCCTGGTGTTGGTTGAAGGTTCACCCTCTGGAGCCTCTACAGGTGTGAGGAACACCCATTCAGACGAAAGGTTGAGTGGCTCGTCAGCTAGCTCCCCAACACTGGCTAAACTATGAGATGTGTGCACTTGCATTTTTTTCAGTGTCACAGTTTATATCATGCTGCACATTGAAGCACTTTCCAAGCATTTTCAAGGCATATTTTCATGCTTCTGATTAAATGAAGACAATTTGACTTCAGTCAGAAGCTTAAAAATGCACTTTTAAAATGTTTGGAAATGGCTTGAATGTGATTTTAAAACATGCAGCAATGTATTTCAGTGTTTGTGTACAAACTGATTATTTTACTTCATCAAATCAGATGCTATTTTGCTATAAATGACCATAATTATGTTTAGTGAGAGCCTTCTATATAAGGGAGACAAATTAGGATGAAAAACTGTTTCTAATTGTTTCACTGACCAAGCTATATACCATGAAAATAATGCAATTACAATTTCAAGCAGTTTCAAGCACTTTGTTCAGAATCCAATAACTTGAATACCTTGAATGTATCAATACAATTAAAGCGTTTCCAAGGATTTCCAGCACTCATACGGTTGTCTTTAATAGCCGAGTGGTCCATGGCTGTGAGTGGACTCACAGAAGATCTCACCTCGCATCTACACATTTTTCACTCATGCATACATGCACCTTCTTTACTGATTGACTGATTAACACACCCCATTGCTTCTTTGGCTTGATTTTGAGCTACGTTCTTTTGTGATTTTGAGTTCCAAACAATAAACTACTTTAAGTTAGCCTTCAACCCGTTTCTCCCTTGGTGTTTGTCAGGGCTTTAGAGCCGGGTCATGACAAAATTGGGGGCTCGTCCGTCTTTTTGGTCTGTTTTGGTGTTTGGGAGTATTTGGTGCTAATTTGGTTTTGCTGCAGGGGTAGGCCTGTTAGCTTGTTGTTAGCACATTTTGGTACAAGGCCAATTGTTTGAATGAAGTTGTGAAAACAACTCGGCAGGATAAAACTGGTACAGTGGAAGGTAGATGCAATAGTGGATTGCGTGAACAGGTAAGAGTTTGCAATTTCTGTCATAAACGAGGACATTGGAAAGCAGATTGCTATTTATTAAAACAGAGGCCTAAAAACCCAGCCTTTGATGCCCAAGTAAAAGGGGTAGGTTTGGCTGCACCTGTTCCCATTGTCACCACTGCAGTCAAAGTTCCTGTGTTACAGACCAAAGACTCTGGTACTGCAGAGTTGGATCCATACCGGCCCTTTATTTTGAAAGGATTTGTGTCTATGATAGGAAGCGCAGAAAAGGTGCCTGTGACAATTTTAAGAGACACTGGTGCTTTTGACTCGTTCATTCAGGCTGGAGTTTTGCCATTGTCTAAGGATTCGGAAACAGGCAGCTCAGTTCTGATTCGTGGGATGGATTTAAATGTATTGTTTGTTCCATTGCACAAGGTAATACTTAACTGTGACTTGTTTCAGGGTGAGGCTAACTTGGCTGTGCACCTTGCGTTACCGATCCAGGGCATCTCTGTTATCTTGGGTAACGACTTGGGAGGTGCTCTTGTGTGGGCAGATGTAACTCCGCCTATGGTGGTCTCATCGGTGCCACGGGTGGGAGTGGAACCGGATGAGAGTGAAAGTGATTTTCCAGAGGCTTTCACAGCCTGTGCTGTAACGTGCGCCATGGCTGCATTGAAAAATGAGTCTGCAAAGCAGTCACACGAGGAAAACGGTTGTGGAAAATTTTCATTACCGCTGTCTGATTTTCCTCTGTCAATATCCCGCAGTGATCTGGTGGCAGCAGGTGGATTCCTCTCTCAAGGGGCTGATGGAGCAGGTTCGGCCTGAGAGTGAGGTGCAGGATGGCGCTTGTGGGTATTTTCTTCAGGACTCACTGCTGGTGAGGAAGTGGTTGCAGCACAGTGAAGGTTTGGTTGGGGATCCTGTTTTCCAAATAGTTTTGCCAACTAAGCTCTGTCAGTCAGTGTTAAGAATAGCACATGATGAAGCTGGACATGCTGGGGTGAAGAAAACATATGATCATATCTTGAGACATTTCTTTTGGCCTCAGATGAGGAGAGACATGTCCGCGTTTATTAAAACATGCCATACATGCCAGCTGACGGACAAGCCAAACCAGACGTTAAAACTGGTACCACTGTGTCCCATTCCTGTGATCGGCCAGCCGTTTGAACATTTGATTATTGATTGTGTGGGTCCTCTTCCTCCATCCAAATCAGGTGCTAGTTATCTGCTGACTGTCATGTGCCAGAGTACACTTTTGATATTTGGCTTCTTTTTTTTTTTTACGGGAATCCTTGCAGGACCCCGTTCTTATGGAGGGGGGTGTGACGGTTCCCTAGGTAATTTGAGTGTGTTCCCATACCCAGCTGATTGGTGGAAACTCCTGGGCTCCAGCTAGGCAGATTATAAAGCTCCACCCATTAACTTGTCTTTCCCTCTCTCTGGCAGGCTCCACTCACCTCTCCAGGCTGCTACATGGTTTTGTTTTTTTGTTTCTTTCTTTTCATGGCACACAACACCTCGCATCTACACATTTTTTCACTCATGCATACATGCACCTTCTCTACTGATTGACTGATTAACACACCGCATTGCTACTTTGGCTTGATTTTGAGCTAAGTTGTTTTGTGATTTTGAGTTCCAAACAATAAATTACTTTAAGTTAGCCTTCAACCTGTTTCTCCCTTGGTGTTTATCAGGGCTTTAGAGCCGGGTCATGACACCCTCCAAGACAGGACACGGGTAGATGTTGGTTGAAGTAAGCGTTTATTGGAGATTGGAGATGGTATTCGCTGAGCAGATGTAATGTGCTGCCATGACAGTGGCTCTCTCCTAAGTGTGTGTGTTGATAGCTTGTTTATCCTGGGTGCCATGATTGCTCATGCACCACAGGTATGCAGCCCCACCCATCCCAATCAGTCCAATCACTCTGACTCGGGCCAGGTGAGTGCCTCTATCCTGTCCTCGCAAAGGGACTTGCCGTCCGGTGTAAATAAAATAAAAAACAATTTGTAATGCAAAAGGTGGGTTCCTGGGCCACATCAGCCCAGGAACTTCCTTTTGCATTACAAATTGTAGTTTTGCTAAACTGCCCTTGAGGCCCTGATCGGCTAAATACTGTAATAAAACAATTGTGTCCTGTTCACATACAATGGCTTCAGGAGAAAATACCAGTAGATCATCCACATATTGACCGAATGTACTACCCCCGGGAGGATTAAATTGTCGTACAGCGCTGTGTAGAAAATAGCTGGTGACACAATACCCGGTAACACTTTATAATGAGTACACACTATTAAGCATTAGTTAAGCATTAATAAATACTGAATTCATCCATGAGCCTAATTCGGCTCACATCATGTCTGTGGTTTTTGCTAGGGACACGTGGTGCCGATCCCGGCACCCCATAGAACTAGAATTCTAACCTCATCAGAACAGGTCACTATTAACAAGCCAAACTTCTCATTCCAAAGCAACATTTGACCCATTAATGTAGGGCTGCAGCTATCGAATATTTTAGTAATCGAGTACTCTACTGAAAATTACATCGATTAATCGAGTAATCGGATAAAACGTATTTTTGCTTGGTTAAAGAGCAATTACGAATACACAAGAGAAAATAACATATTTCACTTAATAATGAATGACCAATTGGTTTCCTTTTTTAGAATCAACTGTTTTCAACCAGCGGCGCTCGGGGAGCAGTGCGGGGTTAGGTGCCTTGCTCAAGTGCACTTCAGCCGTGGACTGCTCGGGGATCGAACCGGCAACCGGCAACCCGGTTACAAGCCCGAAACCTTAACCAGTAGGCCACGGCTGCCCCGTGTTATGGTAGTCGTGACCATATTATGTTTGATTCGGGCATAAAAAGAATTTGGAAAACGGAAGAAAAGGCAAAGGTAGACTGTGTACATTATTTTGTGAACAAGTGAATGAACTACTCATCCCATAAACCATTGCGAACCCTTTCCGACAACTTCCAACCCGATAGTTTAGCGTGCTTCTTGCACCTTTGTAATTATTATAGTGTTTATATTTTTAATAAAAGTTGTGTCATATATTGTGTATGTATGTATAGTGTTTCATAGTGTATATAGTGTTGTCATCGACATGGTACAGTCCTGACTGCAATCACCGCTCGCGCGTCCAACAATGCCGATTCCAAATGTGTGTCGGCTAAGACAGGGTGTTATATAATGGGTTATATAAGGTAATAACGTTTCTCGTTTTTAATACATGTGATTTTAGTTACGTATTCATTCAACATTATGTATTCCTAGGCTTTATACTACCCAAATTACTATACAACACTGCTATATCATATATTTTTATTTTGTTTTTAATCATATATCATCGTATATTCTATATCAACATATTTTTCAATATGTACAGCTCATTTCATCTACAGCTCTAACAACAACTCTAACTTTCCATGAATCTAAGGGAAATCATGGTTGCTCTGTGTGGTAAACGATCGAGTTCAGTGGTAGCAGTAATCGACGACTTGACTTTCGTAGGTAAACGTTTCCATGGTAACAGCGAGCTCCACCAATCGAAGATGTCATGTTACACTTTAGGATTGTGGGTAATGCAGTCCTTCTAAATGACATCGCGAATAAAACTTGTTTTTTTGAAACCTTCCTTTAGTTTTTGGTTACTAAAGTTGCCTATCCTATCATTGCACGATAAAACGGCCGGTTGTAAGTATACATTGTATGGTTACGACGTAATGGCTTTTAATCAAAATCTCGATGGGAAAAATGAATGGGATTTTTACTTCCGGCACCGCACTGTTGCGCTCTATTAAACTAACGATTCCTCGAGGCAGAAAAAAATCCTCGGACCATTTTTTGTATTCGAGGTACTCGAATTACTCGAGGAATCGTTTCAGCCCTACATTAATGTGAATGTCATACATCCTTTTAACCACACTTCCTCAAACCCTGGTAATCGTCTATCATGGGACACTCTAGCAGTACAATGCAAATCTTTGGGCATGTATTCTATCTTTACGTGACTCTGCATGCATAGTCACATAAATTATCAATATGTCTATTATCGTCTATTATCTATATGTCAGGTATTGACCCCGGTCCCTCTGGCAGCAAGTCCCATGAAATGTTAATTTTGACAGCAAATTCTGATTAAGTCTTAGTCTTAGTCTTTTGAATACCACATATTTAGTTTTAGTCATATTTTAGTCATCTGAAATCTTTTAGTCTTAGTCTAGTTTTAGTCGACCAAATATTAGCAGATTTTAGTCGACTAAATCTACAGTGGACTTAGTCGACTAAATGTTTCTCCAGAATTTCCGGTCATTGGAAGTATCCATCAATCTGTTATGGAATGGTATTAAGGTTTGAATATGCAATACAGACACATACAGTATATATACACTCACCGGCCACTTTATTAGGTACACCTTGCTAGTACCGGGTTGGACCCCCTTTTGCCTTCAGAACTGCCTTAATCCTTAGTGGCACAGATTCAACAAGGTACTGGAAACATTCCTCAGAGAGTTTGGTCCATATTGACATGATAGCATCACGCAGTTGCTGCAGATTTGTCGGCTGCACATCCATGATGCGAATCTCCCGTTCCACCACATCCCAAAGGTGCTCTATTGGATTGAGATCTGGTGACTGTGGAGGCCATTTGAGTACAGTGAACTCATTGTCATGTTCAAGAAACCAGTCTGAGATGATTCGCGCTTTATGACATGGCGCGTTATCCTGCTGGAAGTAGCCATCAGAAGGTACTAATAAGCCCAAAGTGTGCCAGGAAAATATCCCCCACACCATTACACCACCACCACCAGCCTGAACCGTTGATACAAGGCAGGATGGATCCATGCTTTCATGTTGTTGACGCCAAATTCTGACCCTACCATCCGAATGTCGCAGCAGAAATCGAGACTCATCAGACCAGGCAACGTTTTTCCAATCTTCGATTGTCCAATTTTGGTGAGCCTGTGCGAATTGTAGCCTCAGTTTCCTGTTCTTAGCTGACAGGAGTGGCACCCGGTGTGGTCTTCTGCTGCTGTAGCCCATCCACCTCGAGGTTCGACGTGTTGTGCGTTCAGAGATGCTCTTCTGCATACCTCTGTTGTAACGAGTGGTTATTTGAGTTACAGTTGCCTTTCTATCAGCTCGAACCAGTCTGGCCATTCTCCTCTGACCTCTAGCATCAACAAGGCATTTGCGCCCACAGAACTGCCGCTCACTGGATATTTTCTCTTTTTCGGACCATTCTCTGTAAACCCTAGAGATGGTTGTGCGTGAAAATCCCAGTAGATCAGCAGTCTCTGAAATACTCAGACCAGCCCGTCTGGCACCAACAACCATGCCACGTTCAAAGTCACTTAAATCACCTTTCTTCCCCATTCTGATGCTCGGTTTGAACTGCAGCAGATTGTCCTGACCATGTCTACATGCCTAAATGCATTGAGTTGCTGCCATGTGATTGGCTGATTATAAATTTGCGTTAATGAGCAGTTGGACAGGTGTACCTAATAAAGTGGCCGGTGAGTGTATATATATGTATATATACACTCACTGCTGATGCAGAAGAGCACAACACGTCGAACCTTGAGGCGGATGGGCTACAGTAGCAGAAGACCACACCGGGTGCCACTCCTGTCAGCTAAGAACAGGAAACTGAGGCTACAATTCGCACAGGCTCACCAAAATTGGACAATCGAAGATTGGAAAAACGTTGCCTGGTCTGATGAGTCTCGATTTCTGCTGCGACATTCGGATGGTAGGGTCAGAATTTGGCGTCAACAACATGAAAGCATGGATCCATCCTGCCTTGTATCAACGGTTCAGGCTGGTGGTGGTGGTGTAATGGTGTGGGGGATATTTTCCTGGCACACTTTGGGCTTATTAGTACCAATTGAGCATCGTGTCAAAGCCACAGACTACCTGAGTATTGTTGCTGACCATGTCCATCCCTTTATGACCACAGTGTACCCATCTTCTGATGGCTACTTCCAGCAGGATAACGCGCCATGTCATAAAGCGCGAATCATCTCAGACTGGTTTCTTGAACATGACAATGAGTTCACTGTACTCAAATGGCCTCCACAGTCACCAGATCTCAATCCAATAGAGCACCTTTGGGATGTGGTGGAACGGGAGATTCGCATCATGGATGTGCAGCCGACAAATCTGCAGCAACTGCGTGATGCTATCATGTCAATATGGACCAAACTCTCTGAGGAATGTTTCCAGTACCTTGTTGAATCTGTGCCACGAAGGATTAAGGCAGTTCTGAAGGCAAAAGGGGGTCCAACCCGGTACTAGCAAGGTGTACCTAATAAAGTGGCCGGTGAGTGTATATTAGGGCTGTCAAAATTAGCGCGATAATAATGCGTTAATGCAATCTTATTTTAATTCGATTAAGAAAAAATGACGCATTAACGCACTCGCGTGATCGCACGCGAGCTCTGTGTTTGTCAATCGACTTATCAGCCTAAAAAAAAACATGGCGTCGACGGGTGAACTACTGAAGGTATTGTGTGTATAAAATATGCTTTTTAATAAACTATCTGTACACTGTACACAACAAAGTTGTCAATGCCTTGTTTTATATGTTAAGACCCTCATTATACTACCAAATAAGTGTCAGGCTATTTCTAGCCTTGTAAGTGCTTTAAAAAAGCGATTTATTTTTTACCAGGTGAGATGCCCTTAGCACTTAAATGTATAGCAGTTTGGTAGAATCGGCTAAAAACAGCTAACTTAGCTTCGCGTCGTATAGGCTTTTTTTGCTCTCCATAAAACGTTGGAACTCGTTATCATACTAAACATCCCAGAACCATTTTACACTGGAGTTTTCATTATTTGGTATGAATGACAATGTGTCATTAAATTTGATTATCTCATTTAACTTCAATGGGAGTGGATTTAAAATATAATT
The DNA here is from genome assembly GCA_030340625.1 of Merluccius polli. Lineage (NCBI taxonomy): Eukaryota > Metazoa > Chordata > Actinopteri > Gadiformes > Merlucciidae > Merluccius > Merluccius polli. Next base: position 523,860 of record JAOPHQ010001991.1, on the reverse strand, counting down.
TAAAAATTGCGATTAATCGTGAGTTAACTCGCCAATACTATGCGATTAATCAGTTTAAAAATATATATATATATTAGAGCTGCCCCCAACTAAAAGATTTTCTTCGTCGACTCTTAGTCACCATTGGAAGCCAATAGTCGACTAATCGTCGCACTTTTAACGTAATTATTTCGATTTATTTTTTGGGACATTAGAAAACGGTTTGAGTTCCAGGGCGAGAGGGTTATAACAGAAACACTGTTAACCTTGTACTACTTTACAGATAATACAACACTGTAATTATCAGCCTTTAAAATATAATTTTTACAAGCACACGCATGGAGTGGGCCGCCTATTAACGCCATGGACCAAGCAGTTCTGAAGGAACAACCAGGAAGGAGACATTGAACACTTTCAATAATCGTATTTAACCGTATAACTGCACTCAACTTTATTTAAAGCAAGCAAATGGAATAAATGTTTGTTGGTATTTTCGTGTGGATGTGCGGCTCCTCCGGCGGAGCGCTTCATGTTAATAGCGGAGTCCGGGAGGGTTCACCTTCACAGGCGTACTTACTAGGGATGTGCGACTATCGTCTTGTCTTTAAAAATACAAAAGATGCAGCGATGCGTTAAATCAGGGTTTGTTGCGACCACGGATGTATTCAGTTGCGATGTGTGTGTTATTTTTATGTTTTACTTTTTGTGCGACTAATGAAAACTTGTTGGACTCTGTTGATCGAGTAAGGGTCGGTCGACTATTAGGGGACAGCCCTAAACTAAACACAACTAAATATAATGTAAACAACTGTTGAAACGTCCTCGAAACTGTGTGAAGTTCTGCAACTCGTCTCTGTTCTCCTCGGCTCTGCTGCTTCTGCAGGTCAGCCTACCCACAACAGATTCGCTCTGATTGGTTTCTTCCCAACTCGTCCCACAAACAGAGTAGTTCTGATTGGATCTCTTCTCCATTCGTCCCACCCTAACAATTCGTCTCGTTTTTATCCGTTGACTAAAGTGTCAGTTATAATTCGTCACAGTCTTCGTCATCATATCTGACTTTTTATTTAGTTTTTATTTAGTTTTCATCCGTGAAAAAGGTTCGCTGACGAATATTTTTCATCAACGAAATTATCACTGCACCGTACTTGCACTAAGTATGCCTCCGTGAGGCATACTTCTCTCTCTTGCCATGTTACCTTCGTCTCTGCTGTAGTGGATAGGCCTGGATCTCCCCAGGGCCTCCAGTTGAGCAAGTTGAAGTCTTTTAGACATTGCTTCCTTTTGTTTGTTTTTTTCTTCATTCTTATTTCTGAGGTCTTCCGCATGGCTGGCGTGACTCACGATTACGGCAAGTCTGGTGGTTCGCCAATCAATGCAATGTGTCCAATGCAATGAGTCCTTGTACAGGTGGTCTGTTGTTGTCTGTCCATTGGTATGGGCAGTCACCTGTGTATCTGGAACACTGCCCGACAGTGTAGGGGGTCGACCACTTTCTCACCCTTCCATTGTTCATACATCACAAACACTTGTCCAGTCTCTAATAAAGCTCCCTAACACCTCCCTAGCCTGATCGCAAAGTCCATCCACATAGCACTGATACCGAAATCCGTGGCTCTCGCTAAACATCACGTCCTCCTGGTCTCTCGCGGGAATGTCACCTTGAATGCGACCCCATCTCATGCCCACTATGAATGTACAGTGAAGTATAAGTATAAGTCACCATTCATTAACAGATTCAATGAGGCTAACGTCCCTCCACACACACACACACACACACACACACACACACTTGGCCTCGCGACCGGAGAGTAATGTTTGCTTGTTTGTGGGCATTTTAAAGGGATAGTTCCGATTTTTGGAAGTGGGGTTGTATGAGGTATTAATCTAGAGTCGGTGTATTACTTACATTAGAAGGTGCTTGGCGCGCCACCAGTTTGGAGAAGCCGACAGCTGTACCAGCACAGATGCTAAGCAATGTAATGCTGTGAATGGGGCCAGCAGCAAAACGTATTTTAGCTGCCTAAAGGGCCACCTAAAAAAATCAAGATCAGTTTAAGTGTACGCTATATAAGTTATATTCTCACCTCTTTACCTTGCCGTCAGACAGCCCTTTCCTTTGGGCTTTGGTCAGAGCTGTCTGCAGAGTCTGCAACATCGCTTTGACATTTCAATATTGCTAAATCCTCATAATGGCACCCAGTAGTTCCAGAAAAGTAAAGTCCCTTTCTACAGCACATAATGTGTATTTAAGGTGTTTTCAAAATATCGAGATCATGGGTTGAACGAGGAAATGAACGAAGCTTGACCCGTTCCTGCAAAGCTCTTGACCTATAGAATTGCTCAAAACATTACAAAATGGTCTCTGGTACACCTGTTGGGATACCAAGGGGAGGCATTCAACCTTCTATCCAATCATAGGTGTTATACAAAACAGTAAAGCAATGCTGACAGCAAATGGTTATTTTTGTCTATATTTGATAAAGTAATGAGGCAAAATCATGAGAGAATATTGCATCTTCCGTGTGTTTCCCTGGCGCTGGAGAGGATTGTCTCCTGCAATGCAAGGTAGGCATTGTGTGAATGGAAGGAAGGATTTTGTGTGAATTTATGGGAATGCATTTCTAGATTAAGAGAAGTCACTTGACCGTACGTTTTCCGCATTGGTAAGGATTACGCATTATTTTTATAACGTTGGGTAATCAGATACAAATTTGGACAGAATACACATTAAAATATAAGACCAGTGTTTCCCAAAGTGGGTAGTGCAGGGGTACTGGAAGGGGGACGCAGAGAGATGTGATTGAAGGGAGAATTGAACGTATTGTAGTATAAAACTGTATAAAAACAAAACACAGACGGAACTAACAATTAGATATGTGTCGCACACAAAAGCTGTAAAAAAGCATTAATTGCTGATGCAAAAGGACTGCCAAATTACCGTAAACCCACATTGTATTTTCAAACTAAAACAGGGTCAGCAGCATTTTCAAAAGTCTCCGTTTTAGGGATTCTAATACATCAGAGTAGTGTGGATGCTAGACGTAAACATAGCAAAAGTTATTCGTTTAAAAACGAAAAGGTATTGGTGTGGATGTAGCCTTTGAGTACAAACTACACAAAACATTTAATAATTTAAATAGTAAAGTTAAATTACTTATTGTCAGGGATTCTAGTCTTGGGATTTATCCGGAGTTCCAATTTTTCTGACTTAAAATAATGACCCAAGAGTTATGCAGATCCTTGATAAAACGATGTGTGTGGGGGCGGGGGGCGGTTTTTGTTTGTATTCTTTGCATTTCATTATCTTCAAAAAGGGAGCTAAATGATTAGGCTATCATTTTCACTGCCCTCTCCAGCACTCATAATCCGCAAAACAAGTTATCTTGAGTTGTTGACAAGATCAGTCACAGGCTGAGTTTACAGCTAGAACTTTATCAGCACCTGAAGCTTTTTCAACCTAAACCAGTTCAAGAAAAGGCGACTCAATTGTTTCTACCAACAAAACAGAAAAGCAAATCAGCTGTTATATTGCTTTTTGCTTTTCAATCATACTGTATAGATTCCAACTTGTTAGGGTTTTCAAATGATAGTCTAGATTACTATTCTAAAGTCTGATAGCAGACGAGCTCAAATCTGGGTGAATCTTCATGAATCATGTTGCTGGAAGCAGGGATCTCTAAGTGCGTAATTGGCTATTAACAGTGAACACAAACTCAACCAGCACTAGTAAAAGTTGTCTGTAAAGGTTTCAAATCAACATTGTGTAGACTGGCCACTGTAGAAAGAAGTATTTCAATAAGTATTGAAATGGCAACAAAACAAATGGTGACAAACAAACAGTCGTCTAGTAAGCTAAGTATATCGCTATATGTATCCAGACAGTTTGTGTATATTGCTTATAGTTTGTGTCCTTCCGTCTGAAAACAATAAATCTAAATAACATTTGGCTGTGGAGTTTATAGTTAAATCAAACTATTTCAGGCTCTTCTTTAAAGTGTGTTTTGTGCAGACATGCATTTGCTTAAAGTCCTTCTCCAATGTCTTCCATTAGGATGAGGTACATGAGCGGGATGGGCTCACAGACTTCATGCTGACTAAATTAAAAGAGGTGGTGCAGAAGATTCCCAGATTGAAGCTCCTTCTGTCCAGTGCTGCCTTAGATATAGACGTCTTCAAACGCTACTTCACATCATGCAAAGTCATCAATGGTAATGCTCTTTAACAATGCCTTTAAACTGAGAACGTTGTATGGTTTTGTTAGTTTTTTGCTCATACTTAAATCATAATTTTTATCTTTTTACAGTAAACTAACATTTGATTATTCTATATATATGTAGCCTAGCTCTGTAAACGGCTAGGCAAAAAAGAAAAGAAAATGATGTTGTGTATCCTCAGATTAAAGTATTGGATTGACAGAATCATCCATAAGGCTGGCTTCACACAGTGAAACTTTAACGCAACTAGTTGCAGGTTGCAAATTGCATGAAACAATGTGGTAGTTGACTTCTGCCACATGCCACAAGTGGCTTTTCGGGGGCCCTCCGACACACGAAGATTGCAGGTTGATTTGTACATCCATTTATTGGAGATTGCAAGATGTTAAAAGCCGAGAGATGGTGCATGCTGCCATGACAGTGGTTCTCTGTTGAGAGTGTTTTGATAGCTGGTTTATCCCGGGTGCCATGATTGCTCATGCACCACAGGTGTGCAGCCTCACCCAGCCCCAGAGTCTAATGGTTTACAGCCAGGTGAGGCTGTAAACCAGCTATCAAGTATCAAGTGCTAAGCTAGCGCAAGTCAACGGTAACGACTAGCCTGCCAATAAAAACAGTCTTACCCACTCCACAGTACACCCAAGGCAAATCAATTATAACACCACACTATCGATGTAAATGTCTGTGTTGATAGAATAATGTTAGAAATAAAACCAACCTCGCATTGCATGAATCATCGCAGTTTGAGGGACTAGTTTCTCAGCAGCAGCGGAATTTTACTTTGCACAGGTTAGTTGTGCAAGTTAAGTGCAGTTCGGAGCAATGACAGCGGCAGGTAAACAAACTATTATAGAGCCGGTAACCTAGGTAATATCACTCCGCCGCTGCCATAGCCTACTACCAGGAAGTATAATGCTGCTGCTGAGACACTCAAAAGTTCCTCAAAATGCAATGCCATGCAAGGTTGGTTGTATTTCTAACATTATTTTATCAACACACATTTAAAAAGATAGTCTGGCGTTATAATTGATTTGCCTTGGGTGTGCTGTGGAGTGGGTAAGACTGTTTCTATTGGCAGGCTAGTCGTTACCGTTGACTTGCGCTAGCTTAGCACCAGTGAACTGTGCAACTAGAAGGACTGCATGAAATTTGTTGAAAATGTCTCCAATGATAAATAACACACTGGCTGACTTGGAAATGAGGTCCTATATCCAAAATTCCGAACTACCCCTTTAATAGCTGTCCTGGAGAATAGGCAGAGAACTATCGGTGCATTAATGCTTATTGATATGCTGGAGGAAAAACTATGACCTAAATAGGCTAAATGTCTGTGGGTGAAGGACTGGCTACTTAAAAGAGAGACCAATGGAAAATTTCACTCTATTCAAGGAAATTCTTACTTTTACAATAGTCCACTAGTCATTTAAAAAACTTCCCTTTAAACGTCAGGGAAATTAGTCGCTAGGAACATCTACACTAGACTCACCACAGACTGTCCCATTAGTTTACCGCTTAAGATTGCTTTATTACGGAACGTGAATGTCCAATATCTTTCTAACTTTAACTCGGTGTGACAAGATCAATACGCAATGGATCAATCAACAGTTCTTGACATAAAATTGTGTTGATTTACATCCTTGTGTTGCATACAATCACGCCAATCAACTGAATTCAAAACAAGACTGCGTTAAATTAACAGCTCGTCCAGATTTTATAATAATGGTCGAGATTATTTCGCCCGTCAAGGTTTTTTTTATGTTGGTCTGTCATCAGATCTAACATGAAATACATCTCCTCTTGAAGCATTAGTTCTCTTGTAATAATTATTTTCTCTTTTCCATTATTACTGTCATGACATTCCTATATGCCTCTGTCATGTTTTATTCGGTTATTATAATGATGATAAAAAATAAAATAAAAACCTGGGATGGTTCGACAGAGAATTTGAGTCGACACGGGGCTCTCTGAATGACAATTCGACAACCCTAGCCCTTTGTGTCTTAGTTTACTTAATTTATAACGTCTCGTCATGAAAAAAAGGTTGGCATTTTTTGTCATAGTTTTCGAAATTAAAGAAGTTAACACTGGCTAGCCCCCATCAGTTTTCCAGCAGTTGGGGAAACAACATACAAGACTTTTCTTGGTCTTGAGAAGCTGCAGCTTCATTCCTGAGGAGCGGGAGGCTTTTAGGAGCGGCGCTCATAATTCTGGAAGGATGTGAACAGCGGCGCTCATAATTCAGCAGTGGCAGAGAACCACTGCTGAATGAAATTGGGGAAACCTGCTTCTTTGAGGGTTTTCTGCACCCCTCATTCAGACATCTGTAGCACAGATGCATAGAGCTAGTCCAGATTGCCAATACCAGGCTTAGAGATGTTCCGATACCATTTTTTCCCTCCCGATACCGATTCCGATACTTGCGCTGTGGGTATCGGCCGATACCGAGCACCGTTCCGATACCAGTAAAAATAGCATACATGCATGACTGTGATATGATTATCATAGTGGTAAGGCCTGGCTCAGGTTAAACTCTTTGTAAAACATGAATAAATAGAGCAAATTCAAGCCATTTATTTTTAAATAGAACAGTTAACAGCTAACCTAGCGCGCCCTTTTTAGTGTTGGCGTTTTATTTGATTTTAACATCTGAATGTTAGTGAGAAGAAAAGATGGATGAAAAAAGAAAGAAAAAAAAAACAGCGGTTAAAGCTAGCGAGTGAGTCCGGGAGAGGGCTACTCTCCTCGGACATATTACTCTGAAGCCCCGGTGACGGTCTGGAAGTGCAGATTAAAAAATTAAAAAATAAAAATAAAACTGCGCTAAAAGCTAGCGTGTGTGTCCGGGAGAGGGCTACTCACCTCGGACACATTACTCTGAAGCCCCGGCGATGGTCTGGAAGTAGGGTGACCATTTATGAGTTGTTGAAAAGGAGGACACCTCAGGGGGGGGGGGGGGGGGGGGTGCGCATCTACTGAGGAAGGTGTATCCCCAACTACAATAATAAGCATAACTCCCTGAATTTTTACCGGATTTTCACACGGTTTGGTTTGTTACAAACGGCAGAGATTTAGTTATGATACAAGACATTAATTTCAAAAAAAAAAAAGAAGAAGAATTATTGTTCAATCTTACTTGTGAAAGGTAATCCCACGCGATCTGGTGTCAATACTGCACCGTAAGCTGCACAACATACTGGCATAGCTTGCTCTCCCGTTAACTCCTATGCTAGACTAGAGTGAGGAGACCCAACCAATATGGCGGCGACGCTGGGTTACGTTCCAGCACGTCATGAGGCGTCTAGGTATAATATGTCTATGGGTGCGCGCCTCAGACCTTGGGGCGGCAGTAGCTCAGTAGGTAGAGCGGGTGGACAGAGCAGGGTCGTCCACTAACCGTAGGGCCGGCGGTTCGATCCCCTTGATCCCCACTTCCAAACTGTCTGCGTGTCGAAGTGTCCTTGAGCAAGCCACTGAACCCTGAACCCCAACTTGCTCCCTGGGCGCTGATCATAGCAGCCCACTGCTCCTACGTACAGTAGGATGGGTTAAATGCAGAGAACAAATTTCATTCCCGAACATGGGAATGACAAATAAAGACCGAAAGGTCCCTTAACTTCAGACCTACGGCCGACGGGGGGGGAGAGGCGCGCGCGATCGCAACACACCTCGGACCTACGGCCGACGGGGGGGGGGAACCGGACAGTCCGGCCTAAAGCCGGACGAATGGCCACCCTATCTGGAAGTGTGGATTAATAAATAAAATAATGTGAACGCGGTACAGCGGACCTGAACCGGATGTGATGAGACCTGTTTCGCAGAACGCAGAAGTATGTTACGCATAACCCCTATTAGATTACTAATTGAATAAATTACGTGGTATCGGATCGGTGCCTGGACTCCAGTAGTCGCCGATACCGATGCCAGCGTTTTCGGCAGTATCGGAGCAATTTCCGATACTGGTATCGGAATCGGAACAACTCTAACCAGGCTCCTGACTGGCACTAGAAAGAGGCAATATTCAAGTCAAATTTAGATTTATTTGTATTTTTATTAATTGTTTATGGACTGGCTCAAGCTTACATCTGAGTTTGTATCAAAGCCACATCCAAATCTCCTTTAGATTGGAAACTTTCAAATGTTTATAAAATATCTAAGAATGCTGTACTATTGTCATTTATTTTTTAATACAGTACAGAGGAGGATGTTTGACGTTGAACAACTATTCCTGGAGGACATCATCAAGTTGATAAGCTTTCCAAGTGAAGTGGAGACGAATCCCAATAAGGAGGCGCAAGGAGGTATCTAGCCTTTGCTGGCCAAAAATAATACTCCATGTAATACTCCATGTTATTATACACTGTACTGTTTTATTTACTGTTACACTCAATTACGTATTACATTTTATATATATATATATATATATATATATATATATATATATATATATATATATATATTAAGGCTGTCAAAGTTAACGCGTTATTAACGAGTTAACGCAACATGTTTTTAACGGCACTAATTTTTTTAACGCGCGATTAACGCTGTGACATTTGAACCTCGGGCCACTCCGTAGCTCGGGAAATCAGGAAGCAATGCACACGAGGTCGATGCCGCAAACAAACTACACAACACGTTCTCATCCCAACTCGTAATATACCGACGATTTGTCACGCCCCTAGACGTCTGATACTGACGCAAAAGGTACCCTCCCGCGTCTGTGTGAAACGATCTGGGGGTTCTCATAAACCCGTTCGCGGTGGTAAGAGACGAGCAGAGTCTACAGCGTCCGCTCGCAGAGCAGAGTCTACAGCGTCCGCAGTCTACTGTGAAACAATTCACTCCAAAAAGGGTTAGGGTTATGGTTAGGGTTAGCGTAATCTATCACCGTGACCGGGTTATTATTGGCGTGAATGGACGCTGTAGACTCTGCTCGTCTCTTACCACCGCAAACGGGTTTATGAGAACCCAGATCGTTTCACACAGACGCGGGAGGGCGTCAATGTCAGACGTCTAGGGGCGTGACAAATCGTCGGTATATTACGAGTTGGGATGAGAACGGGCTGAACTACAACCCCGTGAGCAGTAATCGATAAAAAATGGGGGGGGGGGGTGCGCGCGCGCGATCGTCACACACCCCGGTCCGGCGACCGACGGGGGGGGGGCGATCGTAACACACCGCCTCCGGTTAGGACAAATTACTTTTTTTTTTTTTTATGACAGTCCTGGGCCGGCCCAAAGATGTGCATCGGGCATACCGGGCAATTGCCCAGTACGCCCGATGGCCAGTCCACCCCTGCCCGGTGCCCCCTCGCATGAAGCAAACCACGCTGGATAATTTAAAAGGGAAACAGCTGGACAACTCTACAAGCCGCAAACACTTTATTTATTTTAAATTATTATTTTCTTTAAGTTATTTTGTGCATCACCCTGTTTGTTTTGAATTTGATGCAAATTGCAATGCAATGCATTGAGGGGCATTCTTTTGTGTTAAATGGCTGCTTAAACAAAAATGAGGATGAATAGATCAAATGTGAAGTTCAACACACTACTGTGTTAGTAAACATTACTATGCAGTTTGCACGTTAGTTACTTGAACTGAGAGTATTTCTCATTGTAACAATAAATAAACATGCTTTTTTTGCATAAAGCAAGCATTTGTCTATTCTCATGTTGAAAAGAGTATTACCTCATAGATCATAGTTAATCGTGATTAATCATGATTAACTATGATCAATCATGCGATTAATCGAGTTAAATATTTTAATCGATTGACAGCCCTAATATATATATATATATATATATATATATATATATATATATATATTTACCTTTTTTTCTTTTTTCTTTTTTTACAAAAAAGGGAATGGTATAATAAGGAACTTGCTTTTGTACTAAACACCAAAATTGGATAGGATTGTAAAGACAGAGAACCTATTGTTTTTTAGATTTATTTCTCCCCCCTGCCGTGTGTGTGTGTGTGTGTGTGTGATGCTTAGAAGACAAACATGGACTTTTGGCAAAGTGGTGTGAGACCTTGAAGGATGATTCTCAGTTGGAAAGCCACAATAGCGTGCCACATAAGGGAGTTGTTGGCGTCACCAAACTGGTAAACTGGATTTTTCTAAACACCACCCCCACCCTGAATAACTTGTGACAGATTTTATTATATCAAAGACAGAGTTTGGTATCAAGACATTAGAGACAATTCTGACAATTTCATTCGTTCATTTAATTCATACATTCTCAGTTTCTGAATTTTTGGGACTAAACTAAACTGATAAGGGGTTGAGTAAAAAATGTTAGATTCATATTATTACCTCAAAGCCATGTATATCAAAAGGGGTGGGACAAGTTGGCAGGCTGGAATTCAAAAGAAAAAAGTACACTTGCAAAGAGATACACTAGTTAAAGCTTAATGTATGGAATTGTGTTTTTTACTACTTTTTATTTTGGTCTTGTGAGACCATCCAGATATTCAAGTTTGCGTTTCACAATGAATATAAGTCTGGCCTTGGCAGGGCAGCAATTGATTCCCACTTATGGGTGCAGCCTTACATTACACCAATAAAAGCAAACTTCTGTTTATCTTTTAACTTAGTTGAAATTCATTCCACCTCGGATTAAACAGTTTTGATTGTTATGTCGATTTCTACACTTTCCTCGGGTGCTGCGATTGTTTTGCAATTCTGTGGACTTCGGCACTCCTTGTCCGTAATATACTGAAACTCCCTCCCCCTAGCCCTGATTGGTGCTATCATTTTCAATTTTTGGATAAGGCTTTCAACGTGCTTAAGGCCAGACTAATCTGCAGAGAGAAACAGAACGAGAACTTGCAAGGTAGTTGGTTAGAAATATGGAGAATGTAAAAAGTTTGAATAAGGTAGCTTTAATTTACAAGGTAGCAACATTTACAATAATACATATTGCAGCATTACACAACATTGATAGGAATGGATTAAAAAAAACAAACAATAAAGTTTATAGGTATATCTAACAAAATGAGGCATACATTAACCATAGTACAGATTTCTTTTAAGAAAAGATCTTTTTAGAAAATCTTTCATAAATGACTAACTTGATTACATTTGTTAAAATGTACAAACATACAAGTTTCATTATAATTTTTTTCAAATATCTTTATTTTTTGTGTGGTTTGAATTCTGTACTTTCTTTGGTTGTAGGATGCAACTGAAGGGCCGAGTTTTGACCTCCAAAAAGAAGCCGATGCCTGCTTTTTCAACATCTATTCAAACAAAGACCCCAGTGCCTATCGTAATTTGTTTAATCTCATCCTGAATAAAAACCTCAGTGGTATGTTGCATTAATGTGGGACTTTTATGGCTGTCAATTTGTCCAAGCTAAACATGTATTTTGCTTTTGAAATAAATGTAAACAATGGTTGTGATTTTGATAGTGGACTACAGGCACAGCAAGACCAGTGCCACAACATTGATGATGGCTGCTGGCCAGGGATTTCTCAGACAGATGGAAGAGCTACTGAACCTAGGAGCCAGAATAAATCTCACAGATTCCAATGGCTGGTAGGTATAGTAGATTTAATGGTAGATACATAACATATATAACACAAATTCATATGAAAAATATTATTACAAATTTACATTTGCAGTATTTACGCATTTTTGAATGTTGACAAATCAGAATCTCAGCTGGCCTTGCCCACCTGGGATTGTCAACATGCTAGGTTTTCTGTACTCAAGGGTGTAGGTTTCTAGCAAGATAACGCCAGCAATCGCGGCTAACATAACATTTCTCAAATGAAAAATGGCGACATCTGTTTGGCAGTCCATATATCAAGAAAATATCTGATGTTATTTGTGAACATATTTACATTTTGCCTATTCTTTTCATGGTAAATGTAATACTGTAAATGTAATAATAAAAGATTAGGCAGTACATGCCCAGTGGTTTACTATGATGTGTTTAAGGTAAACCCGCCAAAAACAATCCAAAGTAGTTACTCGAATAGGGAGTTCTATATTGCACTGATATTCTATTGTTTATGATCGTGCGAGGGGACTGTCCCCGGAAAGCGGTGAAGCTAGCAACATAGGCCAGTGTTTCCTCTAGGATTTTTTTCAGCAGCGGGGGAAAAAGGTTTTGTTGTACCTGGGCGGTGCGCGTGTGGTACGCTGGTGGTCGGAGTGAATATCAATGGGTAATTTAAAAATATGAAATAAAATGACACTTAACTGCAAAACAAACTTTAGAACATATTTATTGACATTGATTGTTACAGAGGGCAGCTTGGTCTTCGTTTTCTCTCCTCATCTCTTTCTGCCCTCTCTCCTGCTCTCCTGCTCCACTCTGCTCTCCTGCTCCGCTCTGCTCTCCTGCTCCACTCTGTTCTCCTGCTCCACTCTGCTCTCCTGCTCCACTTTGCTCTCCTGCTCCGCTCTGCTCTCCTGCTCCACTCTGCTCTCCTGCTCCGCTCTGCTCTCCTGCTCCACCACTCTGCTCTCCTGCTCCACTCTGCTCTCCTGCTCTCCTGCTCCACTACTCCTGCCTGTCTACTCGTCTAATAAGCAGGGGTGCACATAACTGGTACGCAAGTACGCATGCGTGCCCATAATCAGCGATGCGTAACGTCACTTGTGCCACTACAGCGCTTTTGCGTAACTCACCATCAGGTCATCAAAATAAAACTACACGTGTATCTTGTACTACTTCTGCGTTTCCCCACCTGCAAAAAAAAGGCAAACGGAGCACTGTGTGCTCTGTGCACCGCGCGCACACTGGAGAACTGCGCAAAATCAGCTGATCGCAACGTCCGTTACTGTGAGACATCCGTGCTCATCCGTACTGTGAGACATCCGTTACTCGCTCCGTGGCAGTGACGGACCCCCGCCGCCACCCCCCCCCCCCCCCCCCCCCCCCGTCAACAACTCCACCCGCGGTGGAATCGCCTTTATCATTATCGAAACGACGCTACGTGTGGAGTGCGTACCGAACACCATCTCCTGGTACTCAAATGAGTAACTCACTAAAAAAGTTATGTGCAGCCCTGCTAATAAGGTTACATTTGAGAATGAGTAACGTTAGATAATTCTCTCACATCACAAATATTTGATCAACCAGTAAGAACATTAAAATATTGTAGTAACCACCACTAACGTTGCATATTTTAGAACTAAAAGGCATTTCTTTACCTTCAAAACTTCGGGGCATGAACCTTGAGCCCTCCCTAGCTAAAGTAACGTTACCTGCCTATCTTCCTCATTGACATCAGGCATATTTCTCTTCTTGGAGGAATATTTTAACAAACTCATCTGAAAATGCAATCAGGAATATTTTAATACATAGCTTATATAAACATCGTTGGCAATTATTCTACCGACATTTATTGAAGTAACGCTACCAGTATTATGATTCACTGAGTTCTCTAACGTTAACATTAGCTGGAACATTATTTCACGATATATTAATATTAGTAAGAATTAGTTGGCCATGAACATCAATAGAGAATACATTGCAAATGTTTATTTAAACTGTAAAATCTATCTAACTTAAAGTTAATCTACTTTTTTCTTGTTCTCCGGTAAGGTAATTCTAGGGAACACGATACCAGACATTTAGTAGTCGATACCAATACCAGTGAAATTCCACGATTCTCGATACCCAATTCGATACCACGGTAAAAAAACAAAACAATAAATTCCATGTACTTCAACATACTCATTTATTAAAAACATTTGAACATTACAAAAAACAGTGGCACTGGCATGTAGCCTTCAAGTAATGAATAAAAAGAATATAGAACAGTGGCATGTAACCTTCAAGTAATAAATAAAGTACATAGTTGGCTACACAGATTCATTATTTAAAGGCTAACGTTATATTTTGATGACAGATGACTGAACGGTAAGGACGGTAGCCTAGTCGAGCTATGGTTAAATTACGTTAGCCAAACACGGTAGCCTTTAGCATTTAGCCATTGTAGACGTTGTATGCAACATAGTTGGCTACACAGCAATGCCAGCTGTCTCAAACAAAAGTAATGGTAATGTGTATTTCAGGATAAGGATAACAAAGATAACACTTTGGATACGTTGTTAATGTAACGTTAGCATGATGTAAAACTCAATCACCTTGAATTATTTAAATACATCTGGATGTCTGTCTTTGAGGTGCTTCGCTAAGTTGGAAGTGTTTCCTCCTTTCGTTTGAAAAGCTCGATGGCACCGTTTGCATGTTGGTTTTTGTGACTCTATTTTTAATCCCTGATCATCCACCTCAAAAGCAAAGTATTTCCAGACACGACTCTTACTAGTTGTTTTTTTCGACGAGTCGAGGCGGAGCTGTCGCTGCAGTCGCCATCTTCCGTGTTACTTCCTTAGGCATTTAACGGCAGACTAGACCACTTGTAGGTGTACATGCTGCCACGTCCCGTCCGGAGGAATTGCATCCCCGGTACCTATGGTACTGTAGAAAAACGAGTACCGTCACGTTTTTAGAATTGTCGCATCGACTTGGTACCGAAGTATCGGTTCTTGTGACATCCCTCCTGTCTGCCTGAGGAGAACATGCTGTCCTCGCGCTGTTGTTTACTTGGTTGTCATGACTTTGTGAGTGATTGACGTCACAGTTCCAGTTGCTTGTCAAAAGTGCAGAGCGAGTGGACGGACGACCGACAACTGACATTTTGACATTTTATACACTTTTGAACCAGCGGCGGCAATAATTTTGCAGTGACGGCCCGCCATGGCAAAATGTATATAGCGGAAACACTGTAAGCCTACTAGTCAGTAACTAACACACACGCGAAAACAAACAATTCAAAGGCTACACAAACCCATGACTGACTTACTTATCTGCTGTCAAAACAGTGTCTTGAAAGTCTGTCCAGGAATGTAGCACCCCTCTACTACCATGTCCTCTTGTGATGCCACACATCCCTCTCCCCAGGCTTGCCGTCCTCGGCAGGGTGAATGAGGACCAGAAGGCATCACAGAGGGACATGGCATCTGCATTTCCATGGCGCCGTCCCGGCCTGTTAACGACACAAGTTAAAAGGCTGGAGGCTTAATAACCACCGAGTTACCCTGCTGTTAGTCTCTTTGTTTTTAGCCATCCATTGTAACAGCGAATGATCCGTTACGAGAGTGAACCTCCTTCCAAGCTGGTAGTATTTGAGTGTGTTCAGGGCCCATTTTATGGCTAGGCTTTTTCTAGATGTCTTTCTCTACTGTGGCATAGTTATTTTCTCTTGACAGCAAATTAGGAACTGGGTGTACCTCACCTTCATTGATCTGTGCTAGCACATCGCCCAGATCCACCTCAGAGGCATCTGCCTGGACCACAAACTCCTTACTGAAGACTGGGCAGTAAAGACTGGTTTTGAGGTTGCCAAACGCTTTTTCTGCAGCCGGGGTTCATTTCACTATCCCGGAGTGTTTCTCCCTTTTCAGTTCTGTGAGAGGGGCCGCTATCATGGCAAAGTCAGGGATGAATTGTCTGTAATAGGCCCAAAAAAGATCTTACCTGCTTTGTTGTCAACGATTTTGGACAGTCCTGAATGGCAGAGTTTTGCCTCCTGGGGTTTGACGAGACCCCGCCTGATGGTGTCACCCAAGTAGTTTGGTGTCACCCAAGGCCTTCTCACTGAAGACCAGTGTACATTTCTTGGGATTCGCTGTGATAACTTTTGCACATAAGGTTAGAGGCTTTCCCAGTCTGGGCTCTAAATCACAACATCATCTAAATAGGCAAAGGCATATTCTTGATGGGGGTTTAGGTACCTGATCCATCAGGCGCTGGGAGCTTCAAACAGACCAAAGAGCATCCCCCGGTACTGCCACAAGCCTCCAGGAGTGGCCGAAGCAGTCTTTTCCTTTGATCCTGTAGACAGGGAACCTGCCAATACCCTTCGTGAGATCAAGATCAATTGGCTCAACGACACGAGGCATGTGATATGCATCAAATTCTGATACTTCATTCACTTTTCTGAAGTAATTACAGAAACTAGGGATGCACCGATGCCAATACTGATGTTTTTTTTGCTTTATTTTGTATTTCTTCATCACATTATCTTTGAATGAGCACAAATTAAATCCTACAAATACATTTATGAAACAACCTTTAATATAACCGTTTTGTGAAAAATAACTTTCAAAAGCCTTTTTAATTTTGTTTTGTAGTTAGTACTTAGTTTTATGCTTTGTGCTTTCTTGGTGTCCAGTTAATTTCTCTGTTTTTTTAATCTGCTTTCAGGTAATTGTTGTACACTTATCCATGTTTTCAAATGGCTGATGAGATTTGATGTGTTATAATACTTGGTTGTAGTACCTCCTTGAAATGTCACTGGAAAATGTCTTACAAACGACATATCGCTGATCTTTCTCTGAGACAGTGAAATACTCCCACACGGCCGACATTTTCTTTCAGTTTTATTAGTTTCCAACTTCGTCTTCACATCCGCCATTTTTTGTGTTCACACTCTGTAAAGCAAGTATTTAGAAAAACACTATAAAAGTTTAACCGATGTACGTCAGATAAATCGGTGCATCCCTAACAGAAATGTACTGTGTTGTCAGGCTTGTCTGTCAGGGCAATGAGAATTGACCAGGCACACATCCACAATACTACGTTTTCGGTTTTATACGTTTTTTAAAAACGAAAATGATCTCCGTCCACACTAGCATTTTAGCACCGTATCAGAAAGAATCTCCGTCCATACTACCACGCCTGAAAACGCATATCACATGACCATGCGTGGTCATGTGACCAGCATGCCGGTATAAACAGGAAGCAGATTGTCTACTCTGCGGTTGGTTAGTTGCAGAAAATATTAGGGAGGAAGAACATTGAACAGAAGAACAATGGCGAAAAGTAAGACCAGAGATTTCTTTGTTTGGACAGACGACGAGGTGGAACTGTTACTGAAAGTAATGTAATTCGTTATCCATGTTGGTTGAATTAACCGCCTCGAGGCTGATGAGGTTTGTTTTCTTCCGGAAAAGGGTCACATGATAGGGGTGTGACGAATCAGGGAAGGACACGTCATGACTGATAAGACCCAATCAGGAAGCGAACGTGGCTCTGTATCCGCCCGTCCACACTAGTCCAGACTGAAACGCAACCCTGGAGTTTTCAAACTAAAACTCAGCAGTGTTTTCAATAATCTCCGTTTTAGGGGTTGTAAAACAACGGAGTAGTGTGTACGCTAGGCATAAACGTGGCAAAAGTTATGCGGTTTAAAACGAAAATGCAGTAATGTGGATGTAGCCTTGGACTTTTCAATTACATTCACCTCCATCTTCCTTACCTCCTCACCTTTTACATTACTTCAAATGGTCCCTGCCAAGTAGCCAAGAACTTGCATTCCACTGTGGGGACCAGCACTAGGACTCTGTCTCCCAGTTTGAATTCTCTGGGTTGGGCTGCTCTGTTATAAACTGCACTCTGATCTCTCTGCGTTCTCTCCATGTGCTCCTTCACAATGGGAATCACAGCTGCCATCCTGTCTTGCATCATCCCCACATATTAAATCATGGTATAATGGGGACATAGTGGCTCCTCCCAAGTCTCCTTGACTATGTTTAGAAGCCTCCTGGGTTTCTGGGAATACAAGTCAAAAGGTGAGAAATCAGTGGAAGACTGAGTAACCTTTACTGCAAAAGGGGAGAAGCTATGCCTCAACCTTAAGCTTGCTATCATCTACTCCCAAAAGGCTTGAGTCACAACCTAGAAACCTTTCCCTGCCTGAATGAAGGTGAACCTGAACCTAGCCGCTATATGTTAGTGTGTTATACTATGCTAAAGGGGTGACTTAACAGATAAGTGGCCTGCACAGTCTTGTTGGTTGATCCATTTAGTTTTTTGGTGGGTGGTGATCTTTGTGAATATATATACACAAGTAGAAGTGAGGTCCGTAGGTAGATTGTAGGAGCCTGACATCCAAGCACCAACCACTCCGAACGCTCAGGTCGGTGACGTATACCTACTACCTATCCTAACAGTGTGTGCCAATTGCAGAACTGTGGAGCGATGAGGTTGGGGAACAAGGAGTTGCTCAATGACTATCATTACTTTTATCGACCTGATACTAGAGGCCATTTTTCACTGCAAAGTGAGGGTAGGAAGGAGTTAACCTGGTTCCCATCAAAATTCCCTATAGGACCTGGACATTTCTTAATGCATTAGGGGTCCTGTAACTGAGCTGTTCTGTACTGACCTTTAAGTGGTGGCAGGTCTCTAGAGCCAACAGCATCAGCCGATTCCGTGCCACTAGAGTCCACTGCAAAGGCTATGGCTAAAACTGGTGGGGAAGAGCCTGGAGATTAAATCATTTTACAATTTTGAGGCTTTGAGGGTTTTCGGGGTTCCTGACTGAGCACCTTTTGGGCTTCCCTCCTCACAAACAAAAACAACTGGAACTGGATTGTTTTGAGCAAGGGAAGATGGCTCCAACACGGGATCCTGGACCACCTCCTGGCACTTCTGGAATCCAGCATGGTCTACATCACACTGATTCACAGTTACTGGGATCTGTGGGGTGCGGTCTCCACTTTACCCCAAGAAGGCTGCAATGTGGACAGGTGGGCTGCTGCCGGAAACTGTTGTGGGCATGGGCTCATCGGGCTTCTCACTGACATGAGATATGGCCCTACTCGCCACAGCGAGTAGGGCCATAGTCTGGTGAGACTCAGAGATCAGGAATCCTCATTGCTGCCCAGGCTGATTAAAAAATCTTTTCGGTGGGCTAGAATGAGGGCCGGCTGATTTGGGACCTTTTGGCAGAGCACACATGGCCAAGCTGGGACAGAAGCTACCGGCTATTTACGGGTTGGGTGGAGCATGTCTGAGGCCACCTGGTACTGCTCTACTGCTTCTACTTACTCCATGGCTGTTATTAATTTCTGGTGACTGATTGTCTTTTTGGTCTCATAAGGCAGAGCTCTTAGACAGTCCATAACCAGGGTCTCTATAAGGGCTGCAGGGCATATTTGGCATATTTGACCATAAAAAAGTTACCTAAAGCAGCTTTAGGTGCCTCACCCGATAGAAAAGAGCCGAGGAGCCAAGACTCCAACCGACTGCATATTTAGCCACCCCTCTCGAGCTGATATAGCTTCAAGTGCATGACTGTATGCGTCCATATCATACATCATATATCTGTCACTCCCAGTTTAGGGATGCAATCCTCTGCCTTGGAACATGATTGAAGACAAGCCAGCTTTTAAACTATTATTTTAAATCATGTTCAGATGTTTATGTTAACCCTTGTACAATTATGCTGGAATGATTGTGTCATAGTTTTAATGTGTTTCTTGTTTCAATCAAATCAAATCAAACTTTCAATCAAAGCAAAATTTCTATAGCAAAATACAAAATTGGCAATACAAGGTGCTTAACTATACAATGAAAATACAACAAAATACAACAATGCAATGAAAATATAACAATACAATGAGAATACAACAATACAGTGAAAAAAATGATAATATAAGGAAAAGATAGTATTAGAAATAAGAGACATGGTAGAACAGAGATATCAGTGTATAGTACAGTAGAAAATGGTGGATGCTATATATTATTATTTTTAAATGATAATAAAATGGATTTAGGGAATGCTGAGCTAAATAGGTATCTTAAGGTTTCTTTTAAACGCGTTCACAGATTGTGATGACCTCAGCTCCTCTGGCAGGTTGTTCCAGAGGCGAGGACTGTAGACACTAAATGCCGCCCCCTGTAGGTCTCTGTCCTCACCCGGGGAACAACTAAAAGGCCAGTGCCAGAGGACCTGAGTGATCTAGAGGTAGCATACATCAGAAGCATGTCTGACAACTATTCGGGCGCTAATCCATTGAGAGTTTTGAACACCAATAAGAGGATTTTAAAATATATTCTAAAACTGGCAGACAACAGGCAACATATGACGGGATTTTAGGACATGTGAGATGTGTGCTCTCTTTCTGGTCTTGGTCAGTACACGTGCTGCTGCATTCTGAATGATCTGTAGCTTATTTATAGCTTTCTTATGTAGACCAGATGGGAGAGAATGCTAGTAATAAAAGCATGCATAAGTCTCTCAGTATCTGCCTGGGAGAGAAACGGTTGCACTTTAGCAATATTTCTAAGGTGATGGAAGGCAGTTTTAGTGAGATTACTGATATGAGATTCAAAATTCAAATCAGGGTCTAGAAGCACGCCAAGATTTTAAGTTAGTGCACAGTATCGCTCTCTGGACCTTTGCTCCGATTATTAAGACCTCTGTCTTATCTTTGTTCAATTGCAGGAAATGATGTGAAGTCCACAGGTTGATATGATCAATGGATTGAACCAGTTTACCAATAGGGCTGGTGTCATTGGGTGATAAAGAGATGTAGAGTTGTGTATCATCGGCATAGCTATGAAAACTAATCCCGTGTTCTCTGATGATATGTGGTCACAAATGGAGACAAAATAGTCTCTGCCGGATAAATAAGTCTTAAACCAATCTAAAACTGGACCAGACAGGCCAACAAACTACTGTAGTCTGTTAATAAGAGTGTCATAATCTACTGTATCGAAAGCAGTGCTTAAGTCTAAAAGTACTAGTATTGAGAGTTTCTTGTCATCCATGTTCATTCTCAGGTCATTTACAACTTTAACTAACGTTGTCTCAGTGCTGTGGTGAGGACAAAAACCTGATTTAAACTTCTCAAATATACAGTTAAAATGTAGGTAATCGTTTAGGTGTTTTAATACTAATTTCCAAAGAATTTTACTTAAAAAGGGAAGGTTTGAAATTGGCCTAAAATTGTTTAGCACTGAAGGATCCAGGTTACTTTTCTTTAGGAGAGGTTTCACAATAGCAGTTTTCAGTGCCAGGGGGAAGATACCAGTCAGTAGTGAGTGATTTACAATCGCTAGCACTTCTTTCTCTAGACAATTAAACACAGTTTTAAAAAAGGTGGTGGGGATAGGGTAAAGTGAGCAGGTGGAGGGTTTTAGTTGCATCACATCACGTTCTTGAGCATTTCTTTATCAACAGCAGCAAAAACATTCATAGCAGTCTTAGGCAGAGTGAAAGTGTCCAAAGACGCTCACGCACATTCAGTATAACAAGGTTTAGATCCAACCTGATTTTTGTTATCTTCTCTCTGAAAAATGCTGCAAACTCTTCACATTTTGATGTTGAGGTGATGAAAGAGTGGCTTTTTGGAACTGGATTTATGAGGCTGTCGATAGGTGAGAAAAGTATTCTGGGATTATTATGATTTTTAGAAATCATCATTTGAGAAATGAGCTTGTCTTGCATTTCTAATTTCTTTGTTGAAGATAGTGAGGTTATAGGATCAATAGGTCGATTAATGAAGCTCCAGCTTGACGCTCCATTTTCCCCTCGACGCATACCTCATCCAATATCCACAACAATAATCCACCGGACCACGACGTGAAGTTTTTAAGGGTTTACATATCGAAAGCAAATACAAACAAAAATCCTTTTCCACAATATGAGGTTATGATTTGAGGTGAGAGATAGAAAGAACGAGAGGTCAAAAAACTGTGTGGCTCCACGCTTGTTATCCTGACTGTCTGTAACCCCGGTAGTTAACCCAATTAAGTTCCTCTCACACTTCAAAATAAAGTAACTAAATGTGCGCATACACCAAAATTATCGCAAGTGAATTTCAAATAAAATTCTATATATTCGAAATCAACACAATTGACTATAATATTATTTCACTTATCCAAACATCAACATAAAATATGAACTTAAATAAAGCAAATAGGCATTTAGGCTCCTACAGAGGTGTTCTTTTAAAATGTCATAGTGGACATGCAGCTTAGTTTTTCTCCAGTTTTTCTTTACGTTAAAAATATCCCTAGTTCTCCATGGTGGTTTCTGTTTAGGTTTAATCTTCTTAAGTTTGCTATAGCGTCAATGGTAGTCTTCAGCTTATTGTTATATATTATTAGCTTATTAGTTGTTGACTAAATCATCTCAAGATGAAGGAAGGATCTGTGGGGGTATGTTGTTAATATGATTAATGAAATGTTCAGCAACTTCAAAGGTAAGATAACGTTTCCTATCAACCTGCTCAGTAACAAGGCTGGATGATGGTAACAATGCAGAGAAGAAAATACAGTAGTGGTCTGAGATTGCCAAGTCAATTACAGAGGATACGTCAATCCTTACTGTGCGTTCACACCGAAAGCGCACAAAGAGGAATCCACCTTGTCCACTCCACCTAATTCGCTTTTGTCGCTTTTGCCCCCCTTCAGAATGTTCGTTCTTGCTTTTTTTTTTAATTTAAAGGGCCAGCGCGCCACACGCGTTAAACACCACCACGCAACTACTGCTGTAGCACAGCCCATTTACCGACATCGTTGATCACGGAAAGTTACTTGATAAAGTCATTAAAAACAGAATTACTCCGATTGGCTGGAGAGTGTAGGTTAAAAAGTGTTTATTTACACCATCTTTGATTTACACCTAGGAAAGACGTTGACGCTATGAAGACGCTATGGCCACGTTGCTTGGCAACGCCTGCATACGGGAGATATTAAATAGTCTGCTCGACTTGTAAAAATAAAAAAACCCTCACGATTTCAACTCTAAAACACATTAAAGTATTATTAATTGATTACATATTTCATTCTTTCGTAAGTGACCATGGCACTTCGCGGAAGCAACCGCCTCCGCGTCGTCCATTCATTTCTGTTAATGGACACCTCGTCGGGTTACTCCCCAATCATATTTACAGAAATGATCATCCCAAATAAACACTGATTTTGCCAAATGTAATGTTGTCAAATCATAGAGGACTGGGTGTTCTGCTACGGCAGCAATCAGCATTTCCAGCGACACCTTGGAACGAATGTTTGGTAGGAACTAAGTTACGCGGGTTGTTTTCTGGGACAGATCTGACCGAGGGACGACGGCAGAACGAGATATCCCCATTGGCTATCGATGGATTTTCCACCTTTCCCTCCTAGTCGCGTCATAGCTCATTTACATAAAGTTGGAGGATTTTTAACTTTTTTTATCCTCCGAAGTCGCCTAGTCCACCCGAGTCCGCCTATTCCTCTTTTCCCTCTTTGTCCGCCTGGCGCCCAATACACAATGAATGACTTCCGGGACCATTTTCCTCTTTGTGCGCTTTTGGTGTGAACGCACAGTTAGACCATGAGTAATAACTAGATCCAACGTATGACCGCGGTTGTGAGTCAGCCCATTTACATGTTGAGTAAAATCCATAGAGCTCAACATATTTAGGAACTCAGCGGCTTTAGTCGGCCGCATTATCCACATGTAGATTAAAAAATCACCTATGACCATAATGTTGTAATAATTAGTGCTGACAATAGACAACATTTCAGTGAAGTCATCTAGAAAGATAGGACACTGCCATATCCATTTTTTCCCATCCGGTCTTTCTTAGTGCAGGATGTGGAACATTTAATGGGATGGAGATTAGATTACTTGCAGATATACCACGAGTAGCACAGTTTAACTGATGGTTAGTGGGACTCACATGTTGCCTATTGCGAATGTTAACTGAGATGAAAGTAGACTAAAAACAGACTGCCTGCCTGGCAGAGTTTAGGGAGAATTGTTTAGTAGTCCAGGCCCCTTGTAGTGACCATGACAGACTGTAGTAACACTACAAGGTAACTGATTTAATTGCCTTTGTTATATCTGTATGGGTGATGTGATTACCTTGTGGGGGCTTGGACTTTCTCAGTCATCTATGACAGTGTGTAGGATGGCAAAGTCCATGTTTGCAGAGAGAAAGTGTGCACCAGTGCTGTTTGGATGGAGTCCATCTCTGTTATAGTAATCACTACGGTTCCAGAAGAGGTCGAAAAGTGGAGTCCAAGGGTTGTGCACTCAGCCTTGAGTCACATTAATTGATTGTATTTAACCCCAGACAGGCTCACCGAATGACTTTTTAAGCCTTTAAAATGAGAAAAATGCATGAATTGATGAGTTCATGTTTTGTTCTCATTAAAACGGAGAAAATTGTTTTACATAACATTGTACAACATAACAACAACTTGCTCTTCATGTTACTTCTTAGGATGTTGAAGTGATGTGGCAAAATGATTGCTGATGCCGCATGTACTTAAATTTCTTTCAATGTTGCCTAAGCATTGTCATTATTTGTTTGTTTCAGGACTGCATTGGACTGGGCCAAGCACTTTAAGCAAAAGGTGGCTGAAGATCTGCTCAAGTCCTACATGTAAAAGCACTGTTTACCACTCCTCAAACACGTATATAGTCAGTAAATGATGACTACCTTAACTTTAAATGGGCAGAGTGTAGAATTTAGTGGTATCTAGTGAAACGGGCTTGGCAGAAATGGAATATAATATTCATAAGTATGTTTTAATTAGTGTATAATTCCATGAAAATAAGAATCATTGTGTTTTTGTTACCTTAGAATGAGCCCTTTATATCTGAATAGGGAGCGAATCCTCTTCCATGGATCCGCCATGTTGCACCGCCATGTTTCTACAGTAGCCTAGAAGGGACAAACTGCTCTAGAGAGGATGCATTTTAATTTGTAATCATAATCAATGTCTTACTTGTAAGCCAGTTGGCTACTATAGTCCGATTGCATTTACAACCTTGTATTGATATAACACACTGAAGGTAAGCTATTAGTTCCTGCTTTTTGCTACAATTAGGGATGGCCATCCGGAGTCATTAATGGAGCCCCTAAGGAATATAGAGCTCAGTACCTGGGACCAGAACTACCTTCGGAATTACCACTGTAGCTTGAAAAATGACCAGATGAATCTGGACCTGATTATCAACCTGCTTCATCACATCTCCTTAAGCTCCGAAGATGGTGAGTAAATGAGCAGTCTATAGATTGTGAGACACAGCACACTATTTTACTCAGTTTATCTTTATTTCACCTTGTGTTCTATTGTATCTTGCTGTACTTGCGTTCACTTTAAGCCACTTAATCACGTTACATACAACATATTCTATATAGGGCAAATAAAATTGAATGACACCAAGCCAAACCATTGCAATTGCACCATATGGTCACCAAATGCAGATAAAGACTGTTCTGATTGAAGGCAATTGACCTATTTTCTGTCAAACCCTCTCTTACCTATGATACATGATTGTAAACATGATTGTTGCCCAGACACTGGATTATCTGTTTATGGTGGTTTTAAGCGATCAAACACAACTTTGATGTACAACAAAAGTAAGACATCATTTGTGGTTGCAACTGTGGTTGTTCTTGATGGTTTTTGGCCTCTAAAAAAACAGTGGCGAGTTTTGGTCACAGATTGATATAGTTGGATCTTTGGAATCAGCAGTCTCAGCTTTCTTATGACGTATAGTTTGTTTCGATAACTTTTTCCCAACATGTTATTGAAACAAACTATACGTCATAAGAAAGCTGAGACTGCTGATTCCAAAGATGCACAGCAATAGCAGTTATGAAATACATAACTGCTTATTACATGCTTATTGTTTTGTTTGGGGTTGGAATTGTGCTTCATTTAGCTAATGGTTATGATAGACTAAAAGTTGAGAATCTAATAGTGTATAACATGAATGCTTTACGACGTCTTTGCTTTTGGGAGCCACATGTTTCTGAGAAGCAAAGGAAGACTAAAACTGAAGCTGTGGAATAAATGAAACATCACTTTAAAGGGACACTAAGTAGTTTTTTTAGTAATTTATTACCTCAAATCAACGTCTTCATTCATAAATAAGTCCCCATTGGTGTACAATTATCTCTGTCAATAATCTCACTTATCCTCCTGAGCGAAGAATCACTTATCAGAATTTACATAGGACGGGCAAGCTCTATGGAGGCTTCCATGTCCTTCCGGTCTATGAACTGCCGAGAGGGACAAAAAGCACTACGTGGTACAGGTAAGGCTAAACGCGTTTTCACTCAGAGCCAGCGTGACTGTGGAAGGAGCTTAGCGAGACGCGCTTGTCACTTAAAAAAACGATATAAACATGAGAACATAATTCACTATCTTGCTCGAGGAGTAATTACTCATACATGCTCACACTAATGATTCAATGCAGTTTGAAGTTTGTTTGAAATAACGTACCCAGTGCTTGAAGTGGGCCGGTACGCACCGGTTCTACATTTTACCCTTTAGCGTACCGGCACTATTTCTTGCGTACCGGCACTTGTCACAGGCTGCGGTCGTAGGTCCGCGGTGGGTTACGATCGCGCCCCAACCCCCCCCCCTCCCCCCCGTCGGTCGTAGGTCCGGGGTGGATTAATATCCCCCCCCCCCCCCCCCACTGAACGTACCTCATCATCCGAAACAAAACTTGATGAAGTGGTGTTTGAAGACATGTTGTTATCATGTTGTCATAGCTTCTTGAATCTTGACTAATACCGCTTGCCGTAGTTCGAAAATGCGAGGCGCTAGAGAGCATAAATTCATTTGAATGCAAAATACAATTTGACCACTAGATGGGGGAAAAAACTACTTAGTGTCCCTTTAACAAAGGAAAAGGAATCAGTGGGATAATCCTTTTCACTGGAATAAGCTGTAACGGATAATACCATAGAGTCTAGACTATATGGATGGGTGTGTGTTGACACTGATCTATCCCAACATAAAGTCAAATGTAATAGTTTTGCCTGTGATACGCTCAGCACGTGTCCATATGCGCAGGCAGAGAAAATGCTAGCGACGCTGTTCTCGGTTCCTCTACTGGGAAGCAGTAACCTTTATTTCACCACGAGAGCCTTTTTGTCCTGAAATTAAAAAAACGCACAACCAATTAGTTTCCACAGACAAACAAATATCCCAAATCACACATTTCTATACATACAGATGAGGTAAAAAATACAAATAATCATATTCACAGAGATACACCAGGACTATGGAGTCAGAATAGTGTCATAATTCAAACCTGAAAAAAAAGGTTTCAAAGGCTTGTAAGTCTGTGTTTGAAAACTCAACACCTTGTAAAAAAGGTTTTGCACCACTGAAAAAAGAGATTATAGCCTGAAAAAAAAAAGTCAAACATCTGCAAACATGATTTTGTGTTCTATTTTATCTTCTTCATCATTTTCACCAACACGTTTTCAAAGCTAAAATGTTTTCACAAACACATTTTCAAAGTTTAAAAATGTTCACCAGCGCATTTGCAGAGTTTCAAATCTGACACTGTTCTAACAGTGTATTACTTTGTTTCCCGGTTTCGAAACCTTGTAAATGGGATTCTGCAAACAGCTGTTCAAACATTGAGAAATACGTTTTGAAAGGTTGAATATTTATTTTTAAAAACTTGTAAAGGTGTAAATTTACACCATTGCAATGTATTTTTTCAGAACTTAATTTTCAGCACTGACTTTTCAGAGATTTGACCACACGGGCGCAAGCTTGCGAGTCACGTGATTATTGACACTGTTCTGACTAGGGCTGTCAAAATTGCTCAAAAATGACATTCGAATATTCCCTCTAAAAAAACCACATATTCGAATATATTCGAATATCTATATTTGCGGCTTTTTGCGCATTATGTCAATGACGCGCATTACGTCAATAACAGGACAAACTAATACAACGAGACATAACTACTTGTATAGGTCGTTTATTTAAGTTTAAACATATTTGGCAACATATTACCTACCCACAATAAGTAAATGAACTAATCAGGGGGGGGGGGGGTGCTACGCGGGTGCTGCGCGGTCGGGTCCGCGGCTAGCGGGTCCGTTGCTGGCGGGTCCGCGGCAATCGCTGAACGATTGTTGACCGGGCGGAGCTTCGGGATTATAGACGGCGGTGGGTGCTGCGCGGTCGGGTCCGCGGCTAGCGGGTCCGTTGCTGGCGGGTCCGCGGCAATCGCGCCGAATTTTTAGATTACTCGCCAGAGTGGCGAGTGGTCTTCATAAATTACTCGACAAATACAAAAAGTACTCGCATTTGGCGAGTAAAACAGCCTTATTTCAACCCCTGGAACTAATGGCCAAGACCGCAGACCTCGCTCTCGCTCCCCCTCACTCTCTCTGCGCATACTGGTTTAAATAAACAACAGCAATAAACAAATGCTGAGTGCTGATCAAGAGTTTTGTGCAAGCAATCCCGACTCATGTCCCAAATGTGGCAGGCTTCAATCAGTGATTGAAACAAATATAACATTAATTGAAGTTTACGCCCACTCGCAAAGCAGAAAGAACGCGCCGCGGCTGGCGCGAGTGTGTTTTTCCACATTCGAATATTAATTTTCACCTTCAAATGTCTGTTTTTAAAAACTATTCGAATATATATTCGAATTTCGAATATTCGTTGACAGCCCTAGTTCTGACGCCGTTTCGTTTTGAAACTCCTTTAGCGTCAAAGGTCTGAAAACGTGGTTCTGAAAAAAAGGAAAAAAAACCTTCCTGGGGGCGGGACCATCTTGCTCTAAACCTATTGGTTGCTCTCTGCTGAGGCACAGTCCAATCACATGCGCCGTTGACCGGGCTGTGCGGGATTGACAGTGCTCTGCCGATGACAAGAATAACAAGCGACTTGCGTGGTTGATTTTGTTGTCTATTTTCTGGAACCATGGCTGGTAGGCAGGCGAGCAATTTTATTCTATATTGTTTGCGTTCTAACCACCCACGAGCCTCCTGCGGCTCGCCAAGCTGTAATTTGCAACACGTTCTCATCCCAACTCGTAATATACCGACGGTTTGTCACGCCCCTAGACGTGATACTGACGCAAAAGGTACCCTCCCGCGTCTGTGTGAAACGATCTGTGTGAAACAATCTCATAAACCCGTTCGCGGTGGTAAGAGACTGCAGAGTCTACAGCGTCCGCTCGCAGAGCAGAGTCTACAGCGTCCGCAGTCTACTGTGAAACAATTCACTCCAAAAAGGATTAGGGTTAGGGTTATGGTTAGGGTTAGGGTTATGGTTAGGGTTAGGGTTATGGTTAGCGTAATCTATCAACGTGACCGGGTTATTATTGGAGGGAATGGACGCTGTAGACTAATTTGTGGCTCGCGTGGCATAAATAATAGTCATACTTTGCGGTCACGTGACTACCATGGATACCTGGAGGGCAACAAACGCTGGCAAAATGGCGACGAACAACGGCCAACCAGGGGAATTGCAGCCTTGCAGATTTCCGATACTTAAATAAATCAACTATTTAGACCATTTGTCACAAAATGTTAAAATTAGATATGAAGACAGTGTTTCCCATACATTGATTTATTTGTGGCGGCCCGCCACAATATCAACATTGACCGCCACATATTGATTTTATTTTTTCTAACTATTTAAAATCGGTAAAATCTTAGAGCTGCGCGCAGCGCATCAGCCCCTCCCCCCGCTTTTGCTCTGTCTCGCTCTCTCTCGGACCCGTCTGTGAATAGCCCCTCCTCCTCTCCCTCCTTCTTGCGTATGAACACTCAATGTTCAAACACAAGAAGGATGGTTTTTCCTGAAAGTCTGTGATTTATGCGAAAAAACGCAGAAAATCAAACCTATTCTGAAAACTTTAATGACGGACGAAAGTTTCGGAGTCGGTGTGTAAACGTGATGACGAAAAATACGGACTTGGTGTGCAAAGGCTTAATGTAGGGTGACCAGACGTCCTCTTTTGCCCGGACATGTCCTCTTTTTGAGAACATAGCCTTTTCTGTGAGCTTTTAATTGGTCAGTCTGCACCTCAGTAGCGCGAGCAGCTTCCTTGTTTATCAAAGAGAGCGCATGTACCGGCGGCATCTCTGCAGCTACGCCGAAACATAAATGCAAGTTCACGGATGACTTTTTTTGAAATGTTTTATTTTTTTATTATTTTTTTAGGTTATTGTTTTATAGGGACAAACATTGAAAACGTTTACTTTAGGCCTGTATTTTCTGTGCGTTTGCACTTTGAGGCAGTGTTTTTTCTATTTTCTATGTTAGTGTTGTTAAGGGCCAATAAAGCTCATTTTCATATCTAGTCACCATGTGGACACATTTGTATGTGAACATGTGATACACTACGCCCCCCCCGGGGAGGTTACCACCACAAATAGAATCTGATTCTGTGGGAAACACTGGAAGAGAAGATAAACATACTTGGAACTTGTGATCCATACACAGCACCCGCTGATGTAGGTTGTTCATTGCTTTGAAGCTGGCAAAGACTCTACCAGATCGTGAAACGATCTGGGGGTTCTCATAAACCCGTTCGCGGTGGTAAGAGACCAGCAGAGTCTACAGAGTCCATTCACTCCAATAATAACCCGGTCACGGTGATAGATTACGCTAACCCTAACCATAACCATAACCCTAACCCTAACCCTTTTTGGAGTGAATTGTTTCACAGTAGACTGCGGACGCTGTAGACTCTGCTCTGCGAGCGGACGCTGTAGACTCTGCAGTCTCTTACCACCGCAAACGGGTTTATGAGAACCCAGATGGTTCCACACAGACGCGGGAGGGTACCTTTTGCGTCAGTATCACGTCTAGGGGTGTGACAAACCGTCGGTATATTACGAGTTGGGATGAGAACGTGTTGCAAATTACAGCTTGGCGAGCCGCAGGAGGCTCGCGGGTGGTTAGAACGCAAACAATATAGAATAAAATTGCTCGCCTGCCTGCCAGCCATGGTTCCAGAAAATAGACAACAAAATCAACCACGCAAGTCGCTTGTTATTCTTGTCATCGGCAGAGCACTGTCAATCCCGCACAGCCCGGTCAACGGCGCATGTGATTGGACTGTGCCTCAGCAGAGAGCAACCAATGGGTTTAGAGCAAGATGGTCCCGCCCCCAGGAAGGTTTTTTTTCCTTTTTTTCAGAACCACGTTTTCAGACCTTTGACGCTAAAGGAGTTTCAAAACGAAACGGCGTCAGAACAGTGTCAATAATCACGTGACTCGCAAGCTTGCGCCCGTGTGGTCAAATCTCTGAAAAGTCAGTGCTGAAAATTAAGTTCTGAAAAAATACATTGCAATGGTGTAAATTTACACCTTTACAAGTTTTTAAAAATAAATATTCAGCCTTTCAAAACGTATTTCTCAATGTTTGAACAGCTGTTTGCAGAATCCCATTTACAAGGTTTCAAAACCGGGAAACAAAGTAATACACTGTTAGAACAGTGTCAGATTTGAAACTCTGCAAATGCGCTGGTGAACATTTTTAAACTTTGAAAATGTGTTTGTGAAAACATTTTAGCTTTGAAAATGTGTTGGTGAAAATGATGAAGAAGATAAAATAGAACACAAAATCATGTTTGCAGATGTTTGACTTATTTTTTTCAGGCTATAATCTCTTTTTTCAGTGGTGCAAAACCTTTTTTACAAGGTGTTGAGTTTTCAAACACAGACTTACAAGCCTTTGAAACCTTTTTTTTCAGGTTTGAATTATGACACTATTCTGACTCCATACAGGATAGTCAGCACTAAAAACATTTGCAAACTATAGAGGCTGACTCTAGGCCCTTGATGAAATATTAAAAACATTTAAAGAAACAAGGTCCTTTATTTTAATGTCCATCTGCAGCAAGTTCCACATCTAGGCGTACATTGGGAACATAAAGAGATGGTCCCCAACTTAGGGTCATTGTGCTGCAAACCAATTTCCCCACTTGAATGAATAATAAAGTATCTATCTCCATCCCTTGAGTGTTGAAGCTCAACTCAGCTTTGACGCTATGCTAGGCATAGCCGTCAGCTTGAATTTTCCACCATGCCGCTGCGTTCAAAGTGCAAACAATTTCAACTTTGACCCCTGTTGACACTAACCTCTCGAAGCACGTCAGATTGCAAAAAGTCCACCAAAAACTAATTTCCTGCATGTTGTTTTACTCTTGATACATAAAAGTACATAATGGCCAAATATGACTTACAGAGAGCCATCTGGCGTGCTGGCTCTACGGGGTCAAATTGGAGTCTAGCTATTACTGCTCCGACCCTAGACGCATGGTGAGTGGGCTCAGAACCATCTCAGACTACAAAGGGATGAGTAGCACAAGGTCCAGTGCTCTGCTTCTTTACCAGATGAGCTGAAATCCTATGCTCGGTTTGAGAGACTGCGTCCAACCTTCAATGGGGATACCTGAGGGCCACCACAGCGGTTCTACACTATCTTCAGACTCTTAAGATCAACCCTCACAACACGCTAGGCAGGCATGTGCAGAGGGGGGGGCTATGGGTGCCCGAGCCCCTGCCCTTTTCCCTTTGAAGGACCAAAGTGCCCTTTTGAGCGGACCAAAGTGCCCTTATGCCCCCCCCCCCCCCCCCCCCCCCCCCCCCGCTCAACAATCGCGCAACAGAAATCCTCCGTTAGCACACCCCCCCGCTCAACAATCGCGCAACAGAAATTCTCCGGTAGCACCCCCCCCCCCGGCTCAACAATCGCGCAACAGAAATCCTCCGGTAGCCCCCCCCCCCCCGCTCAACAATCGCGCATCAGAAATCCTCCGGTAGCACCCCCCCCCCCCCCCCCCCCCCCCCCCGCTCAACAGAAATCCTTGCGTTTTTGAGCACCTGCCCCTCATAGGGTCTCTGCACGGCCCTGACGCTAGGCCCCGAGGGTATGCCCTCTCAGGCTCTCAGGAGCTTCTCAGCGACATCTTCAACCTCTCCCTCTGCCCAAGAAGTCCACTGTTACCTGCCTGAACGACTACGGCCCTCGATCATCACAAAGTCTGTTATCATTAATGTTTAGCTGTTAATGCATTTGCTCTATGTGGCCATCAACCTTGAATATCTGGCAAACCTTTAGGCATATGTGCTGGGGGGCAAATGAATGTTCAAGTTTTGTGTATCATATCCAATTCTGCTGTATACACTGTATGATTCTTGGCTGATGTTTTAGTCCTCATTTGAGCCGCTTGGTATTCATTACTGGCAGCCATTGTAAAATCTCATGTAGCTCTTCAGGCTAACAACAAGGCCACTGAGACTCACAGAGCCAAACAAAATAGCCGCAGACCACATTTCCAAGTTGATTTTTCATTTGTAGCCATTTAAGGCAACCTGGAGACCAATAAAATGTCTCTACAAAGTAGAGACATTGATAATTCTCAATCTGAACCTGATCTCAAAGAAAGCAATCAGGTTAAATTAGTGAACAAAGACATTGAGAGATTTAAAGTGAGTTTCAAGGAAGGTTGCATTTCAGTTGAAGATCTCAGAGACAGAGCTTGAGATCCTCAAACTGCCAGAGAGAGAAGTTCCCTCAGGAAACCGCGGCTCTATTCCAGAGAAAAGATGTAAAGCAAAGCAGCCACCTCTACTGTCTAAATTCTACACTTCAAGATGTAAACAGCCTGCCATCTTTCCCAAAGATCACCAGCTTGTTGCCTTAATCCTCAGGAAGATCCACGAGTACACAAGGACACGCAGGAAGGAATCATATGCTCTCTATATTGTGCCAAAAATATTGGATTCCCAGCGCCAGTAGAGCAAGACTAATCACTTCCAGTTGTGTAACGTGTGTAAAAACGCCATCGTTTAGGGTTAATCCTAACCATCACCTTCCATTGACAAGAAACTACCTATAAAACATAAAACCATTCGTCCTATCTTAGTGAAGAGCTAAACGGCACTAACTGGGATTGCTGCCCACACTGAATTGATTGATGACCATGTTGTCCAAATCAATGGAGATGTGGCTTGATGTTGAAATCCGCTATGCCAGAGAGTCTCTCATGTCATTGTGTTTCTAATCTTCATCTTGATCTTCATCGACAAACATTTCACTTGGGCACTGGAATCATCAAGCCTTGCGTTATATATTAACACTACTTCTAGTCTGTTCTGTCTATTTGAAGTTATTTCAAGATGGACATGTAATTCTCAAAGTAGGCTTAATCAATGTGTTATTAGTTATATGTTGTCATCTGGATTTCGTATGCATTCACATTTTTCATGCCGTGAATTTAGATTATATTAAATAAATTAGGTTTAGATAATTAGTTGGAAAGAAACGGATCAAGAAATTAGCCAACTTTTCCGATTTGTGGTCAAAAGTAAGCTAGACAGCAAGAGTTACGTAAATTAATGTAGATCATGTTGTGCCTTCATCTTGATACACGACCAGTCTTTCTGTTATAGAAATGTATTTGCAAACCATTTAATTTGCCGAAAGGAGCGATTCATTAACTTTCCTGGGGGCATGATTTATTTTACTGTAAGTCTCAACAGTGGACGGGAATGATTGGTATGTCTTTTACCATAAGTATTCGAATATAGGGGTATTTGCGACGATAGTGATGTGACTTTACCATTTTGTGATACATTATTTTGTAATAATTCCTGTAATAATTCCTAATGCCACCCATGCTGTAATGGTTTGCTTTAGGGCCGGGGTGCCAGTCAGTGCTGAGCCTAACAAAATGAAATAAACAAAGTCACACAAAGGATTCATGTATGTATCACATGCGCCCTTAGAACAACTTATACCCAATATACAGATGAACAAACTCGGTAAATACAAGACACAATAAATTGTCCTATGCCCGAAATGCTTATTGTAGGGTTGCCCCCTAATAGTCGACTATAACATTAGTTGATCGTAAGAGATTTAGTCGACCTAGTTTTCGCTTAGTCGCACAAAAAGTACGACTAAAAATATTTTCTTAAATAACTAAAAATAAATGCAACAAGCGTCGCAAATGAAAACAACATCAGACATCCTGGTCGATTTGGTTTGATTATCTCTTCTTTGTTGAATGAGTGCATTGCTGCCTCCCCCATGCATTTTGTCGCCACCAAATGGCGTATGTTATTATATTATTTTTCAAGCGGAAATGAAAAGCTCAGACATATACTAGAGAGCGTCAAACATCTTGGTCGATTTAGTTGTACGACGTGTTTATTTGCATGTAGAGCGGGGAAGTGAGATCCGATCACAAGTGGTCACTGGAGACGCATCCTAACGCCAGGTGTGAACTGACGTACTAGAGCTGTCCACTTGTGATCGGATCAACCAAGACGCATGTTAATGCCAGGTGTGAACAGGGTTACACCTGGGTTAACCCTAACCTAACCCTAACACTAACCCGATGGAGCACCATACGTCCACACGCACCGGACACGAAAATATCAACAACATTGTTTCCATTTGTTTTTGACAAACGTCAAGCTCTTTTGCAATTGCTTGCTTTTAAATAAAAATGTGTGCAGTTATATGGTGTATAAATAAAATTAACATGTTCAATGTCTCCATTCTGGTTGCTCCGACAACCTCCAGAACAGCTTGTCCATGACTTTAATAGGCCCGCTTCGTGCATGTGCTTTAAAAAATATATATTTTTAAGGCTCATTATTATGGTTTTGTATTATCTGTAAAGTAGCACAATGTTAACAGTGTTTCTTATAACACTCTCCCTCACCCTGGAACTCAAACCATTTTCTGATGCCCCCAAAAAATACATTAAAAGTGCAACGATTTGTCGACTATCGGCTTGAAATGGCGACTAAGAGTCGACTAAGAAAATCTTTAGTCGGGGGCAGCCCTAGCTTAGTAAACACAAAATACACTCCATGAACAGTTCAGCCCATCCCAAAAATAATCCTTAAATTCAGAAATAACAATAGTCATAACCCAGACGGGTTACTTTAGTACTCACGGCAAAAAAAATAAACAAAATAAAAAAATTGTCCAGGACTTGTTTTGGTTGTTGCCAACTTCAGAATCAGAATCATTTATTGTCAGATAAGTTTTCACTTACAAGGAATTTGCCTTTGTGTGAATAGTACATACAATAAACAGGTACTATCAGGAACGTAAATATGAGATGGAAAAATTACAATAAAAAATACAAAATATGTAGCTAAAACAACAAATATGTACAATATGCACAATATGGGGATGTGCAAAGTTCATAGTATATATATTTGTGCAATGGTCAGATTTAATAGTCCAGGATGTGTGTTAAAGTAACGTGTAGTGTCGATGGGGGGGGGGGGGGGGGGGGGGGTGCGGGATAAGGGTCCGTGTCAGTGGGGGTTTCTTTGGGAGGGGTCAGCTACAATCTTCCCTGCCCGCCTCAGGTCCTGGAGGGATGGCAGATTGCAGCCAATCACCTTCTCAGCAGAGCGAATGATATGCTGCAGTCTGCCATTGTCACAAGCGATAACAGTGACCGCCCATTACAGCAGTCAAGGCAAACTTCACCAAAAGGACCAAAGCTGTCTACCAGGGGCAGACAGGGGAAACAGTGGCAGTGGAGATTGGGGAGGTGTTGGAAGAATTTGGCATTGCGCACAAGGTGGTTGTGATGACGGTGGACAATGTGTCCAACATGGATGTTTCTGCAAAGAGGCTGGACATCCTCAAACTTGGATGCTTTGCCCACACCCTCAACTTGGCAGCGCAAAAAGGCTACAGCATGGCCACAATGACCCGGTGGGCAGCAAAACTAAGAGGTCATCGCGTGGATGAAGCGATCTACAATGGCCAAGACTGTGCTGAAAGTGAAGCATCTCCTCCTCCAACTTCCTCAGCACACCATGGTACTGTGGATGTCAAAACTAGGTGGACCTCTCTCTTACTGATGGTTGAGAGATTCCACGAACAGTATCCGGCTCTCCAAGCTGCAGCGTTGGATTCACAGCTGAGAAAGCCGATGGAGAGGGACAAACTGGATAGGATCACATATGAGGACTTCACCAGAGCAGAGGAGTTCATCAAGGAAGGTCCTGTACACCTCTACACTGTGTATTGAGTGAGATCCTTCTGATACTCAAGAAAACTGAAGAACCACTTCACAGTTCAGGAAGGATACTCTCTGTTTGCGCCTGGCATTAAACTGAAGGTTTGGACTGACCTCTCTAGACGTTACCGGGACAACATCCAGGAGTTCCTGGAAGAAGTGCAGAGGTCCAACTCCCAGACCTCGAGGACAGTGACACAACCCCGGAGGCAGAGTATGATGATGATGGCA
The DNA here is from genome assembly GCA_030340625.1 of Merluccius polli. Taxonomy (NCBI): domain Eukaryota; kingdom Metazoa; phylum Chordata; class Actinopteri; order Gadiformes; family Merlucciidae; genus Merluccius; species Merluccius polli. The sequence goes on along the minus strand of JAOPHQ010001991.1, from coordinate 486,839 downwards.
CACTGATGATCTCGGAGGAAGAAGAAGAGAATCCTCCAGTTGCAGTCACTGCAGTCACTCCACTACAGCCTAAGACCGCCTTGGAGGAGCTGTTTAACATGGGGTTCACTTAACTTAAAGTATTAAAATAAAGAGATGAGAAAGTATCATCTCGTCATCACATCATCTGATCGGCACTTCTGATCGGCCTTTATAGAGACCACCGATCAAACTATTTAGAACAAATATCAGCCGGCTAATGATCGGTGGCTGATCGAGCGGAGCACCCTTATAAATGTACCATGCATCTTCAGAGAAACAATGGGTGTCCATGATTTTTATAGGGAAACTGTCAAATTGTGGGCAGTAACATTAAAGGAGTTTAGGTCTGAAATTAACAAAACAAAGGTGACTGTTGTGTAGACTGTTATGGCTTGGCCAGAGCTGAAGCTAGGCATGGCTAAGTACATTTGCAATACACTATTGGGGTAAATGGACATGTCTGCAAGAAAACAAGACAACTAAAGGAATCTACAAAATAAAGCAGTCAGGGGGCCGCAGCATCAGACTTCTGGTGTAAGGTGTATGAAATTCACTAGTAATAAGTAAAATAAAGGTTATATGATTTGTGATATTAGTATTCGTATTTCCACGACAGTACATAATGCAAAATTTGCCTTAATGTTATGCCTGCTTCATGTCCGTAACATAGTGTTAATGTGTGTCCTTCTCTGAAGGTGCTGTGCTCATCTTCCTGCCTGGGTATGATGAAATTGTGGCACTCAGAGATCGTATTCTGCATGACGACAGGCGATTTGCAGACTACCCTGAAAGGTAATTTTACATTTGTTAAAGGGATAGTAAACATTTTTGAAGTGTGGTTGTATGAGGTATAGTCAGTGTTTTACCTACAGTAGAAGGCGGTCGGCGCGCCTCCAGTTTGGAGAAGCAGACAGCTGTACCAATACAGACGCTAAGCAATGTACTGCTATGAACGGGGTCAGCAGCAAAACGTATTTTATCCACCTAAAAAAGGCCCACCTAAAAAATTCTATATCACTTTAAGTGTACGCTATATAAAGAATGTTCTCACCGCTTTACCTTGCCGTCAGACAGCCCTTTCCTTTGGCACTACATTATCTCAAGCGTAGAACTTCCATCATTTCTATGCATAAGTTAGAGTTCAGTCTCATCTCGCAACGACACTTTCGTACCCAAACAGCTGATCTGCGGGCGGAGTAGTACAGTGCAGCACAGTTGTGCTTCTACGGCTGAGAAAATGTAGTGCTAAAGGAAAGTGCTGTCTGACGGCAAGATAAAGGTAGGTAATACACTGACTATAGATAAGTACCTCATACAACCCCACTTCAAAAAATCCACCCAAAAATATCTGTTAATATCTTCATACATTTTAGAAAAGGTACCACCATGAGTTTGAGCTACTACCTACAGGTAGTCGTTTTAGGGTATCTGCTAGGATGACCAAAGCGTTATACGGTCTCCTTTGTCCCTACTGCCATTGGCACCTTAAATAGTAAAAAGCACTAATCTGCTAATGGCACACTGTCGTTGCACTGTATCTGAACGCGTTTGAACTACCAGTGTGAGTTTACTGTTGTTGTTGTTTTGTTATTGTTGCTGTGCTCTCTGTCTGTAGTGATATTGTGACCCTGGCTGCAAAACTATTTTCCTTTTAGGAACAATAAAGAACTGAGGTTGATCTTCAAACAAGTCTTGTTTATAGTGTATTTTTTGTAACATTTAATATTTCAACCTACTATAAACAATAGTAAATTCAACCCTTCTCATTGACTTAATGTCTTGCATAATCAAAGCATCCGCTGCAGTGAAGAACACTAGCTTTATGTTGATATATACTGTATATATATATATATATATATTTTTTTTTTTTCATAGTTCACTGTTATTTAACTTTTTTTATACCTCAGCCAGATTTTCCACCTAGTACAAGTTTCCTTATACATCGTCTTCATCTGAACTTCATTTTTAATATCATGACTACTGTATATCGTATCGTGAAACCAATATTGTGTATTGTGAGTTGAGTGTATCGTCCCACCCTGAATGGTTCGTTATTTTACACAATAGTATTCATGTTTTTCTACCCCAAGCCCAATGTTTGAATATGGATTACAAGAACAAAATAAGAAGTATTAAAATGATTTAATATGTTACGTTTACAGGTACCAGCTATTCACACTCCACTCAAACATGCAGACCCTTGACCAAAAGAAGGTGATGAAGAACTCTCCAGAAGGGGTCAGGAAATTGGTAAATAAGCATCTTTTTGGCAAATCCTAGACTGGAAATGGCATTTATACGGTGATGGCCAGCTAATATAGATATGTGGATCAATGATATGAGTGGTAAATGTCTGTTCCCTGTTGATGCAGTGCCAATGTCACCGCCACTATTGACACGGTGAATCGCAGAGCAAGATAAATCTGTCTCTCTTGTACACCAGGTTGACCCGAGAATGAGGGCCAGTAAAAACGCTGAAAAAACAATATGTCAATATTTATGTTTAAAACGCCGAGCAGCAGTAAACGTGAGAAGAGAGATGAAGCTATTGTGAGGAGTTCAGACAGTTCAGACAGGAAAGATGAATTAGGTTTGGATGGCCGGTAGATGAGGATGACAGTCATAGAGCAACAGGCTTTAAATGCGAGGAATTCAAATGAGACTGAGGGGAGAGTGAGTTCTGTGATTTGGAAATTCTGATTGAATAATACAGTGAGACCGCCTCCGCGACGGGAGGGGCGTGGTTTGCAGATGTAGCCGAAACCAGAGGGGGATGCTTGATTAAGGGAGAAAAAGTAATCGGGTTGTTGCCAGGTTTGCACCAGAAGTGCTCTCTGGCGAATGGGAAGACAACCGCTATAAGAATCAGAATCAGCTTTATTCGCCAAGTATCTTCACAAACATACAAGGAATTTGACTCTGGATTTTCCAATGCTCTCAATGTACATACACGGACTAGACATACAGCTGAAACAAAGACAATGAGATAAACATTAACTACTATAAATATATAAATATAAACAAAGGTAAACAAACATTTAACTACTATATACAGATGTAGATGTACAGTATATGAAAAGTATATATATATATATATATATATATATATATATATATATATATATATATATATATATATTATACATATAAAACAAGAGCAATTAAATAATTTAGAATTTGTATGTGTTCAGTATTACAGAGTTATTGCACAGGGATTGTCTCTGACACTGTGTGCCTGGTTTAACTATCGGAGTGAAAGCCTGTGGGAAGAAGCTGTTCTTGTGTCTGGTTGTTCTGGCGTACCGTGTTCTGTAGCGCCTACCAGAGGGGAGGAGTTGGAACAGGTTGTGTCCAGGGTGTGATGGATCTGCAGTGATGTTTCCTGCACGTTTCCTGACTCTGGACACCTACAGGTCCTGAATGGAGGGCAGGTTGGCACCGATGATTTTTTCTGCAGTCCTGACTGTCCGTTGTAGTCTGTTCCTGTCCTGATTGGTGGCTGATCCAAACCAGACAGTGACGGATGTGCAGAGAACAGACTGGATTATTGCAGTGTAGAACTGGATCAGCAACTCCTGAGGCAGGTTGAACTTCCTGAGCTGGCGCAGGAAGTACATCCTCTGCTGGGCCTTTTTGATGACTGTGTCTATGTTGGGTGACCACTTTAGGTCCTGGGAGATTGTAGATCCCAGAAACCTGAAGGTTTCCACAGCAGACAGTGCTGTTGAGGATGGTGAGGGGGGGCAGTGTTGGGGGGCTCCTCCTGAAGTCCACTGTCATCTCCACAGTTTTGAGCTTGTTCAACTCCAGGTTGTTCTGACCGCACCAGAGGGCCAGCTGTTCAACCTCCCGTCTGTAAGCAGACTCGTCACCGTCCCGGATGAGGCCGATGACCGTTGTGTTGTCTGCAAACTTCAGGAGTCTAACAGACGGGTCTCCTGAGGTGCAGTCATTGGTGTAGAGGGAGAAGGGCAGAGGGGAGAGCACACATCCCTGGGGAGCCCCAGTGCTGATGGTCCAGGAGCTGAATGTGATTTTCCCCAGCCTCACCTGCTGCCTCCTGTCTGTCAGGAAGTTAGTGATCCACTGACAGGTGGGGGCTGGTACAGTGAGCTGGGTGAGTTTGGAGTGGAGGATGTCTGGGACGATGGTGTTGAACGCCGAGCTGAAGTCCACAAACAGGACCCTTGTGTATGTCCCTGGTGAGTCGAGGTGTTGGAGGATGTATTGCAGTCCCATGTTGACTGCATCATCCACTGACCTGTTTGCCCGGTAGGGGGCCTGTGATGCCCGGTAGGGGGCCTGTGATGTCCTTCAGGTGGGTCAACACCAGTCTCTCGAAGGATTTCATGACCACAGACGTCAGGGCGATGGGCCTGTAGTCATTTAGTCCAGAGATGGAGGAAGATGGGGGCCAGCTGGTCAGCACAGACATTCAGGCAGGAGGGAGGGAGACACCCCGTCTGGGCCAGGTGCTGTCCTGGTCTTCTGTCTCTGGAAGAGCTGACTCACATCCTCTTCACAGATCCTGAGTGCAGGTGGGGGGTCCGTGGGGAGGGGTGAGGGGCAGGCAGGGGTAGTAGATAGATGTGTGATGTTGCCGGAGCGGGTGCGTGGTGTGAAAGTGGCTTTTTCAAACCTGCAGTAAAACCCATTCAGGTCGTCGGCCATTTGAAGGTCCTCCAGCTGTATTAAACAGCTTATAGCATATGATGAATTTAACATATGATTGCAACTTTTAAATGATAATTTTGGAAAGAGTTCTCTCAACTGCATTGGATTGGTAGATTTATATGTATGTATTATTTTCATTTAAGGTGCTGTAGTAACATGTAAGAGCTATTATTAGAATGAAATTTGTTAGAAATGCACATCTGCCTCTGCATGAGACGATTTGAGACCTCTCCTGGCTCATTTCTGACCTCTTGATAGGTTTGGAAAATCCATCTTGCCTTGTCAATCAGGTGTGTGAATACAACACTTCCCAATCTTGCCTACAGCATTTTTTAAAAATAGTTATTTTATTTATTGACAATCTCCAATGTGTGACTTACATACCATGGGCACTATCCAGTGCCTGTGTACATAAGATGCATAACATACATATACTGTAGTTAGATAGTGAGGTACACTGCTACTACCACTTACTAGTTTGCTCGCATTAGTTGGTCATCAAAATATTCAATAATTTTCCTGTTGGTCATCTCCAAAGCCCCACCAACTCTGATTGTAGTGAATTTGATATTAGCATTATCCAAACATTAAAATGCCGAAATCAGAGTTGGAACACACACAGTCAAGAATAATGTACACATATGTGAACATTACACACCAAAAACTATATATACAAAACAAACCAAATATGTTAAATGTCTCTTAAACTTATCAATCAAATTTTAGGCTATAGGCCTAATATAAAACTAAATAGGCCTACAATACGCATGTGCGTTTTTGAGTCAGCGACACATTGCCATATGCACATAGTGCTTCAACTGCTTGATTCGTTCATCATTATAATACCATTGACTTGTCCCGCAAACGAATGTGTCTCAAATATTACAATATAGGCTGTACAACTAACAAATTATCTGTGTTTTTGTGTCGGGACACACATCGCCATACGCGCAGTAGAGTTTTAAACTGCTTCATTTGTTATTCGCTCTTTCATATCATTATATAATAATAACAATAATGCCATTGTTGACATTGTTGTTATATACCAACATTGCACAACAAACTGGAATAAGGAAATAGGGTAGCTTAACTAAGCAGGCACTCTTTTATTGATACAGGGGCCGGGGCGACTTACTAAACTTGGTAGGCCTAATAATCGTAATGATATGATATTTTAAACATGGCATGTGTAATGTTCTGCAGTCATTGATCAATCTTTCAATTACAATCCAGAGTCTGGCACGCTTTTTTTTTGTGTACCATCTAGATAACGCGCACAATCGATTGGTAGAAGAGCCCTAATACTTAACCATAACAGAAACTAATGCGCAAATATCAGCCCATCAGTCGTAACTCGCAATGCGTAATTAATATATGTACACACTACTTTTTATGGTGCTCTAGAGAGGCAGATTGAGAGATATTTGGGTGACAATCAATACAAAATAAACAATCTTACTGTATACTGTATAAAGAGATCGTATTCTGCATGACGACATGCAGATATACGTACTGTATAAAGTGTCTTAATGTATGAAAAACTTTTAATGAAGATTAGATCAGATTTGAGTATAATAAGCAGTGGTGTAAGGTAACAGGTTAAAGCACAGATGGTTGAGAAGCCAGTGCAGAGAAGGCCTCTTCTTCTTCCCACTCTGGGTCTGCAGGCACTGCAGCACTGGCTGGAACATTAGGTGCACCTGTCCCTTTATTACTTGCAAAGTCTCCCAAATCCTAATAACACACCAACATTGCACCACATGAAAATTAATGAGAAATGTATAAGCTGTGTAAACAAAGACATCAAGCTGTAACTGGACTTCAGGGTTCTAATGTTAGCAAACAGAACTTACATGCCTTCTCTTATGGTAGCTTTTACAAAATAGGTTGCCAATGCTGGATAACAATAGCCATTATGCCTTCTTTACAACAATGAATATGTATCAACACTACTTCTCATTATCGAAATCATTATGCTGTCTAATTTGGAAGTTAGCAAACAAGACTTAAGGCCGCAGTATGCTCGCCGTTCCCAAGCTGTCGCGCGACAATGTGACGTCAAAATGACGTAGATCTCGCCGGCGCGACAGGATTTTAGCCCGGTCCCGCCATGTCGCGCACCACTCTTTTTTTCAGCTGAGCGCGACAAAGCGGAAACTGGACGAGTTCAAAGGCACATTTTAACGTGCCTTATTGCTAAGGCTTCTTTCTTTATATTTTCTATTTTATTGTGTGGTGTATATTTTTTCGCTAATAAACCGTGGTTTTACGTAAGTGCTGTCTACTGTTGTTGTGGTCAAAGACGAGTGAAATTACGTGGCTGAAAAACTATCTCAAAGCGGCATTAAGTTATAAAATAAAATTATATAAAATAATTAAGTTATTAAGATAGATGCTTACAAACACTATTCATATGAGAACTGCTGCCATACACTGGAATGTTGATGGCTGACCAGGTGTGGCAGTGATGTAGAATAATAATGTAAAGTAATAGACAGCCATAATGCTGTATAGTGAGAGACATCCTGGTGAACTAAACCTTAACTGAATGTCTAATGATGTGTAAGAAATAGGGATGTCCGATATTATCGGCCAACCGATATTATCGGCCGATATTGGCATAAAAAATCAATATCGGAAAATATCGGTATCGGTTTTTTAACCGATACCGAACTCGATTTTGAAATAATTTCAGACATCTGTTATGTTTCAAGTGAGGACGTGGTTTGATGACATCATCAAACGCGCCACGCCGTCTCAATAACAAGCCTGGGCTGTGCGGCCGTGTAGCGGGACGCTAGTTGTAGCTGTAGTCCTTCTTCGTGTGGGTAGTTCTTCTTTGACGGGTTATCCGTCCTTCCGCCCGGACCAAGGGCCGAGGGTCTATCCTTTTACCACCCTGGGTCCGGGGGGGTCCTCCCGTGTTATATGTCCGGGCAAACATCTAGCAACCACGTCACCGAGCTGTCATCCAGATCCGCCAAACCACGTATCCCATTGGGAGCCCGATATATCGGGCAGGACAGGATTATGTGGTCGGCGGTCTGTTCCTCTGCGCCACACTCACACGCCGCGTCCAGTGCTAAGCCCCATCTGTGCATGGTTGAGCGGAATCGTCCAACGCCAGTTCGGAGGCGGTTAAGCCTCACCCAGGCCACTCTTGGCAGCGAGAAGCCTGTTGGTGAGCTGGCGTCGGGTATGAAGTCACGGAGTCTGGGGGTCATGTTTCCCAGTTCCATGCTCCATTGATGGTCTGCCCAACGTGCCGCGCTGGTGTTATAGTTGTAGCATTGCTGCAGAAGTTGTTGCGCGGCTGGCACAAATGGGCGTCTAGATCGGAGGCGGGGCTCGGACTCTGTTGGTACTAAGAGCCTTTCATGGAGCAGGTGGTTGGGCTCCATGATTGCCCGGCCTGCTAGACGTGCTACAGCCCCTTGGCGGCGGAGCTCAGCGGGTTGGATGCCTGCTAGGATCGGTAGTTGTCCCACAGGTGTGGGGCGCAGGCATCCAGTCACAATACGCAAGGCTTCGTTGATCGGGATGTCGATGTTTTTGATGTGAGCACTGCGGCACCAAACAGGTGCGCAGTACTCACCAGCTGAGTAGACCAGGGCAAGCGCAGCCGTTCGCAGCGTTTTCGCCCCAGCACCCCAGCCAGTCCCGACCAACCGCCTCAATAGTGAGACGCGGGTGTTAAGTTTCTTGCGTACTGATGAGAGGTGTTGACGGAAGGTGAGCGACCTGTCTAGGGTTACGCCGAGGTATGTAGGCTCGGCGCAGAAAGACAGGGCAAGGGAGGATTCGTCCGGTAGACGAACCTCAACCTCAAGCTCACGCTTCGCTTCCCGGTTGCAGAGGTGGAAAGCTGTCGACACCGTCTTGGCTTCGCTGAGCTTCAATCTCCATTTATGGAGGTAGGCCACTAGGGTCTCCATGTCCTGGCTCAAGGTCCCCTCCAATGCCTGCCAGTCTCCAGCGGTATGCAGCAGTGCAAGGTCGTCTGCGTACGCATATTTCCGTGAGACTGTAGCAGGCAGATCGTGTGTATAGATGTTATACAGGAGGGGGGCCAGGACAGATCCCTGGGGGACGCCATTTTTCAGGCGTCGTAACCTGCTTTTCTCTCCGCTACTGGTGGTGAGAGTGAAGCTGCGGTTCCAGACAAGCTCCATGATCATTTTGACCATGTGCTTGTCTGGCAGCAAGCGGAGCAGTTTGCAGGTGAGGCCACGGTGCCATACGGTGTCGTAGGCTGCCGTCAGGTCGACAAAGACGGCGCCGGCCTTCTTTTTAGCCTCAAAGCAATCCTCGATGTCTTGGGTCAAAAGGGTGACCTGGTCTACGGTGGACTTCCCACGTCGAAATCCTGCCTGCTCCTGGGGGAGCACGGGATCGATGATAGGTTCGACGCGGGCGTAGAGAAGACGCTCAAGGATTTTAAAGGGGACGCAGAGCAGAGAGATGGGACGGTAGCTCTTTGCATCATCCTTTGGCTTATTCGGCTTTGGGATCGCGACTATTAGGGCTTTCCTCCAGATTTTGTTGGCGCAAGCAGGAGGATAGGAAAACTCTTAGCCAGGACTTCAGGGCGGGGGCAGCGTGGAGCACAAGTTCCGGGCAGATGTTGTCTGGGCCCGGAGACTTAGCTGACTTTGTGTGCTGGAGGGCTGCGATGAATTCCTCCGGCGTGAAGTCGCCGGAGATGTTTTCATCGCTAGGTGTTGGCACCCTCCAGAGGTCAGACACTTCTTGACGCACAAGTTGTGTAGACTCGCGGTCTTTTTTCCCGTATACCCCGTTTTTCACGAGTTGTGATGCGATGGTATTTGCAGAAACGGGGCAAGTTCGGGGTGAGTGTCCAGACCTGCCAGTCAGGTTGTTGAGGGTGCTCCACGCAATGCGGCTGGAGTGCGAGAAGTCGATGGAGTTGACAGCCTCTTGCCAACGCTGTTGTTTCTTCCTTCCGAGTATATCGAGCAGCGCTGTAGCTGCACTGCTCGACTCGGGGCCAATTGGCGCTCGGAGGAAAGCTTTGTAGAGGTTCTCGCATTCCCCATCCCAACATGGTTTGTAGTTGTTGCGACGACCACGTGGGATGGATTTTTTAGCTGCAGATGTTAATGCCTTGCAGAAGTCCTGGTATGCCTCGTCCACATTTGCAGTGTCTGGTGGTGGGAGACACCGTGTGGACTTGTTGGTGTGGAGGCGGAAGAGTTTCCAGTTGGCCTTTCGGAAATTCCATCGCTTCATCGGTCCGCTCGGGACTGAGGTCACGAGATCGGGGACCGATATCAGCGACGGTCGATGTTGTGACCTAGGGAACTTTCCGAGCACACGTCTGTCAGGGAGCTGGTTACCTGCACCGACACTCGCGAACGCCAGGTCGGGGTTGGTCTTAGTGTCCCACCGGGCGGAGTAAAAGCTGTTTGGGCCCTTCGGGTCGTATAGAAGGGTGAAGGAGTTGTTCACCGCCCAGTCAGCAAGGGTTTCTCCGTCCAGTGAGTTGGTGTTGTAACCCCACCCCTCATGCCGGCAGTTGAAGTCACTGGCATATATACAGGGTGGGTTGAACACCGGAATGGACACTGGTGTAAGTCGCGAGGATGGGGGCTTGTAGACGTTTACGATTTTGGTATCGCCGACGTCCACCCGCAGCCACTCGATATCGGAGTCATCCGGTGATCGATCAGCGAGGGTCCAGCTCAAGTTGTTGTGGACAAGCGTGGCAAGGCCGTGCCTCCTGCTCAGGATCGACGCGACTAGCGTGAAGTTGGTGATTGCTAGCCCAGCCGCAGTTGTGCGGTGGGTCTCCTGGAGGAGGATGACCATGGCTTGGGTGGTATTAGCCAGGTGCTCGATGACAGGTATTTTGCTGTCAGTAAGCCCTTCAACGTTCAGCTGCAGTATTCTTGGTTGGAGACCGGCAGCAGTAGTGCCACCGGTTCTCCGACCAGACTGCCTCTGAGCGCCAGCACGGGAGGGAGCCCGTGGTTTACAGATTCGGCTCGTTCTTGGCATTAGAACTTAACAGGGTGCACCTCGTGTAGGTATCTGCAATTGCACCCCGTAGCTGTAGTTATGTCGGTGGTTTGGAGTTATTTCAAAGTTTCTACGTTGAATAGTAAAATAGGGGTCAGCGCAACATACTAACGCATTCTGCGAAACAGTCTCATCACAACCGGTTCAGGTCCGCTGTACCGTTGTTGTTGTTTTTTTTAATCTGCACTTCCAGACCGTCACCGGGGCTTCAGAGTAATGTGTCCGAGGAGAGTAGCCCTCTCCCGGACACACGCTAGCTTTTACCGCTGTTTTGTTTTTATTTATTAATCCACACTTCCGCTCGGCATAAAGCCTATTGCAATGAGTGTAAAGCGGAGGTTGTCAAGTTATTCTCAATAACTGGTTCGTACAACGACGTATTTGGAGTCTGTGTTTATTTTTACACCTCGCTACCGCCGCAGTCGGCTAGTGCGCATGACCGGAACTCCCCCATCACTTCAAAATAAAGGCACTGCTTACACTATTATACCATAATACCACATCTCCCTTTCTTTGAGAACAAAGGGTGGACTACCTTTGTCTCTTCAGGTCTTAAGGGGTTTATTCTGCCCTTTTGCTGGAAGACCTGTCCCTGATCTGTCCCAGTGTTAAGCATGCACAATAGAAATAAATAACTTACACATTACCATACTGTGAACTATAACTTTAGCAGGCTGTGTTCTTCAAAACTTAAACTCTCAGGTTTCACATAAATGTAAACAGTAAAGCAGAACAATTTCACAATCACCGTTCACTCTCCTTTTTTTTTTTTTTTTTTTTCACGTGGCCGCATATATCGGTATCGGTTGATATCGGTATCGGAAATTAAGAGTTGAACAATATCGGTTATCGGTTATCGGTAAAAAAGCCAATATCGGACATCCCTAGTAAGAAATTAAAGACACAGGGGTACCAGCATAGACGATGTCTATGGGTACCAGTATTAGTATATCTCTTCTTCTAGTGCGTAGAAATAGCAAAGTCGGTAGCCTTTCCTCAGTTGCGACACCTCTTTTCAGGAGAAGACTGCAACTACTGTCGCGGCCACCAGCGCGAGTATAAATAGTTACGTTGCTCCCGTGACGTCACATTGTCGCGCGACAGCTTGGGAACGGCGAGCATACTGCGCCCTTTATGGTGCTTAGTTTATCGTTTTCGTCGAGCGGCAGGAACCAGAAGCTGCACCATTCTGCCACTGACGGCGGAATTAATGAAGCCGCTGTGTGCGCTGAAGGAACCGCCCCAGCTGTCAGTCTCACCCAGTCCCAATCCCATCCTGAACTCCATCATATCTCTGGGAAGATCATTCTCTGTCTAAAATGAGCGCCACGCACGATCGCATTTTTCGTAACAGATGCAGCAGAGAAGTCCCATCTCTTCATCTGCACAGAGTGACCCAGGCACAAAGCTAGCACCGTTCCTTCTCCTGTTCGGAAAAGTGTGGACACGATGTCCTGACAGGCTGGAGTTTGTGCAACTTGCACAAACACAATAATTGACCATGACAAATGGTCAAATGCAGTACCAAACTACTGAAAAAAGACCAAGTCACTATCTTGACCGCTCAGACTGCCAACATACTCAATACACATTGAGCAGAAGCCAAACCACGGTAAACGACTCCCTTATGTTACGTCATATGTCGCAATGTCGAAAAAAAGTGTTTTTAGGAGCTTTGCTCGTGCCCTTATATCTTGTAAAACATTAAATCCTGCATTAACTTTTCAAATGGTAATTTTCAGACAAGGTTACGTATAAATATCCAATAAAATGTAACCTGCACTCTGCTCTTTAAGCTGTTGTACAAAGGTCTGGGCTGTTCACCAGTTGAGCGAGCACATGGAAAAAGGCAAACATTTATATTTGGGAGTGGAGTGATCAATCACACAAGTGGCATCCGGATTCCTAATCTTCATGCTGTGCATCTGCGCATCTGAGAAGACTCCAGAGAAAGATAGAACGTGCCGAAAAGGCAGTGCCTTTGTGGCATGTTGGAGGTTCATGGGTCTACCCAAACCCTATAGGATGCGAGACCTGACCCAGGACCTGTGCGGGTAAGGGTCCAAATGTTATTATGGTCAGTTGGATCCGCCTCAGGTCCCATTCTATTACCCGGTCCCGGGGCTGATTATCATTATGTGTAATACCCGAGTGGATCCGAGAAGAACCGTGATCAGCGCTGATCACGAGTGAAATGGATGTAAGTGCTGTGTAATGATTAGGCTGACCATCAAAGTCCTTTCACATTGAACGTGATTGTTCATTGCGATTTTTTTCCCCACATCAATAAAAAAATTTACAATCATGGAGCGATGCGATTAATTTGAATCGAATCAAGGTCGATTTTTGACGGCTCTAGCCTGCGAATAAATCAGTTTAACCAAACAAAATCAGGTATCTTTGTAGTCACCATGGTTTCTGTACATGGAGGAAATGGCAGAGGTCCTTAATAGTCTATTTACGTTTTTCAACAGTCCTCTTATTGCATCCATAGCGCTGCATCCGGATACCGGAAGCTAGGTCGCCATTTCCCTAGCCGAGCGCCAAGCTCTGAGATGTACTATTTTCGTGTTGTCCGCCACCGTTTCAGCTGCCAGCCGGTTATCTATTTTGCTAAAACATTAGCATTTTTAGCTCGCTGCTAGGGCCGGTCCCAAACAAAATCCAGAGTCGCTGGTCTAAGTTTTAGTGGACTTCTCCCCGGATCATCCGATCATCCCTCAGTCGTGGTTCTCCACTCGAGAGACTGAGAAACTGCATCGCTCCCTCCCTGCTGGATACTGGCAAACCTACAGCCCAGGAGCTAACCAGCATCATGGCTCCGCTCGCCTCTCCACCTGGGTGTGGCAGCTGCCTCCAGAGGGGCGCATTTCGACCTTGCACCAGATAAAGGAAAATGAGCTGCACATCGACTCGATGGTTGCCTTAGTGTTGAGAATAAATAATAACATATGTATCAGCAGGCTGTAATATCTACACATAGCCACAAAGGAATAGAAATAAATATACAAGTTGTATTAACCGCACCTGATCACTAGATGGCGGCACACATAATACACTGGGGGCGGGCGCTCAACACTAGCCAATATGCGTCATAGAGGCCACGCCTGCCCGGATACTACCGGGCAACACATCCGGGGGGAGGGCAGAAACCCTCTAGGCAGCGCATCCGGACAGATGCCGGACAGATGCCCAGATCCGGACAGATGCCCAGCTAAGATGCCCAGCTAAGGGGGGTCGCTCCGCGACCCCCTTAGCCCCTGTGTCGGGGCCTTCTTCCTCAATGAACATCACTACATTAGCAACATCCAGGCTGACTGACAATGACACCACTCTCCCCTGGCTTGGCACTAACACCATCAGAGAGCCAGTGATAATAAAAGCTCTACCAGTCCCCCTGGAAGATCCATGGCCCAGCCTGGGAGCTAGAGCGCTGCTCTACTCCCTTTGCCTCAAAGCCCTGGATTACTGCTCGGGGAAATAAACATCGGAGAAGGCGTTCCTTTGGGTCCTTGACCACCACCTCACGAGGACAGTGGAAAGGCAGACAGTCACTGCTTCTCGCTCCTGTGGAAGTCCTTCACCTCAGCAATAAGTTCCATCCTCTGGAGCAGTTACCTACATCACAATCCACCCAGCCTGCACCTCCTGCTGGTTTTCCTGATGCCACAGTAGTGGGGCCAGGCACTGCTCCTGCACCGGTGTCTACTGTCCCTGTGCCTGTGGCTCCAGCTGTGCTCTCACCCAGCCCATACACAACCAGATCCCGGCATCCTCAGTCCGGCAGATCCCACACTCCACCTGGTTAATCTCAGCCAGATCACCCTCCCCCATCAACCATTGTCCTCGGGAGCTCCATCGTGAGGCATATTAGAGTGAGAGGGGGCCACACCTACTGCTTTCCTGGAGCCTGTGTGTCAGACATCCTGGAACAGCTACCCACAGCACAACACCCGGAGTGCACCTGGCTCATTGTGCACGTTGGGTCGAATGACACCAGGAAACAGCAGTCTGAGACATTAAAGGGGGATTTCAGATCTCTCACTCCTGACCACAGGTAAAAGGATCCTGATTTCTGGTCCAATCCCAACTCTTAGACGTGGCTACGGCCGCTTCACCAGGCTTCTCTCTCACCACAACTGGCTCAAAGCAGAGTGCACAACCCTTGGAATCCACTTCATTGACAATTTCGAAATCTTCTGGAACCGAAGTGATTACTATAACAGAGATGGACTCTTGATGGACACTTTCTCTCTGCAAACATGGACTTTGCCATCCTACACACTCAAAGATGACGTATAGATGATGTCATAGATGAAGTCCATGCCCCCACAAGGTAATCACATCACCCATACAAATAGAACAAAGTCAATTAAATCAGTAACCTTGTATTGTTACTACAGTCATGGTCACTACAAGGGGCCTGGACTACTAAACAATTACTCCTTAAACTCTGCCAGTCGGGCAGTCTGTTTTCAGTCTAATTGTATCCCAGTTAACATTCACAACATGTGAGATCCACTAACCATCAGTTAGTGGATCTAAAAAAAAACTACTAGGGATGCACGATAACTTTTTTTTAAAACCGATACCGATAACCGATAACTTTCAGCTCCTAAAGGCCGATACTGATAACCGATAAAACACACACATATACATATATATATGATCATGACTTAAGATCTTGACATCAATACTATGAACAAACCCAAAATAATTATTATTGTGCACCCCTCGTTAAAACTCTGTTACTCATGGTATAACTGCAAGTAATCTAATCTCCATTCTATTCAATGTTCCACATCCTTCACTAAGGTATTATTCCTTAGTGTTCGATCACTAAGGAATAATACCTTTGTTATTAATAAACTCATATCCGAACGTAAAATTGAATGCGTGTTTTTAACGTAAACCTGGTTAAACAGCGACGGACCTGCTGTTCTTATTGAGACGTCCCCTCCGTGCTATAGTTTTGAGTTTACAAGGCATGGAAAAAAAGGCAGTGGGACGGCCTCTATATTTGCTGATGCCCTGAACAGTAGAAATATCCCTATTGGTGATTTTCGCTCCTTTGAACATCATGCTATACTGTTAAAATCCCAACCCCCTGTGCTTGGTCTAATAATATATAGACCCCCTTAAACAGTGCCCTATTTTTTTAGATGACTTTACTGAAATGTTGTCTATTGTCGGAACAATAGCCGACTCTAAAGCCGCTGAGTTCCTAAATATGTTGAGCTCTATGGATTTTATTCAACATGTAAATGGGCCGACTCACAACCGCGGTCATACGTTGGATATAGTTATTACTCATGGTCTAAGGATTGACGTATTCTCTGTAATTGACTTGGCAATCTCAGACCACTACTGTATTTTCTTCTCTGCATTGTTACCATCATCCAGCCTTATTACTGAGCAGGTTGTTAGGAAACTTTATCTTATACCTGAAGTTGCTGAAAATGTCATTAATCATATTAATAACATACCCCCACAGATCCTTCCTTCCTCTTGTGATGATTTAGTCAACAACTTTAATAATAAGCTGAAGACTACCATTGACGCTATAGCACCAGCCAAACTTAAGAAGATTAAACCTAGACAGAAACCACCATGGAGAACTGGGGATGTTATTAACTTAAAGAAAAACTGTAGAAAAGCTGAGCTTCAATGGAGAAAAACTAAGCTGCATGTCCACTATGACATTTTTAAAGAACACCTCACTATCATCAACAAAGAAATTAGAAATACAAGACAAGCTCATTTCTCAAAGCTGATTTCTAAAAATCATAATAATCCCAGAATGCTTTTCTCAACTATTGACAGCCTCATAAATCCAGTTCCAAAAAGCCACTCTTTCATCACCTCAACATCAAAATGCGAAGAGTTTGCAGCATTTTTCAGAGATAAGATAACAAAAATCAGGTTGGATCTAAACCTTGTTATACTGAATGTGCATGAGCCCCTGCCGTTGGACACTTTCCCTCTGCCTAAGACTGCTATGAATGTTTTTGCTGCTGTTGATAAAGAAATGCTCAGGAACGAAGTGATGCAACTAAAACCCTCCACCTGCTCACTCGACCTTATCCCCACCACCTTTTTTAAAACTGTGTTTAATTGTCTAGAGGATGAAGTGCTAGCGATTGTAAATCACTCACTACTGACTGGTATCTTCCCCCTGGCACTGAAAACTGCTATTGTGAAACCTCTCCTAAAGAAAATTAACCTGGATCCTTCTGCTAAACAATTTTAGGCCAATTTCAAACCTTCCCTTTTTAAGTAAAATTCTTGAGAAATTAGTACTTAAACAGCTAAATGATTACCTAAATGTTAACTGTATATTTGAGAAGTTTCAATCTTTCATCCTCACTACAGCACTGAGACAGCGTTAGTTAAGGTTGTGACGAACATGGATGACAAGTAACTCAATAGTACTTTTAGACTTAAGCGCTGCGTTTGATACAGTCAATCATGACATCCTTATTAACAGACTACAGAAGTGTGTTGGCCTCTCTGGTTCAGTTTTAGATTGGTTTAGGACTTATTTGTCCAGGCAGAGACTATTTTGTCTCCATTGGTGACCACTACTCGGCTAACACTAGCGTAACATGGGGTTCCTCAAGGCTCCATTCTGGGACCTGTGTTGTTCAGTCTCTATATGCTGGGAAATATCATCAGAGAACACAGGATTAGTTTTCATAGCTATGCCGATGATACACAACTTTACATCTCTTCACCCAATGACACCAGCCCTGTTGATAAACTGGTTCAATGCATTGATCATATCAACCTGTGGACTTCACATAATTTCCTGCAATTGAACAAAGATAAGACAAGAGCTCTTAATTATCGGAGCAAAGGTCCAGAGAGAGATACTGTGCACTAACTTAAAATCCCTGGTACAAAACACCAAGCCCCCAGCAAAAAATCTTGGCGTGCTTCTAGACCCTGATTTGAATTTTGAATCTCATATCAGTAATCTCACTAAAACCACCTTCTATCACCTTAGAAATATTGCTGAAGTGCAACCGTTTCTCTCCCAGGCAGAAACTGAGAGACTTATGCATGCTTTTATTACTAGCAGGCTTGATTACTGTAATGCTCTTCTATCTGGTCTACCTAAGCACGCTATAAATAAGCTACAGATCATTCAGAATGCAGCAGCACATGTACTGACCAAGAACAGAAGGAGAGCACACATCTCACCTGTCCTAAAGTCCCTGCATTGGTTGTCAGTTTTGGAATAGATTTTAAAATCCTCTTATTGGTGTTCAAAACACTCAATGGATTAGCGCCCGAATACTTGTCAGACATGCTTCTGATGTATGCTCCCTCTAGACCACTCAGGTCCTCTGGCACTGGTCTTTTAGTTGTTCCCCGGGTGAGGACAGAGACCTATGGGGAGGCGGCATTTAGTGTCTATGGTCCTCGCATCTGAAACAGCCTGCCAGAGGAGCTGAGGTCATCACAATCTGAACACGTTTAAAAGAAACCTTAAGACATACCTATTTAGCTCAGCATTCCCTTAATCCATGTTATTATCATTATGACAACATTTTTTTTTTTAAATAATAGCATCCACACTACACTGATATCTCTGTTCTACCATGTCTCTTATTTCTAATACTATCTTTTTCTTATATTATAATTTATTTTCACTGTATTGTTGTATTCTTATTGTATTGTAATAAAGTTTGATTTGATTTGATTAAACTACATTTATAGACCTATAATTATTGCTATTTGTTATATGTAGGCTGATAGCCGACTGCTATCGACATTAATGATCACATTAATGTCGATAGCAGTCGGCATTACAAGTCATTGTTTACTTGCACTGCGGTACATGAATATAGGTTGTGTTTGATAACATGACGGTTTGCAGTTGTATCACAACAGTTTAGTTTTGGTTACCCAACTTCCCCAAAAATAGTGATAGCCTACTTTCAGTTATCGAACAGGACCTAAAAAACATCTCCAAATCATGGATGTATTAAAGAATGCTCCAAATATCCACATATTAGATTTATTATATATATGTTATTTATACACGGTCAAGATGGATACCTTGTGGTGTGTTCATTGAGGAAGGAGGCCCCGACACAGGAACGCTTTAACTCACTTTATTTGTTTAGCTTTAGTTATATTAATCTACGTAACAATGGAGGGGTATAGTAAAGTCATGCGCATGGAGAGCTCCTTAGCTTAGCATCTATCCGGATGCGCTGCCTGGGGGTTTCTGCCCCCCCCCCCGGATGTGTTGCCCGGTAGTAACCGGGCAGGCGTGGCCTCTATGACGCATAATGGCTAGCGTTGAGCGCCCACCCCCAGTGTATTATGTATGCCGCCACCTAGTGTTGAGGTGCAGTTAATACAACTTGTATATTTATTTCTACTCCTTTGTGGCTATGTGTAGATATTACAGCCTGCTGATACATATGTTATTATTTATTCTCAACAACCTTCACTGAGGGGAACAACAAGCTCAAAGAAAATCAATATAAAGAGTTGTAACCTAGCAACACCTCTTCTGTCTGGGCCTCCTTCATGCAAATTGTGGACAAAGACGAGAAGAAAGTAAGCACTGTTAAGTGTATTACGTGTGCTGGACGGTTCGATTGTCACCGTAAAAGTATTTTATTAGGCTACCATATATTGTATAAGACATAAATGTGAGCAATAGAACAGTATTTTTAGTAGCAATTTTAATTACCGGGTTTGTCGAGTACGTAAAATACCCTACCCTTCTCAGATCTCTCTCCTCTCTCTGTAATATCAAAAACAGGTTGGTATATACGTATATATATATATACGTATATATATATATATATATATATATATATATATATATATATATATATATATATCGGTGGCGGCTGCTGGTTTTTCAAAGAGGGGAAGCTCATTTTTGGCCTACATCAAAAAAGTTGTCAATTTATTATTATTATATTATTTATATTATTATTATTTCGCCAAGCAAATATCAAGAAATGGGCTGCAGTTTGTCGTAAGACCTCACTTGCAAAATCCGCGATGGGACTGAGCTCCTGGTTGGTCAAGCGACAATGTATTTGTCAAAATAGCTGTCAATCAAAAAGTGATTCAGCCTTTCGACTGATCCTCCAATCATCATGCGGAAGCCTAGCGTCCAGGCTAGCCTAGGCCAGCCCACTGCTCCATCCACCCCCAGAGACGCTGAGCGTCCCGGGGCGGGACAAATGTTGGCATTTATCCAATGACCGTCGAGTTTTGAGGCAATGAAAAAAACTGTTCCATGCAGTCTCATTAAAGTGAATGGACGCTCGGCTTCTACGGTCAAATACATTGACATTACGGGAAGTTATGAGAAGTTAACAAAATCGAGTCAGTCGACTTGGATAAGATTCTGATCGAACTCGTCTTCGACATGAACGTATTCTAACACATTTGTAGTCAATTAAATGTTAACACAACAGTACATATTTAACAATTTAATTTTTGACATTTTAGGGGAAGCTGAGCTTCCCTTGCAGTCTTAGAGAAATCGCCTCTGATATATATATATATATATATATATATTTTAGTTATCAGATCTAGTTGGATCTCGGGACGAATTTACCAGGTCCATTAGGGTTCGGGGCCATCATTTTGGGTGGGGACTAGTTCAAACAGGGTTTGTGATTTTCCTTTAAAGGTTGACTGAATACGTAATAAAGCACCACTGCTTCTGTTAACTGACATAGTTAAGGTAGTTATTTGGCAATGTCAATTAAACATTGAAAATAATTAACATTTTATATTCCTGTTTACAGATTCTTTCTACAAGTATAGCTGAGACAAGCATCACCATAAATGATGTGGTCTTTGTCATCGACTCAGGAAAAGTAAAAGAGGTGATATAGTAGCTTTTCAAGGAGATATGGTAATTCATTACAAAAAATATTTGGTTCATACAATTTGATTATTTTTGTTGATATAGAAATCATTTGAGTCCATGCCACAAATGATCTGGATATCGAAGGCCAGTGCCCTACAAAGAATGGGAAGGTGACTTGAAAATTATTTAATCTTGATATCAATTTCTGTCTTGCCTGCAAGATCTTGTTTTTGTGCTCTGAATCTGACTTTAATATTTGTGAACAAAAAAGAGTTCAAATTATTTAGCTTGATGGTTTATCCAGCTAACCCATTTCTGGTGTGTTAACAGGGCTGGACGATGCAAGCCAGGAATGTACTTTTGCCTCTACAGCCAGGTCCAGTTTGAAAATATGACAGAATTCCAGGTTCCGCAACTTCAAAGGATGCCTCTGCAGGTAGATTATGTGCACAGAACTTTGCACTTTTGGTGCACTTTTGGTGCACTTTTGGTGCACTTTTGGCACATTAGAGTGCTAGTATGTTAATATGCCAGAGCTCAAGTATGTTAATTTGCCAGAGCTCTTTCATGCGTTAGCATTAGCATGTTAACATAGTAAGGGCATGCACACTAGTACACATTAGCATGTTAGTATTGTAGGGTGTTAATGCAGTAGGGTGCTACATGCACTACCATGCTAGATACTCGCACAGTAGTTTTTTCCTGATCTGAAAATATCTATATATTTTCAAGTTCTACATTGTAGTCCTTCAAATCAAACAGTTTTCTTTAAAGATCAACAATGGAGACGTTGGTTCCTATTGGGGTTTTGATTTTATTCTGTTCATGTTACTTTATATTAGCCTTGTGAGACCATCCCAATCTTGTGAGTTCACATTCTGTTTCTCTCTGGATCGGTCTCGCCAGGCTTCAAGTTGTGCGCTTGTGGCCAAACCACAGTGATTCGGACCAATTAGCGTCCTATGAGGAACTACTGGCAGCTACAGCCGTGGTTTAGGTGTGACCATATATGTCTATGGGTGAGACGACACTGTTCGTTCGAAAACAACAAATCGTGGCTCCAAAAGTGGTTAGCGTAGATGCTGCTATAGCATCACTTATATTTGAACTGGAGAGTATTTCTTCATTGAAAGAAGAGCAAATAATGGCAATGAAAGGCCTTCTTGATGGAAAAGATGTTTTCGCTCTCCTACTTCGTCATATGGTTCGTTGAGCTGATTGGTTAGCCTGTGATAGACAGATGGTTCATCCAATCACCTGCCAAGTATTTTTTGAAAGTGCCTGCGCTTTTCTAAACAGTTTCTATGGACGACTTCCCTGATGGTTTTGTGTAACAAACCATTTGGCACATCAGGTTAACTTTATACGCTTTATATAGTATATTTATCTAAATTCATCTAATCTTGAAACATTATTGATTAGGATTAGATAGATACATTTTACAAATCGTTTTATTTAATTTACCTGCCATACCACCTACCACCTAAATCTGCTTCTTGATAGGGTTTCAGTCTGCTCACTTCCGAAATCCAACAGATTTACTCAACTACTTAAGTGCTATTAACATATGGATTTGTTCATATGTCTTTCCCGGAAATGTACCAGGTTGGAGTTATGTATAAACAAAAGCCAAAGCTTTCCAGCATCAGCCTGTAAGTGTGAAATGGTGCATTTATTAGCATTTATCTCACCTAGAAATATTATTTTTGGTGAAAAGGGAATTGAGATAAATGCGCTATTAAAGGTGCTGTAGTTAAGATTTTAGAGTTGTAAAGAGAGAGCAGAAGACAGCAATATTTAGAAAATAAACAACCCAAAACCCCCCTCAGTCTTACCTACAGCAGTTTTATTTGTGGCATAATTTGTGCAACATGATTTTATCATTGTTTTTTTAGTAGAAAGTACAAAAAAGTATAAATCCGCATTCCTACTCATTTTCTCCCCCTCTACACAGACAAGAGACTCAATTGAAATGCATTATTAGTTACCTAATTATAATATATATCCTCATAGATTTGAGGACTTGACTTTGAGGACTATTTGATCCTTAGTGAAACAACTATTTTGTCACCCAAACAACTTGTGTTTGTCAGGAACTATGTCTCTACACCAAATTACTGGTTCCTGTTGGCTGTTCTGTTGCTGAGTTCCTGTCTAAAGCACCAGAGCCGCCACACATTGACATGGTCAATTATGCTGTCCAGATGCTAAAGGTACGTAGAGGTCGCGCTGTGTCCAGCAACGCAAGCAGCCATGTGTAGTGGTCTCTATCAGCATGTACAGCTTTGTTTGGTTTAGGCTGAATTAACATTGTAGCGTGATAACTGATTATTCTACTCGAACAGGGCACCACTTCCGTTGGGAAGAATATAACTAATATTAGATATTAGATATACTATAAAATTAATTAACCTAGCCAATTGAATCTATCTGAAGTTGAAGTTCTTGCCCAAATTCAATGATTCTACGATCCATCCACCACAAGCAATTCCTTCTTTGATTACAATTAAATGAATTAACCCAAATAATAGGGATGGGATTGACATAAATGATGGGAATAAACAAACACAAATACGACAACAAAAACCTAAACTTAAACAAAACACAAACAAAACATCCATCCATCCATTTTTTTGCCGCTTATCCGGGTCTGGGTTGCAGAGGCGGCAGGCATAACAGGGCGGACCAGACATCCTTTTCCCAGGCAACTTCCTCCAGCGCTTCCTGGGGAATGTGGTTTATGCACGGTTATTTCCTGGTTACGATCAGATTATGTTAGTCCAGCTCGGGTACTTCCTGTCGCTTCCGGAAGTGAATTAACTGTCAACAATCCACTACTAGGATGTCGTTTTATACGAGATGTCTCCAGGAGTTACCTCAAATTAACATCAACGATGTGTATAAACAAATCAGAGCACATTCAAGGACGTATTCAAGCCTTCGAGAAAAGGGTTTCCAGCTGTACATAACCAGCTATATCCACGATTATGAAGGTAAGTTTACCACAGCTATGCAGGTAGCTATCTGACGTTATCATTAGCCCCCGTCAGATTCGTGGACGTTAGTTTGTAGTTGTGCTCCACATTGTTGTAACACGTTGTAACTTTGATCAAATAATGTAATCAAGCTTGATTCGGTCACAGAAATGCATATTTCCTGCAGATAGACTCGCAATGAGGTATTTGTGTGTTATTGTCGCCATGTCCTCTACTTCTAGGTATGCTAAAATCATTGTTTCTGTTTCTCAGTTTCTAACAAAACCAAGGAAGGCGAGGTGACTGTGAGGGCAAGATGCTACAGATCAATGTGGAACAATGAAAAGCCACACAATTTAAGTGTAGGGAAATGAGAGTTATGAGAATAATTATACATTTTATAGTATTCTACTTTCAGGGAATGCCTATATGGTAGGCTAGAATCTACCTACCTGTTATGATAGCATTATCTGCTACTGCATAGCATAGTTAACATGAACACAAATGAATAAGGTTAAGCCAGGGATCTCCAACCTTTTTTCTAATGCTTTGACCAAAGACCTGCTCTGTGTACCTATTTGGAGTCCCTTGGGTTAAACATATTCTTAGCTGCATTATGTAAACAATGAATATCATTTGGTTTAAAGGTTATTGTCTTATTTGTCTATGTAAGCTAGTTCACTGCTATGCATTAACATAATATACGCACAAGTCACATTGTGAATGTCCTTTTCCCTTAACAGATTGTTCTCAAAGACTCGAAGCCTGTTGAGCTGACGGCTTATCAATGCTCATGTGTAGCAGAGCTTGCACTGTGCAGTCACATTGCAACCTTGCTTTATCTATCTGCACATTATAGCCAGCAGGGAGCAACAGTTGTCCCCCCTACTTACAGCTGCACTGAGGGGGTCTGAACAGCGGTGGCATGAACCCAGAACTCAGGTAATATTATTGTAGCACCTCCACAATGTAATTGTTATTGGAATCTTATTTTACATACAAGTTAACACACACCTAAATAATTTTTTTCTACAACATGTGTTTACAGGGATTCAAGCCTGGCCCAACAAATGAGATGGTGGTGTTATCAGCTAGGCCTAAGGAGCGAAGACTGGCTGAAGGAATCAGGTAATAATTTGTGATGATGAAAATGTACTTAACTTTGCTTCTTCTATTTCTACATGTTCACTCTCCTTAGGACCAAGTTATACAAAGGGGCCTGCAACTTGAACTTTGAGCTTCCCAACATGACGGTTCTACGACTGAATGACATCTACCACGGCATGACGAGGGATGTCGCTCCACTGATAACAACCATGGGAATCACAGGGGATATACCGCTGGTTGAGAGCATCTTTGGAAAGGTCCAGGAAGGGAGTGTTCTGTCCTACCACCTGCCAGCTTTGAGTCCACCCAGAACATGCCTGCATGCCTCCGCACCATCACGGCCAGCTCTACCTCTTGATGGGTATCATTTAGGTCCCGCAGAGTGCTGTTTCGTACCGACCTGCCATCAACATCTGCACCTGACATCGCTTCGAACAACCAGGACAATGTTGCACCAGATTAAGAAGACCACATGTGACATCCTCTAGATTCAGGTATGTGTAGCTTTGCTAATGTGACATTTTTATTTTGATGTCTCATGATGATATGTTTATTCAGAGAATACGCAGAAATAATGAAATCATGAAAACAATCAAAGAAAAGGCTGACTTCTTTTACTTTTATACATCTCTCCATATGCTGTTGTCTTAAAAATGTCATAACCAATACTTATTCTACACTGTGCTGTATACTGTAAATGTTACTTGTAATCACCACAATTAAACAGTATATGTTTTTGTGCCCTAATGAAAGGCTAAGACTTTTTTTCTTCTTTTTTTAAAAGAGATTTTTAACATTACAAATGGTTCAGGCAAGTTATGTAATTCACACAAAGATGGTAATCCAGATTCCTCTACTTTGCCCAAGCTTTTACTAGGGGGCCAGTCTGGTAATTTAACAGAAGACATGCAACTACAAACAGTTGGTTAATATTGCCAAACATATTCAGGGGAATAACACTGTTAAACAACTTGTGTTCCTTTAACCTACGAATCAGGCGCTCAACATGAACTCTGAGGTGCGCAATAGACTGTGTCTCCCTGACCTCCTCAGCAATCATCTGTTTTCTTCCAGCCAGGAATGCTGGCCTGTACACCTTACAAGGTACACAATTAGCAACCAAGAAGCCTCTGTCCACCATTATAGCTGAGTCTGGCCTGAGGAGCTTGCTGATTCCAGACTCCACAAGGAGCTGGTTGTCACTGACTGAGCCAGCATAGAGGGGGGAGACGAAGGTAACTGCACCATGGGGAACCATGCCAATCATTCCCTTCAGGGTGCAATGAGACTTGTAGCTGGAGTAAACCTCGCTTTGGAGTAAAGGTGATGAGGGTGTTTGGTACCTCAACTCAGTGCAGTCTAGAATGACAGTGGTGTCTGCATAGTCTTTGAATTCTGGTGGCAGATACTCTTTGATTTTTTTCTGGCGACATCCAAATGCACTGTGCACCAAGAACAGAATACAAGAAATTACTCCACGACAGTACAATCCTGCTGACGGTAGACTGATGGATTCCATACCGGTCAGCCAGGTCATTCTGCTTCACTGCCATGGTGAGGTAGTTCAGGAAAAGAAAGAGCTGGTCCACTGGGAGTAGAGACTGTAACTGTAAGACATACAAGATGAATTACATCCGCTGTACCTTACTACACTTTTTGTATATACTGTAGCGTAGCCTATCACAAAACAATACATTGACAGTCATACCATAGAAGTGCTTTGCCGTGGGGGTTCGCCTGATGTTCTGGTCACTCGCATCATGTATTGCAGAGACAGTTCAATGACCTGCCAAAACTGCATCAGGTGTTCATAGGTTGAAAACCTTAAGACAAGCAAGACTTGTTAGTAAGTTAGGTATGAAAAAACATAGAAGTAGGCCTATAGGCTACAATGCTAGTTTACAAAAGGACACAGGTAGACTATCAACTTGGCTAAATAGTTTTATTTAAGCATACATGCCTGGTGAAAAAATGTATATCCTTGTCTGAGCCAGCAAATCTCCGCAAACCAAGTCGCTGCTGTAGAGTAATCTCCTCCACCTGCTGCCTCAGCTGAGCGACCTCTTCCCGCAGACGATGGTTCTCGACTAACGCCGGTTCTGGACTAGTGGAGTAGTTGTGTACATTGATGGCACAAGCAACATCAACATCTCCAGCAGTATCTTCAACTTCATCGTCAGTAACCATAGTGTCCAGTCTGTCTCTTTGTTGACGTTCCCTCACCCCAAGCCTCTCTCCGAGAGTATAGTTATTCCAGGGGAAAAGCACAGAAACAGCACCGGGCTTGAGTCTCCTTCTACCGCCCTTGGCAGGCTCGTTAACATCCTCAGATTGGAAGTGCCGACTGCACACACGAGTGTGATGGCCTATAGTAAAGCCCTCTCTCCTAACATTCACTATCCATCTCCTTCGGATTTCCCCGTCCTTAGGAAATTTATGAAAGCTAAGGCTCGAGTTGAATTTAGCTGAGGCAGAACATAAGGGAACGCAGCAATGTTCGGCTGTCGTCTTTTCACTTCGCTGAAAAGTATACCTTGTCTTCTTCATATTAAAAATAACTATGACAACTATATAACAACTAAATAACTATGACAACTCTGTCAGATTTACCACAGTTTTACCTACCGACTTACCTACCGCCACTGCCTACCACAGCACTTTGACGTTCGACCAGAAGTGAGTCAGCTGGATTATATTGATGCGAGAAGTTTTGAAGGTCTGACCAAGGAAAGCGGAAAGAGCTACCTCTGCTTCGCAGTGGTGTACATTGAACAGGGTTTGCTGCATGAAACGGCAGCAAATCAGGCAGCCTTTAATGTATTTGGCTACATCCTGGCACATGTGTGGCCAGTAGACTTCCTGTTGTAGAGCTGTTGTAGAGTTTGGTCTTGCAGGTCAACACCACCCAGCACTTTAGGGTGGTACACGTCCTTGGCTGTGGAAGGTTCCAGCGCATACAGAATGGTATCGTTCTGGAATACAATTTCTTGTTTGGGCCACAGGTTTTCGGGCCCTATGGCTTCTTTATGTTTTGTGCTACTGAGTGTGGTTCGTTCTTCCACATTGTTAGCGGAGAGCTGAGGCAGGTGAACGTCGGCGACAAGGAAATAGCATCTGAACTTAAAACTGATCTTAAGAGACGGGCATTGGTCGACGGACCTGTGCCAAGATTTCAAGTCGTTTGAACCATCAAGTGTTTGAGGAGATAACTCTAAGGCTGTGTTGGATCGGTAATTGGTTTGCAAGGGACCTTTGTCTCATTTGAGTCAGGAGGGGGAGGCAACATGAGAGACATGCAAGTTACCGGGTACAGACTGGCCTTTGACTTTTTGTCTTTCTCTATTTGGCAATCCCTTTGCTGCCACCCAGACCCGGTCACCAGGGTTATAGAGCACTGCCACCCTTCTTCTTCAGTCCGCCTGGCGTTTGTGTTGGTTTGTGGCCCTGATGAGATTCTGACGGACCCTTTTCCAGAGACGTGGAAGGCGCTGGACTGAGGCATTCGCTGAAGGCACTGGGCCCTCTTTTGGCGAGGCAGGGAACAACACTGGAGGTTACCCTGTAAGAACTTCAAAAGGAGACATTCCTAAGGATGAAGATTGGTTGTGGGCCAACTCTGCACACATCAGGTAACTTGCCCAGGTGGTAGGGTTAGACGAACAATATGACCGGAGATATTTCTCCATCTCTTGGTTGACTCGTTCAGTCTGGCCATTAGTTTGGGGGTGATACCCTGAGGTGTTGTGAGAGGCAGTTTCAAAGTAAAAAAATGAAACCCCTACTCACGCGTGTTTTTTTGATGAAGCGATAGAAGAAGTTGTTTAGCTTTAAGAAATAATCAGTTTTATTGTTAACACCAGTATAATGTGCAGAGTTTTTAACAGATATATCTGGGTCCGACTACGTTTCCCTGACCGAACAACAAAGTGTGTGTGTCAGTTCACGAAGTCTGAGCACCAACTATCCCTGACCCAGGAAGTTATATACACAAACATTGCAACAGTCATCACAAAAGGCTGGCTGTTGACGTCTTCCCTGTGTCATCCTCGTATTATCTGACTCCCATTGTTCTTTACATGTTCAGAGACAAGCCTGCCTGTTCTCTGCTATCATATGATTAACACTTCCTGCTCTTTGCAACAAACTAATCTCACACTATGTACTCTGCACATGTCATCAACAACGTACTCATTCTGATCATGAGGAGTTGCTTTTATAATTACAGAATCATGAGATATAAGCAGAGGCATATATGCCTCTGCTTATATCTCATGATTCTGTACCCTAATTATTAGTCATATGATAGATATAAAATATAACCATACCTTCAATCCTTCTCTTGGTCTCATCTAAACTGAGACCACATATGAAAATTTGGATAAAATTGTACTCCTTCTCTTGGCCTCAGAATGAGCCCATCAAATATCAAATTTGGAAATTTTGCTACTCCTTAAAAACATAAAATTTGTGGTTCTCTGTATTTTTCCACACCCCTTTGGGACTTACAAAGTCCCAAAAAACTACCAATTTAGTATAATTTACCCCTCTCCCTGGAGAATCATATGAGACTCAACCTGTTAAGTTCTTCAGGACTCTCAACCTGTAAGTGTGTTAGGATAAAAAGATTACCAAATGCGAAATACTTTCTAAGTGTTGGACCCTTCAATTCATGCATATCAAATTAAAATTAACGCAATATTAAATTTAAAAAAAATAAAAAAATCACACAATATAAATCAACAAATTTAAACTTAAAAACTCCTTCCGGGCGAGGATGTATCTCGAATGATTGAAATGATCTTCATGTATTGGTGGGCTGCAAGCATGTGGGGGGTTTTGGGCATTCATTGTTGTTTCTGTTCACCCGCCATTGTCGGGCCCTGCTTCCAACCTGCAGATTCGGTGTCAGGCTCACATGGAGAGGTTACTAGCACATCACATGTGAGCCTTCTCAAGACCGGGTTCGACCCAGCACTCCTCCAAAGACGTGTGTTCGGGGTCCGGTTCACATGGAGAGGTTACTAGCACGATCACATGTGAACCGCCTCAGGACCGGGTCAGACCCAGGTGGGTCCAACCTTCCATCTGGACGGTTGTCGTTGCAGCCTCTACTTGTCATGAGGCCGCTGCCCCAAGCTGGGCTGGGTCTGTGCCTGGGATGGTCGGTCTGTGCTGGGTACACCTGCACCCAGCTCCTCCTTGTGGTCCTCCCTCGTCTTGGGTTGAGCGGCTTTGGTGCAGTGGTTGAGCTGGTACCAGGTGGAACTCCCTTCCACCTCGGTACTGGTTGGTGTCACATTGGTGACCTTGTATGGTCCTTCACACCTCAGGTACAACTGGTCACCTGGCTCCACCCCCCTTGGTGGGTGTTTCTCTAGCTCTGATCGTGGCAGATCCTCTGTCATGGAATTGTTTCCACACAACTGTAGGGGCTATAACAATCAAAGCAAAACATACAACTACACAAAGCCACCCCATCTTGTTTTCTGGGCGGCACATCATTATTTATGATTATACTACTACCAAGATAAAATGATTATATACGAAAAATGTAAATGTAAATACGCTGAATAGCCTCTGACTCTACACTCGTGTGTTAGCAAAGTTAATACAGTAAAAATGTATCACTCTTCTTCCTGTCAGTCTAAGGCTGCTTTCTTACACTCCCTTTTACGTCTCCCCGGGTCCTTGCCGGTGGGTCAGATGCTCTGCATAGTGACCAATGATACCAAGTGTCACCTTTGCTCTGACCATTTCCTCTTGATGACCTTCAACAACACCCACTCGGTGTCTTTCGGGCCGGTGCCTGCTCTGCACCTCCTTGGATTACTGCCACCTGTTTGGAAAAGGCTGCAACCAGTGCCGTTAGTTGATCGTAGTATGGCTTGAGTTCACTGAACTCCTTGTTGACATTAAAGCTAGTGGAAGGGCTTCTAGCTGAGTTATGTATGCACATATTTCACCAATCTTTCCCTTCAGTGTCTGATTCATCCTTTCGACCTTGCCTTGAGACTGAGGATGGTAGACATAACCTAATCGCTGATCAGCTGAAAGCTGATCTCTTGTCTGATCTATTTTCTAATTGAATTTCACACCTTGGCATGGTTTTTCTAGATAAAAACTTGATTACAATAGTCACACTTTGATCTTTTATTGGGGCTGTTTCTACCCAATTGCTGAATCTGTCATTGACTACTAGCATGTACCTTTTACCATATGCCCTTTTGATCATATCAACATAGCCTAAGACCTGAATTTCGAATTTGAATCAAGTTTATTGCCAATAAAGGATTGTTTTTCTTTCGTTGTTTTCTGCACATGCTTCACAATCATAGAGCTAATTATCAATCATTGTTTGCAAGTATGGTGACCAACAATCTTGTTTTCTGATTTTAAACCTTGTTTACTGATTCCCTTCATTACCACCCCCCTTGCGCCATGGTCAAAACCATGCGCATCTTTAATGAGCCTTGTAACAACCAGGTAGGTGCAACAAAATGTCCATGCGCACCACGCCATGCACCTCTTTCAATGTCTGATTATGATTTTCCAACACCTTGTTTAAGACTAAGTTTACTAAATAATGACCTTCTGCCTGTCTCCCTCCTAAGGTGCTATGCCCTTTAACCTTAACTACAGCCAATCTAGTAGAAAGGGAAATTGCAACCAGTAAATCCTAAACCTAAATTTTGATTATGATATGGGTTTACCATCAACCGCTTTTAAACCACGCTGTTACCAATTTTACCAAATCATGCACTATACCGAAAAACAAAACGCAAATCCTTATACCTTCTCTTAAGAGTTAAAACAAATGACCTGTCCTAGTTATTGCCACATATTCACTGCTTAAGCCGATATGTCTGGAATCTATCCTATCCTCCACCTTTCAACCCAAATGGTTTCTCCTCGGATGGTTTCATCTTCTCGTCACTCTATGATCAAGTGAGTCAGTGTGACTTGGCCAAGTAATCGTGACTGTGCCTGCCTTAGGTCGTCCCCAGGTTTCAAGGTGGGATCTTACCCGTCATAGGCTAACCAGCCTTCCCTACTGGCCTGTTGCAGGATGCCGTGTGTGGGGATAAATCCCTTCTGATTCTTATGTTCAGCCCATAAGATAGGTGGCTGTGGAGGAGTAGAGACAGATATCTATGACAGCTATCCATGCAGTCCTGTGTATGCGTAATGGAGACACCACGCGGTGTTGATGCTGTAATTATGACGCGGTGGTGGACGGAGCTAACAAATAAAAATATTCAACATAGCATAACAGCATTAGGTGTTGGCGTTTGCAAGGTAAACCCAATTCTTCCCAATGTCAATAAACAATCTAGCTTGTGCATTAGATCCCTTTCCAGCAGATTGCTGAAGTACGTCATCGTCGTCATCGTCTCCCTGGTCAGAGTACCGCTGGCGTCTGAGTCTGTCCGACTGCCGCTTCTGCCCTTGTTTTCGTGTTTTTGTCGCTACTTTTTGTTCCTGCGTCTCCCTCGTCTACTTGTTGGTTTTTTGTTTTATTCATCGCCCTCAACCTCGCTCGCTGTCTCCCCACCTCTGCTGCTCCCGCTCCTGTTTTTCACCCACTCCTGCTTGGACTGTCTACCACGTTAGCCACCCTGCTAACTCCCCGGACTAACTTTCCACCTAACTCACCACCTCTGGATCCCTCCGTCTCCCGGCTCTGGGTGTGTCGGCTGCTTGCCGTGGACCGGGGTGAGTACGTTTTGCGGAATTGTGGTGGTGCTTGTGCCGATCGACTCGCTCCGTTGCGGGTCACAGCGTAGCGTCCCTGGCTAAAAACAATAGCCCAGCTGTGTGGCTACCCTGTCGGCGCTCGCGGGGGGAGCCCCCACTCCCTCCTAGTCCGCCACCTCGAGGGCTACTACCATCAGTGGCTGAGCGGTCTTAGCTTCCCAGCTAAATGGCACAGGGGGGTCTGCCTGCCCTCCGTGTTCGGTCTGGGCAATCCGGCATCACCCATTCCGCGGGCTGCAACCCCCGGTCCGCGGCAGCGTCAATATATCCCATTGCCGGTCAGCTAGTAGCTAACCTGCTATTAGCCATCATCTACTCTTTATCAACCCTCCCCCCTACTCCTCACCCACGCTACTCCTCCGCTGACCTCCGCCGCCTCAACAACAACAACCATCGTCTCCATGCTGCTGCTGCCACTGCTGTCAGCAAAGCTGGGATCCTCCGCCACAGACGATACAGTCACCGAGGCTCTGGTCACTCTCACAACCATCCCATCCCCCACGGCTCAGCTATCCCCTCACTCTGGTCCTATCCCCGCCCCCCCCCCCCCCCCATCCCCTCCAGCCGCACTGCCAACCCCAACAACCTCCTTTCCCCCTCCCCTGCTCCCCCATCCATCTCTCTTGCTCTACTCAACTGTCGTTCCCTCTCCAACAAATCACTTATCATTTCTGAATTATTACTGGACAACAACATCGACCTGCTTTTCCTCTGTGAAACTTGGCAACAGCCCCTGGACTACTACGCCCTCAACCAAGCCACTCCCTCCAACTACAGCTACATCAGCAAACCCCGTCCCTCTGGCCGTGGGGGCGGCGTTGCCGTCCTCCACAAAAAATCCCTTTCCATCTCTGAACTCAACCTCAACCTTCCACCCATCTCTTCTTTCGAATACCTTGCCTTCTCCCTCCCCAACTCTATTACATCTGTCCTCATTTACCGCCCCCCCAAGCCACACCCATCCTTTCTCTCTGATCTGTCCGAGCTCCTCACCATCGCATCCTCTCTCTCTTCCTCCCTGCTACTCACTGGCGACTTTAACATCCACATCGATCAGCCCAATGCCCCACTGACATCCGACTTCCTCTCCCTTCTTGACTGCTTCCATCTGACTCAACATGTTGACTTCCCCACACACACCAAAGGCCATACCCTTGATCTAGTCTGCTCCTCCTCCCTCCCCATATCTGTTCCCCTTCCTCTCCCCTTCCCACTCTCTGACCATCTCTGCATCATCTTCTCTGCTCCACTCCCCTCACCCCACAACCCCACCAAGCGCTCTATCACATACCGTAACATCAAATCAGTCGACCCACTCTCTCTCTCCCAGCTCATTTCCTCTGCCCTCCCTGCCGACCCCCACCCCCTCTTCCCCTGACGACTTTGCTACCATGTTGAACTCCATCCTCTCTGTCCCCTTGACTCCCTAGCCCCCTGGAAAACTTCCTCCGTCTCCTTCACCAATTCCGCCCCCTGGTACACCCCGGAACTCCGCTCCATGAAACAGACTGGCCGCCAACTAGAACGACTCCACAGACGCACCCGCCTCACTGTCCACTGGCCGAAGCACACAAACACCACATCTCCTCCTACCGTGATGCACTCCAAGCGGCTAAATCTGCCCACTTCTCCACTCTCATCAACAGCACCAACCGGAACCCCCGCACCCTTTTCTCCACCGTCAACAAACTGCTCCAGCCGCCGGACATCAACCCACCCTCCTCCCCTGAACTCTCTAACTCTTTTCTCCTCGCCTTCAACAACAAAATCTCCCAAATCAACAGCTCTCTGTCTGCCGCCATCAGTGCTTCATCCACCGACCACCCTCCAATCTCCCCCACCCTCCCTAACCACCCGCCCCCACCCCCCCTCTCCGCCTTCCTCTTCCCCTGTTGACTCCTCCCACATTATGGACATCATCACCTCATCAAAAACAACCACCTGCTCTCTCGACCCCCTCCCAACAACTCTAACCAAGGCCTGCCTCACTGTTCTCATCCCCCCTCTCACCACTCTCTTCAATCAGTCCCTATCCCGCGGCCACGTTCCCTCTGTCTACAAACTTGCCTCCATCACCCCCATCCTTAAAAAACCCACCCTGGATCCAGCCAACCTCTCCAACTACCGCCCCATCTCCAATCTGCCATTCTTCTCCAAAGTGCTTGAACGCATCGTTGCCGCCCAACTCCACACCCACCTCCAGTCCAACAATCTATACGAACCCCTCCAGTCTGGTTTCCGCCCACTCCACAGCACTGAAACTGCTCTACTCAAAGTCACCAATGACCTCCTCAGCTCCGCAGACTCCTGTGCCCTCAGCATCCTGCTGCTACTTGACCTCAGCGCAGCCTTCGACACAATCGACCACACCATCCTGCTGGCAAGGCTGCGCCAGCTGGGTGTTGAGGGCACCGCAATCGACTGGCTCACTTCATACCTCACAAACAGGCAACAGTTTGTCTCCCTATCCGGCCATTCATCCACCCGCTCTCTTGTCACGCAGGGGGTCCCCCAGGGGTCAGTCCTTGGCCCCCTCCTCTTCATCTGCTACCTCATCCCCCTTGGTCACCTCATCCGCGAACTCAACCTGGACTTCCACTGCTATGCCGACGACACCCAGCTATACATCAGCACCAAAGCAACCCAACCCCCCCCCCCTCAGCCACATTGAAATCTGCATCTCCACAATTCAATCTTGGCTGACTCATAACTTCCTCCAACCTAACAGTGACAAAACAGAACTTCTTCTCATAGGTACCAAATCCCCCCTCAACAAAGCTGGTCCCGTCTCACTCACCATTGGCACCTCTACCATCACCCCCTCTCCTGTGGCACGCAACCTCGGCGTCATCCTGGACCCTACCCTCTCCTTCGATCCCCATGTCAGCTCCACCATCAAGACCTCCTACTTTCACCTCAGATGCATCGGCAAAATCAGACAATACCTCTCCCCCTCTGCAGCTGAATCCCTCATCCATGCCTTCATTTCCTCATGTCTGGATTACTGCAACTCCCTCCTCTCTGGCATTACCTCCCACTCCCTCCATAGACTCCAAATGGTCCAGAACTCTGCTGCCCGCCTCCTCACCCACACCCGGTCCCGGGATCACATCACTCCCGTTCTCCGCACTCTCCACTGGCTCCCCGTCAAACATCGCATCACCTTCAAAATACTCCTCCTCACGTACAAAGCTCTCCACCACCTGGCCCCCCCCTACCTGTCCGATCTCCTTACCCCCAATCGACCCTCTAGAGCCCTTCGATCCTCCTCTTCCCTCACTCTCACCACTAAACCGGCAAGACTCAAAACCTTCGGCGACCGAGCCTTTGCAACAGCAGCACCCCGACTCTGGAACTCACTCCCCCAGCCTGTCCGTGACTCCCCCTCACTTCTCACTTTCAAATCCCGCCTAAAAACCTACATTTTCTCCCTAGCCTACGACCTCCCCTATCCTTAACCTGTCCCCACCCCATGCCCTTCACTCCAGCCCCCTACTCCCCACTCCATCCCTTCCATCATTGGAATTGTTTCTGTATTGTTTCTCTGTTGCTTGTTTTCTGTTCCCAATTTCTGTCCTGTAAGTCCTGTTTTCTGTTTCCTGTGTGTGTGTTTGTGTTTGGTTCTCGCATTGTTACAGCGGCTTTGGGTCCTTGAAAAGCGCTATATAAATATAATGTATTATTATTATTATTATTACTTTTTAATTATCACTTTAACCATTTAACCAGCAGGTCATTGCAAATGTCCAGAGAACATTTATCTGACCCTAAGAATTTGTCAAACAAATAAAACACAAACCACTAAAACAAAGACTAAACAACCTGCAATCTATTTCAACAAAACACATGGAAACCAAGATATGGCTCGCCATGACAACAGAGGCGGGACTTATACCACGCAGTCCACTCTCCCCCCCTTGGGGCCACACCTCCCGGTAGACTCTGGCAACCCAGAACAAACTTTCTTTTAACTATTTCAACACCACACTATGGAGGTATTCTAAGCAACCAAATGTTATTTTATTGCTACATACGCAACATTGCGTATTAGTTTTTTATATTGTAATAACTACCGCACTCCCGCAGAGCCCGTTGGGGCGGGTCCCGCTATACCTCAGTTTGGTGAGGGGGGAATTTCCCTGGACTCTTGACCGAGTCCCCAGCGCTGTTGACCCCTGGACTTCTGTGGACGAGCGGTAGAGGAGATAACTTCTGATTTAAATGAATAGTGCCCAACTTAACTGAGCTGTTGGTCTTTTAATTGTCCCACAAAACACTAAAACCCTTTTATACTTTTTATAAAACACAGAAAAAACAAATCAACCGAAAACACAGAAACAAATCACAGACACTAATACATAAGTGATCTCTATATGTGCACTTTCTATGTCCCAACAGATCCTTAAATGTTCTAATGATCACAGCGCTTTCTTTATTTATGTTTTATTCTACCCCCTCTACGTCTGTTATCCCCCTGGACATACTGAGCTGGTTGTCCCTTTACCACTTTGTTTTGTAAGGCAACCTTGTGTTTTTGGAAAGGCACCTTCGAATAAAATGTATTATCATTACTATTATTATTTTTATTATCATTAGTAGTAGTCGTCGTCGTAGTAGTATTATAGGGTAAACTACTGCATAACTCTGTATTGCCCCTCTCTCTTTTTTTTTTTTTTAGATCTCCTTATCTAAGTACTTCTCTAGTGCTGTCCTGTTTTATTGTCCTCTTCTCAGGGCCAGGCCCCCTCCTTTTCTCTCTGCTCTCTGTCCCTCTCTCTCTTTGATACATGACTAATACTAATTTTAATGCCTGTTTAGATATTCTTTTCTTACATTTCTCAGAGATCTTATTGATCTCATTTTATTTATAAGTGTACTAACACTCTATTTTTAAGCAATATGTATTTCTGATTACTTTTACTCTTACTTTATTAAACAATGTTTATTATTTTTTATTAACTTTATTCTTTACTTTAAATGGTGACATATCAGCCCTCTCCCTGCTCCCTGCTCGGTCAGGGTCAGACAGCTGGCTCTTAGTACCGTCGCTCTCGCGGGTTGTTATGGCTACGGGAGCGCCGGCGCCTGCGTTGTTGTTTTTGTCTTTTTTAGCTTCTAATGCTACACATGCTAATGCTACTGTACGCACTGACGCTCTCCTCTTTCTCTTCTAGTGCTGCTCTCCACTTCTTCTTTGTTCCCCAATTTTGCTCTCCCTCTTCTGCCTTATGCCTTTCTACTCTCTCAACACAGTCCTCTCGGCCTCTGCCAGATAGGGCAACAATTTGTCCTGCTTCTCATCTCCAGGTATCTGTCCCTTCTCCTGGAGCCACATCCAGGTCACCTCGTGACCCTCCATTATCTTTCCCTGTGTATTCGGTGTACACCCACTAACCAATTGGAGCGTGATTTGTTTCCATTGCTCTCCTATGGTGTCCTCAGGACACCCCCCATATTCTTCACACTCTGTTGAATTCTCCGTCCATTTTTTACCCACTATCTTAACCAGTACACACTTTAACGACACAAATTTTGATACACATACAGGGTCGGTGTGAATGACTCACGGTCTGCTCTCTGCACGAAATATTGCCGAGTGAGACAAGCTTCTAGGCTGAAAATGTTTCAGTCCGGTCTCACCCAAGCTCCATGCAGAAACTTTTAGACACACTTTCCCCGTATCCAACCACCCGTTTTCCCCACAGAAAATATTTTCTGTTGCTTGACGGACAGTTAACCCCATTAGCTGCCAAAAGACCCTCCAGAATCTTGAGATAAACTGTGGACCCGTCAGATAGGATTTCCTCAGGCGTCCCATGGTAGCAAACCACCTCTCTCACTAGAGTTTCTGTTGTCTGCCTGCCCGTTGGGAGCTTCTGTAGGGGCACAAAACGAGAGGTTTTTGAAAAGCGATCAACAATGACAAGTACACATGTAAAACAATTGGAGAGGGGCAACCCAGTAACAAAGTCGAGAGAAACATGTGACCAAGCGTGACGGGGTACAGGCAGGGACCGCAAGAGAATCTTGGGGGCGCTGGTTGTCGACTTTGTGGGCGGCACATGTGGAACAGGCCGCGACATAGCCCGCAACGTCCTCCCTCATAGACGGCCACCAGAATAAACGGCTAATTAGTTCCATGGTTCGGTGCCACCCTGGGTGACTAACTAAACGAGAATTATGACCCCACTCAAGCACCAGTGGCCGTTGTGCGGTTGGCACGAAAGTCTTGGAGGGTGGCGTGTCAGGTGGTGGTTGTTCTAGGCGGTGTCCATCTTGCACTTGTTCCATTAATACCCAATGTACTGGGGCAATGACACAGTTGTCAGGAATGATTGGTTCTGGCCTCTCAAGAAGGCTGTCTGGGGCAAACTGGCAAGAGAGGGCATCAGCCTTGATATTCTTGGACCCTGGTCGAAGGATAGTGTGAAATTGAAGCGTGTGAAGAAGAGGCCCCACCGGGCTTGATGAGAATTGAGTCGGCGGGCTTCACGGATATACTCAAGGTTTTTATGATCTGTCCAAACCATGAATGGATGTTGGGCCCCTTCTAGCCAGTGGCGCCACTCTTCTAGAGCCAGCTTGACCGCCAGCAATTCCCAATTCCCTACATCATAGCGACTCTCAGCTGGGGTGAGCCGTCTGGAAAAGAAAGCACAAGGATGCATCTTCTGGTCATGGGAGGATCTCTGGGACAGGACCGCTCCTACCCCCACCTCCGAGGCATCCACCTCTACTATGAAGGGCAGCTCAGGGTCTGGGTGAGTTCACAGGAGCTGTGGTGAATCTTTGTTTTAGCTCTGAAAAAGCTTGCTGTGCAGCTGGTGTCCATCGCAGGTAAAGCGACGATAAAAGTTTGAAAATCCCAGGAATCTTTACAGCTGCTTTATAGTAGTGGGTGTAGACCACTCCAGGACTGCTGTTACTTTAGACTGATCCATTATTAACCCCTGGGGGGAGCCAACAAAGCCAAGAAAGGTGGTACTAGAAGTGTGGAACTCACTTTTTTCCAGTTTGACGAAGAGTCTGTTTTGGAGTAGTCTCTGGAGAACTTGCCGGACGTGTTGGACGTGGGAATCAAGGTCAGAGGAAAAAATTAAGATGTCGTCCAAATAAACAAACACAAAGTGATCTAAAAAATCCCTTAGCACATCATTGACAAAGGCTTGGAACACGGCAGGGCAATTAGACAGGCCAAAAGGCATTACCAGGTACTCATAATGGCCCCGAGGGGTTATGAACGCCGTCTTCCACTGATCGCCCTCTCGAATTCTGACGAGTTGATAGGCATTCCTGAGGTCCAACTTTGTGAAGACTGTGGCTCCTTGGAGATGCTCAAAGGCTGTGTTCAACAGTGGCAGGGGATACTTGTTCTTCACTGTTATTTTATTCAGCCCCCTGTAATCAATGCATGGGCGGAGCGCCCCATCTTTTTTGCCCACAAAAAAGAATCCAGCAGCTGCAGGCGAAGTGGGCGGCCGGATAAGTCCATTTTGGAGAGCTTCCATCGCTTTTGTTTCAGGGATGGACAGGGAGTAAAGCCTACCTCGTGGGGGCGTTGTGCCAGGAAGGAGGTCAATTGCCATATCATAACTACGATGTGGAGGGAGCAAGGCTGCACTTTCCTTACTGAACACTGCACTGAGGTCACAATACATGACAGGCACCTTTGGGGTGTCAGCCAGTGGGGTCGGGGCAGCTACAGCGGCAACACTGGAGACTGTAGGCTGGTCTGGTTGTTGATGAGCTGTACAGGTAGGTCCCCATTGTGTAAGAGTGCTAGTAGCCCAGTCAAAGGAGGGTTGATGAGTTATGAGCCAGGGGTAACCTAAGATGAGGATCTTGAGGAGTGTCAATTACGAAGAAAACACAGCTTTCCAAGTGTGTGTCAAGTGTAAGCATCTGCAGGGGCTGGGTGCAGAACTCTAGTCGGCCAGACCCCAGGGGACGTCCGTCTAGGGCCTGTACTGTTCTTGGAGTTTCACAACGAGTGATTGGCACCTGTAACTGGCATGCTAGTATTTGGTCCATCAAGTTAACTGCTGCCGCTGAATCAACCAAGGCTTGTAGACTTACTGGAGACCCCTTGCTGGGACCCCACAGACGCACAGGCAGGGAACAGCGAGACGTGGGAGCAGAGGTGACAACTCTGCTCACCAGGAGGCCCCTGGCTCCTGGTGGGCGCGGCCTTTTCCCTGGAGGTTTGGACAGTTTGTGCACATGTGACCCTGTGCTCCACAATACATGCAAAGTCCCTGCCGAAAGCGGCGCTGTCTCTCCTCTTGGCTTAGCCGGGAATGACCTAGCTGCATTGGCTCCTCCCCCTGATGGTGTACGGGAGAACCGGGCCGAGGTGGTGGTGGTAATGGCCGTGGAGAGCCTTGGACCCGGGTCGGCGGGAGAGGGCGTTCTCTTGGTCTTTCTCGCATGCGTTTATCCAGAGCTGTGACTAGAGTGATGATTTCACCCAAATCTTCGCCCCAGTCTCGGTTCACCATCTCATCTTTCAGGGACTCTCTCAGCCCCTGGTAAAAAGCAGTCACGAGCTTCACCCTCCCATCCGGTCTCAGCTGCTAGGGTTCGGAACTCGATGGCATACTCTGTGACTGACCGTGGGCCTTGGGAGAGTGCAGGGGTTAAAGCAAAAAAAAATCATCTGACTGAAAATGTATTTAGGTATCACTTTGGGTCATGGCCGCATACTGCCTCGATATTTAAACACCACGTGGTCCATTATCCCTTCTAGTTCAAAGCCAGGGCATGAAACCAGTATTTTTTGCAAGACTTCACCATTCTTGTTAATGGGCTATACATAACAAATCGTCTGCACAAGTTGTCAGTGCAAGCATTTATTTGCACAATGTTTAACACAACGGTGTAACACACACACACACACACAAAAACTTTAATCAGCACTAAACCAGTTAAAACAGTAAATGAAAGGTCTACTTTTTTGGCCTACAACTGTTTAACAGTTTTAAAATAATAAATACAGGCATTATAGGTTATAGGCCTATGTGGCGCTCGTAAAAGCCGAACAATGTGCCTACAGCCGCTCTTAAAGGTTTGGAAACAATTCAACAAGACTAAATCTGTATTCCAATTACAATAAGTAGCCTACTTATCGGCCAACAATAATCAAACAAGGCAGTAAAAGTGGGCATTAAACTGTATAACTGTTTTGAAAAAAAGGGAAAAAAGGCCGACATATGTCTATACAATATGCAGCCGGCGCTCGGAAAAGGCTCGCAACAAAAAGTTGAGCCACACATTTAGAAACAATTGCATGAACTATCTAAAAGCAATACCTTAGTCAGAAAACATATACGAGGCTGAACTTTTTGCTAAAATGTCACAGTTATGGAAATATTGAAAATGTTGGAGCGGCTGGCTTGACCACGCGAAACTGAGAGATGGCTGTCTTGACCGCAGTACGCGATCGGTCATTAATCAATAATCGTATTTAACCATATAACTGCACACAACTTTATTTAAAAGCAAGCAAATGGAAAACATGTGTGTCCGGTGCGTGTGGATGTGCGGCTCCTCCGGCGGAGCGGTTCATGTTAATAGCGGAGTCCGAGAGGGTTCACCTTCACGGGCGTAGTTACGAGGGATGTGCGACTATCGTCTTCAAAATACTAAAGTGTTTTTTAAAGTTAGAAAGATATTAGATATTCAACCGATATTCACACTCCGAATTATCCGAATTACAGCGATCAGACACGGCGAACTAAAGCCGCGATCACCGGGCACTGCTTCAAGACTCACAGTATGCAACACAACGTCCATTTGATCGATAACAATATAAATTGATCGACACATTTCTTAACGATCAATGATCGATTAATTATGCCCATCCCTAGTAGCAACACTTCTTTCTACTTTTGAAATAAAACAAATAAACATTTTGGTCATACCTGATCGAGGAGCATCTCAAAGTACATAAAAACAAACTAGTGCACAGTAGTAGTAATGTTTGTTGTTTTCTGTAGCTCTCTCTTGGGCTGTGCATGAACGTACCATTGTAGTACAGCTCCGTACTGTACGATGCACCAAACTGCGCGTTTGCACGGGTCCCTCTCCTGAGATCCCTCTGGAAAGTTTGCGCGGAAAGTCGGGTGTCTCAACGTGGTGACTCCGCACGCAGTAATCTTTCAGAACCGCGACACACTCATTACAAATTAAACACATCGGTTTGGCATTTAAACTTGGCGGTAACATAAATAAATATTTATCCGTCCAGGCGGGGTTAAACCGACGGTTTTCATTTTCAATTGTACGTTTGTGCTTTGAGAAAGACATGTCGTTTTCTACTACCGGCGACTACTAGAGCTACCACTTCTGTCAACAAAAACGCACGGACTTATGGGTTGAATGTTGCTAGGATACGTGGAGTGTTGCATTCATGGTCTGTACTACTGTAGGAATTTTTAAAGGCTCTCGAAATGCTTATTTTTTATATATGCGGTTCTCACTCTGCCTTTCTGGTGGGACCACGGGACCTTACGAGAGCCGAGTTGACGGATTTCCATCATAGCGACGGAAAACTTTAACCCCTGAGAGTGAATACAAACGTGAAGCAGCCAACCGTTGAGTGAGGCCGTCATCGAAGACTCGCCTAAGAGCACCCATGAACCGCTCACTGGATATGCAGTCTGGATGTCGATGAGTCCATAAGGCGGTAGCCCAGTCCAAGGCCTTTCCGATTAGCCGTGTGATGATGTATGCCACTTTAGATCGTTCAGTGGGGAAGTTTGCTGGTTGCAATTCAAAGATCAACGAACACTGAGTCAAAAAGCCTTTGCAGGCAGCAGGCTCACCAGAGAAGGGTGGTGGGGGGGACAGCTTAACGGTAGGCACTGGAGCAGGGAAAGTAGTGATAGGAGAACCAGGATCAGGCAAAGTCCTCATTCGATGGCCAATCTGATTGAGTGCCTCCTCCATCTTTTGCAGACCATCTTGTTGGTTGTGTACTGTTACCCCGAGTCTCTGAACAAAGGATCGAAGCTCCTCTACATCCGCTGTGCCACTTGGATCTGGCTCATTCATGATGTCAGGTTAGAAGGAAGGGCACAGTCGCAGATGCAGTTTAGAGTTTAATTGTTCAATATAAATAACTCAGACAGTGGTCAACAAATAATAAAAGTCAACTCAGAAGGTAGGATCACAAACACTACAAGTGATTAAAGTTAAACTTAGAGTTCATTCAAGGTTAAGGGCAAAGGTAAAGTTCATTCGGTTACAGTACATTCCAAGGTAGATCCAAAGCATAGTCAAGGGCACAGTCCAGGTTCAAAGCACAGAGTTCAATCAGCGTAGCAACGTACC
Source organism: Merluccius polli (assembly GCA_030340625.1). Classification (NCBI taxonomy): domain Eukaryota; kingdom Metazoa; phylum Chordata; class Actinopteri; order Gadiformes; family Merlucciidae; genus Merluccius; species Merluccius polli. Next base: position 443,084 of record JAOPHQ010001991.1, on the reverse strand, counting down.
CAGACAGGGCAAGACAAAGGGAAGATCAGGGACAAGCAGGGTTCAATACCAAGAGAGTCCACGCGAACAGTCCAAAACGTAATCCAAAATCCAAGTCGAGGCGAGCAGGGTCAAGTGAAGAGTTAGCTTATCCAAAGTTCCAAAGCAGTCCAAAGTAATTCCCAAGAGAAGTAGGGCCGGTGGCATGCAAACCATGAATGAGCACTGACAAACCATGCAGGGTAGAATTTAAGCATGGCCGCTCACTTCCTCACCAGCTCAGCTGAGCCGGCCTTGTGCCGACTCCTCAGTGCCCTCTGCAGTCCTGGAGGGCACGCTGTGTGTTGAGTCGTGACATACGATAAAACATTTTGAGTTACAATCAAGTGAGTAAATCTTTTCAAATTAATGTACACAGATGGGTGCTACGTGACAAAGGACATGCCAATACTGCAACAAAGAGGTGAAAAAAGGGATGCAACCACATTTGTCAGGGTACCACCAAATTAAAATGTTAGTCTTGAGTTCTGGTATAGTGCTATAATGCTACTAAATGCATACACAATTAATTAAGAAATTACAAACTACAAACAGACACATACAAATAAAAAAGGGTAGGACATCACTGTTAATAACAACCAGTTGTATTCATAGTTCAGTAAATGTTATTTAATATACTTTACTTATTATATTAATATATTATAAACTGTCTACATTGTTTAAGTCATTGTTGTTGGCTGTTATGAAGACTGTTAATAAGTTGTTTTAGTTTTTTAACGTCGTCTCAATAAAGGTACAAAAAAAACACTCAACACATAACATTACATTTCTCTATGCTACTGCAGTCAGTAATTGACCTAGATCCCTGTAGCCTTAAAATTAGCATCTGTAAGACAATGTGTTTTAGAGGACAAAAAAAAAAAGTTGCATATTGTACCTTTGTCATCAAATGGTGATGCATATGCAAAACAATAGTTTTAATTTGAGAGACATGATGGCAAAAACATTTTTGGTTGAAAAATGACAATATTGTTGTCCGTATAGAAACTCATTGAAATGATACATCTTTATTTTTACTTCAACAATCCTACAATAATCAGACAAATGTAAGAAGTTTGGACAATTACAGCAGAGCAATTGCACACTTTTGTCTATATACTAGGCCCATTGATAAAATGTACACCATCAGTCACTAAATTTAAAGCAAGGTTAAGTTAAGTACTTGAGGTAAACGTATATATGTGTCTATGTGTGCTCCCCTGCAGAATATAGATGCCATGAACCCATGTGAGGACTTGACTGACCTAGGTCACCATCTGGCTGATCTGTCTATAGAGCCATACCTTGGCAAGATGGTGCTGTGTGCCATAGTGCTCAAATGCTTGGATCCTGTCTTGACTATCGCCTGCACACTGGCCAACAATGACCCATTCACACTTCCTACTCAGGCCTCTCAGAAAAAGGCTGCTCTTCTCAGCAGAAAGTGGTTCTCTGCCACTACCTTCAGTGACCACATGGCTCTTTTAAGAACTTTTCAGGTCAAATAAATATTGCATATTAAGAGTATTGAATGTTCATTATCTAAATCTATACAAATTTGAGTGTTAGTGTTGAAATTAAGTAAAAACATTTCGGTTGGTTTTTCTCAGGCACTTTGCTCATTATGTCTTCTGTACTTAGGCATGGCAAAAGGCCCGTAGTGATGGCTGGGAACGATCATTCTGTGAGAAGAATTTTCTGTCACAGGCAACCATGGAGATCATCATTATGATGCGAACACAACTGCTTGGACAGCTCCGTGCAATTGGTAAGTGGGTAGGTCCCTTTTTAATATAGTAGTAGCTGTTTTTGTCTTTCCATCTAATAAACTAATCTAATCTAAAACATCTGATCATGATTTCATGAAATACAGATATTTACCATCAGCCTCTGTCAGCATAAAGGGTGAAAATGTCTGTCTAGCTGCAAACTAAAAATTAACAGCAACAACAACTGTTATGTCCAATGATCATTTAATTGTAAAATATTGATTGCACAACATTGAACTAGATCTAAACTGAATACATCATCTCTGATGAGATAATGATATTGTTCTCAACACACACACTAACAAATCGTCTTAACATTTTGAGGACTGGGATAGAAACCCTAATCCTAACCCTTTTTTTTCCCTCAATGTATTCATGGAGAATACAGACACAGTACAAACATATTCAAAAGATGTCTGTTTGAACAATACAAGGACAAATATAAATTTTTGACTAATTTATTAAGTTATGACTTGTTCATAACGTGTGTATGACAAATGGTAACTTGTTTTTCTTCAGGTTTTGTTCGAGCACGCGGCCGTAGTGACATCCGTGATGTGAACCTTAACTCAGAGAACTGGGCTTTGGTGAAGGCGGCACTGCTAACTGGCACATACCCCAAATTGGCCCACATTAACCAAGAGAGCTGTTCCATTTCTAGCAGCAGCCAGACACAGATTTCCTTCCATCTGACTTCAGTCTTGAGTCAGCCACACTACAAGAAGGTAAGAGCTGATGTTGCCAGCCATTAAAATAACATACCCAGTAGCAAGAGCGAGAAAATCTTTTATTGCTTTATCCACCACTTGGAAAATGCACACAATGTTTTCAAAAGATCAGTGACCACTTTAGTAGGTGTAGTTGTCAGTACTAGCTCTTAATCCTTCAGCCTGGATTCTTTATTGCAAGTGCGAGTCAATCGGAACATTGTGGCCAGATGTGGGCATTATTTCAATTACATGGATTTGAAATGCATATTTTCATTACTTTTGACAATTTTGTAATTTGAGTGAAATACATTTTTACATTTAAAATACTCAAACATACCCATCTCATACCTAGGCTTACTTAGGAAAAGTACAGGCTAAAATAACTTGATGTTAAGATGTGATATTGGTGATGTACAGTGCACACCAGGTCCTATTTTGCTGTTTTGTGTAGTATTCTACTTTTCTGCTGAACTAAAATTCCATAGACGGTACAAGCAGAAATGTTGCAGCAGTATGTACAATGGGATTAATAGGAGACAATGTTGCACTGTAGCATTTACCAAATTTCAGAAATTAACTAATGGTTCACTCGTGGGTACACACATTCTTTTTCGAATAGTCATTACATTTTTAAAAAATCGAATAGATTATGCTGTTTTTTTAAGTTAGAAAGATATGGATATTCAACAGATATTCAGATTAGTTAAATGGACTGGATTAGAAACATGTATTGAGTAACAGCAAACAGCAGTGAATACGAGAGTAAGTCATGGCTTCAAATACAAAAAGTAGATTAAAAAAATCACAAAAGCGGGCCCACCGTTCACTTAAAGGAAAGAAAGAAACCAAAAGTCTAGTAGAATCAATAATCAAATTATTATCTGGCTCGCCATCAATCAAAACTTTAACGACCAAATTTTATTTTATATATATATATATATACTGTATAATGTTTGAATAATTGTGATCAATATAATTAAAGGTTTATATTAAAGAGCATTGGGCAGGTTGGAGACCCCAGTGAATCAATGTGTAGGAAAATGATTGTTGTGAAAAGCAGTTTCTCTTGAAACTCTTACTCACGCATGTTCTTTAATGAAGCGATAGAAGAAGTTTAAGTTTACTCAATAATCAGTTTTATTCTTAACACCAGTAGAATGTGCAGAGTTTTACAGATATCTGGGTCCAACTATGTTTCCCTGACAGACAACAAAGTGTGTGTCAGTTCACGAAGTCTGAGCACCACCTATCCCTGACCCAGGAAGTTATATACACAAACAGTGAAAACGTCATAAAGGGCTGGCTGTTGACGTCTTCCCCTCTCGTCCTTGTGGTGTCTGGCCCCAGCGCCAGATTGTCGCCTCCGGGTATTCTCTAAAAGATTCTTTACACGCACAGCGACAATCCTGCCTGTTTTTCGCCATCATCTGACCTCACTATCTACTCCACACATGTAACCAACAACGCACTCATTCCGATCCTGTGGAGCTGCCCCCATGCTTACATGCCTCTGCTCATAGCTCATGACTCTGTCCTTCGTCTGCAGAAAGGCACCAAGGTTAATGTGACCCTAGTTATTGGTCATATGGTAGATATAAAATATAACCATACCTTTATGATGTAGGAACTAGATTTTGATTAAAAAATATAAACTTATATATACACTATATATTCTTCTGGAGTCGTTTTGTGAGAGAATTTTACTTCTGCATCTAAAAACGCTTATCGGCCGTTGTTTGAGGGATTGCGTCGGTTAAGGATTGCTGGTTGAGGTGGCTGATTATGAACAAGGATTCCGATAAGAGAACCAGGCACTTGGAGAGATATCTTCGTTTACTCTTCTTTATTGAGATTAACTTGGATGAACATAAGTATGTGTGGTAAACGTGTGTACATTTTACAAAGGTGTGTGGTCTGCAAGAAAACAACAATAAACTGTCAGGCAGGTACTCAAAAAGAGGACTCAGATGCAGAATGGCGAACGGTTCAGGCAAGCTTTATTGCTGGACAATCTAGCTGAAAAAGGTACAAAGAAAAGGCACTCCAACGGAGGCGAGCAAAAGGCTAAATACAAAATTCTAGGTCTACAAAATAACCTGACCAAAAAACTACAAACAAAAGATCACTCTTTCTCAGAGGAAAACAGAAAATCAAGATACAAACTTGGAACTTGGCGTGGCACTGGCAGGACAAAGAACAAAGGCTGGAGGTACACGGACAGTGACGAACGAAATACTCTGGCAACAAGGACAGGGGAAGACAAAGACTATATACACATGAGGGAAGGGAGCACAGGTGGAAACAATCAGGGATTAGGGGAGACGCCAGACCGGTGACACAAGAGGAAGGGCAAGTGACCTGAAACGAGAGGAGAGTTACTTTTCAAAATAAAACATGAAATTCACAAGACAGAAAACCCAAGACAGGACACCCCTCACCGCGGTGTGACAGTACCCCTCCCTCTAGGGCCGGCACCTGACGGCCCAGCCTGTTCAGGATGGTCCCTGTAGAAGTCGTCGATGAGGGTGGGGTCCACGATGTGGCGAGACGGGATCCATTGTCTCTCTTCTGGTCCGTAACCTTCCCAGTCTACCAGGAACTGTCTGCCTCGGCCCCGATTGCGTACTGCTAATAGCTGCTTGACCTTGTACACCGGGCCGCCATCGATCACCTCCGGTGGTGGAGGAGGTGTGGTTGCTGGGACCATAGAGCTCTCCTTGACTGGTTTCACCTGGCTGACATGGAAGGTGGGGTGGACACGGAGGGACCGAGGCTGACGAAGCCGGACTGCTGCGGGTCCGATCAGTCTGGTGACTGGGAAGGGTCCGACGAATCGAGGTGCCAGCTTCCTGGAGGGGACCTTTAGGTGCAGGTCCTTGGCGGAAAGCCACACCCTTTGACCCGGCTGGTAGGCAGGAGCAGGTCGTCGCTTGCGGTCAGCTGCCTTCTTGACGCGATCCCCCTGTCTGAGGAGTACCTGACGGGCGGCTGCCCAGATGCGCTGGCAGCGTCGGATCATGGCATGGGCAGAGGGGACCGACACTTCCAGCTCATTATCCGGGAAGAGTGGGGGCTGGTAACCAAAAGCACAATGAAAGGGAGAGAAACCGGTGGCTGATGTAGGCAATGAATTATGTGCATACTCTACCCAGACCAGGGGTTCTGAGAGACCACGCACCGGAGGCCGGTTTCCAGCTGTTGATTGAGGCGTTCGGTCTGGCCATTGGCTTCCGGGTGATATCCCGAGGTCAGGCTGGCTTTAGCGCCGATGAGTCTGCAAAACTCCCTCCAGAACCGTGATACAAACTGGGGCCCCCGGTCTGAAACGATGTCCTTGGGGAACCCATGGACTCGAAAAACGCTGGTCATCATGACCTCCGCCGTCTCCTTGGCGGATGGTAGCTTTGGCAAGGCGATGAATCTTACCATCTTGGAAAATCTGTCGACTACTGTGAGGACAGTGGTGTTTCCTTGCGAAACCGGGAGCCCTGTGACGAAGTCGATGGAGATGTCTGACCACGGTCTGGAGGGGATGGGAAGCGGCTGTAGGAGACCCATGCGGGACCTGGAAGACGTCTTGTTCCGTGCGCAGACCGAACATGCCTCCACGTACTCCCGGACCTCCGGCTCCATGGATGGCCACCAGAAGCGCCGGGAGATGACGAACAACGTCCGTTTAACTCCCGGATGGCATGAAAGCAGCGAGGTGTGAGCCCAATGGATCACCTGTGGACGCAGCTCAGTGGGGACAAACAACCGATTATCCGGGCAACCACTAGGTGACGGGGCTCCACCATTAGCCTGCTTTACCTCTGTTTCTATTGGCCAAGTCACCGCCCCGACCACACGGTTCAGTGGAAGGATGGTTTCTGGTTGCTTGGCCTCAGGCTCGGGGTCGAATAATCGCGACAGAACGTCCGGTTTGACGTTACGGGACCCCGGCCTGTAAGAGAGGGCAAAGGAAAAAGAAAAGGCACTCCAACGGAGGCGAGCAAAAGGCTAAATACAAAATTCTAGGTCTACAAAATAACCTGACCAAAAAACTACAAACAAAAGATCACTCTTTCTCAGAGGAAAACAGAAAATCAAGATACAAACTTGGAACTTGGCGTGGCACTGGCAGGACAAAGAACAAAGGCTGGAGGTACACGGACAGTGACGAACGAAATACTCTGGCAACAAGGACAGGGGAAGACAAAGACTATTTACACATGAGGGAAGGGAGCACAGGTGGAAACAATCAGGGATTAGGGGAGACGCCAGACCGGTGACACAAGAGGAAGGGCAAGTGACCTGAAACGAGAGGAGAGTTACTTTTCAAAATAAAACATGAAATTCACAAGACAGAAAACCCAAGACAGGACACCCCTCACCGCGGTGTGACATAAACATGAATTAGACCAGCTACAGTCACTTCTAGAATATTAACACACAATTACCATTAGTGGGTAATAAGCTGGCAGGTAATACAGTGCTAAAATATGCATCAGAAATTGAAGGCTATCATCTTATTATATTACAGAGTGAACATGGTCATAAGTTTAACCGGGATACATGTTTTAAACATTAATCTTGGAAACATAATAGCTAATTAACAAGCTCCGTAGCTTCACCGTCTTCAGAACATCAAAGTAAACAAACTTATCACCAAAGTCAATATAATGAAAAACAAAGTTAACTCCATGCACCAAAGTCAATATGTACTCACATGGGTTTCATGAACGCACACGTCAACAAAGAAAGGCAAACTGGGATTGGCGCGACTAGTAAAACATTAACTGCTGCGCATCCACTCGGGGAATCAAGTTGCGTCACACCCAAACTAACCAATAACAGGAAAAAAGGATATGAAGCTGCAGTACTGGATTTCCGCCAAGAGAGTTCACTGTTGGGCTTTCTCACAGCCGTGATGTAACAGGGGGAAGAGCGGTCAAGTTGAACAATGGAAATTAATGGATCTCAAGCTAGTTTTGACACCGAAGAGGTTGTAAATTCAAATGTTTACGATGGACCACAGCCTTATAATGATGAGCCTGCTAGGCGTCCAAGAGACCAGGAACAGACCAGGGTTATAATGGTATAACGGTCAGAGGAGAGAAATCGAGTTGTGGTGTGAAGAAAACCAGTGGAGAACTGGGCAGGTGTCATGGTGAGTGACCGGCGTTAGCTTCTAGATACAGTATATGGGCGTTAGCTAACGAACAACGAACGTGTTCACATCACAGCATTGTAAAGTCTGCTGTCATGTCAGGCTATAACAACACTAGTATTGGTCGTCTATACGCAGGAGTATTGATATCGGCACTCAATGAGCTATTAAGATTAGAAAGCCAAAAAGGGGCAATATTTAACGTCAAACTGAATTAATTATCGCGGATATAATTGTGTGTGCCTTCTGTCTGAAACAAACCAAATATATTAAATGTCTCCTAAAGAATCATTCAAATTGTAGGCTGCTATAGGCCTAATATAAAACTAAGTAGGCCTACAATACGTGTGTGCGTTGAATCGGAGACACATCGCCATACGTGCATACTGCTTCAACTGCTTGATTCGTTATTATTTGTTAATCATATCAATCAATCAATCAATGTCTTTATTGCAGACTCAAGGTCCATAGATACATACAAAATACAGACACCAACAAGCAACATTAATTAGAAACATGAATTAAAACATGAATTAAAAACATGAATTAAAAAAATTAAAACATGAATTAAAAGCATGAATTAAAAACAGTCCTTTACACAATAAATTAAGACGGTTATAAATACAAGCAGTTAAGCCAATGTCTCCTAAGACTAGAGGTATATCTGATGCAGCTCTTCACAGGGTTACTTATATTGACAATGATGCTATTCTCAGACTCATCCAAACGGCACATGAATCTGTGCATTAGATTCCTAAGAACAGCTTGGAGAGTATTGACTCTTGCAGCCACAAACATTGCACTTGCACTGCTCCATCTAGGCCTTTTGAGTAGAATTCTCATTGCATCATTATATGCCACTTGCAGTTTCTGAAAGCTAGCTCTCTTGTACCTTGACCACAAGTGGGCAGTGTAGAGTGGTGTGCAGTAAGCTCTGAACAGAGTAATCTTAACTGCTTCAGAGCACATGCTGAATTTACGTGCGAGGATGTTCGCCTGCGCATACATCTTACGGCACTGTCTGCGAATATCCTCATCATCTGTCATATGTTCTGTAATAAAATGGCCGAGATACTTGACCTTACTGCAGACATTAAGAACATTAAAAGAAAGTTTAAAATCTGGAAATATTTGACCCTTGTCCTCTTTGGTTCTACGAATTAAGACAACACTCTTGCTGGCATTATACATGATATCATTTTCAATCCCATACACGGTGCAAATGTTGAGAAGCTGCTGGAGACCAGCGCTGCTTGGGCTCAGTACCACCAGATCATCTGCGTACATCAGATTATTCACTAGATTATCACCCAGCATACATCCAGTGTTACAGGCATTTAACTGCTTAGACAGATCATCCATGTATAGATTAAAAAGTACAGGGGACAAAATTCCCCCCTGCCTGACACCATTAGTTACTTGAAAAGGGAGAGATAAACTATTTCCCCACTTAACTTTCATAGTCTGGTTGGCATACCAGTAGGCTAAAATCCTAACTATGCTCCCCGGCACCCCTCTTTGGGTTAGCTTAGTAAAAAGCTTAAAATGATTGATGCGATCAAAGGCGCGTGACGCATCAATAAAGGACATAAGGACTGATGAGTTTTGTCCTCTATATTTATCTACCATTTCCTTTAGCGCATAAATGCAGAGGTCAGTGCCATGCTTGGGTTTAAAGACGAATTGATTATCTGTGGAGTGAATGTACTCATATATTTTGTCCAACAGGATCATTTCCAGCACTTTAGATACTATACTTGCCAGTGCTATGGGTCTGTAATTATCGAGACTGCCAATTTTACCAGTCTTGTCCTTAATTACAGGCACTAATAGAACAGAAAGCATAGAATCAGGAAGCATGCCATGTAACATAAAACCAGTAAAACATAATGCGAGGAGAGGATATGTTCTCACACTGGCATATTTCAAATGCTCAGCATCAATACCATCAAGGCCACTTGCTTTGTTGTTAGTTAGTTTGTGTACGGCATTATACACCTCCTGTGCTGTGATAACCATGGGGTCATCATTATATCATATCATTATAATACCAGTGTTGACCCTCAAACGAATGTGTCTCAGATGTTACAATAAAGCCTGTACAACTAACAAATTATCTGTGTTGTGTCGGGACACACATCGCCATACACGCAGAGTAGAGTTTTTAAACTGCTTGATTTGTTTGCTCTGATTAACCGTTCATCATATTATTAATACCAGTGTTGACTTGTCCCTCAAATGAATGTGTCTCTTAAAACATACAATTTAACCTGTAAAACGAATCAATTGTGTTTCTTCTTGTGACACATTGCCATACGTGCAGGGGCGAAAATCTGATATCAACTTTGGGGGGGACAATTACATGAAATTTTCTCAAGAGCAATTCCTGGGGGGGGACACCAAAACTAGTGTTGCTTTCGTCAACGAAAATGATGACGAAATATCGTCGTCAACTAACCTTTATCACGTGATGAAAACGAGACGAGACGCAACGAAAATGGTGGTCATGTGACGATAACGATAACTAAATATATAATGCAATATTGTTGACGAATAAAAACGAGACTAAATGTGGTTTACAAAATAAAAACACGTTATAATGTTTAGTTGCGTTATTATTATTTTGCGGTATTTCTGTTTCCTAGGCTGTGTGTCACACTGCAGATGCAAGTGACGTGACTTCCTCAATCCCCACTCGCGGCATCATTTAGAAGATGGCTGCAGCTGCAGTGGTGTCATGGTTAACAACAACAAATTTAAGTCTGACATAAAGGAAATAAGTAATAAGGAAAGAAAGGGACCAATGGCCGGGCAGCCGGGGATCGTCTTTGGGGCTGGGAGAAAAAGAAAAAATGACATTTGGACACATTTTCATTGGATAGAAGTGGAAAAGAAATGTGTTGTGGAAAAAGAGGGGGAGAAATAATAATATAATAATATAATATAATAATAAGATAACCATGTTTGAATTGTGAAATGGGTTTGACTAAAAGAAGAATGTGGTTTTGTCTATACTATACTAGGTAATTATTAGGGGTGACCCCGAATAGTTGACTATTCGACGATTCGATCGAAGGAGCCTGATTCGACTGCCAATCTCATAGTCATAATCGTCGGTAAAACACAGGATCATTCCATTCGGGCGATAGGCGGTGCTGAATGTCTGATTTTACATATAGTTTATTTCTCCCAAGAAATCATGATATATAGCCTATTTTTGTAAAAATATCAAGTGCAAAACACACTGGAATGGAAGACGCGCAGCGCCGTGGCGCGTCAACAGGAATATAGTCGTCTCCAGTAGTGGTGGGCGGATCGATCCAAATTATCGATAGTATCGATACCAAGTCGGTATCGGATCGATACTAGCCTGTTGGGATCGATTATTTACTTTAAGTTCCGCTCTTGTTTGCAATGCTGCGGTTTCGGCAAAGAGGAAACAGCCAGGTCACCGGACTCGCTGCTCCTGTGTCAGCACAGAGCAGGCACACTTTGCTCCCCCTCCCCCTCTTGTGTTTAGATGTTGTGCCGTCACGCGAGTCACGTAACGCAAAGCAAAAAACTTGATAATAAAGCATTTTCTATTTAATTATAAATTTTGTTCTCATTCTGTCCTAGGTTTTAACTATTTAATAATAAAAAAGGAAACATCACAAAAAACACTTAAGGTCACGAAAATTAATTGAGATTTAGCAATTCAATGACGCATCCACCTTATTTATTGAAAAGTATCGGTATCGGTATCGATATCGGCGATACTGGCCCGTATTTACTTGGTATCGGATCGATACCAAAATATGCAGTATCGCACACCACTAGTCTCCAGAGCAGAAGAAAAAAAAAGAAAAGAAAAAAGCGCCTTTTCGGCGGCACTTGACGCACAGCGACGCTGTGAAATAGGACAGTGGCGTGAAGTGTAGCAGGGCAGCGCGTCGACGCGCTGGCACGCGCCTGCCACCACCGGTGTGGGGGTGTACATAGAAAATAATAGGGGCGGCTGTATTGACGCGCGCCGTTAGCAAATGAGAATATGGATCAATGAGCAAAAAAAAAGAAAAAAACATGATTCGACGATCAGTCAGATTCGAAGAGAGATGATGTAAGATGTAAATTCTTAGTCGACACCCCTAGTAATTATACTGTATTAACTGAGTTAAATAGAATTACATTACTAAAAAGAGATTAAAATAGTTTTCATTGACTAAAACTAGACTAAAATGTAATCAATTTTCGTCGACTAAAACTAGACGAAAATAGTCTATGTTCGAAAATGGATTACTCTGACTAAAATAGACTAAAATGCTCAGACTTTTAGTCGACTGAAACTTGACTAGACAAAAAAAAGCGTATGAACGTGACTAAAACTAATAAAAACTAAAATGACAGTTTGACACAAAGACTAGACTAAAACTAAAATTAAAACAGGCCGCCAAAAACAACACACATAGCCTATGTTTTAATATGTTAAATGTATATTGAGGAACCATAATTACTACTACTGGATAATTGATAGGTAGTTAACTGAAGGGTTGTCCTAACTTTTTCAAATGTTTAAATCATTATAATACTAATAATAATAATAATAGTTATAGCAGTGTTCCTTATCAGTCCAGTATGTATGCAGGAATTTGTATTTACAACCAGCAATACTAAGACATGCCAGTAGGTGGCAATGGTACTGTACACTATGTATGGGTGCAGTTTTCGTAAATACAATGAGCATGGTGTGATCTCATCTAAAGTAATCTCCATTGAGAACCATCACAAAGTTGGTCTCAGTACTGAATTGACCTTTTTATTTTACTTTTTCTGATACATTTACATGTGCCACTGGCCTGAGTCTACTCCAATAGCTTTACAAGAACAAAAAGCTCAAAATAAGTACAGTTCTAAAAGTGAAAGAACTACTTCAATGAATAACCCAAATCAATCAACCAAAATATCCTTCAAAAATACTTTATTTTTCAGTCAGTGTCTCAACTCTTCAAACAACAGCTATGGACAAGTATGTCAAACAAAGTATGCAATTTTAAATAAAATAACCTAAAATAAATAATTAGTAAGTGTACTGTCATGTACTAAAACCTGAAAACTACTAAACAAAAAACAAATATCATACTACACCAGGGGTTCTCAAATAGGGGTCCATGGACCCCTAGGGGTCCCTGATGTAATTGCAAGGGGAAATAAAAAAGTGTAATGAACATATTCAGTACCACAAGGTTTCCAGTAACTTTACATATAATAGAGGGGGTGGGGGTCCCTGAGGACCGCTCAAAACCTAGCCTGCCTTGCCTCAAAATATGCAGGGGTCCCAATACCCAAAAAATGTTGAGAACCACTGCTATACACCAGTGGTTCCCAATCTTTTTTGACCAGTGTACCCCTTGAGCTGGTTTCCATGTGAAAAGTACCCCCTCTCTCGTGTGTGATTATTCGCCTTAATGTGTACTTATATTTAACCCTTTGTCTTTATATCTAATCCAACTGCTCATTTAAATAATACAATTATTGTGAGTGAAAAAACATACATTTTATTTAGTCACAGGACCTTTTAATGAGACACTTGCTTGTCTTTCATTAGCTTTGACAGTTCTGGGGGCAGTGTGGCAAAAGCCGCCACCAAGCTGCTCTCCACATTCAGTCCGTTTCTCTGCTTGGTTTTGATGTGAGTCAGGGCTGAGAAGGTCACTTCACACATGTAAGTTGATCCAAAAGGCAAAAGTTCATTCAATGCACATTTCCCCAGCTCTGGATATTCCTTTTCAACTTCACACCAAAACTCAGTCAGTGACTTTTCAGCATGTGCCATCTTCTGCACACGATCAACGGACAAATCCACCAGGTTTTCCTGCAGTCTGGCAGGAAGGCTGCTGCTGCTCTCAGTCCCTCTGAAGGGGTTCCTCACCCAGTCCAGTTGCTCTGACTTTTCTTCGATGTCATGGAAGTACTGGTTGAAGTCAGTTTTGAGTTTGGAGAGATGTGTTCTCATGATTTTGACTATAGGATTTTTTTCAGCATCAGTGGTGGCAAGATGGGCATCAACAAGTGGAAAACAGCTCACATCTCCATTGTCACATTTGTTCTCCCACAAGGTGACTTTATGTATGAATCCATTCACTTTGTCATACATGTTAAGTATGTGTGAGTCCTTGCCTTGAAGTGACAGGTTGAGGTCATTCAGCTTGGAGAAGACATCGGCAAGATATGCAAGGCGTGCAACCCAGCCTGCGTTCTCAAAAACAACCTCAAGAGGGTGCAAGTGCGCTTTCAAGAAAGCAGACACCTCGGCGCAAAGTTCAAAAAGCCTCCGTAGGGTTTTGCCGCAAGACAACCAGCGAACGTCCGTGTGAAGCAGCAGCTGATCGTGCTCTGCCCCGCTCTCTTGACAAAGACACTGAAACAATCTGTGATTCATAGGCCTGGACTGAATGTAATTAATCACCTTAACTGCGTCATCCATAACGGAACTTATCTCAGGGCTCATCCTTTTGCTTGCGAGAGCCTCCCGGTGGATAATACAGTGATTCCACTTGATTTCGGGGTTCACCATCATGACACGCCCATGCAGCCCACGCACTTTCCCTGTCATTGCAGCCGCGTCATCAGTACAGATGTGACTGCATGACTTCCATTCCAGATCGTTATCTTTAAAAAAGCTGTCAATCAACTGAAATATTTCTTCGCCAGTTGTCTGTCCCGTTAGCTTCTTGCAAAACAAAATATGCTCATGTATGTCCGACTCTTCTTTATAGCGCACAAAGGCCAAGAGCTGAGCCTCCTCACTCACATCCGTCATTTCATCTAACTGCAAAGCGAACTGACCTGCTCTGTTCATTTTATTGACCACCTGCTCAACAATATTAGTGGCCATATCATCGATCCGATGGCAGACTGTGTTGTTTGATAATGGAACTGTTTTCAGCGCATCTGCTGCTTTCTTGTCCAGCATAGTTTCAACCAAAAGTACAGCGGCAGGGAGAATCAGATCTTCGGCAATTGAATGTGGTTTTTTTTACTTAGCCACAAGTAAAGACACAGCATAGGATGCCTCCAATGCTTTGCTTGACACTAGTGTTGCACCGATACCGATACTAGTATCGGGAGGGGCCCCGATACCGCGCTAAAATGCTGGCATCGGTATCGGCGAGTACGAACAAATAATGCGCCGATGCCATTTACATACTAATATGAAACTTGGAACGCAGCGCTTTGCGTCTTTCTCTCCCTTCACTCACTGCTGCGTGTGATCACACGTGTTCAGTGCATGCCGTGCCAAGCAGCTATCCTATTGGCCCACTCCGGCCGCCCGGCCGCGCATGTTGACCGACCGACAAGCGACGACGACAAAGTACCAAAAAAAAGCAAGAAAAAAAAGCACCGGAGACGCGGCGGGCGCGCGGTTCAGCCGCGCGGCGCACAGAAAAGTTGCTCCGCCTGCGGACGCGCCGGTGCGGGGAAACTCAGTGAGCGGGTCCGCCTGCCGGTGCGACGCACCCGGTCACCACCCATGCCCCCCCCCCCGCTCCCCGGGGTGCCATGCGGACACAAACAAGGAGAAGAGGGGAAAAAGCAGGAGAGAGAGGGAGACGCGTCTTGCTCACAGGCGGGAGATCGCTCAAATGGACAGACAGTGACCGCATCACACTAGACGACGAGTTAAGCTGTAATCGGCTTCTCCCCGATTCCCCCCCCCCCCCCCCTAGATACTATAGATACTATATTATCTAATTATACTAGTAATTAAGCCATGATAGCAATGATTTTACATCCAAGTGAGTATGCAGTTCTTTAGTATTAGAAGAAAAAAAGCTTGTGTGTGTATATATATATATATATATATATATATATATATATATATATTTTTATTTTTATTTTTTTTTTTTCCAGCGTGGTATCGGTATGGTATCGGTATCGGCCGATACTGCACAGCCGGGTATCGGTATCGGTATCGGGGGCCAAAAAATGGTATCGGTGCAACACTACTTGACACACTTGCTGCTTTCTTTAGTGTAGTCTGACTTGATTTGAATTCAGACAGTTTTCGTTTGAAAAAGTCCTCGGTCTTACCTACATTTCCCTTGTGTTTAGTGCTCTGGTGCCACTGCAGATGGGCTGGTTTCATTGAATTATTTGACAGGACGTCACCGCAAAAAAAGCACTGAGGCTGCAGTGGATCAGACGTAGTAGTAAATCCATACAAAATGTATTTATCGTTGTACTGCCGGTGTTTGGCAGTGGTCTCTCTATTCCTTTTTTCACTGGGCTCCCCTGTACCCGCGTCCGGGGCGACGGTAGCAGTAGCGGTAGCTGGACGTTTACTCCTGCCTAGCCATGCATCCATGTTTACAGTCGGTATGCAGCTAAAGTTCGCGAATCGCGCGCGACCGCAGCAAGAACGTGAACCTTTTTTTTTAAAGCGCAAACGTGAACTACAGACGTCTGAAGCATTGGTCTGACCTCGCCACTTTTCAGTCTTTTCATATGATGTGCATTGTAGTGTTACAATCACTGTGGATGAACTGTTACTTGTGGATGCGAAAATAGACTTATGGGCTTAATAAAATTCATAATATAATGTTATTTATTTTTATTATTTATTTTATTATTTTATATATTTATTTTTTTGTGGATACTGTAGGCTAATTTATAATCTTTCCGCGTACCCCCGGTTGGGAATCACTGCTATACACACTGAATGAATGAATGAATGAATGAAAATGTGTTTATTTCGGTCAGGTCATACAAAATTAAAAGTCCAACAGAAAACATCAGTTCAACTAGAAAAGAGCCAAACCAAAAAGGCATAGGCTGAAGCTATCGCTTATTTTCGCCTACCCTTCTTACATGATCAGCTTATTCAGATTACATCATTCAAAACATCAAACAGAAAATCATATCGTTTTGCACAAAATCCCAAACATAATTCCATAATAGTGTCAGCTACATCAACCGCATCGCTCATATTTTTCAAATACCTTATCCTTTAACAAACGTTTGAATTCATGAATTGACTGGCACATCTTCAATTCGTCGTCAAGTGCATTCCAGATATTTACACCCCTTACAGAAATACATTGATCTTTTATTTTAGTCCTGGACTTTGTTTTTTCAATTATACATTTCCCTCTGAGCTCATATCTACGTTCCCTTTTTTTAAACATGTTCACAATTTTACAAGGTAACAAGTTGTTATACGCTTTGTACATTATCAATGCTATTTTATAGTCCACTAAGTCCATAAATTTGAAGGCCCTTAATTGAATTAATAATTCATTTGATGGTTCTCTATAATTTGACTTAGTGATAATTCTTACAGCTCTTTTTTGAAGAATAAAGATCGGTTTAGTATGGGTAGAATATGCATTCCCCCATATTTCTAAACAGTACGTTATGTAAGGGACAACCATTGTACAATACAGAATATACAAAGCACGCTGGTTCAACATATCTTTTACCTTGTGTGGGAACTCGGTACGGTAGAGGAGGCTCAAAGTAAACACCAGGCAGGAAAAGAGGGTCCAAAGCCTCAAACGGCGGTTTATTTCACCCGTTATGCAGTTCAATGTCCAGGCTCAGAGAAACCCACACGGAACATCAAAAAACAAAGGGAATCGCTCAACACATGGTCCTAGTGTCCACCGTGCGGCTCACTCCATGGAGGCTGGGTCCTCGGCGTTGTCCTCTCTTCCACTCGACTGTTCCCCCCTTCGGTCGGTCGGTGGCCTCCTTTTAACACCTGGGTGCCTTTTCCCCAGGTGTTCCTCGTTTGGCCGATTACGGCTCTCGGGAGGCCGGGATTTGTCGCCGGCTGTTGGCCACCGGCGGTATATACCGGCCTCAACTCTCCCGAATAGGGGGCGTGGCCGCGGAGGAATGCCACACTTGTACAGTATAATGGCAATTGATTTGGCTAATTTTGATTTGACATGATTAATATGCATTTTCCAATTCAGTTTATGGTCCATAATGACACCTAAAAATTTTGTTTCAAACACCCTTTCAATTTCTGTATCCTCTATTCTCAATTTAACTACTGTATCTGTTTTACGGTTCCCAAAATCATAAATTTTGTTTTACTTATATTTAAAGATAGCTTATTTACATCAAACCATTTCTTTACAAGTTTCATATCATTTTTGACAGTAGTTATTATATCAGTTAACTGGTCCCCAGAACAGAAGAAATTTGTATCATCTGCAGAAAGGATGCAGTTCATATATTTTGACACTTTACAAAGTTCATTCAGATACAAGATAAATAGTTTTGGCCCCAGCACTGACCCTTGCGGGACCCCACATTTAACCTTTAATAACACAGAATCGGTTTTATCACAGGATACTTATTGCCATCTATTACTTAAATAAGAACACAACCAGGAATGAGCTACCCCTCTGACACCATACTTATACATCTTTTGCATTAATAAGCCATGATCGATCGTATCAAAGGCCTTTTTAAGGTCAATGAAAATTCCTATCGTGTGTAATTTATTGTCTGTGGCGGTGGTTATTTCATCCATGAGTTTCATAAGTGCTAATCCAGTAGACTGGTTTGTTCTAAAACCATACTGATTCTCACTCAGGATGTTATGCTTTTCTATAAAACTATCCAATCTTGTAACAAATAGTTTCTCCAACATTTTTGAAAATTGCGGAAGCAAAGAAACTGGTCTATAATTTGACACAAGATCTTTTCCACCAGACTTATACAAGGGAATTACTTTAGCTGTTTTCATTTCATTTGGAAAGATTCCAGTTCTGAGTGAAAGATTAAAAATATAGGTCAGAGGTTTAACCACACCTTCTATAGTGTCCTTAATTAAGGCCATGTCAAAACCATTATTATCTGTAGACCGTTTGCTTTTAAATGCTCTGACAATCCCCATGACTTCTGTTTCATAAGTGGCTGTAAGAAACATACTATTTACATTTATTTCTGTCAGATTACTTACCTTATCCGTATTAATTGGTTGTACAATATCAGTTGCCAACCTCGGTCCTACAGTTACAAAGAAACTATTAAATTTGTTTGCAATATTTTCCTTATTGTAGATATGAATATCTCCCTTTAAGATGGATTGGGTAAAATCAGCTTTTCCAGTGTTCTTTCTAATCAGGCTGTTAATTACTTTCCAAGTCTCTCTGATATTGTTTCTACTATCTTCCATTGATTTACTATAGTAATTCTCCTTACTTATCCTAATTATCTTTGTCAATCTATTTTTGTATAGCTTATATCTTCTTTCAGCTTTATCTGTTCTACTTCTTATGAATTCTCCGTATAGTATATTTTTCTATTTAATTGCATTCTGTAGGGTTTTGGATATCCATGGCTTATTTTCTTTTTTACTTTTATCACTGCATGTTCTCAGTGGGCAATTTCTATCATAACACTCTTTGAATATACATAAAAATGAATGAAGCGTCGTCTACATCAGCAACATAAACAGATTCCCAGGTTTGTCTCATCAAGTCCATTTTTAATGACTCCACTGTTTCTGAATTTCTCAATCTAAATGTTGTTATTTTTTCCCCCCAGGATTTCCCCTTAGATTGTACTGAAATGTTGTAAAAATTAGTAAATGATCACTTCTATCTTGGATGAACAACCCCCCTACAGTTGCATCTATGATGTTAGAATAAATATTGTCAATTAGAGTTGCACTGGACCTAGTAATTCTACTTGGTTTAGTGGTCCTTGGGAATAGACCAACACTATACATGGTGATAAAGAAGTCAGTTGTTCGCATATGACCCTGTGGGTTTAATAAATAAATGTTGAAATCCCCACATACAAATACAGTCCTCTTATTAATTATTTTTTCATACAAGTAAATCATTTGTTCCTTAAGAATTTCTATTCCACATACAGGAGCTTTGTAAACACAACTTATGATTATATTTTTAGCTTTCTCCATCTCAATTTCAACTGTTATGAATTCCAACTTGTCATCTATCCCTTTAGACATATTTTTCACTTGCTTACAATGTAGTGTCTCATCAACAACACACTAATGAACATAAGAACCGGACATATGTTTGCGGGTTTCAATGGATCCAACAAATTGCTTGCAGATATTTTCCCTCTTGAGCCTGTCTTGATGTACATTACAGACAACTACACCGTTCAGTCTCTCTTGGCCCATGCTAGCCCGTAGCCAATTCTTCAACCTGCGGAGTGCACTGAAACTCCTCTCAGCCTCACATTAATACACTGGCACCACAAACAAAATTCTGATCAGCACCTCAACTTGGTCAAACATCCCCGCTCCACTGGAAGCCTCCTGAGGACCTCTGCTGCCTCTCCACTGCTGCTACAGGGGTATTTGCTGTGAAAGAGAGGCAACTGCACTGAAAGAGAATCTAGGGTACTGATCTAGAGACTCATCCAACTACCCCATGAGAAGCGCTCTTTTCAACTTTTCCAGGATGATTAGACTGTCCTGGTCAAAACGGTTGCCAAACTGAACCTCCACACCATCCAACACAACAACAATTCTGCCCTATAGTGATCCACTGCTTTGCCAGCAAATTGTCTTGAGTGTGTCTTAATGGAGTCAATCAATGTTGTTGCTTTCTCATATAGTGTAGCTTCTGTCATTTCATACAGGTAGCTTCCGTCATTTCTCTTGCCCCTAAGAGATGACTGCACACACTCGAATGCAGCCTGCATACCAGAGACAGTCTGAGTTTTCTTCTGCAGTGAAATGTTTAGGCATTCAAGCTCTCCAAGAACAGCAGAAGCAAATGTGAGGCCCAACACAGTCTTTCCTTTGCTGAAGTGCTGAAATAAGCCACTGGCAGTTGAAGCTGTCTTGGATGCAGTTTTTGCCATCTCCTTTAGGCTGCTTAGTACCCGCTCATACTGCCCTAGCACAGCTCTAATAGCAGTATTCCGCACAGTCCACCTTGTTGGACATAGGGGTTTCAGGGTGGTAGGATGTGTATCTTCGGACGTGGCAATTGATTCAAACATGCTCTTAAACTTTCCTGACTGGCCATAGAGGACACCTAACTGATGGACCCAAGAAAGGGAATCCCGGATCAGTGGGGAGGCTGAGCAGCCAGCCTGTGTAATCAGATTTACACAGTGTACTCCACAATGCACATAGAGGGCTAATGGCTGCTGCCTCGTCACAATTGCCTGTGCACCTGTGTATTTAACTGCCATGTTTGAGGCACCATTGTAACTCTGTCCACGTAAGCCAGACATGGGCAAATTGAGCCTCAACAACAATCAGTTGCCACTTTCGCAATGCCCTCGCCTGTTGTCTCCGACACCCTGTATAGCCCAATAAATTCCTTGTGAGGGACAAGGTCATGGTCAACATAATGCAGGCAGACACTCTCCTGTTCAGCACCAGAGACATCCTGAGTACCATCAACAATTACTGAAAATTGTACAATCGGAAGAGACCTAATCTCAGTGTGTCATCATCTCAGTGTGTCAGTGTAATCATCCGTGTGGCCTCTAAAGTCTTGTCCCTGTCTTGCTACATGCCGCACCGAACTAACAATTTTCATCAAGCAATGCCTTGCATCCTCCTGCTGTTTACCCCACGCACTGGATAACTGGGCACTGATTGGATTTAGCTGGTGTGCTGTTACAGTTACAAAGTGGCGGTGGGTTTGGCAGTTTTGATGTGCTGTGAATTTTACAATGGCTTTTCTCCAGTTCCTAAATCCTGCACTAATGAAGGCAGCATCCGCTCTTTGGCCAAAAGATGGCTGGCTTGAAAACCCTTGGCTACAGTGAAAACACAACACTCCTTTTATTGATGGAGCCAGGGGAAATCACGAAACCATTTCTCTTAAAACGTCAACACTCTGTTGGCAAGAGTTTGCGGTTCTATAAATTGTGGGTGTGGCTGATATGGTTTTGTGCCATCACTGAGGTAACTGGACAACGCTGTGCCACTGTCCTCTATACTGGTGCTTCTGGCAACAAGGTTGACACCTGGTCCTGCCATGGCTGTGACACTGTCATCTGACGTCTCTCTCCCTCACCACCCTCACTGACTCACAGCCTGTCTCCTAGAAAAGAAATAAGGTGTTTACCATACTCCTAACTACCGGTACCCAAAACTACACAATCACAACAGCAATGCCATTGCCATAAACAAATCTTGGTTCAGTCACCAGTTTAAGTTGAGTGGGGGTATCCACGGCATTGTCCAATTATGTCCCTATTTTACAAGTCTAAAAAAGAGAGAACGTTTCATAATGTTGCCAAACAAAAACTCAGCAAACATACCTGAGACTCCTTATCTCTGCCAGTCTGTCCCTGCCTATCTGTCCCCAGCTCTGCTGTCTGTGTGCTATCTGTTGCCTGCTCTGCCTAATGACATCATTATGAAACATTTCCATTAGCATTTTACTACTTTCTTATGAACATTTTATCAACTAGTCTTTGAGATATTAGGCTACTTGGGTTCTTACTTTGCGTTTTGGTGTACTGAAAAATGCTCTGATGTCCGTCTATTTGTCTGCCATATTCTACCTGGCTGGCTGGCTACACACCCACCCACACACACAGCCAACATACAACTAAATTGCTATGGTGCGATTAACTGGATTAACCTCACGTTAGCTACGTGCATCGAGTGCCTTTCAGACGGTACACAAGAACACTCTGTCACCTTGCCAGCTAAGGAACACTACACTACATTGCTAGCTTCCCTCATTGACTCAAATTCAAATAGCTGCAAACACTGTCTGGTTGATGTTACTGTAGCGAGCTAGCAAACGTCAGCTAACCGCTAGCTAACATAAAGAGTGACCTGTAATTCAATGCAGCGAAAATGAAGACAGGTGACGAATATAAATGTGTTTTATTGTATTTAGTGGTAAAAGTAAAGAAATGTCTAACATATCTTTTGTTTGAACTACTTATTGTACCACCAACGAAAGACTCAGATTCCCACCCACGCACTGTGCTGAGAGCTGGGGGGGTTAGAGGCAGTGGATCAAACCATTGTGAGGCAGAAGGGCGGGGGGTTGTGATCTTTTGAAATTTAAAAACGCGTGTGTCTATAATGAGCACAAATGCTTTCATTGTGTATTATATATTATATGTTATATGTTTACAGTGAAATATTGGGGGGGACAAATCTGCCAGGATGGGGGGGTCGTGTCCCCCCCGTCCCCTCCGGGATTTCCGCCCATGCATACGCGCAGTCATGCAACATGCAGGTCTCAACTGCATCATTCGTTATTATTCTCTCTTTCATATAATTATATAATAATAATTATGCCATTGTTGGTATATATGATATTTTAAACATGGTATGTGTAATGTTCTGCTGTCATTGATCAATCAATTAAAATCCAGAGTCTGATTGGTAGAAGAGCCCTAATACTTACCCATAACAGAAAGTAATGCGCAAGTATAAGCTCATCAGTCCTATCTCGCAATGTGTAATATAACTCCACACTACGTTTTGCGGTGCTCTGCTGTTACCGCAGGAGGGTGAGGCAGATTGAGAGATATTTGGGTGACAATCAATAAAAAATAAACACAAAGTGTCTGTATAAACTGTATACTGTAAACTTACTGTATAAAAACCTTTTTGAATGAAGATTAGATCAGATTTATATATCAATATGGATACTTTATGAGTATAGTAAGCAGTGGTGGAAGGTAACAGCTTACAGCACAGATAGTTATAGGAGCCAGCGCAGAGAAGGCCTCTTCCTCTTCCCGCTCATAAGTCCTGGCTTCGAAATCCCATCCTGAACTCCATCGTATCTCCGAGGAGATAATTCTCCTGTTGAAAATGAGCACCACACACGACCACGTTTGGCGTAACAGACGTGGCAGAGAAGTCCCGTCTCTTCATCTGCATGAAACGCACCCAGGCACGAAAGCTAGCACCGTTCCTTTTCCTGTTCGGAAACGCATGGACTCTGGAGTTTGTGCAACTTGCACAAACGCAATACTTGACCATGACTATGACCATGACCAAACTTCTGAAAAAAGTCACTATCTTGACCACTCACACTGACTACCCACTGATTACTCACTACACATTGAGCAGAGGCCGAGCCGAGGTCAACAACTCTTCCATGTTACGTCATATAACACAATGTCGGAAAAAAGAGTGTTTTTAAGATCTTTGTTAAAAACGGCCACTTTTTTCGTCAGAATCTGTGCCTTATATTTTTTAAAACATTAAATCCTGCATTATCTTTTCAAATGGTCATTTTCAGACTAGGTGCTCCAGTAAAATATAACCTGCATGATGCTCTTTAAAGGAACATACGTAGGTAATGTTACTATATCTTGCATTAAAGGATAAGTTCGGTATTTTTTACATTAAACCTTGTTTTCGGATCGTTTACCATGAAATACAATGGTTAAAGGTGCGCTATGCAACTCGGTTATTCCTCCGCTGTTTCTGGGTTTTCGCCGGAATTGGGCTCGCATTTCTCACTATAGAGCTCCCCCTGCAGCTTCGGAATAGGCCTACAACACTGTCGTAAAAACTCATTGACAACGCCCCCCACCCCCCACTTCGATAAATAAATAGTAATACACAACGAGAACCTGGATTCGGACCGCAAACAAACATGTGTGGTAGCAAGTCACTGCTAGGATAAACCCTCACTAGCTAGCAAGCTAGCCATGAAGCAACCAAGCGAAACACATACAGGGCTCACAATAAAACGGTCGAGCAAAACACATTGTTCAACAGACTCTCAAACCACATTACAAAAACGAAGTTCACCCAAGGGTAGGCTACTTACAATTTCAGCAGCAAGACAGCCAAGTCGGCGTCCGTTTTTCATTCTTCCGAGTCTCTCAGTTGACGCCATTCCGCATAAGCTCGCCCTATGTTCACTCGTGTCTGGTTTCTTTGTTTATCATAATCCTTTCTCTTATTCTTCGATTCCTCCGACCTTCCCCTCTTGGGTCTTGATGGATCCATAGTGGATTTGTCGATTGATCCAGAATTGCCTTGCAACTGACTCTTTATATTCAGCCGGACCCATGTTTGGCACCCCCGCCCAGGTCTACCGTAAAGCAGTGAAACTACAATCTGACTACATTTTCGAGGCGCGATTGGATACTTCCGCTGAGTCACATCCGTAAGTGGCCACATGAAGTTGCATGTTCTGTTTTTCCGCGGGGAACCAACAGGGGGAGATGAAACACCCACCAAACAACCCAGAAAGTGTTGTAGAACGATCAGAACGACTCTCAACCTGCATGGTTAAGGTTATTTTTGATAAACGAGTTGCATAGTGCTTCTTTAAGAGTGACATTTTGACAAATGCTTCTGTTTGAGAGTTTTCGGTTGTTAGCGTAGCAGCTCCCCCCCCCTTTCAATGGCAGTTATGGTACCTACCTGCAAATCCTCTCTAGAAGGCATTAAACATTCTTTTTCAATAACATGAAACTCTCCGAGTGTTCAGATGTGTTCACTGAAACGCTGGCACCTTTGAGATGCCTGCTGGAGGAAAGGGGAACTGCGGCCTTGCAGCTACAGCGGGGATCATGTTTACAGCCTATAAAGTCGTGAAACTGCTTGTTACCTTGTTTTCCGATATAATTTATAAATTTTAAGAACACGCGTGTAAACAAGACATTTAGGAGTCATGAAAGTCATAAAAGGGCAATGCTGAAACTTGTTTATATTTACTAGTGGTCAAAATGACCTCACTGCGGTTCTAGTGATGTATTTACTTAGAAAATATTAGTGAATCTTCAATTCGCAACGTTTAAATCAATTTTCAGACCGATGCATGTTACATAAGGATCGGTTGGGGTCCCGCCAACCGATGCACTCAGATCGTAAACATTCAAATCGATGCGTATCGTGAATCTTTACATCCCTACTATTTATAGAATATTATGATTATCATATGAACAGGAAATGGCACAGTATGCATTATTTACATGAAAACCAATAATATAAATATATCTCCTTTAACACAATATCAAAGCTAGAATATGTCACAGTTTAGCATTTAGACTATAAACCATGTCTAATAAATACACAACATCAAATAGTTGTAAACATAATTTTGTTCAACTCTGTTCAATCTACTTTTTTATGTAAAGTTATTATAAGGAATGCAGTAAGCTCCTCGCCAGTGTGTGTGTGTGTGTGGGTGTGTGTGTGGATAGTGTTTTTGGAATGTACTGTACATATGTTAACATGTTTTTTTATGTGTTGTATTATAAACTGCATTAAGCTTTTGTAATGGTATGTGTACCTGCCTTGGGACTGGATGGAAATGAGCACGATGCTAGAATCCAGTACAATGCATCTCCACTCATTGAGACTAATGCTTTTTGTACATTGTCCCTGACAAATAAACAAATAAACTAAACTAAACAATGTGATACAGGACATTTTGTAAGCATACCCTTTTAAAAATATTCTGCCTTTTGCCATACGAATGTGCTTTTAGCTATATTCTGGCAAATATTTTCAGTCATAATTTTGACTCATCCCTATTAATTATAATGACCTGATATCGCAAACCACTTGTTTTTCTCAGCGATGTTTCCTCTTGAATTATTTTCAGCAGCGGTGCTGTTGTGCGGCGTATGTCCACGAGCATGCAACGCCGGCCCGTATTCACATGTGTCGGAATAGCTTAAAATGAATACCTTAGAATCATTATAAATAGGATTATTCATGTTTGCCTTTTGTGTCTTAATTTACTTAATTTAAAGCTTTTGACATTTATCTGTAGAAATGAATATCAAAAAATGAAATGCCACAACACAGAAAGTTACTTACACCATTTATTTAAAATTAAGTGTTAACAGTGGCTTGAGTAGGGTTGGGTACCAAGATGTGAGTGGTACCAGTGGCACTTTCCTCTCTACTGCTGCCCAGCTGCAGCCATGATGTCTAAAGTAAAATGCTCTAAAGTATGGCTTTACTAAAACAAAAAATGACAGCAGCACATGAAACAAGTGCAATACAAATATTTTGTGTAAGGGAAATACCTCAAATTTGATGAAACACTTGACCCTGCAACATAAATATAAGGGATGACAAATATGCAGTGAAATGGCAGACAGTGGAACAACCAAAGTAAAGCCAATCTGATGACACTACTTATATCTGCGTACGCTATGTTTTTGCATTGAGTATACTACCTGAATAAACCTCATGTCGTGACTCGCCAGGCGATCTAGTCAGGCTACCAACGCAGTTCGCTTTTCTCAATACATACTGAAGAATTTGTATCTGGTTTCATGTCTCCATTATAGAGTAAATGAATGAATAAACTCACGGTTTTCCTCCTAATGTTTTCTTCTACTCAACCCCGACTCCAACCCCTGCTGCTGATACTTGTTTGTGCGAAGCAATACTCAAACGATGGTATTACTATGCAATGCACATCATTACAATAGCTTTTGCCTGTTCCCAAATAAAATTATCACAATTTCACTTTACCTCCTCAGTGAACATGCTTCTTTCTTTATTATTTCCAAAGTGATGATCGTTTCTTTCGCGGAGATTTCTAAACAAATGTGTTGTTTGTCGTTGCTAGGCTCTGAGGAAACAGAAAGCGATCTGGTTTGTCTTTGCAACATATTGACAGCGGTGCAAAAATAATATCACTTTGAAATGGTAGGGTGGGAAAAGTTGAAAAGTTGTCTACAGCCACTATAAGTTATGCAAGAATGTAGTATTACAAATGGAAAGAGTAACTGAAACTATAAACCTATAACCTACAGTGACAATTGTATTTGTTTAAATAGGTCGATACTTTTTCACAAAGCCTAAGATGCTCATGTCTTACCAAATAAGTTTCCATTCAAAATGGAAGAATTTCAACAAAAATCCATTGTTTGGTCTGTATTTTAAAGAAGGTGTCATATTGGTTCTGGCACTGTTAGGAACTGGTACCTTTTCAAAGAATCAGATTTCGGAACCGTTTAGGAACCTGCATCGTTTTACAGGAATCGAAAATCAAACCGTAATCGACTTCAAACAAATATCCAACTCTACTTCTGAGTTACATTTCTCAAGCTCAGTGACATTGTCTACTGTGGCAGTTTACCCTTGCCACACTTTTGCTGGGGTCCTCCGACACAGGACACAGGTAGATGTTGTTTGAGAATGCATTTATTGGAGATGGCAAGATGGTATTTGCAGAGCGGATGTAACATGCTGCCATGACAGTGGCTGTCCCCTGAGTGTGTGTGGTGATAGCTGGTTTATCCTGGGTGCCATGATTGTTCATGCACCACAGGTGTGCAGCCCCACCCAGCCCCTGAGTCCAATCGGTCTGACTCAGGCCAGGTGAGGCTGTAAGCCAGCTATCAACCACACTGTGGGGGGTGTGTGTGGAGTGTGTTGTTGAACAGAAGTCGGATCAGGTTATTGTATCGGATATAATAAAAACCCAATAATCAATTCATTGGATATCCTTTTTTTTCATTTTTAGCAACAACAATGGACTGCTTAAAATAGACTGCATTCCAAAATAGTGATTTGACAATCTGTGTCAACAAATAACAAATGGGAAAATCACACTGGGGCAATTGCTCTGTCACGGTTTTAAACTCGTCGGTGACGCAAGAAGTCACGTGACGTCTTAAGCTCCATTGCTGTGTCGTATGTACCTGTGGTTTAACCTGCAGCTGCGGTTTACCTTGATCTCAATTGCTGTGTCTTCAGAGAAATTCACATCAGACACTAGAGGGCGTATTTTGTGCGTGTTAGTCTAGTCTCGAAACGGACATGGTTTTAGAGGAGACTAAACCAGTTTGCAGGATGAAACAAGGCTCCATTATAACCGACACACAGAATTAGTTTTATTAATTATTATTAGTAGTATTAATAATAATGTATGATACATTTACACTTATTACGCCAGATAGGCCTTCAGTACAATAACAATATTGGACATAGTCGACTTGGAATGAGCAGTGATATTTCACGGCTCACGGGGCTCAGGTCTCGGTCGTGCGTCCGCTCAACAATAGCATTACGCGCTTCAACTTTCAAGCGCTTCCATAAATTCTTTAAACGTGCCGGGCTGCTCGGTCTTCTGCTGGAAGATCTACTGTTACATGTGTTTGAGAGATCATCCCAAACAGACTTTCTTCGGAGCGTGGTGGTGGTGTCTTTCCTAGCATCTTCCACCGTGTCCACGACAACACCTCGAATGCAGTACAATAAATATAACTTCTGCTCCTCGTTATAGTTCTCTATCCGAGACATGTTCATCCTAAGTACCCTCTCCAGGGGTGCAACTACCCAGTGTCAGGGGGGTATGCAGCAACAATTTTGGCGCCCCCCATAAACATTACGTGGTGCGCGGTTGTTGACGGGGTGGGGTGCTGCGCGATTGTTGACGGGGGCGCCCCCCTGGTGCGGCGCCCCTATGCGCCGCATACAGCGCATACCCACTTTTTGCGCCACTGACCCTCTCCTTCTCCGAGAATGTATAGGCGTGGAATTACCCTAATTACTCGCATATTAATTCGTCTTCAATTAATTAATCACGTTTGCATGCACACCAAGAGAAAACAATGACAAGTAATTGATTGATTGACGTAGGTGAGGGCAGATTCAGATTCCAGACTCAGATTTCCACAAAAAGTAGGCTAGACTATTTCATAATATATTTCAACATTATTTGCGTTTTATTATATTAAAGTTCACTTTACATTCCCATTAAGTTTTTGTTGGTAATTATAGCACAAAATGCATCCAACATTAAGTTAAGACTGCGTCTGCTGGAGTATAACTAGAAATCAGAGTACTTCCGGTTTAACCCGAGTTTAACTAGGAATCAGCTGAACCTGTGTCGGTCAGTACACAGCAATCAGGTTTAACTTCGTGCGCAGCTGCGTGTTAAACTCCAAAACCTCCGGTTTCCGGAGTACGGTTTTAAACCGCAGCACAGCTAACGCAATGCTAACTGACAGAGCAATTGCCCCACTAAGTCTAAGAGTTTTGGAAACTGATGAACACTATGGAAGGATTTCCTCTGGCAGAGATACAACACGTGCATATTATGCATCGTGCATATATGTTTGTTTATGTCAACAACTGCGTTTTTGTTATTCTCTTAGAGTCCAACAGCTCATGGAGAAGCACAATCTTTACAGACCCTTCCGACTGACTGGGTGATTTTTGATGAGCTAATCCAAGGCGACAAAACAACAACTATCCGTTGCTGTTCTCTGGTATCGCCTATAACCGTGGCCATATTTGGTGGCTGTGCCAGGCTGCCCAGCTCTGCGCTTCAGATGGACAAAATTGGTATTGTATTCCTTATGATAGGGCATGTATCTTGTAATTCTGCATTAGTGGTTGTTGGACAATTTAAGATCCTTGGTATTAAACTACTACTTAATACCAAATTCTCAATAGATCAATGAGCACTGAAAAGCTGAGGAGTATAAAACATAATTAGGTCCTTCAAATAGGGAGGTGCTAGTTTGTAGGATTTCATAGGGAGGTCGTAATACTTAAAATCCAACCTGATTAATTACATTCAGGGAACATGCTATTTTTGAGTACACTGTTCACCCAGCGTTTCAACGTAGATAACAAGTTCTAAATTAAATGTGAGGCATTTTATTTGGGTAAAGGATTTTTACCAGATCTGTCAAGATTAATGATGTTTGTGAGGGTAAACAATAGGGTAACACTTTACAATAAGGTACACAAAATGTGGGTAGTTACTGAGTAACGAATGAGTAACGAATGATGAACAACCAGGGCCCTAACTGGGGCCCTAACTGGGGCCCTAACGGGGCCCTAACAGGGCCCTAAGTGACAGTTACTCAGTAACTACTGAGGAGTTACTGGTAAACAGACTAGGGGACTACTGTATTCGTTACTGAGTAACGAATGATTAACAACCAAGGCCCTAACTGGAACCCTAACAGGGCCCTAAGTGACAGTTACTCAGTAACGAATACAGTAGCCCCTAGTCTGTTTACCAGTAATTCCTCAGTAGTTACTGAGTAACTGTCACTTAGGGCCCTGTTAGGGCCCCAGTTAGGGCCCTGGTCGTTCATCATTCGTTACTCATTCATTACTCATTCGTTACTCAGTAACTACCAACGTTTTGCATACCTTATTGTAAAGTGTTACCAACAATAGGACCCATTTAGTAATTAAATGTGGTATATTAAAAAAAACATCTTAACTGTAATTTTGTTAGTAGAACAAAATGGTGCAGTTTTACTGCTGGGGGTGGAGGGGGTTCTACAGGGTTAACCATAAGTGTGAGGGTGTTGTCCTGGTTCTAGGGTCCAACCTCTGACTCAAAACTTTGTGTGTGTGCACAATTTAGCTGGTGGGCTGCATGACAGCAGTGACAGTGAGGCAGATGAAGATGCTTCCATGTTGCACCTCGCCAGGTTGAAAATCAATGACTGGATAGACTTTCAACTGGAAAGCGAGGTGAGTCATCTAATTCGAATGGCCCTTTTACCTTGAATGACATTATTAATTGCGATTCGATACGTCAATAAAATAATAAGCGTGCGAATAAATCAGTTTCACCAATCACAATCAGGTATCTTCGTATATAGCCTATGAAAGCCAAATTGTTTTTAAACATTGAATGGATGGTTAAAGTCAATGTCATTATTCATTATTGCCAGTGAGGAGCTCAATGACGGTTGGATTTATGTTTCAGTTCTTTGCAGAACTAGTTTACTAGGCTGCCAGGTGCTCCGCCGTTGAGATTTTTTTTTGTGCTTCGGTTGGGGAAGCCTTGGGTGTTTTTTTTTTTTTAAAGTTGCCTTTTTTAGGCTGCCAGCATCTGTTATGTAAATGTTTTATCGTGACATTGTCCCCCAAAACCTAAATGCTTATTTTGATAGATAGATAGATGGATAGATGGATAGATAAATACTTTATATATCCTAAAAGAAGTTCTAGTTTTTCACTGTAAACCAATACAGATACATATACATACAGATACATAAAATAACAAAGTAAATAATAAAGTAAATAAAAGAATGTTTATAAGAAGATGTAAGCAGATGGATCCTACCTTACAAAAGCTACATTTACATAGACACATACACATACATACATTCACCCATACATATACACATACATTACGCATATATATACAGTATTTTCTAGATTAACAATACACATATTTGTATCTAATCATACAGTGCAGGGTCCACGATTAAATGTGCAGCAGAACCGTACAGTTTAACAATTTATAATATACAGTCCCTGACAAAAGTCTTGTCACTTATCCATTTTGTAGAAACAGCTTATAACCTGACTTTTAATTAATGGACTGGCCAGCCCAGTCACCAGACATGAACATCATTGAGCATGTCTGGGGTAGAATGAAAGAGCATGGAAAACGCATGGAAAACGAAACCAAAGAATCTTGATGAACTCTGGGAGGCATGTAAGACTGCTTTCTTTGCTATTCCTGATGACTTCATCAATAAATTGTATGAATCATTGTCGAACCGCATGGAGTCGAACTGCATGATGCAGTCCTTCAAGCTCATGGAAGTCATACAAGATATTACATATGGATCTCACAGCACCACTACTTAATTCACTGATGTTATGCAACATATTTTTGTATTTGAAGTAAATTATTTGTTCAATTTTCACATTACTCTCTGTAGGCGACAAAACTTTTGTCTTGCCAAAATCTGACCTGTCTGTGTTCATTAAATGATCAATCTTTCTTCAGTGAAGCAAATTCATTTTAGTATATTAAACATAATTTTGGAGGGTTTTAGCTTTCATATGAGCCATTTCTAAAACCAATGGATTAATTAAAAGTCAGGTTATAAGCTGTTGTTTCTACAAAATGGATAAGTGACAAGACTTTTGTCAGGGACTGTATATATATTGTAAAAATAATAAAAGATATATAAAATGGAAATACAAATAAAAAGGAAATCCTAAACAGTGGATTTAATTTGTTGTTTGTTTGTTATTTATCACATCAAAGCTACTGCCGTAAATTTACACATAACGCCATATGTCGGCAGTGAGCCAATCACAAACTGCTTAGAACGTCAACAAGTCGGCAAGTTAGCAGATCGCTAATATCAAGAGCACAAAATACTACTCTCGAGACTTCTTAGGGTGGTTGCAAAGCAAGCCACACTATTGTTATTCTGTGTCTTTTCAGGTAGTCACAGTGTAACTGGATACCTATTGTATTTCTAGGGCTTCTTATTACGTATTCACAATAGGTGTCTGTGGATACCTATTGTATTTCTAGGGTTTATTAGGTTAATTCACGTCTTCAGTCAGGCTAATGGTGGACTCATCATGAACGCTCATCATAGAGAATCTAAACAAAACACCAAGAAAAAAAACATTAGTTAATAACAGGGTAACACTGGCTTAGTTGGGAAACAAGCATGCACCACATCGGCCCTTTCTGACTAGTGATGGCCACCCCTGGTTTGTTTATTTTAGGGAATTATTGTATGCTAAAATATGTTTTTGTATAGCCTAGTGTTAATTTAAAACAACCAACACCACATTTCCTTTAAATAATACTAGGGCTGCCCCCTAATAGTCGACCAACCGGCTTAGTCGATCAGCAGAGGCTTAGTCGAATAAGTTTTCATTAGTCGCGCAAAAAGTAAAACATAAAAATAACACAAGCATCGCAACTGAATACATCCGTGGTTGCAACAAGCCCTGATTTAACTCATCGCTGCAGAAATATTGACCAATACACCTAGGTAGGTAGACACACGGGACTAATACCGGTGATCGCGTCTTTAGTTCCCTGTGTCTGATCACTGTAATTCGGAGTGTGAATATCGGTTGAATATCCAATATCTTAACATCCACACGCACTGGACACGAAAATACGAACAAACATTTTTTCCATTTGCTTGCTTTTAAATAAAGTTGTGTGCAGTTATACAGTGTGTAAATACAATTATCAAAAGTGTTCAATGTCTCCTTCCTGGTTGTTCGACAACCTTCAGAACCACTTTGTCCATGCTGTTAATAGGCGGCCCGCTTTGTGCGTGTGCTTGTAAAAATTATATTTTAAAGGCTGATTATTACAGTATTGTATTATCTGTAAAGTAGCACAAGGTTCAGTGTTTCTTTTATAACCCTCTCGCCCTGAACCTCAAACCAATCTCTGATGCCCCAAAAAATAAATCGAAATAATGACATTAAAAGTGCTACGATTAGTCGACTATCAGCTTGAAATGGCGACTAATAGCCGACTAAGAAAATCTTTAGTCGGGGGCAGCCCTAAATAATACCACAGTTAAGTCACCTTTCATCTAAACAACTAGATTACCATACATAATGTTGTAAACAAGGACAAATGTCCCCAAATCACATTTAAGTAAGCAGAATAAACATGTTGGGTGGCATTAACTGCCAACTTCAATAATGCCAGTTCAGTTATTCTATTTCTGCCATGGAAAGGTCTTCAATTCCAGGATCCAGAGAGCAATGGACCAGTATACTAATCATCAATAAACTTGGAGAAGTGATATTCTAATAATTCTGTATTCCTTACCTATCAATCACTGGATGGGGCTATGGTGGATGGTGCTATGATAGAGAGGGTTTAAACAGGCATTCCACCTCACTTGCTAGGAGTTGACGTGGATGGTCCTCCTTCTTGGTAACTTCAATTTTGCACGCGCCACAAACTGATAAAACACTGACAGCAAGCCTCATACAAAGGCACAGGATATTTAACTTACGACAAACAGGTTAATAACATGCCTGGGATAAATCACAGTGAGCCTGAGCTCACCATTTCCTTACGTCAACACACACACACAGCGTAGTAGGTTACTTCCAATATTACTAAGTAAGTAATATGGTAAATATTTCCTGGGTTTTTATGTCATTTATAAGTGGGGGAATGTGACCTACAAGAAGAGGTGGCAGGTGATTTTGTTGGTCAACCCGTGCATGGGCACAATGAAAATGCAGGTGCCAATGCATGCTATGGTGCCAACATGCTCACTCGAAGCCATAGTTACATTCATAATTTTGTTTTGTGTCAATGTTTTAGTCATGTTTCCATGTTTAACCTTTTTTTAAATTGATTGTCAGACAGCAAAATTGGTGTTCCAGCTCAGGCAGAAGTGGCACAGCATGTTTCTCAGAAGAATGCGCTCCCCATCAAAACCCTTGTCACAGCAAGATGAAGCCACAATCTCTGCCCTGGTCTCTGTACGTCTGCCTTCGTATTGCTCCTAAAAAAATACATTTAGTCTTCACAATGAAATGCAATGCTGAATGGTGTTAATGTGATTTGAATGTCACAATCTGAGTTGTTGCAACAACCCTGTTAGGTGGTGAAAGAAAACTTTTTTTTAACCTCAGGTCCTTATAGCAGAAGAACAAGCAGTGGGCTTGCTGCAGCCAGCTGGTATTGGTCAGCGGCCCTGGCCCATGCTGTCTGAAGGATCTCAAGAGATATCCTGGAGAAATAGTAACAGTAGAACCACTTTCTCCAACCAAGATGCCTCTCAGGCTCCTGTCTGTACTCCAGACAGTGTCATACAGGTATGTTTATTAGAAAACCCATCAAGGAAATATTCAAATGTTTGCACAAATGATTATGTAAGATGGCATGCAGTTTCCATGTCTGTATGCCTTTCTGTTTACATGGAATAACAGAAAGTGCTTTATAATTTATAGAATAAAGAAGACAACGAAGAAGGCAAGATAAGTGAAGAATTCCACTGAATAACTTAGTAAATGTATTGACAAAGCTTGTTTTTACAATTGCAATTCTATTTTTACTCTGGAATTCCAAGATTCGGTGGAAATCTATTTACTGTATTAGACACAACTGTTACATGGAATGGTAAAGGACACATTTGATGATTGATTCCCATTACTTTCATTTGATTACAAAAACAATGTTGATATGTTTTGGTAAGTTTGGAAGTGTATTTGTTAAATAATAATAGACAATGTTTAGCTTTGATTAAGATTAACTATGAAATAAATATAAATAAACAAACAGGCATTTATTATAGCATGTATTATGTTCAATACTTAAGTTTCTGTTAAATCTTTCTAAGTTGTTTTATTTTCTTAGCCCAAAACTGTTAGTCCTGTTTTTACTTTAACTAAGATGTGTAACCCTTTATGAAATGTTATGTTCATCTACCTAAAAATGTTTTTTAATTAATCTAATTTGAGCTATTGTCTAGTCGTCTTGAAAAACCTTCAAATTCAAACCTTTAAAAACTTAACAATAAATCAGTTTCATGTTGGTGACCTCACTGTTAAATTTAAAGTAATATACAAAACCGAGATTAACTTTAATAAAAGCTATGCTGCCAACATTTCAAGGGTCCAGCTAAAGTTTGTTTTGTTCCTTCCCGAGTGATGAGCTCATGCCACCCTTACCAGGCTGTTGTCTATCTGCGACCCTTGTCATGGTGGCCATGATGGGTTGCCAAAGGGAGGGAGGAAGTTGTTGAATATCCACTCGGCTGCAGTTTTTCCCAATTTTGTTTCATGTGGGCTAGGCTTAACCTCCCTTGCTGGTCTCTAGGTGCATATAGTCTTTGCGGACAAGCTCTAATGTCAGCTGCACACTACA
The DNA here is from genome assembly GCA_030340625.1 of Merluccius polli. NCBI lineage: Eukaryota > Metazoa > Chordata > Actinopteri > Gadiformes > Merlucciidae > Merluccius > Merluccius polli. The sequence continues at coordinate 406,900 of JAOPHQ010001991.1, read as the reverse complement.
GGAATATTAGCCCAATTTTTCGACGATCGGGAGCAAAGGCCTGATTGTTGAAAGGCTCTGTGTTATGGGACAGGACGAGTGGACCCAAACGCTGAACACAGGCAGGCGGAGACGGGATGAAAAGACAGTGGGATTTATTGGGAGAAAGGGAATAACAACAAGCCAGGCTAGGCAAGCGGTAGTCAGGCAGGCGAGGATCCGGTAACAGGCGGGTAGTCAGACAGGCGAGGGTTCGGCAACAGGCAGGTAGTCGGACAGGCGAGGGTTCGGCAACAGGCCGTTAGTCGGACAGGCGGGTAGTCAGGCAGGCGGGTAGTCAGGCAGGCGGGTAGTCGGACAGGCGGGGTTTCGGCAAGAGGTAGGCAGACTGAATCACTGAGAACTGGTAGGGTAGACTAGAGCACGTACTGGCGCCGGCTGACTGGAGATCCCCGGCTTAAGTAGGGAATGGAGATTGCCAGTGGCGTTTCTACATGTAAAATACAGGTGGGGCTAGGCTAATTTTTTTTTTTTTTAAATGACGTACCAGTGTCCGTGACGTCACCCGTTTGTTTTCACAGTCGTGGTGATCTTTGTAGAGGTTGACTCCGCCTGCTCCCGGCTATCCTGCACAACACAGGACTGTATGTAAAATCTAGTTCAACATCTGACCTGTGGAAGGCAGTAATACGCTAAACAGCGTCTAAACCTATCAGTAAACCAAGCTAATGTGGAGGGGGTATTAGAATATATTCAAACAAATTACGGGGCATTTTAAATTTGTTTGAAATTCATTTTTGGAAAACGTTACAGCCCTAAAATATTACAAATAAAATTGGTAATTTTCAAAAAAGCTAACGTATTTGAAAATAGAGATTGAGCTTTCTTCATTGGTCTAACTTACGTGTCAGTGTCCCACCATGCTGTTTGTAGCCCTGGCTTGGTGTGTCCCATTGTCTATTCAGCCCTCAGCTCCACCCACAAGGAACTGTGGAAAGATAACCAGGACAGCAGGCAGGTACTGGGGCTCAACCATTACAAATAAAATATACTTTAACACTATTCAGTATGCTGGGCTTTTGGTTTTTGAACTAAGTGACTGTTATCCATGTATCATATATATTTAATTAATAAAGTACATTGGTGCAGCTTTTAATGTTTTATTGCTGACATCAAAACATTGCAATAATGAAAGTATAGTTTTTAAACTTTAAACTAAGCTTCCGCAAACCTAAAATGACACTAGTGCAAACAGCTGTAAGAGCCTATAAGAACCCAATATCATGTTACCATGGAGACCTCCCATAGGCCTAGGCAGTGTCCTGGAGGAGAAACCAAAGATAACAGCTGTGAAAGAAAAGATTCAGAATGGCCTGTCTTGGTTTAAAGCCCACTCACCACGACAAGGTGCGGGCCAGGAGTGGGGACATATGAGACGGGACAAACATAAACAGACACAACATTGACAAGAACAACGCTTAACTGTCACTGTGTTACGGCAGAAGGTACCGCAGCACAACCGCCATCTGTGATTTACAGGAGACATCCGTTGTCTCGTCGGCCTGTACAGCAACACATGATGTCTCGTCCACTTGTTTGGCTGTCCCTGTCCACTTCATACATGCAGTCTAATAGTTGGTCCTGTATGGTGATGTCCCTTTGAATACGGGCTGAGCGTCATAGTGCCGCTGAAGCCGAGCATCGCCCTCACACATCGTCTCAACAATACACCGGAATATCCCCGGATTCAGACCGCCGACTCGTCGTGACCCCGCAGTGCTGTCTCACATTTCCCACACAGTTTAATTTAATTTTTAAAGTGATGATCCGACCGAGTACATACCTGTTTTCGTTTGCGTACCTCCGACATGCTTGTTAGCAACTTCTCACACGGCGCACACGTGAAGACGAAGTCACTCGAGTCATGACTCATCACGCCGCGCCGCACACTACAGCCAATAGCTGCGAACAATGAAATGACGCTGTAGCGGAACAAACCATATATGTCCATACAGTGCCAGTGGGGATAGCCCTACCATAGGAAAAATATTTTTCTCCGTCCACTTCAACGGAGAACATGCTGAGCATGCGCAGTTCAATTTTTCAAGTCCCAACACACACTACCATTAGACTGGTGGGGCTAGCGCCATTTTTAGCCCCACCTAGCACCACCAGCCCCCCTCAGGCTGAAGAAGCAAGCTAGGGTCGACTAAAAATGAACTAAAAGCGCCAAACTTATTATTTTACAGTACTTTATGGGGAGATTTTTGTGAAATATATATATTTAAAAAAAAATTATATATCTTTTTTTTCTTTTTTTTCTTTTTTCTTTTTATTTTTCTTTTATTTTTTTTTCTTGTGAGAGTAGGTGGGGCTCTGCCCCACCTGCCCCTAATGACCAGTCGCCACTGGAGATTGCAGATTGCCGACAGGTGTGTTGGGGGAATGATGACCAGTGGCGACAAGCGGCCACTAGATGGGGGTGTTGGACTGTGTAGCAGGACGTGGCGTAACACTCTGAAGATAGTTGGGCCTGATTGTCCTGTGGTGTGGGTGTGTTTTTACTTCTCCAGGGGCCTCATGTACGAAGGTTGCGTACGCAAAAAAAAAAGCCGTTCCACGCTCACGTTCAGATGTACGAAACGTGAAATGACCGTGGAAATGTGCGGTGCCTCACGTCAACTTCATGGCTGGCGTACGCACGTTTCTACAGCTATTGTTCCTTTGGCGACACTTATAGGTGACGCTGGGAAACTGTTAATAATGTCAAAAACAATTAGTCATCAGAGTGATGTGCACTTATGAACAATTAACACACCCACCGTGTTTGCAATTATACGGGTGGATATAAAAGCATGCGCAATGTGATGAAGAAAATGGTATTACCGATGGCAGCGTTAGCGTTGTTAGAGGACCTTGCAAATGGTGCAATCCGACGTGAGCGAGTATTTAGGGAACGCGAGGATTTACTTGCAAACGATGACAATTGGCTCATAAGCCGATTTCGAATGTGCGACAAAGTATGCGGGAGTTATTAGCGTTACGGAATTTGCTCAAAAACAGCGCCACCTAGTGGTCTTCCAAGTGTGCGGCATGAAAGTGACGCATAGAATATATTCCTCCGCTTCACCTCCACCTTCAGATCCGACCACTTATTTTTCACCTGTGTGTGTGTGCGCTGCTCGGACCCCACGGCATGTACCGCCTCACACACATACTCCCACTCATTTCCTCTTCATATTGATCCCTGCTGACAGGGGACCAGAGAGAATCTCCCTCCGCGGCTCCACGTCATTCACCAAAATCTCCAACTCGGACTCTGTGAAATGTCTTTTCTTTCCTTTGTTCATGCTTGTGTTACACCCATAGAGTGCAAGCTGACTCAAGGGTTGGCATATTTTAGAAAAGATGTTATTCTGAAAGAATCAATTAAACAAAAAGACAAGTGAGTCGGCCGGTCTTCAGTGGCTTTACTGGTCCCGGTCCACAGTTTATATAGCCGCGGGTGGTCTCGTGCCTTTAATAATAATAATAATAATAATGCTTAAAATTGAATGGGGGGTGTCTGTAAAAATGCCAAATAAAGTCCATACATATAAAATAACACATTTAAGTGGCAATAATATATAAATATCCTCTGTGCCACACTTGCTTGTTTTATGTGATCGGATAGAGGTGAATCTGAGGTCCAGGGCCTATTTACATAGATTTGCATATTTAAATGAGGGCGTGGACAGGGAGGAGTTTGCCACATCTGCATGTGCGCTCAGTTCCACGTTGATCGGGATGTACAAAAGAAACGTGCTCGGATCCATGCGTACGCACACTTTCATACATCTGAATTTATTTGTGCGTATGACATTTTCGGGGTTTTGGCGTACGCAAAAATCCACGCAAGTCTTCGTACATGAGGCCCCAGATCTGCGCTGGAGTCCGTCCTGGCTAGCCTCGCGAGACCAGCCTGATCTCGCGAGCTCCATGATATTCCACTCACAGTTCAGTCTGGTATTGCACGACGGAGAAAATTTGGAGCCGATCAGAAAATGATCGTCCAATCAGCGTTGGTTTTGAGGCGGGTTCAAGTGTGACGCAATGAGGAGCGACTCTTCAGTCTAAACAACATGGCGGCTTCCGCGGATGTGACCGAGATGCGCGCAGCTATCGAGCAAGTTGTAGCACAATTAGAGTTTATTCGTTCTCTAACGATGAGCAAAAAGCGGCACTGGAGGCTTTTCTCGGCTTTTCTGATTGGTTCTACTGCGCCCAGCAAGCTAGAAGATTGTTTAATCTCAACGACCGCTCAGTTTACAAGTGTTGAAGATATAGTTAGGGTTAGGGTTTGGGTTAGGGTTAGGGTTAGCAGGCGCAGTAAACAATCTTAGAGTCGAGAGCACAGCTCAACCAATCAGGAGCAGGGTGGGGCGGTGCTTGGCGTGGCCATAGTGGGAAAAACCATCCATCCATCCATCCATCCATCTTCTACCGCTTATCCGGGGTCGGGTCGCGGGGGCAGCAGCCTAAGCAGGGAAGCCCAGACTTCCCTTTCCCCAGCTACTTCGGCCAGCTCTTCCTGGGGGATCCCGAGGCGTTCCCAGGCCAGCCGAGAGACATAGTCTCTCCAGCGTGTCCTGGGTCTTCCCCGGGGTCTCCTACCAGTGGGACGTGCCCTGAACACCTCACCAGGGAGGCGTCCGGGAGGCATCCTAACTAGATGCCCGAGCCACCTCCTCGGGCATCCTCTCAACGCGGAGGAGTAGCGGGTCTACTCCGAGCTCCTCCCGGATGACCGAGCTTCTCACCCTATCTCTAAGGGAGAGCCCAGCCACCCTGCGGAGGAAGCCCATTTCGGCCGCTTGTACCCGCGATCTTGTTCTTTCGGTCATTACCCAAAGCTCATGACCATAGGTGAGGGGATTGACTGGTAAATCGAGAGCTTTGCCTTTCGGCTCAGCTCCCTCTTCACCACGACGGATCTGTGCAGAGTCCGCATTACTGCAGACGCCGCACCGATCCGCCTGTCGATCTCCCGCTCCATCCTCCCCCCACTCGTGAACAAGACCCCGAGGTACTTGAACTCCTCCACTTGGGGCAGGATCTCATCCCCGACCCGGAGAGTGCACTCCACCCTTTTCCGGTTGAGGACCATGGACTCGGATTTGGAGGTGCTGATTCTCATCCCAGCCGCTTCACACTCGGCTGCGAACCGGCCCAGCGAGAGTTGGAGGTCACGGTCTGATGAAGCCAACAGGACCACATCATCCGCAAAAAGCAGAGACCCAATCCTGAGGTCACCAAACCGGACCCCCTCAACGCCCTGGCTGTGCCTAGAAATCCTGTCCATAAAAATTATGAACAGAATCGGTGACAAAGGGCAGCCCTGGCGGAGTCCAACCCTCACTGGAAACAAGTCCGACTTATTACCGGCAATGCGGACCAAGCTCTGACACCGGTCATACAGGGAACGGACAGCCCGTATTAGGGGGTCCGATACCCCGTACTCCCGGAGAACCCCCCACAGGACTCCCCGAGGGACACGGTCGAATGCCTTCTCCAAATCCACAAAGCACATGTGGACTGGTTGGGCAAACTCCTCAAGGATCCTGCAGAGGGTGTAGAGCTGGTCCACTGTTCCACGGCCTGGACGAAAACCACATTGCTCCTCCTGAATCCGAGGTTCGACTATCCGACGGACCCTCCTCTCCAGCACCCCTGAATAGACCTTACCAGGAAGGCTGAGGAGTGTGATCCCCCTATAATTGGAACACACCCTCCGGTCCCCCTTCTTAAAAAGAGGGACCACCACCCCAGTCTGCCAATCCAGGGGCACTGCCCCCGATGTCCACGCGATGCTGCAGAGTCGTGTCAACCAAGACAGCCCCACAACATCCAGGGCCTTAAGGAACTCCGGGCGGACCTCATCCACCCCCGGGGCCCTGCCACCGAGGAGCTTCCTGACCACCTCGGCAACCTCAGCCCCAGAGATAGGAGAGCCCACACCCGAGTCCCCAGGCCCTGCTTCCTTACCGGAAGGCGTGTCGGTGGGATTGAGGAGGTCTTCGAAGTATTCCTTCCACCGATCCACAACGTCCCGAGTCGAGGTCAGCAGCGCACCGTCTCCACCATACACAGTGTTGACGATGCACTGCTTCCCCCTCCTGAGACGCCGGATGGTGGTCCAGAACCTCTTCGAAGCCGTCCGGAAGTCGTTCTCCATGGCCTCACCGAACTCCTCCCATGTCCGGGTTTTTGCCTCAGTAACCGCCACAGCTGCGCTCCGCTTGGCCTGCCGGTACCTGCCTGCTGCCTCCGGAGTCCCACAGGCCAAAAAGGTCCTATAGGACTCCTTCTTCAGTTTGACGGCATCCCTCACCGCCGGTGTCCACCAGCGGGTTCGGGAATTGCCGCCACGGCAGGCACCGACCACCTTGCGGCCACAGCTCTGGTCGGCCGCCTTAACAATGGAGGCGTGGAACATGGCCCACTCGGACTCAATGTCCCCCGCCTCCCCCGGTACATGGTCAAAGCTCTCCCGGAGGTGGGAGTTGAAGCTCTCTCTGACAGGAGACTCTGCCAGACGTTCCCAGCAGACCCTCACAATACGTTTGGGTCTGCCAGGTCTGACCGGCATCCTCCCCCACCATCGCAGCCAACTCACCACCAGGTGGTGATCAGTTGACAGCTCCGCCCCTCTCTTCGCCCGAGTGTCCAAGACATGCGGCCGCAAGTCCGATGACACGACTACGAAGTCGATCATCGATCTGCGGCCTAGGGTGTCCTGGTGCCAAGTGCACATATGGACACCCTTATGCTTGAACATGGTGTTCGTTATGGACAATCTGTGACGAGCACAGAAGTCCAATAGCTGAACACCACTCGGGTTCAGATCGGGGGGGCCGTTCCTCCCAATCACACCCCTCCAGGTCTCACTGTCGCTGCCAACGTGGCCGTTGAAGTCCCCCAGCAGAACGAGGGAATCCCCAGAGGGAGCACTTTCCAGCACCCCCTCCAAGGAGTCCAAAAAGGGTGGATACTCTGAACTGCTGTTTGGACCATAGGCACAAACAACAGTCAGGATCCGTCCCCCCACCCGAAGGCGGAGGGAGGCTACCCTCTCGTCTACCGGGGTAAACTCCAACATACAGGCACCAAGCCGGGGGCAATAAGTATTGCCACCCCTGCCCGGCGCCTCTCACCAGTGGCAACTCCAGAGTGGAAGAGAGTCCAACCCCTCTCGAGAAGACTGGTTCCAGAGCCCTTGCTATGCGTCGAGGTGAGGCCGACTATATCTAGCCGGAACTTCTCAACCTCGCGCACCAGCTCAGGCTCCTTCCCCACTAGAGAGGTGACGTTCCACGTCCCTAGAGCTAGCTTCTGCAGCCGAGGATCGGACCGCCAAGGTCCCCGCCTTCGGCCGCCGCCCAGCTCGCACTGCACCCGACCCCTTTGGCCCCTCCTGCTGGTGGTGAGCCGGCGGGAAGGGGGTCCCACGTCATCCTTTCGGGCTGTGCCCGGCCGGGCCCCATGGGTACAGGCCCGGCCACCAGGCGCTTGCCCCCGTGCCCCACCCCCAGGCCTGGCTCCAGGGGGGGGGCCCCGGTGACCCACGTCCGGGCGAGGGACACGCAAGACCATTTATTGTATTCATCATAAGGGGTCTTCTGAGCTACCCTTTGTCTGGCCCCTCCCCCCGGACCTGTTTGCCATGGGTGACCCTACCAGGGGCATAAAGCCCCCGACAACGGAGCTCCTGGGGGTCATTGGGACACGCAAACCCCTCCACCACGGTAAGGTAGTAGCTCAGGGAGGGGAGTGGGAAAAACCATAGACATATATACATAGACGCCTCATGACGTGATGGAACGTAACCCAGCGTCGCCGCCATATTGGTTGGGACTCCTCACTCTAGTCTAGCATAGGAGTCAACGGGAGAGCAAGCTATGCCAGTATTTTGTGCAGCTTACGGCGCAGTATTGACACCAGATCGTGTGGGATTACCTTTAACAAGTAAGATTGAACAATAATTCTTATTATTTAAAAAAATAATAATAATAATAATTAATTCGTCCTGTATCATAAATAAATCTCTGCCATTTGTAACAAACCAAACCGTGTGAAAATCCGGTAAAAATTCGGGGAGTTATGCTTATTATTGTAGTTGGGGATACACCTTCCTCCATAGAAATGAATGCACTGGGGGCGCACTGGGTCCCCTGCCAAGATAGCGGCCGCGCTGCTACGTCAGCTCTAACGGGCAGCGTCAGTCTATGAGGCGTCTATGTATATATGTCTATGGGAAAAACAATATCGCCTCCCGACTTGTTTATTTGATGAGCTTGCCTCGACGCTCTGTTACCACGTCATACACTTCGTTGATCTGATTGGTTGATTTGGCCCGTCAATCACCAACATAGGCAGATGGTTTATCCAATCAGCAACCAGTATTTTCGCCCCCTCCCAAAGGCTCTCCAACGGAACGATTCCAGATGGAAATGCTGAGCCAACGCGAATCATTCCATCTGGCGGAGTCAGGTTACGTCCTGGCAGCACTGATTTCAAATTGCTAACATTAAACGTTAAATATTTATGATCCAAAATCGTGTGGTGTGGGCAGAATCCAATGACGGCCAAGGCACGTTCTATAAATTGTCATGTGAGAAAGACGGCCTATTTTTTTTTCGTGTGCTTTCTGATACCAGGTTAAATTTGCTCAGGATTAAATAAGGATTTTTTAATCAGAAACCAAAAAAAAGGAAACAATCGCGTCATAGATTTCCAGGAGTTTGCCGAGATCGTCAAACTCTCAGATGAACCAATCGGATGCAACAAAACCATTTACTTCTGCGTATAAAGAATCTTGTATATCCATGCCAATCCATCTTATATACATGCAGCACAGACGTTTGACAAATACTAGTATTAGTGAAACGAAACCACAAATTCACGAAGATTAAAAAGGTCTGAAGACGAGGATTACAAGGTCTGCGGCAGCGACAGAAGACGGTACCAGCTGTTGTGGAAGCATGTGCAAACCAAACACAATGGAGTAGTTAGTTTTAGTAACTTTAGTAACTACTTTTCTTAGTTTGCTCTGTCTAAGGAAACCCATGGCCCATGGGTGTATAATGAGAACGTGGACAGGATTGAAGCTCAGCGAGTGTGTTTTAAAAGCAGTAACCGCCATGTTGGACCAAAAATGGAGACAGATACGGTGATATGGCAACTAACTATAACAAATACAATTGTATTGATTAGGCTAATAGCGTGTCGTTTTTTATTCATTACTTCTTGGTAATTATTGCAATGCAAATATGGACATTTTTATACTTCTCTGGCGGTGTGTTCATATATTCTATACTCACATAGTCTTCGTAGTAAGATTATTTGAAGGAGGCGTGGGTAGGTAGATGTCAATCAAGCATGCCACGGACAAGCACATAGTCTTGGTCATAGCGCTGATGAGCATAATGACTTCTTTTTTTTTTTTACAAACATTTCAAAGACTTATGAACATTTATTTGTACTCAAATCTTGGTACATGCACAATAAGGTTGGCCTGGTTGTCAGAGGCTTTAATGTGGCTGGCATGCAGGTGAGGAGTGTCAGGCTCTGGCAGATGTCTCCCAGGATGATTCAAAGTTTACCGGGAAAGTCATTTTCCAAACTGTGGAGAAAAGACAAATATTCCATGCATTAGTATCACACTGGGATCAATGGAATGCACACATTTTAAACACAAACACCAACCCTGTCCCTGCCATTCATAAATAATGTCAGGTGGGGAAGGCTGTGATGGCACAGGAACTGTCACAGCCAAGATTGGTGGAAGCAGCACTACACATCACTAGCAACAGACTCCTGGCCATTCAGGATACCTTCACCAACGCTGCCTGCGGAAGGCACACCCCATCATCAAGGACCACAGCCACCCAGCACGCAGACTGTTCTCCTTTTTACTGTCTGGCAGGCAATACAGGAGCATGGCTGCATGTACCACCAGACTTAAGGACAGTTTTCACCACCAGACCATCAGGCTTCTCATCTCGTTAACCTTCATCGCATATCTGCTTACCTGCTGTCGGCAAAAATGCATGCAATCAACCTTGACTACTGCTTTTGTACCAGGACTAATACATACCTAATGTGCAATACTATATGTCACTTTTCATTTCACATTTTAATATAGTTACATTATTTATCTCATTCTATTTATTTTTAAATTTGTTATCTTATTTTATATTTTTATGACTAGTTATGAATAGTTAATGCGACTCTTTAGGGGTAATGTACTCACCCAGTTTATCTTTAGCAGGTAGTCACTTCTCTCTTATCAGGGAGTGTGTCAAACACATCTTGCCCACCCTCCCCAGTGTGATGAAGTAGCGTAGCCCGTTTTTCAAAGGGAAAGATGGTAGGGTAGTAGCCATTCTTTTAGGTAAATGGGTTCTAGTTTACTACTTGTCACAAGTTTTACAATACATTCTAACAATCAAGATTCAAGATACTTTATCACATGTTACATCATACACCTGTGTTTATGCTGTTTGCCATTATTAGTGCTGAATTAGTGCTTAATTCTAATCCCAAGCCATGAATGCCCTTTTTAAAATATGTTTGTGGGGAAAACCTTTTTAAAATCATATTCTTCTAATTTTCAGCTTATAGAGTAGAAAAGAAATCCACCTCTCTGACCTCCAGAATGGTCTAGTATTTTAGTAGTATAGTATTTTTCCCTTCATGAAAACTTGGCCTCCAAGTTTTGTTCAGGATTGAAGATAACATTCAGAACCTCTTCCTTCATATGCATTTGTAAAAAATAATCAAATTATTTAGCAAATAATGGTCATTGGTTCAATAAAAGAACAATCACACAGACCATTTATTGATTATTTGTTTATTAAGTAAGTTAACACACAAGGAATCAGTGTACAAGGAACTTGTCTTGTTGCACTGCTACATAAAACACTAAGAAAATCACACAAGAGCAAATGAGCATACTATACTATATCACATATACTATACTGTACTAAATATACTATGCTATGTATATTATACCATACCATATATACCATACAATATGGACATTCAATTTTACTTGAAAAGACATGCATTGTTAACAAAAATATAAGTTAACCGCATTCCATTTTGATAATTTATGCAGAAATAATGCATTATATTCTAATGTATCATCTTTAGAAAATTAGAATAACATACCTTAATTGAACAAATATCACAAATCAATAATTAGCAAAACTTACATTAAAAATCAAAACAATACAAAATGCCTTGGGTAATATGAGTTATTAATTAGTAACATGAGTAATTAATTGTTTACTCAAACTAAACATGGTTAAAAGCGTTACACATAGGAGATGCTTATCTATAGTATACGCATGCTTAAAATACCTAGCTCTTAATTACCATCGTTTTTGTTTATTAATTTGTTTATTAACCAAAAATGTAATCCTTACTTTAAAAATAAACATTTTGTGCAAAATGGGATATTTTATACATTTTGTAAATTATATTAATTCTAAAATCAGATGAATGGCAATATGGGAAGATTGAATTTGTATCTACTTTGATCTTTTATCATGAATTTCCTCAAATAATGCTTATTTCCTTTACTGTAAAGAAATGGACACACAGAAATGCACAAAGATGAACTCATGGTATTGTAAGAGACTTTGGATAAAAGCATTCACCAAATTGCATATATATACATATATAAAATGATGGTTGCTGCAATCCTCTCCTCTTGTACAAAGTTAATTTGCATTTCTCATATGCAAATGTAAGGAGTGAGAAGAAGGGATATTCTTTAACAAGGATTCCAAAATGTAAGTAATGCCCAATAAGAGATAATTAAATAATGAAAGAAAAACAAAAACGTTTGACAAATATAATATGGGAGGAAACCAACACATCCAGAGGAAGTTGTTTGTAAGAAGCCACAAGGCATGCCAGGGAAAGTGGTCTTCACTTGAAAGATGAGCGAATGATCCGTCCCTTTAGCGGCTGTGGTGGCCGGTAGTTGTCCACCATGCAACATGGAGCCTCACCCTCACCAGTGAAAAGAAGACTGCGAAACTTAGCCATCTGATAAGGTGGTCATGAAAGGGATAGGGAGAGATAGAGACAGTAAAGAGTAAAAGTTTAGATCCCAGCTTCTGATGGCAACATTTTACACCAAGCAATAATTTTATTGATTCTGAATTATAACATCTGATCATGTGGTAGTCATTTTGTGTCATTGTGAATGTAGTCTAATATAACAATAATATTACCGTGTGTGTGTGTGTGTGTGTGTGTGTGTGTGTGTGTGTGTGTGTGTGTGTGTGTGTGTGTTTGTATAGCTATGGATAGCGAAAAAAAACTTTCAGTTTTCTGTTCACTATTTGACCAGTAAACGTTGGGAATACATTTCAGGCCCAGTGAATGTAATGTAAAGCATATGTATGTGTCCTATTGCAGATATTTGCAAATAATTGATACCGAATATCTAGTCAATTAAGAATAAAATATTTCTGGTTATTACGAAATACAATATTTCATTTGATTGTTGATTTTGATATTGTGTTTATTTAGAAGTATAATCCCAATTAATACTAACTCTAGTAACGTATGTAGTAACAATGATTTTACATACATCCCATTTCCACGACAGTACTATCTGAATGTTCTAATAAGCCAACAGTTATGGGTGGGTAAAAGTTAGTAGTAGTGAGATAAAGCCCAAATGATACAGCCACCCCCAAAACCAGCCCACAAAGGGCCGAGAATATATCTTATCTCACTTGTGCATGCTTGCTGAGGTCTGACTACTCCCTTTGGAGAGTAATGACAAATAAGCTAGCCTTGTTTTTACCTCATACACATTGCATTACATCATTTAAATGATAATCCTTTTGATTTTTGCTTTTGCAAATAATCAATTTAGTAAATAATGCTCATTGGTTAAATAAAGATTGTTTTTCTTTGAAGATAATCACACCATTCACACCATGTATATTCAATATATATGAATATGCCTATTCACACATCTTTATTTTTCCAATATATATATATATATATATATATATATATATATATATATATATATAAACATAACACATATAACATTAGCTGTGTGGAAATAGATTAACCAAAGTGATTTACTGTACTTTTTTTTTTTTTTTTTTAATTATTATTATTATTTTTTAAATAGGAACAAAAAACTAACCTCTGACACCATATTCTGCAATTTCACCTTCATAATGCTCCTAGACCATTGGTGAGCTGTTATTTTTTACTAAAATGTATAACGTAAACCGGGGAAATTATCTGTTAAATACAAGAAATCTCCTATTCTGGCTAAAAACGCTTTTCCATAGTAGACCCTAGCTCGAGTTCGATTCATATTTGTGATTCATAGAATATGAATCACATTCATAAAATATGAATCACAAAAGTGATTCAATATGTGTTGTAAAATTGAAGTTATGAAATGATAGAATAGAATAATTGAAGAAATACAATAACTACCTGTGCAGGGCTGACACTGATTGGCTCTTTCAGAACAATCCAAGTGACACTCTCTAGCAGAGGGGGAGTTGTCAGGGAGCCATCATAAGTCCAGTAATCCAGAGATACAGGAAGAAGAGTTTTTGGATCAAAGTTTGCAAAGTTGTTCTGCTTGCCCTGCATAGAAGGAAATTATTAGATATGGGATGATAATGTGTAAGCAGTATGCCTGTCACCTTTGAAGTGTCCAGGTCTTGGATGTCAGCAGGTATATACTTTAGTTACGGTAACTTACCTTGAATGTGATGGCATTTAGGGCATCAAGAACATTCTGTAGTCTGGGATTTGCTGCACCAATCTGTAGTATAAATAAATACAAACACACACACATTGATTGACTGAATGTTACATAGGCATCTAGGTAATATCCTATGCTACAAAATACATATAAAATACATATATAGTCCTCTGTATACATACATACATGTATATACACATTACACATTTGGATGAATTTCTAATATTTTTATTTAAAAACAAAAGGTTTAGTTTTTATGTCATTTAGAGACTATAGTTTTTCACCATGCTATATTTATCCAAATACACACAAATTGAATTACATAGAAACCGAGGCTACCCTTCACACTGCATGAAGGGTCTTGTGCTGCCACATGCAATTATCTCTCCATCATGAAATAATTAGACAAGCTACTTTTAAGTTTTCCCAATTAGTCTACCTAAATATAATTATCTTTAAATTCAGTTATGGTTTTCGTTCGATAGGGGCATCGTATGCAGGGCAATCAAATGCTGCTTTTTGCTGAGTGAGGTTTTGTTGTCAATACAGATTTGAAGAATAATAACCTATTTACTGCTGTTTCTAAAATGCCCAATTTCTAAAACAGCAGTATAATTTATTACTAAATAATTTGTGATTGTTGATTTGTAGGACTAATGACATGTCCGTTAAATGGAACTGCAACAAAACCTCACCCAGCAAAAACAGCATTAAAATGGCCCTACATAGTTTAGTATTGATTAGTTTGTTTGCTTAACAAACTAGTTAAACTAAACAAACTAGTTAATATTGTTAAATTGGCAAAACCACATGTAGACAAATGACAAAGCAAATAGAATAAAGTCACGAGAGGTATAACAGGGCTGTAATGTGATCACCTCTGAGGTTGACAAGTTAACAAGAGTTGGCAAAATGCTTTTTCGGTCATCCTCATCACCTTCTTTTTGCTCAAGCTCTAGGATTCTTAATGCCATTTGGCACTGGGCTTCGAGCAGGGTGATGTCAATGTGTTTTTTAAAACATTTTGGATCTTGTACACATCCATGTAATAGGGGTAAGAATTATCAAATGCCTGGACTGCATCCATCAGTTCCTCATTCTCTGTGAAACACCGGTTAGACAAAAAAATGAGGCAGTCAACTATTTAAAAGTACAGCCATTCTTTTGTTTTCCTGGTGCAATTTGTCACTGGCCACTTGTTGATCCAATTATAAAACCTATGTTTGTCTTAGTATGCCTTGCAAATGTCATCCCCCAAAAAAATCATCACACATTCAATAAATTCATAGCCGATTTAATTTATATAATATAGATATTTATAATGTAAAAGTAGTTGCCAAAGTGTACCAAATTCACATTTTATATAGAATATCTAGCATTACTGGCATGTAGTTTGGAAAAATGAGAGTGAACATTCACTTTGAGTGTATTTAAAAATGTGTCTCCAGGACTTTCTTTAGGAAGATGATTAACAAATTAAAATAAAAACACACAGGAAGAAACTAGAACGTTAAAATGTAAACTTACACACAATATTTTAGTACTGAGATGCTTGTAAACACTGCCAACTAATTCAAAATAACAATAACAAATCACCTTGAGAAAGACCCCCACAACGGCTAGGCCATCAGGTTGGCCGGCAGCCTCACCGAAGCTGGCATACTTGGTGTTCCAATGCACCAGATGTAGCTGTTATAGAAAGTAGAAAGAAAACATCATATTATAGTCAATCCATTCAGCTCACTTGTCATTGTCAGGGTGCTTTTCTGGGGGGGGACCTATCACATGCCTAACTTCCTGATAAGACTCACAAGAGGGAGAACATGCAAACTCAATATGGATTCAAGTTTGGGAATAAAATAGTTAATCAGTATTAGTTTTTATTTAAAATGTTAGATAGTGTGTTTGATAGTGTGGGTGTTAATTATAAGAGTTCAGATTTTGATATCTCCCTCAGAACCCCTTTACCTTCTATTAATACAATAATGACAATAAATAATGGTAATGACTTGCATGTTTATTGC
Source organism: Merluccius polli (assembly GCA_030340625.1). NCBI lineage: Eukaryota > Metazoa > Chordata > Actinopteri > Gadiformes > Merlucciidae > Merluccius > Merluccius polli. The sequence continues at coordinate 391,099 of JAOPHQ010001991.1, read as the reverse complement.
ATGTTCTTTTAATTAACTTCATCATATTTCACTTATATAAAGTATAAAAGGCAGTACCTCACACGGGAACTTTATTCCATTGACTGTGTGCTCAGAACCTCTGTCATCACTGGCGCCCCAGTGAAAATGAAACTGCCTTAGACGATAGATTCCAGAAATTGGACCTGCAGTCAACACTTAGGAGTTGTGGAGAGAGGGCAAAAATCAGACTAAGGGCGTGTTCAGACCTAGTGTTTGTTGTGATAGGGAAAAGTTGAGCCGACCGTTTTTTCAATTAAAAAAAAAGCTGGCAGTGTGTTTTGTCCTGAAAGCGCAGAGAGTGATTTTTCTTTCGCCTAGCAACGAACCCCGATAGACCCCGATGTCGGGCGCTTTTTTCCTGAAATTTGAACTTTTTTCAACTTTTTTTACGCTCGGTGCGGGAGAAAGAAACGCCGAGAGAGGCGTTTAAAAAAAACGCCAGGGACTTTTTCCTAAAACGCTCTGCTACATAGGAATATAATGTAAAACGAGCGCTGGCAGAACAAAAAAAACGCTAGGTGTGAACACGCCCTAAGAGAATATTTCATAGAATAGAATGGAAAATAATTAAACATAATTTTATATAGTGACTGTGTGTATTTGTACACGGTGCTTCTTTTAATTGGTTCTCTTTTGACATTTTAAGATTCAGGGAAAATGTTTTGGAAGCAGAGAATGCAACCAAGATATACAGATAGACACCAGATAAAAAATGGTTATTCCCTATGAAGTTGGTACAGTGTCCGACTTTACCACCCCATTTAATCACTCACACACCAACATGTCAACATAAGAGCTGATAACAATATGTTTTCCAAGTAAGCCAGAGTAGCACTTATTATATTATAGATTTCAACTCAAAATGCTGAGCCTAGAAGAGGCAGTACTCACTCGATGTATTTCCATCATCTACATAGTCAACCTGGAAGGAGTGTCCATTGTTAAGGATCCCGTTGGAGTTGGAAGGGTCATACTTTAGTTTAAGTGGCTTCAGAGAGGCATCATACTGTGCCTGGCTGGGAATTATGTTGATAGGAGACTGCCTGGGCCCATCAGCAATAGAAAACTCTCCAGCCCAACTCTCAGGCCCTAAAAAACAGAATTATTAGATATAGTAAATTCATAATGCCATAACCTTGAACTAAGTTCTAAAAGAAAAATCAGATGAAACCATAAAAAATATTATTTAATCTTCAATTCTATTCAACTGTATATACAATCTAAAGCTGCATTTCATGAAATAGGTGCTAAAAATACTATGCAAATGTCTCACCATTATTTGGTCCGTATCCCCATCCGTGAGACATGGTAAGTTGGTGGTTTCGAATACAACACAGAATAAAGGGTAACCCAGAAAATGCCCCAGTGAAAGCTATTGCAGGGGCCTATATGCGTGCATTGCCTGAATTGCCTTCCTTATCTTCAGCTTCAGCTGCTCACTGCATAAAGTAAAGGTGCACCCTCTAGAGATGAAGTGTGGTATTCTTGATTCATTACCTGTTTTCTTGTCCATGTTATAGTATAGTCACTGTCTTTGCATTGTTATGCCATTAGAAGGCACATCAACATTCTGTATTTACTTAATTTGAAATTAGTAGAGAGGGAGGAGACTAATGGTAATTGACCTGGCCAAAAAAATAAAAAAATGAACTGGTAATAAGTGGGCAATTCAGAAAATTGTCAGAATGTGCATCTCTTGCCTACTTTATGTTTTAGTTTTGCACCTTTTGAAAAACATTTTACAATGAGTATATTATTAAATATGATTAATATTTGCTAAATGTTGCAAATACGTGCAAAAATCTAACAAAACATTAAATACAAAACCAAAGTTAAGGGACTAAGCACTTAGGCACAAGGATGCAGGTAGCTGTTTATAAAAAAAGATGGTACAACAGGTGGAAAACAAAGTGTTAACAGTGTTAAAAAAAAGGAAACCACAAAACTTGGGCTCATCAAACTTAAATTCAAGATTTGCAAGATTCTCTTAACATGCTCTTCAGTCTCCACATGGCTTCACAAACAAAAAAAACCCCTTGAACTGAAAAACACATAGGCTTTTCACACTGCATATTCTTAGCCCAGGGCTTGGGCTAATTTAGCCCCTTTTCACAAACACATTGTTAACCCAGGTTAACCTAAGGCCAGAGCTATATACGATTTACACTGCAGTTCTCCTAAGATAATAACTGGGCACAGTATGAATAACTACCCATGTAAAGTGCAAAACAACTTCAATACACAAATCGCGACTGACTATCAGTCAATTCAACAAACGATGCATGAGTTTGGGGCCCCCTGGTGGCTGCGGGGCCCTAAGCAGCAGCTTAGTTGGCTTATAGGTGGGCCGGCTCTGCACCCAGTGCACAGTCCCGACAGTGATCCAGGTTCACCTTCCTTGGGGATGAGCAAACCAGGGCCCATAGGCCTATGTGCCTGCTGCGTTCCGTATGAACATGTATGAACGCAAGTCATTATGGAGTCACACGCTGTTACCACCACGAATGGCTGGGGACGAAACTATACTGGTCTTTCTAACCACTGGCTAATGTCGAATCGACTCTTTGAAAGTGCCAAAGTGTGTCCTTATGAAAAATGCACTGATACTTGCGCAGGAGGCACATGGGGCTAACCAGGGAAGGGGCAGTGTAACGGCGTAGCCCTCACATGCCTCCTACCCTTTTGTGTCCCTAACCCTGTCAGTCATGTGTAATATGTGATCCATCTTCATCATTGACTGGGGGGGGGGGGGGGGGGGGGTTATCCTATCGTAGGCCTATATAGAAACCGACATATATACCGACATACCTATAGTGCCTGTCATATATACCGACATACCGATAGTCAAGCTATATATATATATATATATATATATATATATATATATATATATATATATATATATATATATATATATATATAGCTTGACTAAAGCTATTGCAACACATAGTAACATATTGAGGTAGAACACTTTTAATTAGTGTGTTGGCTAGCATTAATGACTACAGGCTACTATAAATGATTATATGAAATGGTGGCTGGAAGTCTATAATACATTGAAAACGCCTCAGCTTCCAGAGAGGGTACCCCCTCTGGACCTCCCACGTCTGTATCATCACCAATGACCAAATCAAATATACCCCGGTAAAGGACCATATATCATGTGTGTATATATAGCATTTTCTGCTGCAGAGCAGGTGCGTCGCCTGCCGCCCCCACACACAAGACACATTTGCTCATTCTAACGATCCCTTCCACGCTCACGTCGTTTCGCTTCCAGACGTCATTTTAGATGTACAGTTCGCTACAGGGATTACAGTGAGCTCCCTCATGATGATCTAGGGAGTCCGTCAAGGTAAGCTCTTTTATTATAATGGAGTTGGCGCTATGGGTAAATATAGGTTTATCGAAGATCAGGGTTACAACTCGATTGACGGTCCATCAAAGAGCCCACTGGTGGTTGGCAAAACACCCACTCTCCGCCAAGAAACGATTAACTAAAAACGTTGTCTTTGATTAGTGACTCGTTTCTTGACAGCGTTATATTATTCATTATCGCAACGAAACGGCCGTTAGATATACCTATAGATAGATAAATCGAGGGAGAAAAATCGTGATCCATAACTGTCCGAGAAATTGTCATATCGTGTTCGTTCATGGAACAACAGATAAGGTTTACTTTCTAGTCAATGTATCAGACGTAGGCCTATTAATTTGCATTTTTTTCCGAGGCAGCGATGTAAATTTGCTTATAGCCTTCAGTGATTTATTATGCGAGCAAGGGATTAGATGTCATCGGTGGCTCGGGGAGTGAGCACATCTTCTCTAAACTGTCATGCAAAGGACTTGTGCAGCCTACTGTAGGCGTCACGAACATCTTGGTTCTCATCACAGAGGCGCAACATCACACATGATGCTCAGATGCTCAGCTTTACCAACAGATGAACTGGTTATTATGCATGTGGTTCAGGACCAACAGCACTTCAAATTGTTCCATCGCTGGTCTCATCGGTTTTTCCTGTCTTCCCTTAAATGTTGTCTTAATTTTAGTTATCTGGTATTGCCATTTACGACATATCTTACAAAATATAGGCCTGCATTCAAAAGTATACAGCTATTAGAACAGATAGGTCTACAGAAAATACGTAGGCTAAATGACATGCATCTGTCGCCTACAAAGAGTAGCAAATCCATAGTGAATGTTTGACTATCCAAACAAAAGCAGCATAGAGGAAATACAGGTATTGCCGAAATATCAACTGTATCCAGGTTACATTTGATAGTCAACATTACAATCAACATTTTTGGACAAACTGTTGAAACACAGACATTGAAGTCTTGACAACTTGGGTGCGATCTTGGCTCAGTGTTGTGATTTCATATGAATATTACCAATGGGCTACTTTCCTGCTTCTGCTTATTTTTTCCAAGATGTTGTGGCATGACACGAATGGCAACGAAAGCGCAGCGGTGGCGAAATTAGTTTCATATTCAAGGTAATGTTAGATTCATATTAGATATTCGTTTGAGATGTAAAATGTAGTGGATGGATTCATTAGGCCATTAGTTCACAGTCCTGTCAAGTGCCCCCCCCTTTCACAAATATCCATTTATGAAAGGAAAAGGATATTTGGTAATTGTGAGAATAGAACAGATATTCTCAGCACAGTATTATTCTGGATGGCTAATGCAATGACTTTCAGCGCAATCTGCCTTGTTTCGAGGTCCTTTACTCCTATTAAGCTGTCATTTGGGCCATATGGGATGCAATTGACTATATCTTATAGGCGTAAGTATTAACAGTGTTTATGAAAGACAGTTTCTGTTTTATTTTTTCAGAGTGCAAGGTATGAGGTGTCCTTGAGATTATTTTCAGTTAAAGGCCATTAAGCCACATTAAACTACATTAAGCTCAATATGTTCTGTAGAGTAGGTTGCCCATAACAACGCCCAATTTCTTGTGCTTGCTGCAATTTGCGTTAACAAGTGTATATCAAAGCTACTGTCTGCAGCATATACACTTTCGAAATCGATTACAAATGCATTCAGGGTTAATTCTGCCACATCAGTACTGTTTACATCACGATTTATGTAAAGGAAAACACACAATTCAGGCACCAAGGGGGTATACTATGAAGCTCGCTGAACATATCCAGGCTTTCTTGGGAAAACCTCGATTGCTAAATACGAAACTCGCGATCAGAGTTAAACGGTTCCACGAAGCTCACTTAAAGTAAATTTGTCGAGCCAGGTTTTCCGCTTTAGTTTCAATGCGCGTTCACATAAAAAGGGCGTAACCCCTTTGGATCCGACGGAGCAAACACGGGCTATGTATGTCACTCAGGAGGAGCAAGTAGTGATTATGAACTCATACGAGGAGTTTAAAAAGCAAATAACGGCAAGGGGCGATACAGTTGCCCATAATAAGGCTAGGGAGGCGTGCTGGCAAAAAACAGCAGATTCTGTGAATGCGTAAGAATTGTTCGCCATTAATCCCAATAGAGTGCATATGATTGCAAAAGCAACCTCCAACTTGCTTTATTGTGTAATTTAGGGAATTCCTTTCAAATACATCCTATATGTAAGAAACGTATTGCATGTGCTGGAAGGTAGCGACGGTGGTGTGGTGGATTAGTATGTGAGCTGAACGCCAGCGACCGGGGTTAATATGTTGCCTGTCCATCATCTTGCCTTTTACCCCCATCTAGATTACCAAACTGGATAATTACATAACATTAATGAATAAGTATTCCATATGACATAAGAATATAAAATACACATAAATGTACTTCACTTGGGAATCGAACCCAGCACACAGAATCTCAAGACTGCCGCGCTACCACCACTCACGTATACAGGTGTTTTCTTTCACCTACAAGTTGATAACTTGCAACTTGACAGTTTGTGGCAAAAAGTTGGGAAACGCCACGAATATATTTAGCAGTGTATTTAGGGCAGCTACAACCTTGCGTATCGCAAGGCACCTTTTTGCTTATATTTTCGGCATCACCAACTGTATGCAAATATGTACCCGTGGCAACAAATCGCAGTGAAACACAGACACACTGCGCACGGCTTCTTTTTGTAGCATTGCCTACATAAGGTCCAACAAGGACGATCAAATAGCGAATACCCTCTGATGAGAACCTGTATCTCTCATAAAGAATATCCTCAGGCAATGCCAAGGGATCGGATCTGTCCCGAAAGCGGCGTTCAGCTTTAAAGGGACACTAAGTAGTTTTCCCCCCCATCTAGTGGTCAAATTGTATTTTGCATTCAAACGAATTTATGCTCTCTAGTGCCTCGCGTTTTCGAACTACGGCAAGCGGTATTAGTCAAGATTCAAGAAGCTATGACAACACGATAACAACATGTCTTCAAACACCACTTCATCAAGTTTGGTTTCGGATGATGAGATACGTTCCCCAGCAAACATTTCCTCGACCTGCGTCGAAGCGAACAAGTCCAAAAGACGTCGAGTCACGACGTGACTTCATTTCGACATGAAAACATAATCTTAGAGAAATGGTGATTTCAAGGAAAACTTATTTTAGAGTGGTGTAACCGAATAAACACTCCCAGCAAACATTTCTGCATTCAACAAGTCTAAAATACGCCGGGTCACAACGTGACTTTATTTCGACCATTTGCCGACATGAAAACATATATGGCTACGGAAATTGTGATTTCGAATTGTTTGTCAGTGGTGTAACTGAATAAACACTGTTTATATCGCTAAATTTAACTTAACAACGATGTAACTTTGGAACATTAGTGTGAACGGTAATGTTTACACATTAATTGTGTTATTGAAAAGTGTTATTATTCCAAACGCAATATGCTATCATGTATATGGCCAATATAGGTGCTAAAATGTTTTATTCCAGCATTTAGGCTCAAGTTCCATTTAGGAACTATTTTTCCTTGCGCACCAACACATAATCCCAACAACCCTATCCCTTTGTCCTGCAACTCGTGCGCATGCGCACCAGGGGTCCGTTTCACAAAGCAGGTTTAGTGAAAACCCTGCGTTTATTAACCCTGAACTGAGGGAAACTCTGCGATTTCCGTTTCACAAAGGGAGATAACTCAAACCAGAGAAAGAGGGGCAACTCTAACCTGTTTCACAGAGAGAGGTAACTTACGCTCTCGGTCAGTTACCGTAGTAACAGACTCTATGAACCTAACCTGGTCGGGACCAGGTTTTACTCAATGGATCAATGTGTCTCCGCCCTCTTTCAGCCACACACGCCATTTGATTTCCTCATTCATTCAGTCAGCGAGTTTTGGCGTAGCCGTCTGTCAAAACTCATTTAACAAAATCAGAGTCAGTGCTATTTCAGAAGTCCATTAGGCAGTAGGAGGCGACTTTTTCACGAACATGTCCTTTTGACCAGCGCTCGAAGTGGAAAAAAATAAGTGCCGGTACTCCCTTACTCATATATATATATATATATATATATATATATATATATATATATATATATATATATATATATATATAAGCGCTTTGGGTGTCTTGAAAAGCGCTATATAAATGCAATTAATTATTATTATATAATTATTATTTACTGCGCAGAGAATTAAATATTCGTCGGGAGAGGGTTATCAGACCATAGATGTAGGCTAGCCTTTCCAGACAATTATCATTTCCAGACAATTATCTTTTTCAGCGGTACCGTTTCACGTCACAGTCCATCATTTACATAGGCCTACGCAACCTAATCCGTCCTTACATGTGCAACATTACCAACCGTAGTCTCTCACATCCCAGCAGATATTGTGTGTTGCACTGCGTTTCTTTGCAAATGTTTTTTGTACAATGTCGGAGATGTAGAGGCAACTGTATACAGTCAAATAGCCACTTAATATTTACTTTACAGTGTAAAACATGATCAAAATGATCATGCCGAGGTCTTATCTGTTTGAATAATGTAATCTTAAGCTGCTGTCAAGTGCGCTTCTCCCCCGCGGGATTGCACCTAAATGAAATAAATAGTTACCATTCAAGCATTTTCCCCCTGTAATATTATTGTGATTGCAAAGGACTACATTTAAACTTACGCAGCAGTGTTGCACTTCTTTCTAAAAACGTGTTGAAATTCGCCATATGAGCGCATTAGTAGTAGGTATATTAAGTATTTCCAATCGAGGTTGGTGACTTCCCCGTTGCCATGGTGACTCGTCGAATCGGGGCTCCATTGATGCTGGCTTTTTATAGTTGTGGTGCACGCGCTCAACCCTAGGTGGAACTCCTCTGAGTTGATCAACTTAACTCAAAACCGGTGTTGTGGAACTGAAATCCCAGAGTTTTCTATCTCAGTGGAGATCAACTCAGCGTTTAGGATTAAACTCAGAGGTTGTTAAACCTGCTTTGTGAAACGGACCCCAGGTGATATTTGTTGGCGGTCGCAGTCAGGTTTGGCAAGCGTCGAAGTTCCAGGTGAGTTCCGAAAAGACACTCTTATTTAAAATGAAAATGTATTTGTAAGGACATTATCCTTTTTTCATTTGCATGCTTAACTGTTTAAGTCTACATGGCATAATTCTCACGGATAGCTGGCTTTCGTATTTGTAACGTTACGAACTGGGGGCTGGAAAGCTAGCATAACATTAGCGTAGCCCCAAAGCTACTTCCCAGCGGGGGGGGGGTAGCAGCGGGGGGGGGGGTAGCAGCATCCCGTTTCGGGGCTAACGTTAGCTGTCTTTCTTTCCAGCTGCTGTTAAGAAATGGAACTGCAAGGCCACAGACACAGAAGTTGAAGCAGCCATGGGTCTCCATCTCAGACATGCGCCTGCAAGGACTGGGGGCATGGGATTTTTGTCCCAATGAGTTTTTTATTTTATTTTGTTCTTGTTCTCAAAGATGTAGGCTTACTTTGCTAAAAATAATAAATGTTTTGTTAATATACTTTATACCCTGAATCCGTCTGTTGTTGAAGAGTATTAATGCTTGATTTAGAGTATTCATAACTAAACAAAATATTATAGATGGATCTATCTAGCCAAATATCGCTATCCTTTTGATATGACCAAATGATCTATAGGCTACATGTGGTTCTATCTATACATGTCTCATGTCGGCAAAGGGTCGAAATAAAGTCACGTTGTGACTCGACGTCTATTGGACTTGTTGACGACACGGTTTGAGGTAATGTTGGCTGGAATTGGTCTAACGGTTGTAAATAGGTTTACAACAGATTTAGAAATATTTAATTATCTTCATGCAGCACAAGAATTGCTTGTTACAGGTTTGGTGGGTAGCTATACTGAAAACCGTAAATTGGGGCATATACTACAAGGTAACTGAAATGTAGCACTACTTTTTTCTTAAATATGTGGTGTCTTGGCTTAAAAGTAAATTTCATGTAGGTTGAAATAATGTCGTCTATACAACGTTGAAACGACGTGGATTGATGTCGTCTATGAGCCGCCGAAACGACGTCGGTCAAAAGACCGACGTCAGAAAAACTTTCATATCAGCCCCTCAAATCGACGTCATATCGACCTCCATGACCAACGTCGATTAGACCTCTGATCGACGTCGAAATGTTTGCTGGGTCAGTGCTCGAAGTGGGAAAAAAAAGTGCCGGTACGGTACTCCCTTATTCACATATAAGCGACGGGGGGGGGGGGGGGGGGGGGGGGGTTCAAACTGCATTGAATCATTAGTGTGAGCATATGAGTAATTACTCCTCGAGCAAGATAGTGAATTACGTTCTCATGTTTATATCGTTTTTTAAGTGACAAGCGCGTCTCGCTAAGCTCCTTCTCTGTTCCACAGTGTTTAAGTGACACAGTTGGTCTGGCCGAGGATTGTGATTTGAAAGGGCTGTAGTGTGTTGAACATAATTTTGCTTTAATTCATATTTCATAATGGGTGCTTTTCATAAAATAAATATATAAATGAATAAATAACTCATATGTGGTGCGCAATGTGCGTTGGGTCCGCAATGAGCTCCGGGGGTTACAGCATCTTCTTCTTTTGGCGGTTTGCAAACACATATAGTGCATTACTGCCACCTTCTTCCTGTGGTCGTCTCCGGAGTTCACTGTTTGAAAAACTTTGCGGGAGCTTTACTCCAGGGTGAAAGGATGTGTAGAACTGCGCACTCTTTTCCGCAAGGTTTTTTTCTATAAATCACGACGTTGGCGGGGTAACCATGAATGAGATATAGAGAGTAAGCAAGTGGTATAAATATTGGTTGGACGTTGACTTAATGAAATAGTATAGTCTGGGAGATTTTCACGGAGGGAAGAGCCTTGAAGTGGAATAATAATGAATACTGCGTAGGGCCGGCTTGCACACGTCTCGCGGCCGCTCACTTTAAATGTGGGCTGGTCCTAGGGTGACCACCTGCTAAGAAGCCCAAGGGGGGACAAGGGGTATGTTTCGGGGGGACATGGGGGGACAACCACAGACATTTTGTTGACCGGGGGGGGGGGGGGGGGCTGCGCGATTGTTGACGGGGGGGGGGGGGGGGGGGGGGTGCTGCGCGATTATTGACGGAGGGGGGGGGGGGGGGGGGGGGGGGGGGGGGGGTGCTGCGCGATTGTTGACGGGGGGGGGGGGGGTGCTGGACCCAAGAGTTTTCAGCCGGGTGGTCTCCGCCGCACTAGCCCCACTCCAGGCACGGGGGTTGAAAATACTCCCGTACCTGGACGACTGGCTCATTTGCGCCCCTCTCGAGAGCAGGTAGTGCGCGACACCAATACGTTGCTGGCCCACATCCAGTTCTTGGACTTCACAGTCAACTGGAAGAAGAGCAATGTACAGCCCCGTCAACAGGCAGTGTTCCTGGGGATTCTCTTCGATTCAGCCAGTATGAAAGCGTCTCTCACTGGTCGGAGAGCGGACAGCTTGATCGAGACCCTGAGGTATTTCCGGCTGGGCAAGCTGGTTACCGCCAACAGAGCCCAGAGGCTGCTGGGCTTGATGGCTGCAGCAGCTGTAGTAGTTCCACTTGGTCTGCTGAGGTCACGGCCCTTCCAGTGCTGGTTCAATGCTTTCCAACTCCACCCAAGAGACGACAGGCAGGTCAAGCTGCGTGTTTCTCGAGCTTGCATTCGGGCCCTGCGTCCTTGGAGGAACAGGGAGTTCCTGCGCAGAGGTGTCACCCTAGGGGGTCTTCCACACAGGAGGCAGGTCATCTCGACAGATGCATCCCTAACAGGGTGGGGGGCTGTCTGGGAAGGACGTTCGGTAAGGGGCATTTGGCAACCTCCGTGGACGTCAGAGCATATAAATGTCCTCGAACTGAAGGCCATTCATCTCGCCCTTCAGCGATTCCTGCCAGCGATACAGCGCAACCACGTTCTGGTGAGATCAGACAACACCTCAGCGGTGTATCATGTCAATCACCAGGGGGGGACAAAGTCCCAGAGATGCCTCCAGGTGGCGGAGGAACTACTGACGTGGGCATGGCCTCGACTTGCCTCAGTAAGGGCTGTGCACATTCCGGGCGTAGCAAACAGTGCGGCCGAAATGCTCTCCAGGAAGGGACCACTCCCGGGAGAGTGGAGACTGCACACAGACGTTGGCTTGTTGTACGCTTTTCCCCCGATCCCTCTCATCCCTCAGGTTCTGCAGAGGATCAAGGAGGGCCAACACACAGTCCTGCTGGTTGCCCCACGTTGGCCAGCGAGACCCTGGTTTTCAGATCTGCTCCAGCTACTGCAGGGTCAGCCATGGCAGTTGCCGAGCAGGACAGACCTGCTGGCACAAGCAGGCGGGCAGATATGGCATCCGAACCCGGTCGCCCAGAGCCCGTCACGGAGCGTTTAGATACGTCTGTTCAGGAGACGCACAACAACGCTAGGGCTCCATCTACTAGAGCCAGTTATGCACTCAGATGGATAATTTTCTCAGGCTGGTGCCAGAGTATGGCTATTGAGCCAGCAGCGGCTTGCCCTGTGCCTCATGTGCTGCGTTTCTTGCAGTCCCAGCTGGACCAAGGCAAGGCGGTTAGTACGGTGAAAGTCTACGCTTCGGCCATTTCTGCTTTCCACCAGGGCACGAACAACGGGCCTCTCGGGAGGCATCCCTTGGTGGGCCAGTTCTTGAAGGGAGCACGCCGGTTGCGTCCAGCCCGTACCCTACGGGCACCAGGCTGGGACCTCCAGATGGTTTTAGCATCACTCACTGAAGCTCCGTACGAGCCCATTGCGGATGCCGATCTACGCTCTTTGTCACTTAAAACAGCATTCCCTTTAGCCCTCTGCTCAGCAGGACGGGTTGGGGAGCTGTGTGCTCTCTCTGTCAGTGACGATTGCCTCAGGTGGAGGGAAGGTGGCACCAGTGTGTCACTGTGGCCAAATCCGTCTTTTCTGCCAAAGGTTGTTAATAGGCAGTCCATCAATCAGGTTTTGGAGGTGGATGCATTTCAGCCCGCCTCTGCCTCACAGGCAGAGCAGGAGAGGTTGCTCACTTTGTGCCCAGTGAGGGCCTTGAGAGCTTACCTGACCCATACACAGCCACTAAGGGGAGCACACTCCCAACTTTTCGTCTGCTACGGGGCAGCAAAGAGGGGCTTACCTCTTTCGAAGCAGAGGCTGTCCCATTGGTTGGTAGAAGTTATTTCCCATGCCCACAGAGCAAGCGGGATGCAAGTCCCGCCTGCTATAAGGGCTCATTCTACCAGAAGTATGGCAATGTCCTGGGCTGCCCTCAGGGGAGTGCCAGCTGAAGACATCTGTGCAGCGGCCTCATGGTCTACGCCAGGCACGTTCACAAGGTTTTATAGGGTGGATGTAACTCGCCCGGCTTCGGTCGGCAATGCTGCCCTCATGTCCATGACCGAGCGAGGTTTTAACAATTAATTTTTAACAATACGTTCCTCGCGACCATTTTGGTATTAGTCATCCCTTTTTAGACCGTAGTGACGGTCAGAGTGAGGTCGATACAGATCGTAAGTTACGGATGTAACTATGGATCTGTGAGACCGAGGGATGACCGTCACTATCTTCTGTCGCTCAGAACAGCCTGAGGCGATCAAGGTAGGAGGACGAACCGGTAGCAATCCATGCTATTTACAAGCGCGGGACGTTCTGCTTCCGGAGGTCATGGGCATGACGATTTTGACATATGGTCTCGGTGATAGGCAGAACGATGTACTCATTCCTTTTTAGACCGTAGTGACGGTCATCCCTCGGTCTCACAGATCCATAGTTACATCCGTAACTTACGTTGTTCATAATCCCAGAGGTTATAGAGTAGTATGTGAAGTATACATAAAATAAATCATTTGATGGTCAGACTTCATCTGTCCATTTTGAGGGGGGGGGATACAAATTATGGCAGACAGGTAAACAGTCTGAAATAATGTGTCCCTCCCCCATATCTTTGGCTAGAAGAGAAGAAAGTTGTTCATAATCCCAGAGGTTATAGAGTAGTATGTGAAGTATACATAAAATAAATCATTTGATGGTCAGGCTTCATCTGTCCATTTTGAGGGGGGGGGGGATACAAATTATTGCAGACAGGTAAACAGTCTGAAATAATGTGTTTCCCCCCCCATATCTTTGGCTAGAAGAGAAGAAAGTTGTTAAAATAAATCATTTGATGGTCAGGCTTCATCTGTCTATTATAGTACATTTCGAGTGAAGTAGATTTAATAGACGTAGCCTAATTGAAGCCAGAAAACAACAAAGCCAGAATAAAACACAGCGATCTTGATTTTGGATATCGACGTTTATTTAGTTCGACAAATTCCATACCAGGACTTGAATTACAGCGTGTCATAAATGTCAAATCACATGAAGAAATTATTGCCTTGGTTTTTCCGTTCAGTACGTAGTACGACATTACGACGTTATGACGTAGGCTACAAAAGAATAAAAGTATTTATTTTGCAAAACCTCGTAGATAATTACAACACCAGAACATTGAATTAAACAATGCAATTGTTGTTAGTTTTAATTCACTTGGGTGAAAGCAAGCGCACCACTGTTTCTCCGCCTTCGCTGAATGAATGCGCGCTCCCGCGGCCAGGGGAAACATTTTCTGTCGGGGATACCTGATCGCCCGCACGGCCACTCCGCCCCTGCTTGTGATTTATCCCTCGTCTTGTCGATTAGTTTGTGTATGTGACGATTTGAAAAACTTGTTTTGTTTAAAGCATGACTACACGCGATTGGTTAGATTGGTGGTATGGAGAGGCAAATTAAAATGATTCCTGCTTAAATACGAACGTTCTAGATCGCAAATATTGTCTATAAATACTCCTGCTTGGATCATACAACACCGGGTGCCCAGCCACAGCCGTGATTAACTTTTCAGTCGTCATTTTGAATGTACTGTAGGAACCAACGAAGTACAGTAGAAACCAAAGTGCCGGTGTCTGGGATCCACGCAAGTGAAGAGCGTCTACATTCCGATTGGTTGTCAGTGTTTTGCCGCCAAAACGCGTCATAGTAATTTGCATAAAGTTCAGCCGTCTTCAACTTTTTTCGGTCGCTCTGGTCGCTCAACTTTTGCCGCTGGTAGCGTTTGTCGCTTGTATCGCTTTGGTCGCTCTTGCCCATAGAAAGTTAATGACTTCCGGTGATTTGGCAGGTTCATTTGCTTCTGATGTGAACACATAGTAAGACCATTAACTGGTTACGACTCTGGCCAATCCCTGAATCCGCAGAAGTGGACGGTTGTTCACCGTCGGAAGTAGTCTTTCAAAATGCGTCGTCTTGTAACCGTAGCCTGGTAACTTGCCTTACCAGTGCATCCTTTTTTCATCTGTTTTGAAATGTTGGCTACAAACACGGACATTTATATATTTATCTGATGGTGTGTTTATGTCGAACTTTGGGCTTCTACTTACAGCTAACCACTGTTTACAACATTTAGAGTAATGCACTGGTAGCATGTGAAATGTGAATCTATATGGTTTCACAGCACAATATCCTCCACAAGGACGCACGGAACAATGAGAAGAGGTTATCCACACAACATTTAAGAAATATTCCATGTAAAAGTAGCTGAACTCTTCGTGTGAAAGGAAATTCACAGTGTGTATCTTTCCCTGTCGGAATCAAAGCCGGTGAAGACCACTGCTGCAAAATCGGGCTTCTATCAACTGATCGTTTCTAAAGCAGTTCAATTGTTTGAACAAATGTGTTATTTAAATAATACAAAAAGCAAATAAAATATCAGGATTGCTGCGTGGATGTCAGTGGCTTTCAGATCCACTCATTGGTCCAAGATCGACTCTTTTACAGCAGAGCTTCAATGTAGCCTAAACATTTCTAAAAACACATGGCTTCCATAGTATGAGAGTACAAACAGGTGGTTTGAACATTGTGCAACATTTTGATGAACGGCAGGACTAGCACTATTCCCCGCAAGAGAAAACACACAACACACATAATTATTATTATTTTTTTTAACCTTTATTTATTCAGGGTAGGTTCACTGAGAGCGAGGCTCTCTGTTACAGGAACGCCCTGATCACATTCACATTCACACTCACACCTGGAAGCTGCCCAGAACAACCACAGACTTTACTGCCAGCCACTGAGCAGCTCCACTGGAGCGGTTTGGGGTTAAGGGCCTTGCTCAAGGGCAACTCGGCAACAGCACCCGGGAGGTGCTGGTACCTCTCCAGCCACCAGTCCACACTCCGTCCTGTGGTCCCTGCTGGACTTGAACCGGCGACCCTCCGGTTCCCAAGCCAAGTCTCTACGGACAGAGCTACTGCCGCCCCATAATAGATGACAGATCGCCAGAAAAAGAAATGAGGTCGCTACCTGTTCTATTCATGTTTATTATTAGTAGGTAGAGCTTTTTGGTATCTTTTGCCTTCGTTCAAACATTGAAATAGCTGCTAAATACGGACCATTATTAAAACCCAATATTTGGGGTCAGCCCTACATGCATTTTAATAAACAAATTAATATAATGGTATAGGCCTGGTAAAATAATCTCATTCTAATTGTGTCTATTTATTAATTGCCATCCATTGCACCGAGCGCATCACACACATCCATGAAACAGCGCAACTACCGCAAGACACAGAACACATACAGCAATGGATCTAACTAGGGATGAGCGAGTACAGCATTATCTGTATCTGTAAACCATATGAATTATCTGTATCTGTACTCGGAGTGGGCGGGGCCTAACCCGGAAGTGGGCGGGATTTAACCCGGAAGTGGGTCGGGTTGTCTTGAAATGAGCGAGGTTTTAACCGGTATGTTATTTTAAGCATTTATTATTTATCGCTGATTAATTAGTTAATCAGTTATTAGTATTAGATTAATTAGTCCGTAATTTCCGGACTATAAGCCGCAACTTTTTTCCCACGCTTTGAACCCCGCGGCTTAAACAATGACGCGGCTAATTTATGGATTTTTCCCGCTTTCACAAGCTTCATGCCGCCAAAAACGGAGCAAAAAACACATTACGTGACGGTGCTCAGTTTTTTGGCGCCATGAAACTTTCATTAGACCAGGGGTCGGCAACCCAAAATGTTGAAAGAGCCATATTGGACCAAAAAAACAAAAAACAAATATGTCTGGAGCCGCAAAAAAATAAAAGCCTTATAGAAGCCTTATATTGAAGGCAACACATGCTGTATGTATCTATAGTAGCTATATTAGCCTACTATAGAAATGACTAAGTTAACTACAAATACATAATGAGCCTTCATGATTAAATGTTTATTTTTCCTGCAGTGCATCCTGTAGCAGTGGTTCTCAACCGGTGGGGCGGGGCGCGGGTTCAAAAAGGAGGCGCGTATTTGCGCCGGACTGTCCGGTTTTTCAGCCCTGTCCGGCGTCCGGCGCAGCATCAAGCCGGGCGCGTATTTGTCCTCCTTTTTGAGAGTGCAATAGTAACACACCGCGCCCCCCCCCCCCCCGCCGGTCGTAGGTCCGCGGTGTGTTACTATTGCGCGCACCACCACCCCCCGCCGTCGGCCGGAGTGTTACAATCGCGCGCGCCCCCCCCCCCCCCGTCGGCTGTAGGTCCGCGGTGTGTTACTATTGCGCGCGCCCCCCGTAGGTCCGCGGTGTGTTACAATTGCGCGCAGCCCCCCCCCGTCGGTCGTAGGTCCGCGGTGTGTTACTATTGCGCGCGCCCCCCCCCCCCCCCCCCCATCGGCCGTAGGTCCGCGGTGTGTTACAATTGCGCGCAGCCCCCCCCCCCCCCCCCCCCCCCGTCGGTCGTAGGTCCGCGGTGTGTTACTATTGCGCGCGCCCCCCCCCCCCCCCCGTCGGCCGTAGGTCCGCAGGTGTGTTACTATTGCGCGCGCCCCCCGCCGGTCGTAGGTCCGCGGTGTGTTACAATTGCGCGCACCACCACCCCCCGCCGTCGGCCGTAGGTGTGTTACTATTGCCCGGTCCAAGAAACGTTGCATCCTCTGTTCTCCTCAGTTATTTTTCTCTTTTTCCCTTTGGGATCCATGGCCCATCACACAGCCGCCGGTTTGTTTACAACAGCCACCTGCCTGGCATCCCGCCTTACTGATAGAAACGTGTGTCGCAGGCTATGACGTAAATCTTCGTTGACAGAAATGTTGAAATTTAATATATATTCTACACATTTTTACAGCATAGAAAAACGTTAATAATGTTTGTGTCATGTTTGTTTTCCTACATAAACCATATTAAAACAAAAAATATATTTCTCTCCCCCATCTTTTTCCATTTTCAAACATTTTTGAAAAAGCTTCAGGGAGCCACTAGGGCTGCGCTAAAGAGCCGCATGCGGCTCCAGAGCCGCGGGTTGCCGACCCCTGCATTAGACCAATGAAATTGCCGAACGGGTTAAGGTGAAACAATGTAACAAACTCAAAAGCGCACTACTCGCTATTAAAACCAGGGTAATGACCCAGCAATAGAAAAACCCAACAATCACGTTACATCAATTTTCGTTAATTGAGAACATATAGGTTAACTATAACTATAACTTAAAACCCATCAAGTCCATTGACACATACAACAAATATATACAACAAATAAATAGAGCGCTCGACATAGCGCTCGTTGGTGCACAGATGTCGGCTTTCCGCGCAGGAGAGCCCATAGCGCTACGATGCCCGTCCAAACGTCCGAGGGCAATAGATATGTGTGTGTCAGTGTAAATGTAAATTCACTCACGACCGATCGGTCACCTGTCGGGGAAAGTCGCCGAGGCAAAAAAACACTGTGGATTTCGAAAGGCTGGACTGCTGCGTGTTGAAGAGGGCAGCATGAGCTCAGCGGGGAATTTGCCTCCGGATGAAAGTGACGAGAGCGACAATGAAAACAATCCAACATCGGATGAAGCAATTCTGAGGCTATTCAACTCCGACACCGAAGGAGATGACTTCAGTGGTTTCAGTGCGCAGGAGGAGGAAGATAGTGACCAATGATTTTCTTGGTAGGCTACTGTTTACCGCTGTGTTACGTTAAAGCCTATTTATTTTTGTTACAAGCCGTGTTTCGTTAAAGCCTATTTATTTTCGTTACAAGCCGTGTTTCGTTAAAGCCTATTTATTTTCATTACAAGCCGAGTTTCGTTAAAGCCTGTGTTGTGTAAAGTTCATTTGTTTCAATGTACTGGTAGGCACCTGTGGCTTATGGACATGTGCGGCTTATTTATGGTCAAAATATATATATTTTTTAAATTCAATGGGTGCGGCTTATAGTCAGGTGCGCTTAATAGTACGGAAATTACGGTAAGTGCAATGGAAACAGATTCAGCAAATAAATAATGACGTACAGAAATCACGTGAGTCAGAGCTGTTACCAGAACTCTTCCAGTACATAGCTGTAATATTAGTTGTTCAAAACACTCTGTGTGCTCTCCGCCCATGCTCGATGATCAAGGAAGCAAGTTGAATCACCAACCTTAGTAAAGGAATCTGGGCCCAAATCTGTCTTGACTTAATGCCAAGAATACAACTCTCACTCCCAGTGTGCAGGGGCTTGCATAAGCGGTGTCCCGTATTCCGGTAGTACCTCCCATAGGCTTTCTTTAAGTCTACAAAGCTCATGTAGGCTGGATTGGCGAACTTCCAAGCCCCCTCAATCACCTTAGAGAGGGTAAAGAGTTGGTCCACTGTTCCACAGCCAGGACCAAACCTGCATTATCCCTCCTAAATCCGAGGTTCGACTATTGGCCGGAGCCTCCTCTCCAGCACCCTGGCATAGTCCTTCCCGAGGAGGCTGAGGACTGTGGTTCCCTGGTTCTTAGAAGTCCCCCTTCTGAAAAAAGCGCAGAAAAGGCGCTTTTTTCTTTTCTTTTGTTTTTCTTCTGCTTCGGAGACGACTATATTCCTGTTGACGCGCCGCAGCGCGACGCTTCCTATGAGTGACAGGGGCGGCACTTGTGTCATAGACGCGCCGCGGCGGCAGTGTTTTGCACTTGATATTTATACAAAAATAGGCTTTATATCATGATTTTTTGGGAGAAATAAACTATATGTAAAATCAGACATTCAGCACCGCCTATAGCCCGAATGGAATGATCCTGTGTTTTGCCGACGATTCGACTATGAGATTGGCAGTCGAATCAGGCTCCTTCGATCGAATCGTCAAATAATCGACTATTCGGGGTCACCCCTACATCAGAGGCAGAGGTAATTATTTTACGTAGTAGCCTATTCTAAATCAGCCTTGTTATATTTGACATTACAAGCTAGTCTGTTAAATGGCTACAGTAGGCAAATAATAAACAGTAGGCTACTGTGGTTATGGTGAGCTAAACTCATGAATGTATTATAAGAACATATATAACAAGTTTATAGAATGCATAGGCTCTATTTGTTTGTTTTAAGTAGCTTGTGGTGAGGCATTCATTTATAAGACTAATACATTGGTTAAAAAGTTAAATAATTGTAGCATAGGCTAGATGTGTTGCTTATAATCATGGTAGTGCACTATGACAAGGGAGTTCAGTTTGACATTCTTGTTTTCAGGGATAAAAAAAAGCTTTTCAGCTTTTTGGTGGAATTGTTTTTTTTAGTATTTTTTAAATTTGGTAATTTAGGCATCAGTTTTTGAAAAATCAAGATACTCACATTGTTGCCTCTCCATTATTTTGTGTTTGCTTGCGAATCATGATTCATCAATGATTGGGGTAGATTTGTCTCAATATTACTTGTGTGAACAGAATTGCAATCTGTGTGTACATTTGTTTATCTGTAAATATAAAACCACTTCACAAACACAAAAAATCTTAACCCTATCCCACAGCATACCCTCACCCACACATTCTGCCATCCCTCAGATGAAATTTGTTCACTACACTGACTAAATGGACCCCTAAAATGTTAATTAAACAGCAGAAAACACTCAATATATTTTTACCACCTAATGAGTTTAACCATAAACTATTTGAGACAGGGTATTCGTTTAGGTCCCTCTTCCATGCATTCCTGAGATGTACACTCTCACACATACAATATATGAATACATATAATATAAAGTCATCATCATAAGATCAAAAACAATTTGGACTGTGAAAAAAAAGAAGAAAAAGGACATGTGACAAGCTTAGCAAGATGGCTGTCTAGGCTGGTGCTGAGGTGTAACAAGCTACAAACAAGTTTCGAATTTTGGAAGAATTCTGAAATCAAGATTACAACAAAGAGCTTGTCAACTACTTAAAGACTTTTTTTGCAGCACAAACATAAGAAAAAGAAAAATTTCAACGTGGTTAAGCCAGCAGGAAAGACAGAAACAGGCAGAACTCTGCACAAACAATCCACTTGAGAAAAATCAACCTGATAAACATGTGGAAGGCATCTTGCGACTCTCTGAAATACTGAAAGAAATCAGAGAATTCAGCAGGGAAACTGCCGGAAACTTTGGAGTATTGAAGAACGAAATAAATCAATTAAGAGAAGACATCAGAGAACTGAAAATAAGAATGGATGAAGCAGAATCAAGAATTGCGGAAAATGAGGACTAAGAAATCGGTATGACCAAAGTGCTTATCCACAGTCTGCGCCTACAGAAACAACTGGAAGCAAAATGTGAAGATCTAGAAGGCCGTGCCCGAAGGAATAATCTAAGAATTTATTCAGTGCCTGAAAAATGTGAGGGAAATAACATAGTGGAGTTTGTGGAAAACCTAATATGGGATAAACTGGATGTCAATGGTGAAATCACACCGGGCAACTGGGCTGCACACTGGGCACAACAAATGTCCCAGATCAATAATAGTCTGCTTCCAAAACTACAGCGTGAGGCAAAGGGTGCTTCAAGCCGCTTGGTCAAAGAAGGACATTGGGATGAATGATCGCAGGATATATTTTAATGAAGACTTCACTACCCAAGTGTTTAAGGAGCGTGCAAAATACAGACAAGTAAGAAAACAACTTCAGGAAAGAAAGATCAAGTCATGCATAATGTTTTCAGAAAGACTAAAATTATTTGATAAGGATGGAAAAATTAAGGTGTTTGATAACCCCCAAGACCCACGGCAGAGGGTCTATGTAAGTACGGCGTCAACATGGAGATTCCAAACGGGGAGCCAGACTTGGAGTCTACACTGCAGGCAGCAGGCTGGCAGACGCCCCACTTCAAGAGCAGGAAAAGCCAGCAAGTGAACTGATGTGAAGACATTACTGGATTCTCTAGATCGGATGAAAGAGCAAAGGACTGAAAATGTATGTGTGGATTAATAAAATGGAGACAAATGTCCAGGGAGTGTGATTCCCTGC
Source organism: Merluccius polli (assembly GCA_030340625.1). Lineage (NCBI taxonomy): Eukaryota > Metazoa > Chordata > Actinopteri > Gadiformes > Merlucciidae > Merluccius > Merluccius polli. The sequence continues at coordinate 369,437 of JAOPHQ010001991.1, read as the reverse complement.
AGGCATATACACTCACCGGCCACTTTATTAGGTACACCTTGCTAGTACCGGGTTGGACCCCCTTTTGCCTTCAGAACTGCCTTAATCCTTCGTGGCACAGATTCAACAAGGTACTGGAAACATTCCTCAGAGAGTTTGGTCCATATTGACATGATGGCATCACGCAGTTGCTGCAGATTTGTCGGCTGCACATCCATGATGTGAATCTCCCGTTCCACCACATCCCAAAGGTGCTCTATTGGATTGAGATCTGGTGACTGTGGAGGCCATTTGAGTACAGTGAACTCATTGTCATGTTCAAGAAACCAGTCTGAGATGATTCGTGCTTTATGACATGGCGCGCTATCCTGCTGGAAGTAGCCATCAGAAGATGGGTACACTGTGGTCATAAAGGGATGGACATGGTCAGCAACAATACTCAGGTAGTCTGTGGCTTTGACACGATGCTCAATTGGTACTAATAAGCCCAAAGTGTGCCAGGAAAATATCCCCCACACCATTACACCACCACCACCAGCCTGAACCGTTGATACAAGGCAGGATGGATCCATGCTTTCATGTTGTTGACGCCAAATTCTGACCCTACCATCCGAATGTCGCAGCAGAAATCGAGACTCATCAGACCAGGCAACGTTTTTCCAATCTTCGATTGTCCAATTTTGGTGAGCCTGTGCGAATTGTAGCCTCAGTTTCCTGTTCTTAGCTGACAGGAGTGGCACCCGGTGTGGTCTTCTGCTGCTGTAGCCCATCCACCTCAAGGTTCGACGTGTTGTGCGTTCAGAGATGCTCTTCTGCATACCTCTGTTGTAACAAGTGGTTATTTGAGTTACAGTTGCCTTTCTATCAGCTCGAACCAGTCTGGACCTTCTCCTCTGACCTCTAGCATCAACAAGGCATTTGCGCCCACAGAACTGCCGCTCACTGGATATTTTCTCTTTTTCGGACCATTCTCTGTAAACCCTAGAGATGATTGTGCGTGAAAATCCCAGTAGATCAGCAGTCTCTGAAATACTCAGACCAGCCCGTCTGGCACCAACAACCATGCCACGTTCAAAGTCACTTAAATCACCTTTCTTCCCCATTCTGATGCTCGGTTTGAACTGCAGCAGATCGTCCTGACCATGTCTACATGCCTAAATGCATTGAGTTGCTGCCATGTGATTGGCTGATTAGAAATTTGCGTTAACGAGCAGTTGGACAGGTGTACCTCATAAAGTGGCCGGTGAGTGTAAAACTATTTTGAAACAAATAAATGACTGAGCCACTCGGAAGTCAAATCTTTTCTAGATTTGACAACACAGAGCATAAATCAGAATCAGAATCAAGTTTATCGCCAAGTAGGATTGTACTTACAAGGAATTCGACTTGGTTTCTTATCTTCCTAATGTTTATTGTGCACCAATTACACCAAGTGTTAAAATATAAACAATATAAATATCTATACAATATCTCTAAAAACAAAGGAGTGGCAAAGGCGTGGGATGGGGGTAGTGGGGGGGTGAATTGCATATCTGTATATATGTGCGTATGTATGTATGTATGTATGTGTATGTATAGTCCGTGAGTGTGAAGGCCTGGAGAGTCGCCTCGCCTGGTACCACAATCTCGGTGTCATGGAGACAATCAGGTCCCAGATAGTCAACAACAGGTGTCTGTGGGGTGGGGGGAGGGGAATGCAAGAGCGTCTCACAGCATCGTTCTCCAGTGGGATTGTTGTGTTCCAGCAGTAGCCTTGGCTGAGGCAAGTGCCGGATGGGGGGGGGGGGGGGGGGGGGCTGAAAGATAAGATTGCGGGTGTTTGGTCTTAGGGCGAGTAGAAGGACTAATATGCTACGTTAGTGAAGCATGTAGGTCTGGGCCTTGTTGATAAGGCTAGTGGCGGATGGGAAAAAACTGTTCTTGTGGTGTGAGGTTTTGGTCCTGATGGAGCGCAGCCTCCTACCAGAGGGGAGTGTCTCAAACAGTTTGTGTCCGGGGTGGGAGGGATCAGCCACAATCTTTCCTGCACGCCTCAGGGTCCTGGAGGTGTACAGGTCCTGGAGCGACGGCAGATGCAGCCATCACCTTCTCTGCAGACCGAATTACACGCTGCAGTCTGCCCTTGTCCTTGGCGGTGGCAGCAGCGTACCAGATGGTGATGGAGGAGGTGAGGATGGACTCAATGATGGAGGAGTAGAAGTGCACCATCATTGTCCTTGGAAGGTTGAATTTCTTCAGCTGCCGCAGGAAGTACATCCTTTGCTGGGCTTTCTTGATGAGGGAGCTGATGTTCAGCTCCCACTTGAGGTCCTGGGAGATGATGGTTCCTAGAAAGCGGAAGGACTCCACAGTGTCAATTGTGGAGTCACAGAGGGTGATGGGGGCAGGTGAGGCTGAGTTCTTCCTGAAATCCACAACCATCTCCACTGTCTTGAGCTCTAGGTTAAAAACTACTAACTAAACTATTTGAATACGATGTTGACCTGGAGATTCATGTGTTTAATCATATCAATGACACTTGCAAATATTATTCTGATGACTAATTTAATGACAATGTTGAATTGGATAATACATTATTATAAGTCTTTATGCTAACTTTACTAAGATCAATGAGTATTTGAACACATTTAAAAGTAACTTCAAAGTGATAGCCTTATCTGAGACATGGTTAAATCAAGAGAAGGGTATTGATTTCCATACTGGGGGTTATGAGTTACATTATATCAATAGAACCAATAAGAGGGGAGGGGGTGTGTCCCTGTACGTGGACAGTGACTTAAAACGCAGACCAGTTGAATATGCCAACTGTAACTGATGACTTGTGTGATTTGTGTGACTTGTGTATACAGAACACCAGGGTCAAATGTAGAAATCTAGTAGAAGCTTGGAAGAATTAATGAATACGCTAAATGAGAACGTATCCAAACATAAAACATCAGATTTTCTGGATGCATTAGATAGCAGAGGGCTCTATCCATTGATCACAAAGCCCAGTAGAATAACCTCGAATTGTGCAACATTAATCGATAATATTTTCAGAAATGTCATGGAAAACACTAACAGTGGGCTAGTAATAAATGACATAAGTGACCATTTAGCTGTATTCGCAATATATGATTGTCAAATAATGAAAAAGAAGGAAGAATATATAAAGAAGAAAACGAAGGAATAGATATGTAAAGGTAAGACCTGATGAAGCAATAAACAAGTTCAGGAATGACCGCTTAAAGGAAGAGTGGAAAGGGGTTTATGTAGAAGAGGTTAATGCTGCATATGAGACATTTCTAAACAGCTATTATCAATGTATGATAAACACTGTCCAACATTACAGTGTAAACAAAAATGTAGTTATAATAAAAAACCTTGGATAACAAAGGGCTTACAAAATGCATGCAAAAGGAAAAACAAGCTTTACAGCGACTTCATGAAATTTAGAACAACAACCGCTGAAAAGCAATTCAAGGTGTTATGTTACCTGTATTCATTATGTTTTAAAGGTTACAGCACCTCCTACGGGGCTTAAGTAGAATGCAGCCTGTTTCTGCTATTTTAGGTCTGTGTTCTCATTGGCTGTTTAGAGTCTAATTGTTAGTGGTCACATGGGCCGAGGCAGTCGGCCATTTTCTCCAGTTAGACGAATGTAGGAAACAGCATGTTTATGGTCTCTGTTTTCATCTGACTCCATCCGCCTGTGTAAGCCTTGGAGAAGCTTTGTTTGTGAGTATAGTAGTTCATGTTTATAGAAATAATCTCTGCTCACATTTAATTTTATTTCATATTTATTTGCAGATTTCATAGTCATTTTGTATTTGTTTTCAGTTTCACACTGTTGATGCTACTGCTATAACTACCACACGACAAGCTCTGTCATCAGCAATGAAGTGCACGTTGAGAATTCACTTATGCTCCTTCATCATTCAATACCTTGTGGTACATTAGCCAAGTCACAGTGTTTAGCTATCTGGTGATGTGTGCCTCGCTACGCGCTCAGGTGCCAGAATACAAGGTTTATACAAATAAGTTGAGAATTATAACGACACAAGCCAAGAAAGATTATAATAAAATGTTAAAATAAAATAAAAATGATATCAAAGATACTTGGAAAATTCTAAACAATGTAATAGGAAATAAACCTGTGTCCACAGGTCTGCCCAGTCATTTCATTAATGACAATAATAAGGTTATAAAAAACATGAATGAAGTGGTAAATTAATTTAATTACTTTTTTGTAAATGTTGGGCCTAATCTTTAAAATTCTATTAAATCAAATTCTATTAAAAAACATAATGATGGGCAAACAGATGGTGGCTGGAATGGGGGAAGTAAAGTGTTCTTGGAGAGGTGAGTAAAATTGAAATTAGATCCATTGTAGCAAAATCTAACAATAAGACATCAACTGATGGTGATGGGATAGACTTGATTATAGTGAAAAAGACAATTGACTGTATAGTCAAACCTCTAAGCTATATTTTCAATCTTTCTTTTCGTACAGGTAGTTTTCCAGACAGAACAGGCTATTCCACTTTTTAAAATGGAAGATAAACAGCTATAATAACTACAGACCAGTGTCCTTGCTTTCACAATTTCCAAAGTGGTTGAAAAACTGTTTGTACAAAAATGTGATACTTTTATTGAAAAGAATAAATTGTTGAGTGAGAGTTAGTATGGCTTTTGGACAAATCGATCTACAGCCTTAGCATTAATGAAAATAACAGAAGAAATTACAACAGCAATGGAAAGTAAGAAATATACAATAGGGGTATTTATTGACTTCAAAAAAGCATTTGATACTATAGATCATACCATCTTCATTTCTAAATTATATACATATGGGCTGAGAGGAGTAAACTGGTTAAGCAGCTATTTAGATAACAGACAACAATACGTACAGTTTGCTGGTAATAGATCTGTATGAAGTATGAAGATTGAATGTGGAGTACCACAAGGTTCGGTTTTGGGGCCTAAACTCTTATTTTGTATATCAATGATATATGTGAAGTGTCAAAGATATTGCAGTTTGTGTTATTTGCAGATGACACCATTTTTTTAGTTCAGGAGATGACTTAAATGGAAACATCATATAGCACATGTAAAAACAAAGGTGTTGAATAATTAGTTTTGAACAAAGCAAAGTATGTGTTGGATTACAAGGCAATAAGAATTCTGTACTGTGCACTTATTTCACCATAACTTAGGTATTGTGTGGGGCAACACGTACATGAGCAACATAAAGCCATTGTTTATTACAGAAAAGAGCAGTAAGAATTATTCATAAAGTGGATTCAAGAGAACATACCAACATACTGTTTATTAAGTCAGGACTATTGAAACTTAAAGACTTAGTTGAGTTACAGACATCAGTTATGTATAAGGCAAAAAAGCAGAGTATTACCAGAACATTTACAAAAGTTGTTTGTGTTTAGTTCAGATGATGAGGACCATAAAAGGAAATGTAATTTTAAGCATCGGTATGCACAGATTACTTTGAAGCAGATGTGTAATTCAGTGGTTGGAGTTAAACTGTGGAATTCTCATCTGGATGGATGGATGGATGGATGGATGGATGAAGTTGAAGTTGACAGATAATGTGTTTCCTTATTATATGGATGGTGAATAATTGTGTATGTCTTGTGATTTTTCTTTTTCTAATGTTACTGTAAGTATTGATAAAGTAACTGTAATTGACAGACCATCTATTTTTATTGTTTATTCATGTTTTGAGTAAGGGGCAGGCTGCATAAGATCTTTCTTCTCCGTGCTCCTTTTCGACCAAGGAATGTGTAAATAGAGTTGAGTTTTGATTGTGAATCTCCTTTTCTTTGTTATTTTCCTGGAGTTGTGCATTCCATGTGCGGAAACAAATAAAAATGAGAAAATTAAAATGAACTTCAAAGTTCAATTAATGCATGCTTTTTTTATTAAGTGTATTCCGCAATAAAGGGATTGAATGCATGTTTATTGTTTAAGTAGAAGTGATTTGTATTGTGTTCATCCATGTGGTCACATAGTTTGTTGATTCATATACTTTGCATTTACTTTAATTTAACTGTTACTTTATTAGATATCACAGTGTGTGGGTGCGCGTTTTTGAATATAATACGGTGGTTTCTTTTCCTCCGAGTGTGATGCTGAAAAACATGTTACTAAAATCAAACTAGTTCAATTGTGGTACCCTATGTCTTATTTGTAAAATATATAGTGTAACAAAATGATACATGAAAACAGAAGCAAGTTTTGAAACCCCAAATTCAGGGGGCTTTTGTATCAAGCATGTCAGAGTAGGACTGCTGATCTAGAGTCTTATCTTTACTTATAATGAAAGGTAAATGACTGACTGCATGACTTACACTGACTGACTTGCATTACTACATCAAATCTCTGGTTTCTTCATGGAATGTGTTTCAGTAGATTTTAAACAGGTCCCATGTTATGAACATAGTGTGTGATTATGGATGGCGGTGTGGCAACATCGTGGTGGGAATAGTGCATGTCAGTGGGGTGAGTGCACCTTTTTTTTTCCTTGAGCCCCTCAAAATGACAAAATGCACGTTTACAAGACCGCTAGACGTCCAGGGCGCTGGGAACAGGCGAGAAGGACAACAATGGATGTATTGTATGAGGGCTCAGCGACAGGTTGTGGTCTGAAGAGGACCTGTGGTGGCTCAGACAGATGTCTTGGTGAGTGATACTGGCTCACATCATTGTACCTATACGTTACGACTTATAATCGCTAAATCTGAAAGTAACGTTAAATCAAGAAAATCCCAAGCAGCAACTGCATATAAAAGTTAGCTTGCTGTAGCTATGGACACCCTCGTTGATGCTAAAACTCACCCGTGCTAGGAAGTAGATAAGTCAACCATAGCTAAATAACCAGCAAGCGAATTACACTTAGAATTAATCAGTATGCTGGTCGTTTTCATGATTGGATGTGCAGAATATCATATCATATTCATTTCACTGTTTTACGATAATATAGCCTCATGTGAAACACGCATCAGATATTTGAAATTGTCCTGATAAAGCACACCGATACGTAAGGGATAATGCCCGACGAATGGACTTCGCGTCGGACGGTTCACGCCTTCGCGTCGTCCATTAATTTCTGTTAATGGACACATCGAAGGGCATTATCCCACTTATACCATGGTCACTTACAAAATAAATAAATATTTAATCCGTTAAAGGACCTATATGTAGGATTGCGTCCTCTCTGGCCAAAACTGTTATTGCAACCAGGTTGTAAATACTGTACAGCGTGGTACTCCCTCCCCCCCCCCCCCCCCCCCCAGAGTAGCGGTTGCCAGATTCCCCGTTCCCGGATTACTCAACACAACACTGCGTCTACTAGAAGGAGCAACCATGACAAGTGTTTTACATACTGTTCTTTACTTTTATTTAGGTAAAGAACATAGAATTGCCTCTGTATGAAGTGTGCTATACAAATACACTTGCCTTGCATAGATCCCTGATAATATTGACCAACTGCATCACCGTCACCGGGGCTTCATAGTAATGTGTCCGAATAGAGCAGCCCTCTCGGACACACACATGCTGTTACCACTGTTTTATTATCATCCACACTTCCACACCGTCACCGGGGCTTCATAGTAATGTGTCCGAATAGAGCAGCCCTGTCGGACACACACACATGTTACCGCTGTTTTATTATCATCCACACTTCCACACCGTCACCGGGGCTTCATAGTAATGTGTCCGAATAGAGCAGCCCCCAACGGACACACACGCCAGCTCTGACCGCTGTTTTATTATCATCCACACTGCAGTCGGTGTGCAGTTATGGCCCTGGTGTGAAATCCTTACATACAGTCATTGAGCAAACGATACTGACTTCGTGAAAACGCCCATGAGGCAACGACGCAATGATTCGCTTCAAACATGTTTTTCTAGCAAAAACTGAATAATGGCGATAAGCCAAATATAATTCATTTGTAGCTGCAGCCTTCCTTATACAGTAAATGGCTGCAGCTCAGCCTATCTGGCAACCCGGATGGCGACACAGTACTGACTTCGCGATTGGACGCTAGGCAGAAGGTGGAGCAACAGACCAAAACACAAAATGTAAACAAAACAGTTTTACGGCACAGAAATATTGCTTTTGAAATTAAATATTCTGGCTGGACTACTATTATGTCTGACATAAATACTTGAAATTAACATGATTCCTCAATGTCTATTGACATATTAGGGTCATTTTATGATTACTTTGAGTACATTTCTTACATATAGCTCCTTTAATAATACTTTAATGTGTTTTAGAGTTAAAATCGTGACGTTTTTTTCGAGCGGACTATTTAATATCTCCCGTATGCAGGCGTTGCCAAGCAACGTGGCCATAGCGTCTTCATAGCGTCAACGTCTTTCCTAGGTGTACATTAACACTTTTTAACCTACACCCTTCAACCAATCAGAATTGAGTATTCACCCAGACCATGGTATAATTAGTTGATAACCTGCGAAACAAACGTTTCCGTCCACCACTTGTGTCGCATGGTTGTTTACGTCCATGGCAGCGCAGCACTGCAGACATGCTGCACATCCATGACGAAGTGACACAAGTAGTGGACTCAAAAGTTTGTTTCGCAGCCTATCAACGAAGTGTGTGTTTTTATAAGGACACATGTGTGAGTACATGGATAGTCAAATATCCGATACAACAATGGAAAGTAGTATGTTGGTGTTACAAGTTTCAAAGGGTGTAACTGGAGTAACAAATGATTTTTAATGGGGTCCACTGCTCTCAGCTCTCCTGGATGAACTCTGGAAAACAGAATCACGGAGTGAAAGAGCGAACCGCCATCTTCATCTCCAAATCTCTGTCTCTTTATTACAACTTTTCAAAATCATGGTATAAAACAATAAACATTCCCCTAGTGTAAACATGTTTCAGTTTCAGTGCTAATTTGTTAATTTCAAGTTAAACACATTAATACAGTTTTCTCTACTCTCCACACATCAGTGGGCAACATCTTTCACACACACATTCACATAAATCATGTCTTTACCAAAATACATATCACTCTTTCTTTAAAGTGCAAAAATATCAAAAGGATAAATCATATTTTAATCTATATTTATATAGTTGTTTTTTTAACTTCAGAAATCGACCACCATATAAATGTAATAATGTCACTCATAAACCCTCTTTGGCTGTAACTTAATACTTAAATGACTTTAGAGTAAAAACATGAAACACCATACACATAGGGATAACTGTTAAGTTTATAATACATTTTTAAACACAGACCACACACCTAACTACTTCTGTATAACCTTAGGAATAATTCTCTTTACGCTATAAACAACATAACTTTCTTCTCTTAATATTAGCAATCATTTATAACATGTCAGGATACCTTAAAATAAACACATTACCAGGGAGTGAGGACACCAGCGCCCAGAATCACACATACACAGTCACAGTACACACCTGCTAATTGGTAGCTCGCTAGCTCTATTGTTTAAAACGCCCGTTTCCCGTGGTTATAAACGCGGCTCTTTAACTCAACTTCACACATAAAAAAATCCACAACAGACTCATCACAGCTTCAATACATCTCCGTACATTTCCGGCGGACACAGTTTATAATTTTTACCGAGTACTAACCTGGAAAACAGAATCACGGAGTGAATGAGTGAAAGAGCGAACTGCCATCTTCGTCTCCAAATCTCTGTCTGAGAGAAGAGGGAGGTGCCTCTCACCTGGGCACCGTGGTGCAACGATACCCGCACTTTGGTTCCGCGTTCGATTACTTTCCCCCTACTTAAATATTGTCTTTCACAATAAAAGTTGAAATTATATTAAACGCTGCGCTGGTTATTGTTATTATAATAATAATAATAATAATAATAATGCACTTTATTTAAGGGCGCCTTTCAAGCACTCAAGGTCACCTTAGGCAAGGCAAGGCAAGGCAGCTTTATTTATATAGCGCATTTCATACACAATGGCAACTCAATGCGCTTTACATAAAACAATAAGAATTGAAATTAAAAAATAAATAAATAAAAACAACTACAGAAGAATAGAAAGAAATAAAATACTATAAGAGCAGCATAAAATCATGATTTAAAAGGACATAGTGCAATTCAAATTTACAATTTAAAGTGCTTTGAACAAGCTCAATCATAAGCACAGGAGAAGAGAAGTGTTTTTAACCTGGATTTAAAAATGTTCACAGTTGGGGCTGATTTCAGTTTGGCTGGAAGTTTGTTCCAGTTGTGTGCAGCATAACAGCTAAAAGCTGCTTCACCATGTTTAGTTTGAACTTTGAGCTTCACTATCTGACCTGAGTCAGTAGATCTCAGAGCCCTACTGGGTTTGTATTCTACTAAGATGTCATTCATGTATTCTGGACCTAAACCATTCAGTGATTTGACAGATAGACTTGATAGACCAGTAGCAGAACTTTAAAATCTATTCTATAGCTGACTGGGAGCCAGTGTAAAGACTTTAGAACTGGAGTAATGTGCTCTGATCTCTTTGTTCTGGTTAAAACTCGAGCTGCAGCATTCTGAATGAGCTGCAGCTGTTTAATGCTTTTTTGTGGGAGTCCAGTCAGAAGACCGTTACAGTAGTCGAGTCTACTGGAGATGAAAGCATGAATCAACTTCTCCTGGTCTGTTTGAGACATAAAACCCTTCACTCTGGATATGTTCTTAAGCTGATAGAAGGCTGTTTTGGTGATGGATTTGATATGACTGCTGAAGGTCAAATCTGAGTCTATCAGCACGCCAAGGTTTCTGACTTGGTCCCTAGTTTTTAGAGAGAGTGACTCGAGATGTTTACTGACGGCAATCCTCTTCTCTTTATTGGCAAAAACAATTACCTCAGTTTTGTCCTGATTTAATTGAAGGAAATTTTGGTTCATCCAATTTGTTACTTGCTCTAAACAGTGACACAATGACTGTATTGGACTGTAGTCATCTGAGGACAGTGCTATGTATATCTGTGTGTCATCTGCATAACTGTGATAGTCTACATTAGAGTTCTGCAGAACTTGACCCAAAGGCAGCATATATAGACTGAACAGAAGGGGTCCAATAACTGACCCCTGAGGAACTCCACATGTCATAGCCATTCGATTGGATTCATAACTTCCAATGGTCACAAAATAACTCCGCTCTTCCAAGTAGGACCTGAACCATTCTAGGACTGTTCCGCTGAGTCCTGTCCAAGTTTCCAACCTGTTCAACAATATACTGTGATCCACAGTGTCAAATGCAGCACTGAGATCCAACAGGACCAGAACTGACACCTTGCCTGAGTCAGTGTTTAACCTAATATCATTTAACACTCTAGTAAGAGCTGTTTCTGTACTGTGGTGAGGTCGGAAGCCTGATTGAAATTTGTCGAAAAGGCCACTGGAATTCAAGAAATTGATGAGTTGATTAAAAACCACTTTCTCAACAAGCTTGGCTATAAAAGGAAGATTTGAGATAGGTCTGTAGTTGGTTAACATGGAAGCATCCAGCGATCTCTTTTTTAAGAGTGGCTTAATGGCAGCTACTTTTAAGGATTTAGGAAACGTGCCCGATTGAAGTGAGCTATTTAGTATTTGTCGCAAATCTATTTGGACAGAGTTCACAATAGTTTTAAAAAAGTCTGATGGCATTGTGTCAAGACAGCATGTTGATGGTTTTAGATGCTGAACTGTTTCCTCTATGGTTTTTTGGTCAACTGTATTAAATTCTGACATCGCAGTTGAGTTATTCCTGGGAGGTCTTAGGGATTGCGTTATTTTATTGTATTGTTGATTTGTGTTAATATTTAACCTTATGGACTGGATTTTTTCACTGAAAAAGCAAGCAAATTCATTGCATTTTGCTGTGGAAAGGAGTTCTGGAGCTATCTGTTTAGGGGGGTTTGTCAGCTTATCAACCATAGCAAATAGAGTGCGAGTGTTGTTGATGTTCTTATTAATAATTTCAGAAAAGTGTCGCTGTCTAGCCTTGAGTAACTCAGTTAAAATTACAAAGACTTATTTTGTAGAGGTCATGGTGAATTTGGAATTTAGTTTTTCTCCACTTACACTCTGCTTTCCTGCATTCTGTTTTTAAAGCCTTTACCATCATAGTGTTCCTCCATGGTGTTTTCTTTCTGATCAAGGTTGTCTTAGTTTTAATAGGTGCAACAGCATCCATGACATTTGAGATTTTCCAGTTAAATTTATCTAGGAGTTCATCAACTGACTCTGCACTCACAGTTGGTGACATAGCTATAGCCTCCATAAACATTGCACTGGTATTCTCATTTATGTACCTTCTCTTAACAGACACAGAGGTTAACTGAACATTTGGAATGATCTGTAAGTCAAAGAACACACAAATGATCAGAAAGAGCCAAGTCCTTAACATCAACAGAAGAAATGTTAACACCTTTAGAGATAACCAGATCCAGAGTGTGGCCTCGAGTGTGTGTGGGCCCTTTCACATGTTGCAAGAGGCCAAAAGTGTCAAGTAGAGCAGAGAGTTCTTTGGCATTACTGTCCATGTTATTGTCTACGTGAATGTTAAAATCCCCTGTTATGATAAAAAAGTTGTAATCAATGCAGATAACTGACAGCAGTTCAGCAAACTCATCAATGAATTTTCCTGAGTATCTTGGAGGTCTATAAATGATTAAAAAATGACTTTTGGATCACCTTTTAGTAAAAAACAGATATTCAAAAGAGCTAAAATCACCTAACGTAATTTCCTTGCACTGAAATACAGATTTAAAGATGGCAGCAACTCCCCCGCCTTTCTTACCAGTTTGACACTTGTTCATAAAACTGAAATTTGTTGGTGCTGCCTCATTGAGAATAGCACAACAGCTACCTTCAGTCAGCCATGTTTCACTAGATCATAGGTCATAATGACGTCATTAACCAACAGTGATTTGTTGACTAGTGATCTGATATTGAGTAGAGCTAATCTTGTGGAGATAGCAGGAGACACTGGTATATTTCGAGGTTGGCATGCTATACTTAAATTGGCAGATTTACCCTTTTTATTTCTCACCAGTTTAACCATTCTTCTGTTACCTGTCATCACAGGGATTGAGAAGGCTATCTGAACTCCATAGGGCCCTGACTTTTCCTGGGGGAGAACATTATTGGTATCAGTATTGCAGCCTGGACCCGGCACGTATCAGTCCGACTCTCAGATTATCTGAGTCAGAGGAGGTGGGGGAGCTCTGTGACGTGGGGCTGGACGAGGAGGGGGATTTAGGGGAGAAAAAATGGGATTTGGGCGTGGTGTGAGTTGGAAATCCAGAAAATGGCGGAATGGGGAATCCGGACTGCGTGGAGAGAATGAAAGGCTGGATGGGGTCCCAGTGGATGAAAGTTGGGAGTCTCCTGGTGGGGCTGGGGGAGACTCCACTTGTTGGGCTGTTGGGGCTGGGGGAGACTCCTCCTGTTGGGTTGTTGGGGCTGGGGGAAGCTCCTCGTGTTGGGGTAAGGATGATGACGTTAAAACCTCTCTCTCCGTGTGCTGTCCTTCATGGTCACTCCTTATCTCAGGCGGTAGCAGTTTTTGTCCAGAAGGCTGTCTTATCTGTTGTTTTGGATTGTCTCGCCTCTTGTTCTTGGCAGGGGCTGCTGGTGACCGACGCAAAAATGTTGTAGCTTAACAGCTGTACTCCTGACTTGTTAAGGCAAAATCCATCTGCCACAAAGAGGTGTCTGCGTTCCCAAAAAACGCGTTCCCAAGATACATAAAAACACAACAACAGTACAACAAACAAAGTCAGGTAACATTTAGTGCAAAGATCAAATAAATATATATAGAATGTGACTACAAAGTGCATTAGTTAAAGAAACAAGAATGGGATTGCAGTTAGTGTGGGACAGAGTATGCCACTCTGAAAAGGTGCGTTTTCAGGTGGGATTTGAAGGTGGAGACAGAGTCAGAAGTGCGAATGTCTGGTGGGAGAGAGTTCCAAAGGCGGGGGGGCAGAGTTCGGGAAGGTGTGTTATCACATAAGGGTGTACCACACACTCCCCAACAAATAAAAGTGGCTCCTGACACAAGGCAATTCTGAATAATTTCACTCTGAACATACACACACTTTCTCAACAAAACACGTTCCAACTTTCAATGAGTGTATCCTTTAAGTCTCAAATCTCATCTGGTGAGTATGCAATGTATGGTGTATATGTTCCAACAGGTAAGTATAAAATGTATAGGATGTGTGTGCTTCAGGTAAGTATGAAATGTATAGGATGTGTGTGATTCAGGTATGAAATGTATGGTGTATGTATGGTGTCTCATCCACAGTGAGCTGGGTACATGACAGGTAGGTAAGGGTATGGGGCGATGGATGGGGGATGGAAGTGGTGGAAATATGGTGTACAGAGGCACTGGTAAGTACACTGTACTGGCTGGATTCCAAATGCAGTCACAGTGGGCCGTGGGTGATAAGCTGATTGACCCAGGGATAACCTGGCCGTCTTTCTCTGGTGGACTGTCTCAGCAGGACCTGATGTTCAGGTTGTGGTGTGGGGACATTGTTCTCTTGATGTACAGCAGGCATTTCCTCTTGAACAGTTGCAGGTTGAAGCTGCTCCATGTCATGTTCATCCTCACTGTTTGTCCCTTGTTCCTCACCTCTAACACTTTCTCTGTCCTGTTCAGGTTCTGCATGAATTGTTTCTCCCAGGTAGGTCTCATTCTGTTCAGATCTGTTTTGGAAGTCAGGAGTAACATGTGGCTCAAGTAAGTGACTTTCAGCTCTTGGTTTCTCCATCGGTCTTCGCAGCCAGTAACGAGACATGCCTTCCTCTTCCTCAGAGTCACTTATGTCTGGGCGCTGTGTGTGAGTTGCGGGGTGTCTGAAGCTCTATTCTTTCTCCTTTGTGACTCAGCTGTGTTGGTGGTCGGGTTCTGAGGAGGATCTACAGGTAGGTTGTTGACTTGTAACAGGAGGTTCCTGTGCAGAGTGCGAACTGGTCGGCCTCCTGCCTCAGGGCTTACTTTGTAGACAGGATTATCTCCAACCTGTTCTCTCACGATGTAGATCAGCTGCTCCCAGTACGGTCTAAGCTTTCCAGGTCCCCCTCGTTCACTGAGATTGCGTACAAGGACTCTGTCCCCAGACATGCCTCAACCATTTTTCCTGCCCATTTCTCAGCATATCCTCTTGGTCCATTGGTTTCAGTCCCCTCATCAGTCATGAGGCCGAAGAGGATGTCAACAGGGAGGCGAGGATGTCGGCCATACAACGAATAGTGCGGAGAGAAACCTGTGGCCTCGTGCTTTGTACAATTATATGCATGAAGTACATGGGGCAGGTTGTCCTTCCAATTCTCCTTTCTCTCCCAGGGTGCGGAGCATCTGTAGTAGTGTGCAATTGAGTCTTTCCGCAGGATTGCCCTGGGGGTGGTACGGAGAGGTTCTCGAGTGGGCAACACCAGCTAATTGCCTGAGAGTTTTGAAGAGCTCATTCTCAAACTCTCGACCCTGGTCGTGGTGGAGATTGGCCGGGTATCCAAATCTGGGGATGAAATCATTGAACAGCCGGTCAGCAGCCGTCTTACCAGCCTTGTTCCTGGTGGGGTAGGCTTGCGCGAATCTGGTGAAGTGGTCAACCACTACCAGGATATACTCGTATCCACCTCTGCAGGTCTCCAGGTGAAGGAATACAATGCACACTAGCTCGAGGGGCGAATTTGATGTAATACTTCCCATTGGTGCTCTTTCATGTGTGGCTGGCTTCTTCTGTTTGATGCAAGAGCACTTCCTGGTCACATGCTCCTCTCTCTCTTTTCATGAAAGGCCAGTAGAATCGCTCCCTCGCTAGACTCAGAACTTTCTCAACACCCACATGACACATGTTGTTATGCAACTGGGTGAGTACTGTCCGTTTGTAGGTGGCGGGCAGGACCAGTTGCTGTCGACCTGCACTCTTCCTGTAGAGTAGGTCATTCTCCATGTATAATTTGCTCCACTCTCTTAACAGCCTCCTTGCGTGTGTGTCCATTCTCTCTTTGTCATCCTCTGTTAGTGGTGTGTCGTTTTCCTTTAACTCCATCACTTTCCCAATAGCGGGGTCTTTTCTTTGTTCCCTCACCAGCTCATCATGACTGATTTCCTGCAGAGGCTCAATGTGAGGTTGGCTATGGGATGTTACGTTGAGGGCTGCCACCCAAGCCACATCTCCTTGTTGTGCCCTCCGGCTTCCTTCCCACGCAGCACATACTGCCTCCTCCGATAGCTCTTCCGAACACTCAGACATGAAGGTGTCGATGTCCAGGGGGCAGCGTGATAAGGTGTTGGCATCGATGTTGGTTTTGCCTGGCCGGTATTTGATGTCAAAGTGGAAATCGGCCAGCTGCCCCACCCACCGGTGACCCACTGCGTTGAGCTTGGCAGTACTCAGAATATAGGTGAGGGGACTATTGTCCGTGAAGACTGTGAAGTGTGGGGCGTAGAATAGGTAGTCCCTGAACTTTTCACATACCGCCCACTTCAACACGAGGAATTCAAGCTTTCCGCTGTGTAGGTGATCATTTTGTTCCGCTGATGTTAGTGTGCGTGACCCGTATCCAATCACCCTCCTCTTCCCATCATGGTTCTGATAAAGAACTGCACCGAGACCTTTTTGGGAGGCATCTGTGTGGAGTGTGAAGGGGCGGTTGAAATCAGGGTAGGCCAGTACTGGGGGTTTGGTCAGCTGGTCCACCAGCTGTTCAAGGATCTGTTGGTGTTGTATAGTCCATTCTACCGGGGCTCGGGAGGACTGCTGATGGCATTTTGTTTTTCCTCGTGGCGGCTTGGGCTGAGGAGTGTCGGGCTTTGACTGGAGCAGGTCGTACAGGGGCTTGGCTATACATGAGAAGTCCTGCACGTATGTTCGATAATAGCTCAGGAACCCAAGCAACTGCCTGACGTCCCCAACTGTCTGTGGTGTCTTGTTTTTCAGTACCCGCACTGCTTCCAGGTCTTTGGGATCCACTTTTACTCCTTCCGCTGACACCAACCGGCCGACATATCGGACCTCTTTGCGGAAGAGCTCGCATTTCTCCGGCTTCAGCTTTACCCCGTGGTGTTGCAAGGCTTGGAGGACTCTGCGTAACACCTGCACATGCTCATCAAAGGTCCTGGAAAAGCACAACACGTCGTCAAGGTAAGGGATGCAGCACTCATCTCTCAGCGTGTCGAGCATCCCTTCCATGCTCCTTTGAAAAGCTGCTGGGGCGTTCGATAACCCAAAGGGCATTCGGACCCACTCGTAGAGTCCCCATGGGGTTATGAATGCAGTCAGGTACCTTGATCCTTCGGCAATAAAGCCTTGATGGTAAGCTTTCCCCTGATCGAGGATCGAAAACCAGGCGTATCCTCCCAGGGAGTCAGTGAGATCCTGAATTCTGGGAAGAGGGTGACGGTCCGGCACAGTTTTGTTGTTGAGGAGCCGGTAGTCGACACACAGGCGTAAGTATCCATCTTTCTTTCTTACACAGATGACAGGAGCTGAATAAGGTGACTGGGACTTAACGATCCACCCTTTGACCAGCAGCTCCTGAATGTACTCCTTAACTTCCCTGTAGAGTGGTTTTTGGATGGATGCGTAGGCCCTCTGAACTGGGATGTCATCCTTAGTCCTGATCTCCATTTGTAGGGAGGGGATGCACCCTATGTCGTCGCTGTTACGGGCGAATGCTCCACATTCCTTGTAGAGTACTTCCTTCACCGCCTGTTGTTGTTCGGGGCTGAGGTGACTGATATCAACAGAAGGAAGCCAGGACTCGGGTGGAGAGGTACTGGGAGAAACGATGCCATTAACCTCGGCTGATGTCATCTTTCTTGGTGTGGAATCAGCCTGTGACTCTGGTGCATTTGTCTCAAGGACCTTGATGACATGTTGGATGGTCCCCAGAGAGGTTGTCTTTGACAGGGTGAACTCATGCTTTGAGTGATTGGAGATGGGCACCTTAACATAAGGCCATCGGGTGTTATTGATTTCCAAGAGGCCTTCTCCTACACTCAACTGTCCTAAGACAGCGCTTTCCAGTCGGTTCGTATAGAACAACGGGGTCAGAGACGTCAAAGTTTGGGGGTACCCTACACCATACATGAGCTGTTCTGCCAGGGGGAATGATAGCATGGTCTTTGCCAACTCTTATGGTGACTGGATCACAGTATGTCCTAGGAGGCACCTGGATGAAATTTATCATGGCCTCCACCTGTTCCTCCTCTATTCCAAATGCACTGCGGAGAAGGCTGACAATTGTTGCAACTGCATCGCCCGAGGACTCCTTCCTTCTGATGAGCTCCTCCAGTACATTGGCTCCTAGAAGGGGCTGGGGCAGTGGCAGCTGGCTGACTAGGAAAGGGGCCTGTATGGTGAGATTGGGGTCTTCATTCCCTGCGAGATTGACAGTGAGCTCAACCCATCCAATGTATGGGATGGCATGGCCAGTGATGGCATAGCGCCAAGTTCTTCCTCTAAGAGCTCAGAAAGAGGTCTCACTATATAATTAGGGATGTGAGTGTTAGTCCATTGTTGGTCAATTATGCTCACTTGCGAGCCTGAATCAAACAGTACTGTTGCTGGGTAACCTCCAATCAAACATTTCAGCAGACTTTTCTTTCCAACAAGGGGTGCTTTGCAGGTGATGTTACTCTGGCAGGTAAGTGCATGTGGGTTTTGTTGTTTGTTTTGCTTGGGGTGTCTTGTTATTTGTTTATTTATTACTGTTTGGGACTGAAGCTGCTCACCGGTCTCTGGGCGTCCCTCCACAAAGACCGAGCCCCGTTTCCCTGCACCCTGACTCATTGCAAACATCCCACTGCTCTGTGTTCGGACTCTCCACACACGAAGCAGTGGTTGCACTTAGAGTTGTTCCGATTCCGATACCAGTATCGGAAATTGCTCCGATACTGCCGAAAATGCTGGCATCGGTATCGGCGACTACTGGAGTCCAGGCACCGATCCGATACCATGTAATGTTTTCAATTAGTAATCTAATAGGCATCACATCCGGTTCAGGTCCGCTGTACCGCGCTCACATTATTTTATTTATTAATCCACACTTCCAGATAGGGTGGCCATTCGTCCGGCTTTAGGCCGGACTGTCCGGTTCCCCCCTCCCGTCGGCCGTAGGTCCGCGGTGTATTGCGATCGCGCGCGCCCCCCCCCACGGCCGTAGGTCCGAGGCGCGCACCCCCCCCCCCCCCACGGGCTGAGGTGTCCTCCTTTTCAACAACTCATAAATGGTCACCCTACTTCCAGACCGTCGCCGGGGCTTCAGAGTAATGTGTCCGAGGAGAGTAGCCCTCTCCCGGACTCACTCGCTAGCTTTAAATGCTGTTTTTTTTTTGTTTGTTTTTTCATCCATCTTTTCTTCTCACTAATATTCAGATGTTAAAATCAAATAAAACGCCAACACTAAAAAGGGCTAGCTAGGTTAGCTGTTAACTGTTCTATTTAAAAATAAATGGCTTGAATTTGCTCTATTTATTCATGTTTTACAAAGAGTTTAACCTGAGCCAGGCCTTACCACGATGATAATCATATCACAGTCATGCATGTATGCTATTTTTATAACATACTGGTATCGGATCGGTACTCGGTATCGGCCGATACCCAAAGCACAAGTATCGGAATCGGTATCGGGAGGGAAAAAATGGTATCGGAACATCTCTAGTTGCACTCCTGTAAGTTCTGTTCAGTACATTTCGGACAACGAGCTGTTCTTCCTCTCACCTGGACTGCAGGTTGTCTTAGCTGTGATTGGACAGGTCTGCTGGGGGTTGGCTGAGAAGGAGGGGGTGACTGGAGTTGGGCTGGCATAGCTGGAGGATAAGACACATGAGTATTGTGAGTAGTGCTGTCCGCTGATCAATCAAAGAAGCCACCATGTGTGTGAGGGTCTCCACTTGAGCAGTGAGCTGTTGTATTGTCTGGAGATTTTTATTGTCTGATGCTGTATCTCGTGACTTGTCATTGTTGTTACAATCTGCTGTCTCAACCTTGGCACTGTGTGCTTGTGTTGCCTTTTGTCGGGGGGGTTGGCCAAGTCTGCGCTGGTGCTCATTCTCATCACTTATTATTTTCATGACCTGGCGAAGGATTTCCTCATCTGTGACTTGACTGTTTGAGATTAGAGGCCTCAGTCTCTGCCGGAGGTCAGCATGTTTTGTCCCCAAACCCTGATAAATAGTATGGAGGAATACTTCCTGGATGGTCTTGTGATCATATGAAATGTCTGTACTGGCCTGCCGGGACTGGAAAAGGAGTGTCTGCTTGAGCCCAATCATGCGGTAGATAAACTGCTGTGGCGATTCTTGGTCTGATTGCCTGGCCCACATCAATTCCTGGAACATCTCAGTCGTTGCTTTCTCACCGAGGTGGGACCTGAGAAAGCCTTTGAGTTCAGATACTGTAATTTAATCTTTGTTTACAAGCATATCCTTAAAGGCCCCTGGTTTGATGATCCTCAACACCCCTCTGACCACTTCTGCCTCTGCGAAGCCTTCTTTCACTCCCTCGTCAATTTGTTTGCTGATGTTGTAATTTAAATCAGAGTTCTGATCTCCAACCTGACCACCATGTACTTTGAAGTCTCTGCGCTGCAGGTAGGAGAGGTCCTTCAGTACCACTGGTCTCTCCGAGATCATCTGTGGCATACTGTTTGACTCTGACTCACCCTGGTGGGGGTAGGTTGTGGTTGGTGGGGTCGCTGTAGATTCACATCGTCGCAGTTTCTCACCCAGCTCTTCATACACTTGTCTCAGTTCTTCTACTGACTGTGTTGTTGTATTGGTATGAGTGTTATGGTGGGGTTGTGTTTGCATAACTGTGCCGTTAGGGTGAGAATGAGGTTGTGATGCAGAGTTTGGGATTGTAGTGGATGGACTGTGACTAGGTGTAGCATGTGTGTTACCATCACCCAATGCACCCACTGGGAAATTAACAGGAGCATCAGCAGTCGTTACTTTACCTATCAAATCATTTAAAACCAGCAACTGACCCATGCCTTCATCCTCAAGTTCTAGTAAGGTGTCAGAATGCATGTAAGAGACGACATACTCCATGCAGTCTTCTTCATCATTCGGGTCCAGCTCTTCTTCGTGTTGACTGTCGATTGCAATATATTTTGCAACCTGATAGATGTAGTTGCTTTAGAGTCTGAATAGTTGTTTTTTTATGCTCCATACTAATTATTTGCGAATTGCTGACATGGTGTTTAGTCTTGATATCACCTTGTAGTTTGTTAGTTCAATAAATCAGCAGTGTAGTGACTTGGTAAGTGGCGTGTGTGTGCGTGTTGACCTCCCGATCACAGGTGAGATCCCCTGATGCTGGTGTGCGATGACCACAGGATCAGTGTGCAGCCCTCTGGTAAGTAGCGTGCGCTGGTCTCAGGATCAGCAATGTGGCTCACCGGCGACTAGCATGCACTGGCCTCAGGATCAGCAGTGCGGCTCCTAAGCGAAGTGAAGATCCTTTTTCTCTTTGGTCTCCCTCCTTGGACACCCACGGGTTGACTCCTGGCCTGCAGCAGCGTCTTGTCACCTTGGTCGCGTGGTTCTAGTATCTCTGGATCTGCTCCTCCGATAATTTTGATGAGGAGTGATCCCGGACGAGCCCCCACAGTTTGTTATGAGTTTCAAAGGGTGTAACTGGAGTAACAAATGATTTTTAATGGGGTCCACTGCTCTCAGCTCTCCTGGATGAACTCTGGAAAACAGAATCACGGAAGTGAATGAGTGAAAGAGCGAACCGCCATCTTCGTCTCCAAATCTGTCTCTTTATTACAACTTTTCAAAATCATGGTATAAAACAATAAACATTCCCCTAGTGTAAACATGTTTCAGTGCTAATTTGTTAATTTCAAGTTAAACACATTAATACAGTTTTCTGTACTCTCCACACATCAGTGGGCAACATCTTTCACACACACATTCACATAAATCATGTCTTTACCAAAATACATATCACTCTTTCTTTAAAGTGCAAAAATATCAAAAGGATAAATCATATTTTAATCTATATTTATATAGTTGTGTTTTTAACTTCAGAAATCGACCACCATATAAATGTAATAATGTCTCATAAACCCTCTTTGGCTGTAACTTAATACTTAAATGACTTTAGAGTCAAAACATGAAACACCATACACATAACTGTTCAGTTTATAATACATTTTTAAAACAGACCACACACCTAACTACTTCTGTATAACCTTAGGAATAATTCTCTTTAAGCTATAAACAACATAACTTTCTTCTCTTAACATTAGCAATCATTTATAACATGTCAGGATACCTTAAAATAAACACATTACCAGGGAGTGAGGACACCAGCGCCCAGAATCACACACACACAGTCACAGTACACACCTGCTAATTGTTAGCTCGCTAGCTCTATTGTTTACAACGCCCGTTTCCCGTGGTTATAAACGCGGCTCTTTAACTCAACTTCACAGATAAAAAATTCCACAACAGACTCATCACAGCTTCAATACATCTCCGTACATTTCCGGCGGACACAGTTTATAATTTTTACCGAGTACTAACCTGGAAAACAGAATCACGGAGTAAATGAGTGAAAGAGCGAACCGCCATCTTCGTCTCCAAATCTCTTGCTGTGTCTGAAATCGCGCACTTACGCAAGTGCACTTACATTGAGTGCACTTCATTATCCCTACAGTACACTTACTTATAGGCGCAGTGCTTTCATTTCTACAGTCCACTGTCAAAACAGCCTTCGCACACCTACCGGAAATGAGTTTGCAGTTTGACGGTTCTTCTTCGGCGGTATTTTTTTTGTGCCATTTTCCTCCTGGCGGAAAACGGCCTACCGGTAAGTTTATTTACCTATGAAATATATTAATATATATTAATTTACATATTCAATATTATTTTACATTTGTAGAGCGCGTTGGTCTCAACTGTTACTCCTGTGTCCTCCATTTTTGATTCTGCCCCTTCCGCTACGTAGACAAAATGGCAGCCGAGTGGAAAGTGTCCATCGGTCCACACTCAAATTTTAGATCGTTTTGAGTGCGCCACCGAGGTATTTCCAGTGCACTGCGTTTTGGCACACTCTCCGTTTTTGCGCCAAGTGCACTCAAAAAAGTAAGTAAGTATAGAAGTGCGCGATTTCAGACGCACCATCTGTCTGAGAGAAGAGGGAGGTGCCTCTCACCTGGGCACCGTGGTGCAACGATACCCGCACTTTGGTTCCGCGTTCGATTACTTTCCCCCTACGTAAATATTGTCTTTCACAATAAAAGTTGAAATTATATTAAACGCTGCGCTGGTTATTGTGTTATCACATAAGTGTGTACCACACAGGCATCAGGACGTGATGAATAAATACCATCAATGCACATGGGTGTGCATCTTCCTGGACGGACACCCGGTGTTAATGTTGTAATAATGTATTATGTTCTGTTGTTCACAAGGACAAGGAAACTCGGGACCACGGCGGTAGTTCTCAACTTTTATTGTTGATCCTGCACATCCAAATACAGATTCACTGCAACCATTTCAAACAAAAGTACCTTCTAACCAAACGTAGTAATGTCTTTCATTATACAAAAATACATCAATACTGAGCTCAACATACCTGCACATATCAAACAATGAAACACTTTTTCCAACATGTACTCCTTCTCCGCATCACAGGCCACCACGTTCCCCGTTAACACATCGCATTGGAAACCCCGCAGCACAAGGAAGCACAGGCTTTATCAAAATGATTACAAAAATACAATTCTCACATTGTCGTAAGCAATGCATATATTATGCATTGCTTACGACATCTAGTGGCGACATTTTCTCTTAAAGAAACAGTGCAGGCTTTTCCCAGTAACTAATTGTAACACGAATAACATACACACTAATTAGGATTTGGTGACATTTCAAATGAACAAAAATAAAACAGTAATTTTACCCTGGTTACAAACACATCCCGCTAAAATGTTGTTGTTGTACATCAACAAGATTATGTAATAGATTAGCTCTATTCGTGACAGCCTATTTAAATGTTGTATTGTATAATACAAAATCAAACTCAGTCATATTTATATTCAGTATTTAGATTGTATGCAGGTCTAATGCAAAAGCAATACTAAATACAATCAGTTCTATATAGAGCTAGTATTTAGATTTAGTATTATGCAAAAGCAATACAAAAATACTGTCAGTTCTGTATAGAGCTAGTAATGGATGTGCATTGCTTGTATTGATAAGTATTTTTTGTTATTGATTAGCCTTTGGTTCTCAGGTGCTTGTGCAGGCACTGCCAGGCGTGACATCAGCTGTGGAGTGTGCTGCAGGGTAGAGGATGCCTTCTGGACATTTGTTGAGAACCTCCTTCCCAAGTCAGACATTAGGCCTACCTGATTAACAGAATACCTAGCATGAGCCTCCAGCAGGAACACTGCCCACTCAACACCACTACACATGGGTTGGATCACACAATTGATTCTCAAGTTTGATTTTGATACCAATATTTCCTTATTCCCAGGTGTTATTCCCACTCTGGGGCTGGGTGGGGCTGCACACCTGTGGTGCATGAGCAATCATGGCACCCAGGATAAACCAGCTTTCACCACACTGGAGAGAGCCGCTGTCATGGCAGCATGTACCATCTGCTCAACGTATAACATCTCGCCATCTCCAATAAATGGATATTCTCTATCAATATCTACCTATGTCCTGTGTCGGAGGAGCCCAGAAAAGCCACTTATGTGGCGTGCAGCAGGAGTCAACTGCTACACCAGGCAATACCACTACACAGCCGTAGGACTTATGGCATCCTGGGCAGGAGCATAAGAAAGCTGTTGCTATTGTGTTGTCACTGCTATAAAGAGTTTCCAGTGGAAGGAGAAACATACAGAGGCTATGGCCTCATTTGGCTGATGATCAATAAATGTCATTACTAAAAACAAATGGTGTCATATACTGTATATATTCTGTTTATATTATTGTGCCATACATTGGCAAACATTCATAACAAGCATCACAGGTAAAAGTCTCATAGATGAAGCAAAGATAACTATGCCTACAAGCAGCATAATGATAACCAGCAGTGCGAACATACAAAATGCTAATATAAAAAATGAGTTGCAGGCAGACATGTTTCTGTGCAGCAAGGACTGGGCCTGCTCATTGCCACATGATGCACAGACCTACAAGAAATGACATTACATTAGAAAAGCATACATTTGTCAGTACAACCCCCAAATTTCTTTAAAAAAATAAATAAAAATGTATATATATATATATATATATATATATATATATATTAGTGGTGGGCATAGATTAATTTCTTTAATCTAGATTAATCTAACTGTAATCTTGGAATTAATCTAGATTAAAATGGCTCATTTGAATTCTGTCGAAGGCATTCATAATATGCGTGTGCTACCTAAATAATGACTAAAAATAAGTGTGCACGGTTGTTGACGGGGGGGGGGGGCGGGGGGCACGCGATTGTTGACGGGGGGGGGGGGTGCGCGATTGTTGACCGGAGGAGGAGAGGTGCGCGATTGTTGACCGGAGGGGGAGAGGTGCGCGATTGTTGGGGGGGGGTGCGCGATTGTTGACGGGGTTCGCGATTGTCGACGGGGGGGGGGGGGGTCAGTAATGTCACCGCGAATACGGACGTTTATCATCTTTTTTTAAATATATATTTTTTAAGAGGCCCCTGATTGGCCGAGGCCCCGGGCTGAAGCCCAGGTAAGCCCGTGCATTAAGGCGCCACTGCCCATACCTACGACCGACGGGGGGGGGGGGGTCGCCGGGCAGAGGACGCAGCCGTTCCGCAGCGCTTACCTTCCTTGGTGGAAATCCGGTATAGACCCAGCTCCCAACCCAACTTTGAGAATAGATTAACGGTGATATTTTTTTTATCGCGCGATAAGAGTCTCGCGTTATCGCAGCGCGTTAACGCCGATAACGGCCCACCACTAATATATATATATATATATATATATATATTGCTAGCAGCACACAGATCAATCTTTTGACTTTGATACAAGAGGTAAACATGTTAAAATTTCAGGTTCACATTCCTGAGATGGTTCCTCAGCAGATGACTCACCCATCAATTCCTCGGTGGGCTCCATGTGCTGTCCCTAGGTTGGTTGCTCTACAGATGAAATGGATCCACCATCATTCTGCTCAGGACTGGGCAGTGGAGTTGATTTTATTGACCATCTCGGGGCATACATGGATAGCTAGGATGAAAAGAAGAATATTAGGTTTTACCAATCAATGGTTATTGTGCAACATAATATGCTATAATGTGTTAGTAAGGGTTCAGGTAGCAGCGGGAGCCACAGTGCAAGTGGATCGAATAACTAATCTGTCCCTGAATAGCCTGTGTCACATTAAACTAAGACAATTATCATAAACAGTCACAAGAAAAATGTACTTCTTAAGTCACCATAGCAAGCGAATCATGTTACAAGATGTCTGGATATCCAGGATAAAAGAGGAATGTATCCCTAGGCCTACTGCTCACTTGCGTTTCCACAAGCATTTTCAAACCTCACATGCGTCCACACTGGAACGACCAACAAGGCGTGAAGCCTATTATATTATTATATATTATATATGGACATTTGTTGGACATCTCACTCTTATCTTCTCCCTGCAGTGCAGTTGCAGTTCTAATGTTTACGGTTGTGTGCGTTTAGTTTCTATAGTATAGCATATAGCTGCACAACAGTAGTGTCTGTTTTTTTGTCTCACAAAAAGTATGCAGAACTACATGAATAATTTGGATATCGCTAATTTAAATGATGTTGCGTGTTATGAAGTTATCTAGCAGTTACTTACCATACACCTGTCACGACTCCCTCCAGCTGCTGAATCTGTGTCACCGGAGCAGCGGGGTCAATTTTCGGAACCGCACCGGGTAACGGTCTCACGCGGTTCAGGGCTCAAAACCCCATGTTGAACTTCATCATATCCCCTGGGGCATTATCCTCCCACCGAACATGTTGACAGCTAATTGACAGTCTGCTTTTGTGCCCGTATGTTATTCCCGAATGATGTATTCATGCAGGCCCATATAACGACATTATTTCGCTATTTATAGCACTTGCTGGCAGTAAAAAAACAAAACAATCATTGATATCGTCTTTTTATGAGCACACAATGTGAAGTAATACATAAAATTAACTTACATGTTGCTCTTTAAGCATTTCATCCCAGGTTCAACCTTGCTCAATTTTGAATTACAAACACAGATGATGTCTTACCTTTATTATTATCATACCAATAGGAATACTACTGCTACTTATCATACTAATGCTACTTCAACTACTTATCATGCTTATACTACGTTTACTACTTATACTAATACTTCATCATACTACTAGGCCTAGGTTCAAACTGTATAACTTTAGTAAGCTGTTTGTTTAAAAAGCTAAATGTTGTATGTAATATACTGTTACGCTTACTCCACCCAGACAGTAAACTTGTGTTAAGCTATTGACATGATTTTTGATGATTTTCGTCGCAAAGGTTGTCTTAGAGTTGGTTGTCAAGTTTGAGGCTAGTTCAAATAGTTGTTAAAGGATGGCTTGGAGAGTAGACGAGTTGCAAACAAGGATGTTTATTAAGATTTGACCTGATACAGTAAGAGCCAAGATGAGAGATCTTACTGGGTTCGGTTCATGAAGCAGACTGAACAATAAATCATCAGACACTTAATATTTTTTGTGAACTCCACCTTAGGGGTGGATTGAAGGTGGATGCTATTGCTCTTGGTTACACCTCATGCTATTGTTTTTGTGATTTTCAGACACGATTATTTCTTACTTTCTAATTTTCAATGAATACACTCGCCCCCTCCCTTGGGCTCCTAGTTCTTGACTTGCAACTACAATTGCATCAAATCAGGTACACCATGTGCTTGTTTACACAATTCGTAATGTTTGACCTTGATCATTCTTGGTTCACTTGAAAACATTGGTGTCCCCATCTGCCCTTTAAGATCAACACCTCTCTCTCTTAGATTTAGTCAATCAAGCTTCATGATATATATTTTCATACATTTATGATTCAGGTGTAATCTTTATAACCTGTTTACTTCTATTGATTTGTGATTATATGTCCTTTATTATTAATATTTATTTATTTATTATTATTATTTATTATATATTTTTCGACACTATTCAACATTTCAATACGTCTTAAACTATCACTTGTCACTTTATTAATAATGTTTTCCTCATTTACACTACACAGCATTCATGCATTTTCTGCAGGAAATGCATTTTCTAGTTCAAGATTAGTGTCACATGTTTGTGTTTCAACTACCACAATTTAATGATATAGTTTGCAGATAATTGTATCTCATAAGAACATGTGTGTTATTATGATGCCTGTTTTACAGTATATCAGTTAAAGTTCTGTTAAATTAATAAGGTGACTTTTAATCAAATAATCTCTTTGCCTTATATCTGATATAGTTTCATGTTTGAGATGTAAATTATTAATTATCTGGGGAAATCCGGAAAAAGGAGAATAGGAGTTGTGTAATGATATGTCCAGCTAGTACTAAACTAGGGATAGGCGGTGTCTCATCATTGGGCCCAACCAGATGACATGAAATACCCTTTAAAAGTAGGGGTGGGTGATATAGGAAAAAAATAATATCCCGATATTTTTCGGCTTTCATAAAAAGATATTGACATACAAAGTCAGTGACATACGAGTCTCCGCTCGTAGCATCCTAGACCAGGATCTAATCTCTGTGTTCCTTCAGTCCCATCCTGACCAGCCTGGTGAGCCGTCCCTTGAGGGGGGTTCTGTCTTGGGAATTTAATTTCTTGACTATTATTCATTTATTCAGTTGGTTTGTTTTTCCTTTCATGTTCTAATTCTGCTGTCATTTTAGACCCTGCCTCTCCCTCCTGCCTGCCCTTCTGCCAGTAGATTTAGACCTGTGTCCTTAGTGAAAAACAATTTGAACAAGTCCAGAGTATGGGTGTCTGCTGAACTTAGTGAAATCGCATTCCTGGTGGAACCACATTGGTATCTTTCTCTGCATTTCATGACAGAGCTGGCTGTGTTGCCTCTGCACTGTGAACCTTGCGTTGCCTTTTTGCTGATGGTATTATATTTTTTAAAATATAATAAAATATTGAGGAAATGTAGCATATTCAGTAAAAAACAAACAAGCAAACAAGAAAAAGGCCAAAGTCCACACACACACATTTACACACACACAGTGTGTACCCTGTATCAAATTAAGCTACTGATGCTCCAAAAAAAAAGTTTACGAGAGCCCTGCATTGCCTCTTTATTGTTGAAGGCTGTGGTTCTTCTGTTTGCCATCTTGTCATTCGGGGTGCGCATGAGAGCGCTCTGCGTGCGTGTTCAGGATGCTAAGGAAAGGTGCTACAATACTTCCTTTTTTATCTCCTTTAGCATAGGGTACACTGGACCATCCTTTACGAAAGGAAAGGAAATAATGCCGTCCCACAATTCCTTGTGGCAGAAACATTTAAAGCGACGCACCATTCGGCCATTCACAAAAACAAATGATCAACATGTTTGAAACTTAAGAATGATGATATGTACAGTAGTGCTGAGTGTAACGTCACTCGGGAGCGATGACAGAAGCGTCCCCAAGCTATTTGAAACACACATACACACACACGATCATAAACACAGCACCAAACACACAAACAAACACCGCAAGTAATTGACTGCTTTACTATATATCCTTTCAGCATTATTATAATATATCCTGTCCGCGATACACAGTATCATCCGAGGTTGATGGCGGTAAAGTTAGTTTTAATTTGGATATTGGATATTGGACATTCAAGGGAATTTAAGAAAAAAAAAATGTTTTGTTGATTTTTAATACATTTTTACATTCCAAAAAATTCAATAGCTTCCTGTATATAGGGCCTATTGATACAAAACAAGTGTGTTAGAAAGTGTACACCAGGAGGGTCCATCTACGGCAATTACATTTTTGAATGAATTTTGAATTTTTGTTGTTGATTTTTAATAAATATTTAGGTAACACTTTAGATTAGGGACCACATATTCACCATTAACTAGTTGCTTATTAGCATGCATATTAGTAGCATATTAGCTCTTAATTAGTCATTATAAAGCTCTTATTAATGCCTTATTCTGCATGACCATGTTCAACAACTACGAGGCCATTAACTAAGAGTTTTCCCTCAATAAACTCATAACTAATATACTAGTAGTTTGACACTTATTAACCCACACAGGTTCCCTATTCTAAAGTTGCCTCCTCTTTACACTTAGTTGATGGTGAATATGTGGTCCCTAATCTAAAGTGTTACCAAAATGTATATTCAATAGCTTCCTGCATATAGGGCCTACTTATACATAACAAGTGCGTTAGAAAGTGTGCACCAGGAGGGCCAATCTACGGCAATTATATTTTTGAAAAAATGTATTGTAAAAAATTCAATAGCTTCCTGTATATAGGGCCTACTTATGCAAAACAATTGTTAGAAAGTGCAATAAAGGGTGGTCAATCTATGGCAATTACATTTTTGAAAAAAAAATGTTGATTTTTTATAAATATTTATATTACAAAAAAAATGTAGCATCCTGTGTATAGGGCCTACTTATGCCAAAAAACAAGTGTTAGAAATTGTGCACCAGGGTAAATCTACGGCAATTACATTTTTGAATTTTTTTTTTGGTTGAAATATTTATTTTACAAAAGATTCAATAGCTTCCTGTTTATAGGGACTACTTATACAAAACTGAGTGAGCTGTTTTAAACAAAAATACATGTTTGTTTTTCTGCACTTAATGTATACATTCCAAGTTACCTCATGTAGTCTTCATAAAGGTGACAATGACAGAATAATTAATTTATAACCCATTCATAAGAAAAAGTACTTATGTAATGTGGCACTGTCTCATTAAGCCCTTAATATGGGAAAAAGTTCCTTCTTATGACAGGGCTGTATAGGCATGTTAGACAGATAGAGAGACAGATAAGATGCATTAACCCATAAATAACATGCTTGTAAATACCACCATGTAAATGTTAAATATTAATCCCTGAGAGTAACATCTATATACTTTCATTTAGATTGTGCATAATGGGCAGGCTACAGAAGGGCGGGAGGTTGGCAGAGGAGAGCAACTGGACTAATGCAGGGGGAGTGGAAGGCTTGATTCAGGAATTTCAAAGATATGAAAATATCAAAGAAAATTTAGAATGGAGTTCCTACATTTTTACAAGCGTCTCCCAAAGATTACTTGGACGTGACTCTAAAAAATGTAGGAGTTGGCTATGGGTGATGTGGAGGGACAATTGTAAAGGAGTACGAAAAAAAGTCATTTCCATACAGAAGAGAGAGAGAGACGTGCTTCAACACATTGATCAAGACAAATCATCTGAGAGAAAGGGACCTGGACCTGTCATCTGAGAGAGAGAAAGATATAGAACAAGACTTTCAACCAGACCCGTCATCCGAGACAGAGGGAGATGTGCTTCTCTTATCTGAGAAAGACACAGATAGAACAAGACAGTGAACTAGACCCAACATCCGAGACAGAGGGAGATGGAGAGATAGAACAAGCCAGTGAACTAGACCCAACATCCGAGACAGAGGGAGATGTAGATCTGTCATCTGAGGAAGATAGAGAGATAGAACAAGCCAGTGAACCAGACCCAGCATCCGAGACAGAGGGAGATGTACTTCTCTAATCTGAGAAAGAGAGAGAGAGATGGAACAAGACAGGGAACCTGCTATTGATCGTCAAACTGCTATTGATTTTATTATGGTATCGGACAAATGTAAAATCTTTCAAAGTGGTGTTATTGTGTATGGAATTAGTGATCACTTTTTAACTTACTGTACAAGGAAAGTTAGGAGGACCCCAGTTAACTGTCACAATTCTATTAAATGTAGAACCCTTAGAACAGGGGTGGGGAACCTTTTCCCTATCA
The DNA here is from genome assembly GCA_030340625.1 of Merluccius polli. Lineage (NCBI taxonomy): Eukaryota > Metazoa > Chordata > Actinopteri > Gadiformes > Merlucciidae > Merluccius > Merluccius polli. The sequence continues at coordinate 337,525 of JAOPHQ010001991.1, read as the reverse complement.
AGGGCCATTTGTAAAATTTATAACATGAACCGAGGGCCACACAGGTAGAATTTAGTATCACATATTTTTAATATGATTTTTTTCTGTATACATGTGTTTCCTGTTATGCTGACATGTCTATCATTCTTATTCGCATTCACTTGCATGTCACTCCACATTTATTTCACATTTCAATTTTAGTAATGTTATTATGGTCACTCACATTTCACTCACATTTAATGTGATGGCTGGAGCTGTTTAGCTCTTATGAGACGGGCAAGGTCAGCTGGCTGGGAGGAAGATGCAACACGCAGTTGGTTCTCCAAGTTGGAGTCAGTCAGCCTTGAGCGGAAGCGAGTCTTAGCCAGGGTAAGTTTCGAGAAGAACTGTTCACAGCAGTAGGTTGTCCCGAATACTGCAGCGAACCTCTGTGCATGTCGTCTCAGGTTGGGGAAATCCTTACTGGTAACGTACAGTTTATAAAACTCAAGCAGGGGGACGCTGTTGAACTTGGCTTTGAGCTCATCATTGCTCTGTAGGTCGATCATTTCAAGCTGCAGATTGTCAGGCACATCAGCTGGTTCCATGTTAAACGGCGTAGCATAAATGTTCAGTTCCTTCTGTTTCCCTTTCCCTCTGTTTCCCTTTCACATCCTGAAACCTCTCGCCAAAGTGGGGAAATGTGCAGTGTTGCCCTTGTCCAGTTGCATCTGCCACAGCGCCAGCTTTGCTTCAAATGACTTCACCGTGGAGAGTAGAGTACTGAGGAGCTGATCGGAACCCTGCAGTTTTACATTTAGCTCCGAGAGATGCTTCGATATGTCCACCATGAAAGCTAAATCACACAGCCACTGGCTATCACTGAGTTCTGCGACAGGTTTCCCCTTCTGCTCCATGAACAGTTTTACTTCATTCCTCAGTTCATAAAATCGCGTGAGCATGTTCCCACGGCTCAGCCATCGCACCTCACAGTAGTAAACCAAGTCCCCATACACAGCTTCCAGGTCGCTCAGTAACTCCTTAAACTGGCGGCTGTTAAGCCCTTTGCTTTTGATAAAGTTGATGGTCGATACAACAGTTGACATCACCTTGTTGAGTCGGAGGCACTTTGCACACAGACTCTCTTGATGTATGATGCAATGGCACACAATCAAATCACTTGGATCAAGACTGAGGCGGCTCATTTCTTGCTTTACTAGCGCCGTTAATCCCTTTTGTGAGCCAACCATAGCTGGAGCTCCGTCAGTGGTGAGGCCACTCAACTTTTCAAATGACAGCTCAAACTTTTGCAGCGCTGAAACAAGCTTTTCAAACAAGTCCTCACCTCTGGTTGTGCCGTGCATGGCTTCCAGTGATAGTAAATCCTCTCTCACATCAAAATCTTCCGTGATGCCACGTATGAAAATAGCCAGTTGGGCTGTATTTGTTATATCCGTGATCTCATCGCAGGCCAAAGAAAAGAACTTGAAATCTCCGGCAGACTTTTTCAATGATTCTTCGATATCGTCAGCTATGTCAGTAATCCGGTCAGAGACAGTTCTGCGAGATAAACTGACATTCTGGAAAGTCTTCACTTTGTCAGGCGCCAGTAACTCTGCAGTAGCCACGAGACACTCTTTCACAAACTCCCCCTCCGAATGGGGTCGAAGCTTCTTAGCTATCATTTCACTCACAACGTAACTTGCCCGCACCACATTCTCGCTGTCAGCTCTCGGCTTGGTAAAAGTGGCCTGTTGGGCAGCCAGCCCATTACGAAGAGCATTGATTTTATCCTTACGCAGTTGCCCATCCAAGTTGTGAAGTTTAGCATGCTTTGTGGTGTAATGACGTTCCAGGTTAGCTTTTTTCATAACCGCGAGTGCTTCTCCACACACCAGACACACTGGTTTCCCTTTCAGTTCAACAAAAAAATAATCGTTTGTCCATTTCTCCTGGAAAGCTCCGCACTCGGAATCCACTTTTCTCTTCTTCGAAGCCATTTCCAGGCCATTCAAAGCAAAACCGTTTCTCCTATCTTATTATCCTTTTTATCTCGTTGTTTGTTGTTGACAGTATCTGTATTGGCGATGCTAGTAGGCTAGGCTGGCCAACAACGTAAGGAACGGGATCGGACGATTCCATATTTAGCGGTGGTGTGGGGAGTTGTTGTATTTATTCATTTGTATTTAGCCTACCCACGAACAAGAAATATCATATCATTGGAATCTCCCAAACTCTCATGCCCCGTTCATTGCGTATGTATGGCAAAATCAGTGGGAGCGCTTGCGCGCTCTGAAATGTCAGTCTACAGAACAGGAATTGCATGCGGACTCGCGGGCCGGATCTAAGGGTCTCGCGGGCCTAAAACAGCCCGGAGGCCGGACGTTCCCCATGCCTGCCTTAGAAGGTATGATATTGACAAGTTCAACGATATGCTTAAGAATATGGATTGGTCTAATATTATGGAAAGCTGTGATGTAGATATAGCATGGAATCACATCCAGATTAATTTTCTTCAGGCTTTAGATAAAATTGCTCCACTAAAGGAGGTAAGGATTAAATAGAGAACTCAAACTTGGATAAATAAAGACATTCTGGACAATATTTATTTGGGAAATAAAGTATTAAAAGATTACAGGAGAAACAATGTGCCAGATTTTTATATTAAATATAAAAACCTTAGAAATAAAGTGCAAAGAATGGTAGACGAAGCCAAGAACGTTTACTTTAGGACAAAGATAGAAGAATATAAAAACGATTCAAAAAAGCTGTGGGCAACCCTTAAGACATTAGGGACCAAGGAAAAGCCTAAATATCAACAAAGTAATATAGGTCTGAATATCAATGGGTTTTTAAGCTTTGATGAAGCTATGGTTGCAGATAGCTAGATAGATAACACGTTTTTCACAACCATAGCAATTGACTTAGTGTAGAAACTTCCAGTCAATACAGGTGACTATGGGGAACCTCAGGTGAAAAAGTATTACGAGTCTAAAGAGATGGGGAAGAGCAGTTTTCTTTCACCCAGATAACAATCACAATAATCACTAAAATGCTCAGGGGCTTGGGCACTAGCAAAGCCACTGGCTTGGATGCTATCCCAGCTAAATTCCTGAGAGATGCAGAGGTTATTGCTCCCTGTCACACGTATAATGAATCTTTCAATTTCCCAATCAAAAGTCCCCCAGGAATTTAAAAAGGCCAGAGTTACTGCTTTATATAAGTGTTTAAAGTAAAATCCTGGAAAGAGCTCTTAATTTTATATGTCAGGTTTTAGACAGTCTTTCTCAACTGAGACTTGTATGATCTATTTAACTGGCTTCATTAACAAAGGAAATTGACAGTGGTAACTATTGTGGAATGACAATGCTTTGCAATGACCTGCAAAAAACATTCGATACAGTGAATCATCAGATATTGCTGTATAAACTAAAGGCAATAAGTTGTTAATAAGGAGGTCTTGAAATGGATAGTCATATCTTTCTGGTAGAGTCCAAGTGGTGGATGTAGGAGGTATGCTCTCTGAGCCCAAAGGGACACAGGGGCAGTGACGTGCACATGGGTGGGGGCAGTTGCCCCCCCTCGTGGCCCAATTGTTGAAAAACGCGTGTTAAAGTGCCCTCTTGGGAGCCAAAATGCGTGCTTAAGTGCCTTCTTGGGAGCCAAAACGCGTGCTAAAGTGCCCTCAAGTGCCCCCTTGGGAGACAAAATGCGTGCTAAAGTGCCCTCAAGTGCCCTCTTGGGAGCCAAAACACGTGCTAAAGTGCCCCCTTGGGAGCCAAAACGCGTGCTAAAGTGCCCTCAAGTGCCCCCTTGGGAGCCAAAACGCATGCTAAAGTGCCCTCTTGGGAGCCAAAACGTGTGCTCAAGTGCCCTCTTGGTAGCCGAAGTGCGTGCTAAAGTGCCCTCAAGTGCCCCGTTGGGAGCCAAAACGCGTGCTAAAGTGCCCTCTTGGGAGCCAAAACGCGTGCTAAAGTGCCCCCTTGGGAGCCAAAACGCGTGCTAAAGTGCCCTCAAGTGCCCTCTTGGGAGCCAAAACTCGCTAAAGTGCCCTCCTGGTTGGCAAAATACACTAAATTGCCCTCTTGGGTGGAAAAAACACTCAACTGCCCTCTTCTAGTAAATTAAGTTAACTTCAACTTAACTTAACTTTAACTTAAGTTAACTAAGTTCTATTATTAGGTAGAGATGCCTATTGCATGTTTAAGGAGGAGCTACCTCACTACATCTTGTGGGAATAGCTTTTCAAAGCTAGCAAGTAAAGTTAAAAGTTGGGTTAGCATTGCATATCAGGGTTTCCGCCAGGTTTAAGTTGACTCCCTGCCGGGCTAAGCATCTGGGATAATTTTTAAAAATGCTTTCTTGAAAATGCCTTTTAAACTTTAGCTTGTAAGTTAAGGACAGAAAGTCTTGTTAGTAGGCTAATGCTATTGAGTAGGCTAGCGGCTAATGCTAGCAGCTAGTTGAGAGGGAGAGAGAGACTAGTGTGATGATCAGCTAAGTAGAACAGAGCTGGGTGAGCATTATAAACTGTGAATATAGCTTTAGTGTATATTATGATATACTTTGCAATAAAAGTAGATAATGCAGTCATCTGTGCAAAGCAGATTTCCTGAATTTTGTGAAGGCTAGAATCGGCTAGCTAATTTTAGAGACATGAATGAGTTGTAATTTATTCCATGGAGCAGTAAATGTGTCTCAGACCTTTTCAACGGCTATGGCTTAAGCTTTGATATTGTTTAATTTTAATTCAATTTATTTTGTTGCTGTTGAAAACACAGCATTCATTCATTGATAACAATGCATTATGTGGCCATATTTTAAATTCTCCAGTCAGCTTTTGGAATTTGGCCCCCTGTGGAATCTGTTTTGTAGTTTTTTTTTAATTCTCAGTTCCTTGATTCCATCCGTGACCCTGTCATCAGAGAAACTATCGGGCCCTATCTTACAGTTTTTCTCCATTGGTTTGGCTCTTTTCTTGAAACAGAAATTATATTCTCAAAACAACATGGACAAACCTCCAAACCACTTGGCAATTGTTCACAACAGAATTGTATTTCTCATTGATTTCATCACATTGCAAATGTCTTAGTACATCTTTGCAAATGATTAAGTATAGGTAGCCTACAGTTAGCACAGTTAGCCTACAGTTAGCACAATTTCTTAGTGAATAGATCCTGTTGATCTAAACTGATTGATTGATTCTTAGTCTAATGGTTGTTCTCTCCAAAACATGTCAGCATCATTTCATAACTGAAATACTATGACACATTACTGTTGCGATGACTTTTATGTTGGGCCCTTTGTTGACCTATATCTCTATACTATATCTCAGAGAACCAGTTTGGATTATCTGGTGCTAATATGGTGTTAAAATGCACTAGAATACAGGAAATGGCACCAACTTAATTGAAAATGTACGTTTTTTTTTTAAAGTTCATACATCCTTGTCGCTGTGTGTTCTTCACAGTCCAACGTTGTAATCCACAGTTCTCCTGGATGCTGATCCTAACAGCAAACTAACCTGAGTAGTCTGTCTCCTTAGTCTGTTTTAAGGCTATATAATGTGCCATTTGTATAACATATAAAACATGTCTAAAGTGCCCTCTACAGTGATGAGGACGCGCTATATGTGCCCTTTTTTTTCTTTCTGCCCCTGCCCTTCAGAAAGTCTGTGCACGCCACTGCACAGGGGACACAGGGAAGCATAATTTGTCCTTTATTGTTTTAATTGTATATAAATGACATGGAGGCAGCTTGTTTGTGTCCCTTATTCTTGTATGCGGATGATTTAGCTTTGTTGGTAACTGAGTGCTTAGAAACAGTTAGAATATCACTTGGTAAAGAACTCCAAAAAGTAAGCAGTTGGTTATGCGACAATAAGTTATCCTTGCACTTAGGAAAATCTGAATGTATTGTTTTGAACAAGGCATACATTAAGGGACCAAACCAACCAGTTAGTGACGTAACCTTTTGTTTTGTATAAGTAGGCCCTATATACAGGAAGCTATTGAATGTTTTGTAATATATATATATATATATATATATATATATATATATATAAAAAATCAACAAAACTTATTTTTTTTTAAATGTAATTGGCTTTAGATTTACCCTCGTGGTGCACACTTTCTAACACACTTGTTCTATATAAGTAGGCCCTATATACAGGAATATGTATATATGTATGTATGTATGTATGTATGTATGTATGTATGTATGTATGTATGTATGTATGTATGCATGTGTATGTAGGGCCTATGTATATAGGGCCTATATACTGTACATAGGCCCTATATACTATTCTATAACGTTCCTAGTGTGGCTGATCCAATGACATGGTCATGGACATGACCAAGGGCTGTGTTGGAGGCGGGAGCATTGCTCCTGGCCCCTATTGTGATAAGCTTTCACTCAGAGCTGTTACACTTCATAACGTTGCTCCCGCTTAAGCTTGTCCCCTGCCTCATTCAGTGTTATCCCAGCGATTGTTGGGATTAGGAGTTACCGGATATTGGCATTGTGATTACCCGGTCGTCTGTTATTGATTGATGATTCATTCTGAAACGCCTTCTTCTTTTTCATAAGTATGAAAAAAGTAGGTTGAGTCAGAAGTATGGACTCACTCTATTCTTTTGTTCACTGCCTTCGCTGATCATGAGAGAACTGGGGTTTTATTGTAGCTGTCGTGCTTTGCACATGTATGGCTTTGAGTCCGGTATGCCCCGGGACTTGGGTCCAGCAGGGGTACATTTATCGGGCTCCGCTCACAGCTTCACCTAAGCCCATAAGGCAAAGCCTAGGCGGCGTAGACTACTAGAATAGTTAGTTATGCTATTTTAACTCTAGTTCTATGATTGTAGGTGTACAATCGTCTAGTTTCCCACCTGCTGTACCCTCCATTGCTGAAAGAATAGCGTGGAGAACGAGTGCCGCTCGATGCAGCCTTATATACACAGTGCCATGGGAAATGTGGGTGACCCTTTTTATTAAGTGTGTAATACTTAGTAATCCTTGCGCTATATTCTCTCTTCCTATTCGTATGGTTAAAGGCCTTTACACACTGGGGGCATTTTTTTGTGGGATTAATTCGCACGTAAATATATTTTTTTGAACTGTTGTTTTTGTCATGAGTACTTTCACACAGAACGCGAATATTACGCGCGAAAAAGCGACGTAATTTTTTTTCGGAAGGAGGTTGATTTTTCTGAGCTTTTGCACAGCGAATAAAGGCATCAACCAATCACATTGTGCGGAGCGCACGTTACAATGTTACGACAATGGCGGACCTGTTGATTGTTTGTGTTTCTCATCACCCTGTATTATTTGATAAAGGCGCTAGCATCCCCAGAAGGACCTCAAACTGTCCCACCGACATCCTAAAATATGTCCGGAACCGGCCGTGGTAGAGTGTCAGCTCTTGTATGAGGCAGTGGAATTCTCCTTCTCTTTCTCTACCTTTTAAAATGGGATGTACCCAAAATCTCCCCTTCTTTTGTCGAGTGAGGAGGACTAGGACAAGATCATCATCACTGGATGATGTTGAATCCATCATTTTTTCTGAAGGATGAGCTGGCGCGAATCTTTTCGAACCATTTATTGAACAATTGTTGCAACTGTTGCAAATTCGCATCGCTGCCGGTATGAATAGTTTTGATGCGAAATATTCGCAGGTGAGTATTTCGCATTTTTGTGTCATTTATTCGTCACGCACCGGTGTGTAAAGGCCTTAATGCTGAGCACTTCACTTCAGTCTACTGTCTTCATGCAGATTACTGTGTCTTCCAGCGCCCTCTACTGGGCTCCCTTAGATAGACAGGCGAAAGTATGAAGTGGTCAATTTATGAAAATGGGCACCGTGATGTCATTTATGTACGAAAATACACAAAATTTGTCAAACTTGTTCGGGGGAATGTATTCTATGTTGCTAGAATGTTTCAAGGTACAGACACTTTGAAGCGGATTTGTGATTGATAGAAACATGTAATTTTCTGACTGCCATTTTGACATATTTCAAAAACCTTTATCTAACTTTTGATCAGACGTGTCAATAGATCATGTCATGTGAACCGAATTTGGTGAAATTGTGGCCAGTGGTTATTTAGAAGATTTTTGAAAAATTTCGGAATATTTCACTGTACAGCAAAATATATCCAGACGGACTTTATGGGTCCAAGAGGCAAATATGTTCAGCATGCAAAATAAGTCCTATATACCAAGTTTCATGAATTTTCGTCGGATCGTTTGATTTTAACCGCAAGTTATAGTGCCCCCTATAGGCAAAATGGTACCAAACCTTTTTGGGGACCTGTTTATCGGGGAGATCTGTCTGGTCGCCAAATTAGAAAAAATGTTACCCATGTGCGGCTGAGGTATGGGCGTTACTAGGACAGAATAATAATAAGAATCCCTATGGCACTCCCACTAGTCAGTTGCGGACATAGAAATAAGAGGTTGCGGCAAGCAGGGGGGTTAATGGTTTTAGAAGGGTTTTAATAATGAACGTAGGCTATTTAGCAGCTATTTCATATGTTTAAACCAGGTCAAAAGATAACAAAAAGCTCTACCTACTAATAATAACGGGTTGGTATTTTAATAAACATGAATAGAACAGGTGGCAACATTTTTTCTTTTATGGTGATCATCCACAATATCGTCTGTGTGTTTTCTCTTACGCTCGTCCTGCCATGCAATTTGATAGAAACTTTGCACATTGTTCAAACCACCTTATTTGTACTCTCATACTATGGAAGCTGTGTGTCTTCTGAAACTTTTAGGTTACATTGAAACTCCTGCCTTAAGAGAGTCGGACTTGGACCAATAAATGGATCTGAAAGCCACTGACGTCCACGCAGCAATCCTATTTGATATTGTATTCGCTTTTTGCCTTATTAAAATAACACTGTTGAAATTAAAAGGAAAAATGATTGGTTGATAAAAACACGATTCTGCACAGTGGCCTCCGTTGGCTCCGATTCAGACAGGGAAAGATAAGCACTGTGAATTTTGTCTTTCTTTTTTCTTTTAATATTCGTTTTGAAAACCTAATAATTATCCAGAGGATAATGTATTTGGGCCAACCCTAATGCAGGCTACAGTAGGCCTGGTAGATTTGTAGGCCTAACATGTTAGGCCTATCTTGCAAATTGCATATTGTCACAATCATACTCATTGGGATTCATGTCAATACATATGAGTGGACAGAAGGGTGAGTGTGAGCAACCATTGTAAATGTGACAGCCTATATTAATTTTTTTATTTAAAGGGGCTATAGATGATATCCTGAACATTAATATAGCAGCAAACAACTATTGGCTATGTAGAGATATAGTGGATTAATGGCGTCCTGACCAGAGAATGAAGGCACCCTCCCTCTGTGTGTGTTGTCATCTGAGCTTCTATTTTCTTTATTTTGGTAGCCGGGCCGGCCGCGCGTTCATGATGACGCACGCGCTGTGCATGAGATGGGTTACGAAGGTAAAGAACACTCCCAATTGTTGTGGTTTGAGATGCTGGTGCTCTAGTGTGACATCTTGTGGCTAAATATATCGTCTAGTGGTGTACTGGCCATCTGGCATATAACGGAAGTATCTAAGACGCGGTTTTAGTAGTCCATCTTCAGGACATTGTAGTGTCGCCATGGTAGACCCACGTCAATGCATAATTATGTAGCTTATTGTAACTGCAGTGGGATTCTCTTAGCACCTCGGTTGTCTTTTCCAAATTCCTTATGAATACTCCCTCATTCATATCATGAATGAGGGAGACCTATCATGGTCAAGGAAATGTGGTTAGGAAATTACATAGGACATCATTTTTTGGACTATTTGACTGCAGCCAATCTGTAGAAGCTAAGAGGATTTCACAGGAAATAGGTCAATTGCCTTCAATCAGACCATAGTCTTTATCACCATCTGGTGGCCGCATGGTGCAATTGCGATGGTTTGTCATCCAATTCTCTTCGCCCTGACCTTTAAATATATGGAAGATTTTCAATGACTAATTGAAATGCAATCACTATAGCCACACATAATGAAATGCAATACATATCTGCGTTTGCTTTTCCATACTGATGTGCATTTATCACACCATAATTAAAAGCAAAACACAAATTGCATTGCATTTCATTGTGTGTTCTGTCAAAAACATAATGAATCATAATGAAATACAATAGGAGGTGTATTGTTTTTGTGTCTTTTGTGCCGTTCGTGCCACAATTAAAGATAATCCATCCAATTGCATTTATCTCTGACCAGGGGGGTGTCGCTCTAAAAGTGACAAAATGCAAAGCAATGGTCTTCATTGCTTATCGTACAAAAATTGCTTTTTGTAATCAACTATCCAATCACAGTCTGGGGGGGGGGGCGGCCTGGGGGCGGGGTAGAAGTAGAACCGAAGTCAGAGTTGGCGGGACGATTAGGTTAGCAAGCTAATGTTGTCATATGAAATAGGCTACCATCAAAATGGCAACAAATAACACGGTTGTAGATTTATTAAAGGTGGCTGTCGCTGTGATAGAAGCAGGCACCCCCAGGCCAGCCCCCCCGGACTGTGTTTGGACAGTTGATTACATTTCATTTAGGCACGAACACTTCAGGCTACTTTTCGAAAAGCAATGAAGACCATAGCTTTGCATTTTGTCACGTTTAGAGCGACGCCCCCTGGTCACAGAGAGAAATGCAATGGGATTGATCAGAGCTATAGAGAGAACAGAGTTACGACATGCTCTGATGTCGCCGCTAGGGCTGTCACATGGTTCATGTAAGCCTCAATAGTTCCAAACAAACCGCAAGCTGTCATAGCAGTCATTGTCTTGTATCGGACAGAGTGAGCTATTGCATGGTAAATGTCAAAATTAAACAACACACATGTTTTTTAACCGTTTTTGCACTATTGCATGTATGTTAGTGTCAATTATGCTTTTGAGCTTTTTTATTAGACCTTTATTTCACCAGGCTAGGCAATTAAGAACAGATTCTTATGTACAATGCCGGCCTGCCACTAAGGGGAAAGGGGAGTAGGGCTGAAAAAATAAACATAAGTTATACAACACTTAAAACTAGTTAGAACAGCAAACTAACAGGGGGCAGGAATAAAAACAATGAACACTACAGATACAGAACACAACAAGCACTAGCAATCAGTATGGTACAGATGCAGACAATCGGAATGTGTGAATAGAGGAGAAAGACAGACGTGCTACTCTATGTAGGAGGAAAACAGGTGCAGGAATCAATAAGGGAGTCTGAGATGACATGTTTGAAGGCTGGGAGGGAGATGAGTTTGTCCAGTTTAAGGTTTTTTTGCAGAGCGTTCCAGTCAGAGGGGGCAGCAGACTGGAATTATGCGTGGCCAAGGGCAGTGAAGGATTTGGGGACCTTTAACTGAATGTAAAGTGAGGATCGGGTGTTATGAGTAACAGGGAGGAAGTGAAGCAGCTGACACAAATAAGGGGGAGATAGGTGAAGGAGAGTTTTATAGATGAGTGTAAACCAGTGCATGTGACGGCGGGTATGAAGGGAGGGCCAGTTTACCAGGGAGTAAAGAGTGCAGTGGTGAGTGCTATGGGGGGCGTTAGTGGCAAACCGAATGGCAGAGTGATAAAGGGTGTCAAGTATGGAGAGTGTACCTTTGCACGCGGACCTGTAGATTGTGTCACCATAGTCGAGTTGGGGAAGAATGGTCATTTGTATGAGGGTGCGTTTAGCAGAAGAAGTGAAGGAGTGACGGTTTCTGTAGAGAAAGCCGAGTTTGGCCTTTATCTTGAACTGTAGTTTTGAGATATGGTGTGAAAAGGATAGTGAGCTGTCTAACCAGATTCCCAGGTATTTATACACCGTGACTTGCTCCAGGGTAGCCCCCACACAGGTGGTAATATTGGGGGTTGTGGGGGGTGTGGAGCCCTTACGGTTGAACCACATGAACTTGGTCTTAGAGGTGTTGAGGGACAATTTGAGGTGACTGAAGGCAAGTTGGATCTGGAGGAAGCTATCCTGGAGAGTTGTTAGTACAGTGTCAGGGGAGGGACCAGTGGCATAAAGAATTGTGTCGTCAGCATATAGATGAATGAGTGAGTTTCCAGCAGCCAGGGGGATATTATTGATGTATATTGAGAACAGAGTGGGACCTAGAATGGAACCTTGGGGGACACCCTTAGTGACTGGGAGGGGCTGAGATAAAAGATTTTCAAACCGCACACATTGCACCCGGTGAGAGAGGTAATGAGAAAACCAGGCTAGTGAATGGTTAGTAACCCCGATGCTGCTCAGTCTGTTCAGTAAGGTGGGGTGGTCTACTGTGTCAAAAGCTTTTGTCAGGTCGATAAAAATTGCTGCACAGTACTGTTTTGCATCCAGTGCAGAAGTGATGTCGTTTAGTACCTTTAAGGTCGCTGGGACACAACCATACCCTGTGCGAAAACCTGACTGTACCTCAGAAAATATGTTGAACATATTCAGATGAGTAGTGAGCTGTTTGTTGACCAGTTTTTCAAATAACTTAGATAGACAGGGCAAAATGGAGATTGGTCTGTAGCAGTTTGGATCGGTGTGAACACCACCATTAAACAAAGGAAGCACAATCGTTTCTTTCCACTCGGGTAATTTGGCAGAGAAATTCAATAGGTTAAAGGGGCTGCAATAATGGGAGCAGCAGTTTTAATAAAGAATGCTGCCAGCTCATCGGACCCAGCTGATTTTTTTGGGTCCAGAGATGACAATTCTTTTAGGACCTCTCCAACTAAGACAGGCCTGAGGGAAAAACTGTGAGGGGGGGGTTGGGGGTTGGAAAGGCAAGCAGGACTAAAGGCTGAAAGTGGCAGAGGGGAGGGACTTGGGGGCAAAGGGCTCTTTGGAATAGGAGCAGGGTTGGGGGACCCAAAGATTAGACCAGAGTTGGCAAAGTGGCGATTAAAGAAGTTAGCCATGTTTATCTGTGACTATAAGGTCATTTACTTTAAGGGATACAGGTAGAGCCGAAGGTTTGTTCTCCAGTTCCCTCACCATTTTCCAAAAAGCATTGGGTCTGAGCCACAGGATGCAAACTGCTTCTTGTAGTATCCAACTTTAGCTTGTTACGCAGCTGGCGAAACAAGAGGCTAGCAGAAGCAGAGTTGGAGCGTTGAGCGATGCGCCAGGCAACATTTTTTTGTTGAAGCAGCAGAGCCAGATCTTGACTATACCAGGGACTGCATCGATTTTTAATCCTACATTTCTTAAGAGGGGCATGTTTATTTATGACAGTACTGAAAAGGTCTTTAAATAGTGACCATGTGTCATCTACAGTGGGGACTAAACCTAATCTGTACCAGCACACATCAGCAAGGTCATGGAGGAAAGCTTGTACATCAAAATGCTTTAGATTTTGTTTCTCCCTGATGGTGACGGGCTGTTTTGGCAGAGAGATTTTTTCTAACACAGGCAATGAAACAGTGATCGCTGATATCGCTACAAAACACGCCAGATTGGTACATGTGTGGAGCATTTGTAAAAATCACATCAATCAGAGTGGCCTTGTTTGAAATGTTGGGATCACACCTAGTAGGAAGAGCAATGATTTGAGAGAGGTTTAGTGAGTCAAACTGCTGAGCTGTGGGATTGACAATTGAAAGTACTGCATTGATTACTTTTGAATAATAATAATAATAAACTTTTGGAAGGAAAAGTTTGTGTTAGCTTGGCTAGTTTACTTATGTGAGTGATGCTAACTTTACAAGGTTGGTTGTTCTGTATTTGCACTTAGATAAACAAGTTACCATTTAATTTTTACTATTATTGGACTATTATTATTATTGCACTTACCTGTTTTGTGAAATGTCAGCTTTTCCAAAGTACGTTTTATCTTTATTACCAAGTTTAGTTATTTTAAAAGGACATGTAGGAGACTAAAGGACATTTAGTTATTTTTGTAGGACATGCATCAGAACCATGGAGATTTTAAGATGGAGACATGTATCAGATCTATCAAACAACCACTAATTATGCTTGAATATGATCAGTCAAAATCTAACTCTACAAGCAACTATTCACACTTGCAATTTATGTTAGAGCTGATGGACTGGAATAAGTATGACTGGTACAAAAGTTGTTAAATAAACAAGATTTTTATTGTAATAATAATAAAATAATTCATTTTATTTGTATAGCGCTTTTCAAAGACCCAAAGTCACTTACAGAATGAAACAAATAAACAAAGAAAGACAACAGTACCGCATACATACACACATACATACATACATACATACATACATACATACATACATACATACATACATACATACATACATAGATACATACATACGTACATACATAGGTACATACATACACAAGAGCAGTAGTAGAATGAGGAATAAATAGTAAATAATAATGGTACAAACATCAAAGACAAGAGCAATGGTGGAATGAGGAATAAGTAATAATGGTACAGACATCCAAGACAAGACATAAAGACAAGACAGGAGCAATAACAGTCCAGTGGGCCGAGATGCAGGGGATTGTGTACAAGAAAAAAAAAAGAATAGGAATAATAATAATAATAATATATATATATATATATATATTATTGTTATTACCATATATAATATATGATTATATTATTAATAAATAAATAATTAATAATAATAATAATAACAATAACAATAATAAAAAGAATAATAAGAACAAACTAGAACAATAACAGCAGTGTGTTAACAAACAAAAACCATTAACAGACAAACAAAGTGGGGCAATGAAACCATAAACACACACAGAGGGCTCTGGAAAAAGGGAAAGAATGTCCTCACAGCCGCCTCACTCAAAACTGCCTGGAAAGGGCTCCTGCATGTGTCACGGGACAGGCTAAAAGCTGGTGGCATAAATGGACAGAGATTGTAAAGGTGAAGGCAGGGTCACAAGATCTTGCTTTGTTTAAGGGTCCTCAATGAAAACTTCAAACCAATACACAAGCAAACAAGACCTTTTATGGCAGTTCCTTTCACACCCTTATCATGCTTTTCATCTGTATCCTGTAAAAAAGTAAACAGGGTCAGGGAGAATGGTTAGATAAGACAGTAGGTAGCGCTTAGTCTGTACTTGATATAATACATTCCCAGCATCATATCAGTGGGTGGAGATAGACTGCTAGATAAACAGATAGACAAATGACCCCCACCACCCCCCTGATTGACATTACTGCTTAGAGAGAAGCCTGTGATCTTTGATATTGTCCAAGTTCAAGACAGCTATGGTTACATCATTTTGTAGATCAGTGGTTTTACCATGGTTGGCTGTGCAGCCTTTGGATGCAGCAATCGATCCGAGAAAGGAGTCCGGATGTATGGCTTCCCCAAGGACATTGACCGCCGGAAAAGGTGGTTGGCGATGGTCAGCAGGCAAAACTTTCAGATTAAAGGTGACAACAACAACAGAAAACGTACCAAGTAAGTAATGGCCACAGAGGTTTTATGATACATTTACTAACATTTCAAAGGGCATTGTACACCTGAATGTAAAAAAAAATTGAGGACAAGCAGTTCATGGAAACCAAAAGAGGCACAAGGAAGTTGAGACCAGATGCTGTCCCAACCATTTTTATCCATCGCCCCAAGCCCAAGAGGAGGAAAACACCTTCGAGGATGATGGCTTCTGCAAGTTAAAACACCTGATGACCACACTTACTGCACAGAATCAAACCTTGGTATGATACCAGTGAACACTTTCTTTCCACAGTTTTTCCCATTTCATATATTTCAAAAACAAGCTATTGTCAACAGACTTGTCAATTTCACTTCTTCTAGGGATGTAGTGTAGGTGGCATAAATACATATAACACCAACAATACGTTGTTATTACAGATATTGAGGGAGAAATTGAGGTGCAGTTAGAGGCGAGTGAGAGGGATGTACCGGGTGACAATGAAGCAGAGGTCAGCAGACAGCCAGGGGCCAGTCAGTCCAGGGCCGGCATTCAAGCGGCCACTTTAACAGGGACAGGAACCAGTCTGCCAGGAACCAGTGTGCCAGGGGCCAGTCATGACAGGGCCAGTGTGGAGGACCTGCTGAGGGAATTAAAAAAGGAAAGAAATATGAGGAAAAAAGCAGAGAGGGCTCTAGCACGACAAAAAATAATCAATTCTTGGGAGGAGAAACAACAACCTTCAACAAAAGTTTACTTAATTTTTCAATCAGGACCAGATTCATGCAAAATGAAAAAAGGGGTGATTCGGTGGGGCAATGAGACCATCAAAAAGGCAATTCAAATTCGATTTACAGCAGGCACAACAGGATACAAAACACTGCAAAACATGAAGATCCCTCTGCCAGACATCCGCACTGTCCAAAGAAGAATGCAGCATGTAACTGAAGCTAGGAGTGTTGGGGGAGGTTTTTGACATGCTGAAGCTAAAGGCTGGTAGCATGAGCCAAATGGAGAGGGATTGTGTGCTAACCTTGGATGAGATGGCCATCACCCCAAGTGTAGAGCTGCATATGGGGGCAGCTGCCAAACAGCGGAAAGCTGTTTGGCAACGTTACACTGCCTGGCCACAATGGCAGAGCAACTCACGCTTGTGTCTTCATGCTAGCTGGAGTAACAACAAGGTGGAAGCAAGTTGTGGCATACCACTACAGCAGTAATTCCACCAATGGTGCCGTCTACCAGCCCATCATCATTGCTATAGTGGAGGCAGCAGCATCTGTAGAGCTTCATGTCATTAACGTCACAAGTGTCCCCAATAGAGCAATGTGGTGAGCTTTTGGGGTGACGTGTGATAAACCCTGGATTCCACATCCCATAGAGCCACACCGGTGGCTCTATTTCATGGCAGATGTCCCACATCTGGTCAAGAACTTGAAGAGCGCCCTTGTCCGTTGGCAGACCATCACTATTCCACAAGATGTGGCGAACAAAGAGCACCTACTGTCCAGTGTGGTGTCTGTTGGTCCCTTACAGGATCTGGTGTCCTACCAAGAGGGCATGGCACTAAAGCTGGCTCCAAACCTCTCCAGGGGCGTCTTGGAGCCTAACCACTTCGAAAAGATGAAAGTTTGCTCAGCCATGCACATCTTCAGTAAGTCAACAAGTGCTGCCTTAAGGTACCTGGTAGAGGAGCAGCGTCCTGAATCAAACCTCATGACATTATGGTTCCTGGAGAAGATGGACCACGGGTTTGACCTTATGTTGTCCCGCCACGTTGTGACTGCCCTCTCTCGGTTCAGAATGGGGGAGTATGAAAAGGCCATCAGATTTCTCCAAGAGAGCATCCATCTTTTTCGTGGCCTAAAGATAGGGGGAAAGAGCAGCTGGAAGCCGGTCCAGACAGGATTGGTTATGGCCACAACAACCATACTGCAGGTCCAGGAAGATCTGTTGAGCCAGGGTCACAAATTTGTCCTCACAAGCCGGTTCACACAGGACTGCCTGGAAAACACGTTTGGATGCATACGTCAGAGGAACCCCGTGCCAACACCTGTGGAGTTCCCCTATGTCCTACGGGCTGTCACTGTTGGACAGTTCCTGTCCACAGTGCATACAGGCTCTTACCTGGATGACAGCTGTGACCACCTAGCAGACTTCCTGGAGACCAAAACCATTATTAGCAGTCCTGAAGGTCTGAGAGTGGAGCAGCTGGTTGACCTGACATCACCACCCACCTTCACAAAAATTCCTGTGTTCTGTACCATCTGGCTGGATACATTGTGAAGTGTGTCTTCAGCTCCTCACTCTGTGAGATGTGCAAGCATGCACTTGTGCAAAATACAGATGACACACATGAGAATGCTGTTCTGCTGCAGTTGAAGGAATTCAAACAGGGTGCACTTTATCGGCCATCTGATGAGGTCTTCACTGTCGTCCAGCACGTGGAGCAGCTGTTCCGTTCAAGGACAGATGATTCTCTCATGGAGTGCACCAATGCTGTGGAACACCTGGAACAGGAGGCCATGCTTCTGGATAGAAAAATCATCTGCAAATATGTCAGGCTGAGGTTAAGGATTGCGGCAACGTGCATCAGGGCTGCAAGGAGAGAAGACAAGAGTAAAGGTTACCTTGGCAGCAAGAGTCAAAATAAGAAGGCCAAGAAGGCTCAACCTCCTGCACCAAAGGCCATAACATCTAGGCCACTACCAAATACCTTGCTTATTGCCATGGATGTATTTGGCCTCTCTTTCCTTCTCAACCTCCAGCAACCACCAGCATCTTCCTGCAGCCATCAGTGAGACACCAGCGAACAGTCACCACTAGCAGCTTCCAATTGCAGCAGCCACCACCAGCAGCAGCAGCAGCAGCACCAGCCACTGCCAGCAGCAGACACCAACAGCAGCAGTCTCTGCCAGCACCAGCCACTGCCAGCAGCAGCCACCACCACCAGCAACAGCAGCCTCTGCCAGCACCAGTCACTGCCAGCAGCAGACACCAGCAGCCTCCACAAACAGCAGCAGCCACCACCAGCAGGAGCTGGAGATATGTATGGAGCTTTGTCCCTGTTAAATAAACAAACAAATTGTTAATTAGGGACCGAGCCAGTAAAACTGGAAGGTCCCTATTGAAATTGGTCTGTTTATTATAATTCCGTTTATTATTATTTTTGGCGAATTTGCCGGCGATTTTGACCACCTCAACATATACGAAAAGTCTTTTTTATTTGGCAAAGTTGTCAGGCCTGGCGAAAAATTATATATTCTATGCGACACGTTCATGTCGCACACTAGGAAGACCACTAGGTGGCGCTGTTTTTGAGCAAAATCCGTAACGCTAATAACTCCCGCATACTTTGTTGCACATTCAAAAACCTTATATCCACACATGCAGGAATTAGTGCTGCACCTCCCCATGTAGGCCACGCCCACTTCCGCCTAATTTTTTTTTCTGGTAGAGCGCAAAAACTCAAAAATACTACGTCTACGGGTTCCATCCATGCACCTTTCTCCAATTCGCACGAAACTTCACACATAGCATCTGGAGACTGTCCCATGAAAAAAAGTAGTTGGAAGTATTTTAATATTTCAAAAAATACGCGTGCTATAAACATTTTAATTTGCGTAAATTTTACGTCACAAAATCAAGTGGACCATTTCTCCACATTAGTATGTCCGTTTGACACCAAACTTGGGTCAATAGTTCCTTATACTGCCATTAACCATCATATAAAATTTCAGGCCATCGCCACTAGGTGGCGCTCTAATGGCAGGATAAATCACTGTACGAAAACCGTAATAGTTATGAATATGAAATTCACAGGACACGTGTAGACTGGTACCTGGAGCTCACGTACCAAAAATTGTGTTTGTCTTGTTTGTAGCGCCCCCTACAACATTTTTAAAAAGCAGCCCCGACACCACGTTTCACGGATATGTATGAAACTAGGCACGTGTAACAGTCCAAGACCTACAAAAAAGCCTCTTGGACACATACCCCAAAACCCACCGGAAGTCAGAAATTTTAATTTCAATTTTTGTCATTTTTCAATTTTCGCCTCGTATTTGAACAAACTCCCCCCAGGAGATTTGTCGCTTGGGCTTCACATTTTTGTTATCCGTTCAGAAGATGGAACTTGAGAAAAGTTGTGCTATTTGGGACTCTATGTGGCGTGCCGTCAAAGTTGGCCATATTGTATTCTGTGGTATTTTTTTCCATTGTTTGGGAACTAACTCCTCCCAGGGATTTTGTCTGTTCTGCTTCAAAATTGGTCAGTACAGTCAGAAGATGGTGCTGAATAAACGGTGTTCTATTTGCGACTGTATGTAAAAGGGCGTGTCTGTGGCGTGCTGTCAAAATCGGCCATTTTGAATTCTGTCATCCTCCCAGGGAATTTGTCACTTCTGCTTCAAAATCGGACAGTACAGTCAGAAGACTGTGCTGAACAAACGTTATTTGCGACTGTACGTCAAAGGGCGTGACCGTGGCGTGTCGTCAAATTGGCCATTTTTAATCGAATGTCAAACTGTGATGCGATTTGTGCCATTCCCTAACCCTAATGTAAGCTAAAACGCGTCTCCCTGTGAACGCCCCAGTCTTTCGCACACTGCATGGACTGCGACGGACGAGAACCTGTCGCGACACGATCCACGACACACCCGACAGACTCGGTGAGGTCCCGCACACAGCTCCTTGGAGCTTTAATTATTATTATTATTATTATTATTATTATTATTATTGTAGTAGTAGTTATAGCAGCAGCAGAAGTGAAACAGCTAACATTTAAGTAGTAGTAGTAGCAGTAATAGCAGTAGCATTTTAGCAGTAGTGGTAGTATTTTGGTAATGTTTTAAAACCTAACAATCAAAACAACTTTACATAATGTCACCTGACAACAAAAGGTTAACAGACTTTAGTGAAATTATCACGTTAATTACCTCACGTTAGCCTCCGTTACCAAGCTTTCAGTTAGGTCCCTAAATCCATGACATTAACATCAACATCGACATTCCATGCAAACCAAATGTAAAAATAACTCTGTCTAAGAGTATACCTCTGATAGCTAATGCTTAAAAATTTTAAAAACGTTTAAAATGCTGTTATTTCATCAACTTACCAGTAATTGTTCTTGATGAGCAATTGAGATCAACGGAGCTCTGTTCCTTGTTTGGAACTATTGGTGTCTCCATAACCCGGAAGTGTCGTCCGCCATTTTTTACAAAGGGAGTCAATGGAAGTGTCGTAACTCTGTTTTACTCTATAGCTCTGGGATGGATTACATTTAATTGTGGCACGAAAATGGCACACTGAGGTTGAAAAACAATACACCTCATTGTATTTCATTATGAGTGGTTTTGACAGAACACACAATGAAATGCAATGCAATTTGTGTTTTGCTTTTAATTATGGCGTGATAAATGTGCATCAGTATGGAAAAGCAAACGATATGTATTGCATTTCATTGTGTGGCTATAGATTGCATTCCAATTAGTCACTGAAAATCTTCCATATAAATGGAGGGGTCAAATGTCAAAATTGTACAATGGGTTCTCGAGATATCCACTTGTTTTACCTTTCACCTTGACTAAAACCTCTATCTTTGCTCTACTTCACTTTATTGCCATCAAATCTTGACTCAGGTACTCATCAGATGTTGTGCAATGACTCTATAGTACTGTGGTGAGCTTGGCCTTCGGGAAGAATGATGCTGAGAGAGAGTTTAATTTAGACTATCTTGTGTCCCACACACTGCACGACTCCAGGAAGCATTATTTTCACATCCCTGAACTAGGGGTGTCACGATTCTCCACGATTTGATATGACTTTCGATTTTAAGGTCACAATTCAATTCGATTTTCGATTTAAACATATATATTTTTACAGCTTTGCCATTGTTAGACTATCGAGTCGTGATTGGTAAAGATCAACAGATCATTTGTTTTATGCCCCGTCATTTACATTTTCAAATTCTTATATAAAAAGATAGGCTACATGGTATGTGTGATATAACCACCATCATTTTCGTGTTTTTTTTACTTTTTATAAAGGTATTAAAAACATTTTGCATAATTTTCCTTGCCCCTGCCTGCTACTGATGCTGCCATGCAAAATTGTGTGCTTCCGTGATGTGCTGCTGGAGACCCCGCAGGTACCCAAAGCCGGGTACTGAGGGGAGATGAGTGTCGGGGGGGGGTGCCAAAGGCCAAGTCTGCCAGGGTCTGCAACTCTCTCCCAAACATGAGAGCTGCAGGTGGGCATCCAGTGCTCTCATGCACTGCTGACTGGTATGCTGGTGTTGTGAGGTGACAATGGCCAGTTGTGTTGCAAGCGTGCGATTAAAATGCGCCACCCTTCTGTCGCTTTGGGGGCGGAGGACTGTTCTGGGTGTCCTCACCCCCATGCGTTAACACACCTCAGCACCTGCACCTTGAAGTTCTGCCCCTGGTCACTGTGTACGTCCTTTGTTATGAGCAGAACATTTGGCACACCTGCCTGGTCCGTGATCTGGCCATTTTGTAAAATAGTCCATGGCTACAAGGACGTAGTGGTTACCATCTTCGGTAGTGGGGAATGGGCCAAGAATGTCCACTCCAACCCGCTCCATGGGGAGCCCCCACCTGATACTGCTGCAGGGGGGCCTGAGATCTTCTAGTGGGTCCCTTCTTGGCAGTGCAGGCATCACAACAGTGCATGAAAAATTCAGTGTCCTTCCTGCAACCTGCCCAGTAGTTGTTCAGGACTTTGGCCACCACAAAGTGACCTGCCCGCACCGAACCATGGACCTGCCTGTAGCACCCGCTGGCACCAGTCTGTGGGCACCAGCAACTGCCATGTGCTTCTTCCCCGGTCAGACCAAGGAGAGTAATCTACTGGATCTGACCGGGGAAGTAATCTACAAGAGGAGATATCTTGCCAGGAAAGATAGTTCCTGGTGTCGACCCACTCCCACCCTGGCCAGGGTAGGATCGTTGCCTTGCGCCGTCTGCCATTCCTGGTCCCTCGACCTATCGCGTTGTGGACACTTGAAGAGGCACTCATCCTGGTGCCGACAGTATCTGCAGTCCAGCTCCTCAACGACTTCATGAAAGAGCATCTGCATTGATGGCTCCAAATAATGTAGTGCCACAACAACAGCTAGCAGCTCCCGTTGGGTGACACAGTAGTTGCATCAGGTACAGGACGGCCACCACTCCCACGTTGCTAGCGTTGGTGTCAACCAAGAAGCAGCGGCCAGGAACAAAAAGGGTCAGATTGGTGTGTTGGTCAGAGGGTCAGAGAGTTGTTGTCCCAGTCGAACTCCCACCCTTTGTCAGTGAAGCTGTGCAGGGGTTGGCAGTCGTTGGTTGGTTGGGCAGCAGTCTCCCTGCGGTGCCCCCCTGCTACAGGGATGTGGTGCAGGGGCAGGACAGTCAAAGGCTATGTGCCCTGCTTCTCCACAGTGGGAGCTTGAACATGGTCCTTGAGGGTAGCGGCAATTGGACAGGTGGTTCTGGCGGTGGAATGGTGGCGATGGGAATGACGGCGGCTGGTGATGGAATGGTGGTAGCAAATGTTTCCCTGTGACGGGAAGACAGCGTCTCCCTGCCTGCATTCACCTGGTCGGAGCCAGGCAGCAATGCTGGCTTCCACGACCGGCTAACCCCTGAGGCGGTCTATCTGCTACTGGCGAAAGTCTTCCTGAAGGCGTATGATGCATTCTTCAAGCTCTCGGAGCTCCTCTTCGTAGTTGTTAGTTCTCAACGACTTAATTTTCTCCTGCTGCATCCCTCTTCTGACACCAATGTGGCAAGCTTGGCCTTCAGGGAAGAATGACGCTGAGAGAGTTTACTTTAGACTATCCTTGTGTCCTATACACCGCCTGACACCAGGAAGCTTTACATGCCTGAACACTGAAACACACAGAGAGGTGACTAACTGACCTGACACACTCTAACATGGTGTCACAAACATAAATGTAAATGTAATGTAAACAATCTAAATACACTAACAAACTAATAACATGCATTAGTTGACATCTTATTAAGATATCCATTCGCGATTGTCCTGTTTGTGACGCAATACATGCTGAGCAAGTGTAGCGCCATTGCTACAGTACTATAGGACTACCAACTGATAATGCACTAGGTGGTATTTACTCTAAAACATAAAATGTATTTTAACTGTAAATTAAATCTTCCTTTTATGCTGTGTTCTAGCTTTATTCACTCTGACAGTCAGACTCAGTAGCATCAACATTGATTATTTCACTTGCACAACAATCTCACAGGTTTTATCTTTTTTTGTGTACCAAGATTACACATTATAGCCCTTGTAGTTGTGGAGATAGATACTCTATTTACTTGGGTATGTTACTTTCAGCAAAAAACCTGAGAAAGGCCTAGTGATGAAGAGATTAATAGTCTTCCTTGTGTCATTTAGGTTTTCAGTTGTGTACACTTGCTTTGCAGTTGTAATACTAGACTGTTCCGCAGAGAACAATAGGTTTTCCCACTATTTAACTCTGCTCTTAACTCTTAAGAGTTAAGAGCAAGGCCTGCTCATCAAATATCTAAGTTTTGCCATATGAATAAAACAAGGCATATTCTTGGGTACCTTAGTATTTCTAACTGCAACAACAGCACAGTGGTCGCTTATTTCATTACAGAATACACTAGTAGCAGAATATTTGTGTTGGCATTCGTCATAATCAGATAAATAAGAGTGGATTTCTCTGATCATTTGTGATTTGGGCAAGTTTATCACCTGGGTAAGATTCATAGAATTAGAACACAGTTTAAAATCATCAGACATCGGCTTCAACCCACCAGTTTAAATCACCAGCCAAGATCAATTCACTGTTGTGAAGTTTACAACATAAGATGTGTCAGAGAAGTTCACGCATCAGCAGGAGCAGAAGGGGGTCTAGCCCCTTTGAGACAGTAAGATTCAAACCAAGAACTTGTTTTGTTTGCAGATAGTTTCACACATATAAATAAAAAGCCACACCACCACACATTGTAACCATTAACACACATATCCTGATCCAGAACAGATTTTCTGAGCCAGGTTTCAGAAAACACAATTACATCAGCATTAGTTGATTGACGCCATCCATTTTAGCCAATAGGCTGGGTACATTGAAGTGCAGAATGCCAAGTCTGGATCTAGTCTTGCAGTCAGAGTTGTGGGGTTTGTGTCCCGGGGAAGAAGGCTGCCGACAACAGGAACGCTTATAACTCACTTTATTTGTTTAGCTTTAAGTTATTTAACTATGAACCAGAAGGAGAGGTATTATATGTATATCACGCCGCGTGGAGAACCCCAAGCGTTGCATCCTCAGTCGCTTTGCTTCCTTCCTTTGCGCTGCCTGGGGTGTTCTGGCTTGAGCCGGCGACTTCCACCGGTAGTCACTGGGCAGGAGGCGTGGCCTCCATGACGCACAATGGCTAGCGTTAAGCGCCGCCCCCAGTATATTGTTTGGCGCCATCATGTGTTGAGGTGCAGTTACTACAACTTGTATATTTATTTCTACTCCTGGCTATGTGCAGATATTTTACAGCCTGATGATACATGTTATTAATTCGCAACAGAGTGGGTTATTGAATGTTTCCTGAGATCAACAGCAGGAGAATAAGACTTGCCTGGTTCACCCCTGAATCCACAGCCACTTTTTTTATATATACATGTATAATATGCTGATGAAATCTGTGTGACCATAGTGTGCAACTGAAAACCAGTTTGAATTCTGCCTTTAAGGTTTTTTTTAAATTTAGTTTATGGATTCTGCTATTGAAACTGTTTTGGAAAAAAAAGCAACCCCGCACAATTTCTGAAAACGGCTCAGACAGAAAAAGATTCAGACTAAATAAATTATGAAGTGAAGCTGTGCGAAGTTTCCCAACTTGGTCAGTTTTAGCAAAAATGCCCTCCTAGGAGAGTTTTGGCTAGCTTGTGTGTCACATACTTGTTTTGCATGGTAAAAGGTTTGGAGTGATACAATATCATGTTTCTTTCATTAGGGTTGAAGATATTTGCGGGGAATACATGTTTTAAGATATTTGGTTGATATGTTGACCACTGCAGTGTTTCCCCTACTATGTATTCAGCAGTGGCGCAGCGCCACTGCTGGAAAATCAGCGCCACTGCAAAAATCTTCACATGATCGGTATTTAGCACAACTACAACGTCATCTTGAAATTGCCAAGCGTTAAAGGGGAAATGAACCCAAAAACAACACTATGCTCCAACACTATATTTCATCACATGAATAAAGTTGATTGTGCTGCCATCAAATGTACTAACTCCATATAAAAAAGAAAAGAATTTAACGGCTACAGTAACGGTGATTTGACGCGTCATCAAATCACCGGAAGAAAAATGCAGGACTACAAGTTATGAACGTTCTGAATGTGAATCTTCAGGAGAGCAGCCCTCTCGGACACACACACACACAGGGGTTGAAATAAGGCTGTTTTACTCGCCAAATGCGAGTAATTTTTGTATTTGTCGAGTAATTTATGAAGACCACTCGCCACTCTGGCGAGTAATCTAAGAATTCGCCGCGATTGCCGCGGACCCGCCAGCAACGGACCCACTAGCCGCGGACCCGACCGCGCAGCACCCACCGCCGTCTACAATCGCTGTTAACAGCATGTTACAGCGGTAACAGCATGTGTGTGTCCGAGAGGGCTGCTCTATTCGGACACATTACTATGAAGCCCCGGTGACGGTGTGGGAGTGCGGATGATAATAAAACAGCGGTAACAGTGATTGTAGACGGCGGTGGGTGCTGCGCGGTCGGGTCCGCGGCTAGCGGGTCCGTTGCTGGCGGGTCCGCGGCAATCGCGGCGAATTCTTAGATTACTCGCCAGAGTGGCGAGTGGTCTTCATAAATTACTCGACAAATACAAAAATTACTCGCATTTGGCGAGTAAAACAGCCTTATTTCAACCCCTGTGTGTGTGTGTGTCCGAGAGGGCTGCTCTCCTGAAGATTCACATTCAGAACGTTCATAACTTGTAGTCCTGCATTTTTCTTCCGGTGATTTGATGACGCGTCAAATCACCGTTACTGTAGCCGTTAAATTCTTTTCTTTTTTATATGGAGTTAGTACATTTGATGGCAGCACAATCAACTTTATTCATGTGATGAAATATAGTGTTGGAGCATAGTGTTGTTTTTGGGTTCATTTCCCCTTTAAGACAACATTTTCAATATTTTTGCCCCAATCAATTTCTACCAATAATGTAAATAAAAGCTTAAAATTAACACAAAAGAAAAACATGAGTAATCCTGTCTAAAATTATAAAATCAAGATTTCTGTTTCTGACCAGTTCAAGGTACGTGCTCCAATATTAAATCTGTTGATGGTATATCATATTTGTCTCAAAATGTCCATTTCTATCCACAAAACTTGCCAGAAGTTATGGTTTAAGGGGTTATTAAAAAAAAAAATCTTCCGGAGGTGAATGCCCCCAGACCCCTGCGCGCCGCCGCGTGCGGCTTGCCTCCGTTACGTAACAGCACCACTGCTGGAAACATTTCTAGGGGAAACACTGCACTGCACTATTTCTTTTAAATTAGACCTCTATTAGACCGCCTATTTCCTATTGTTCTTTAACATATACACATTTTCAGGTGCCTAACTGTCATATAGCCATCCCATATGAAGAGTGTTTACAGTTAGTAATACTATACCTGTTGGGGCAGATAATATAACATTTAAGTTACTATGTATTGTTGTTTTGTGTGATTTGTCTGTTTGCATTCCCTGCCCATAATAATAATAACTATTTTTTATAGCACCTTTCAAAAACAAAGTGCTTTACAATAAGACAGATAATAAAAGTAAATAACAATAAAATAAAAATGAAGATTTAAATATTTACAACTAATACCATCAGTTACAAAAGGTTATAAGATAAAAGTGAGTCTTAAGAAGAGATTTAAAAAAGGATACTGAGATTGCCTGCCTGAGATCTCCAAGCAGGGAGTTCCACAGCTGAGGGACCCGAACGGCAAAGGCCCAGTGACAAGTCATGATTTTGGAACCATTTGTAGGGCCCTGCTGGAGGATCTCAAGCAGTGATCAGGCTCATAGGGAGTTAGCAGATCACAAATATAGGCTTTAAATGTGTCTTTGTATTTGCGACAGTGGCGCAAAAATAATCCCACTTTGAAACACTAGGATGGGAAAAGTTGTCTACAGCCCCTTTAAAATCAATTCTAAAAGCAAAAAGGTAAAAACTGGCATGTTTAAAATAGGAGGGAAAAATACCAGTCGACGAAGCAGTTAATAATGGCTAAAATATCTTGCCAACCGTCTAAAAGACAGCTTTTAAAAACCAAGTGGAAATGCAGTCTTAAGGGCATGTGGATGATTTTGAAAGTGCAACAGTGTGTTCCAGCATTGAGATTTCACTGAAGTGGGTTAATGTTGATGGTGGGCAGAAGTCAACATCAAGCTCTCTGAATTCAGTGTTAAAATGCTGCTGGATCTCCACTACTATGTTACAAAAGTAATTAAGAAATTCTTCACATCTCTCAGGGGAAGATACAACTGGCTGGATAAGCGGGGGACCAATCACAGACTGCCCATGGACAAATGTAAATTACCTGATAGTTAAGCACAACCCCACGTTAAAGGTACAATATGCACGATTTGCGATTTCAGGCTAGCTCCAGTCTTAATTTTGAAAGGAAAAAAAACACTCTGTTCCTCACCACTGCCTCTCCCTACTCTCTCCAAACCCTGTCCAACCTCAAAAAGCAAGGCTCTACACTGCTGCAAAGTCAAAGTAATTAACCTAGATCCCTATAGCCTTAAAGTTAGTGTCTACTTGAGAGAATGTGTTTTAGAGCACATTTAAAACACATTTTGTTTGCCTAGAATCAAACAAATAACTAGAGTGGTTTTCTCCTGAGTAGGTTCATGTTGTACAGCTTAATTTGTCAAATTATTAATTACTGTTTATATGATATTTGTTTTGTTTCTACCCTTCTTTAGAGCCCACTGCTCTACTCTCAGGGATTCTCTTCTTGGACGCTTCTCTGTCTACAGGCCTGCTTGCATTCCTAAGCCCTCCCTGTATAAATCACTCACCATCTTTTCTGCCATGAAAGGCCTATCCAGTAGCCAGAACCATCACCACCTGGTCTCCTATGACCAGTCAGAAGAGCCTCTGGGTCATCACTACCATGACCACAAGTTGTATTTGTTCAGCCAGATGGACATGTCAACACCACTTCCTGTTCCATTTCCTCACCCAGCAGAGCTGCCGTACCATAATTCACACCACAC
Organism: Merluccius polli; assembly: GCA_030340625.1. Classification (NCBI taxonomy): domain Eukaryota; kingdom Metazoa; phylum Chordata; class Actinopteri; order Gadiformes; family Merlucciidae; genus Merluccius; species Merluccius polli. The sequence continues at coordinate 308,899 of JAOPHQ010001991.1, read as the reverse complement.
TTTGCAACATTGTGACAGCGGCAGCCTAATTCCATATGGAACCTATCCAAGGAGGTGCCATTCTACTTCATTTTCTCACAATCCCGAGGTAATGGATGAAGTTATGGCTGTGGTGCCATATGTAGGTAGAGGAGTAGGAGGAGGCAAATGGAGTAAAATCCCCGCCAGGGCATCAACCAACTTGGAGCGGTTTGAGTACCAGTCAGCATTTCCAAGGGATGGCTATCATACACTGCAGTACAAACACATGACAGGACCCACTGTGGGAACGGGGTCCAACAGCAACAATGACAGCCCCGGGAGGATCCGTCATTTGGTCCATTCAGTCCAGAAACTCTTCACTAAGTCTCACTCGTTGGAGGGGTCACACCACTCAACATCCCCAAAAGGTGGAAGTCATGGGAACATGAATGGTGGAGGGGGCGGTGGTTGCAGAGTTTCAAGGACCAGCCGAGTAAGGGAAAGTCCAACAGTGGGAGGACACCATCGGAAACACAGTAAGAGTCATGAACGCTGCAGATCAGCAGAGCCCAAGTATCGTAGCCACCATCATCACCACCACCAGCTTCATGGCTCAGCATCTGCACCTGGATCTGGGTACTGGAGCTCTGATGACAACCTAGAGCGGGACCTGTGCCTCTACAAGCCCCTCCACCATCAACACCCCTCTCCACCGTCACCCTCCCCATCGCCAATTGTCATGGCAATGGGCTGCCACCCTAACAGCAACTTGGTCCTTCAGTGCCCCCTTCCCAACTCCCATTCTCAGCAGTACTTCATGATAGACCCTTATGAAAAGTTCAATGAGCATATACACCATGGCCATTCACACCATCTCAATGGTGTGCTTAAATCCTCCATGAGAAACCATGATGTCAGTCCAGTCGCTAGCAGCAGTAACAACAGTGGCATCGCAGACGGATCACGGAGTGCCTTGCTCTCTTTGGGTCCCGCAGAAGCACCCCTGGTGAAGAAAGGGGCATGGTCATCAAGCCTAATGGTGAGCAGGGCCCAAGGGGTTAACAACGGAAACATTCCCAGTCAGCCATGTACAGCTGGCGCAGGATCTGTTAACATTAACCTAGATAGAGCGCTAGTCAAAACAAAAGGCAGTCAGCAACAGGACCCAACTTGCCATTTCCTACAGGTAACTAATGCATTCTCCCTACACGCCCCCTACTTAAAAACTAGTTGGCTCACTCTTACTCACTTTTCTCTCACACACATCTCCTCCCTCTCAGTCTTGAGCTCATTGTTCCTGTACCCTCTCTCACAACCCACATTTTGGTTCTGGCCATCACCTAACTCCATCATGCGTCACTGCAGACTTATTTGATCTGCCATTAATCCTGTTACCCAGCTCTCCTGCACACTTTTATCAACTTGGTTTACAGAGGCTCCATATTCCCCCTTCCATTTTTTAAGTTTAAAGTGGAAGGCCATTGGAAGCCTTACGCTCTACATGGCAGGTAACTACATTTATTTTCATGAGAAGTTTTGAACTGTTGATCAAACATCAAATTAATAGTATGCATTCTTACCTTTATTTTTGTTGACAACTTATTTTTAATTGACAATTAATGGTGTTGTAGGTACAATTTGAGCGTGATTTGCGAGAGAGCAGAAAAGAACAAAAGAGAGCAAGATTTTGAAAATAAACAACCCGAAAAAAAACTCCCTCTCTGGTCCCTCCCTCCTTATATTTCGCCGCCATTAAGAAGTGTTGCACTTCACGCACCTGCGATTGACAGGCAAGATGGATTCCCCAAACCAATCACAGAAGAGATGCCCTGATCGGTCAGAAATTAGCTAGCCTTGAGAGACCGTCCAGATATTCACGTTTGCGATTCGCAATAAATGGCCTTGGCTGGGCAGTAATTGATTTTCAAATATAGCCGCAGCCTTATGTTGTTCCAAAAACTTGCGCCCATCAGAGTGACGCCCTTACTCTCTCTCTGTTTGAAATTAAAGCAAAAACATAATCTGAGAAAAGCCTTGCAGATTTCTGCTATTTTAACATCATTATTCAGCCTTTTTTGAATAAAAAACTGTTTTGATTACTCCGTAGATCTCTCCACTTTCCTTGGGCACTGCCATTATCTTTTTAATTCGGCAGACTGTGGCACTCCTTGTTCGTCATGAACTGAAACTCACTCCCCTGAGCACTGATTGGTTCTATTATTTAAACATTTTTGGAAAAGGCTTAAAACGGGATCGAGGCCGGATCTGCAGAGCGAAACAGAATGTGAACTCACAAGATTGGGATGGTCTCACAAGGCTAGAAATGAACCGGGAATGGTCTAAAATCTAATTTGGCAGAGACAGGTGCAGTCAACCAGAACAGAACATATTCTCACAGAGCATTTCACTCATTAATACCTCACAGATTGATATGCCTTTTTTTTAACCAAATACACTCAAATCAAAGCTCTTGAATCTTACCTGCAACACATTTATTGCCAAATTAGGCAATTATTGCATCATAGAATCTTGTGACAGGGCGGGAGACAGGACACACTACACGTTTGACCACGACGAATTTCGTCTTCACAAAATAGCGTCAAGTTCACCTGGGATTGGGGAGGAGGGGTCAAATTTAGTTAATCAATGTCAATGTTCACGTCATAGTTGTCAGACAATACGACAACGATAAAAAACAAAAAACAAACACGCTCATCTTTACTACGGGGTGTCATGGACCATCCCAGACGCCACATCGCAAGCTTTTGACCGTGTCTCACTACACGGGGTAGGACAGCCCGATACGACATCCCGACATTCATAATTGCTTGCAACGCTGAAAGATTGTCTACAACAGCAAAACTGTGTTGGAATCGGGCTCAATTTGTGTAATCTAAGGCATTAAGCTGTGCTGTTATTGTGAAGTGGTAAGATTGTATGTTGTGGTTCTATGTTGTATTTTGTTGTGTGGCATTACTGTGACAATGTTATTTTTGCTTTATTCCATCTTTGATGGTTTTGTTTCTCCATATGCATACTTGCTAGATCAGTAATTGAATCATACTGCTCAAAATCACACAATCAAATGTGAATAATGCATAATAATGACAAGACTGGCCTTTTGCATAAACAGATGCATTACAATTATTGTACAATTATTTTGATCTAACAAAGCAATGTTGATCCTGCACTGCTTTGTATTTACTAGAATGAGTCATCCAGTGTGTATGACCAGAGATAAATTGTTTCTTTCCATGTGCTGTTGTCTTTTTAAAATGTCTATCGTTTGTATCGTCCACAACACAAATACAATTACACTGCTCATTTTAAAAAACAACAAGGGTTAATTTTAAAGGCTCTAACAGGAATTTTGAAATGTACTAGAGTAAATGGAATAAATACCTACATTGCCTCTTAAATATTACTGGATGAAAAACATCAAGTAAATACATTTTACAGTTATGTAATGTTATCTTAATTTTGTCTTTTCCACTCTGTATGTCATCAATTGGTACATTTAATGTATTTATGTATTATACTTTTTTAAATAAAACAGCTAACCTTATTTTAAAGATAGGACAATATCTATAAATAAGGAGGTAAGTTAGTCTTAATCCCTATTCGCACGGGATAAGTATTACCTGGCGACCTCTAGTAATTTGTAATAATTGCGGAGGTCGTCTTTGATCTTAATCCCGTGCGAATCTGCCATGTCCGTAATTTGCAAAGTAAAAATTCCACCGCAAATTACCTACCATATTTTGCCAAACACAGAGGTCATGTGATAATATTAGTCCTGTGCGAATCGGCATCTCTGTGATTTGGGGTTGTTTTTTGTGTTTTCCGCACCATTTTCTGCCTTTTTCCCGGTCGAGAATTATGGAGGCTGCGTTGGCAATTATAAATGAAAGTTTTAACAGAATTTTGGGTGCAAAGTCAGGAGGCTCATCTTCGTACACAGCATGGAGACCCATTCGCAGAAAGAGCAAGCTCAAATCCATCAGATGAGCAAAATCTCGAAAGATGATTAGATGGATGACATGCATGGCAGCATGCGGTAAGGAACATATTGTTATTTATCATCATATCATCGGCCAACATCATATCCGGGGGAAAATGTTAGTAAATTCGAGTTAAAACACAGACTTCGCTTATCCCGTGCGAATGCGCCGCACGAAACCCAGACGTGGGGGGGTAATTACTAAATCACATGAGGTCCCCAGGTAATACTAATCCTGTGCGAATAGGGCTTTGGTTGAGCTCACAAAAAATGATTATGTAATAATTAGGGATGTCCGATATTATCGGCCCACCGATATTATCGGCCGATATTGGCATAAAAAATCAATATCGGAAAATATCGGTAATCGGTTTTTAAAAAAGCTCAAAATGACTAAAGTGGCCTATGGCATGTTATACCTTGTTGGAAAGCTCTAATTGTCCTGAGTCGAATGCAAGCGACCATTTTCTGTTAGTACAAAGACAGTGTGAAATAAATAAACACTTTGTTTGAAATAATTTCAGACATCTGTTATGTTTCAAGTGAGGACGTGGTTTGATGACATCATCAAATGCGCCGCGCCATCTCAATGACAAGCCTGGGCATGTGCGGCCGTGTAGGATGCTAGTTGTAGCTGTAGTTATGTTGGTGGTTTGGAATTATTTCAAAGTTTGGAATTATTTCAAAGTTTCCGCATATATTGGTATCGGTTGATATCGGTATCGGAAATTAAGAGTTGAACAATATCGGTTATCGGTTATCGGTAAAAAAGCCAATATCGGACATCCCTAGTAATAATTTGTGTCAAACATTTACAAATCGGAGTCGGAGTGTTTAGACCCCCTCCTGATCTGAGAAATAATAATACAAAAACCCAGTCAATCTTTGAACCGGCAAAATGTTTGTTTTCCTAAATAACGTCATGTTTTTCAAGTGATAATTATTACTGGAAATCAAAATTACAAATTATTTTAAAAAAGTGAATCGCCATACAAGTACTTTACACGACAATGAATGTCTGTTTACGTTTTGACAATATCATTTTGAGAAATTATATTGGTAACGGATGTTTTGGTGAAGCCAGGAGAGACGTTACATGGTTTAATCACATTTGATTCACATGACTAATTGACATAAATATCCCAAAATGTTTTTAATCCAAATAGAACATTAATTACGAATCCCTCTCATCAAGGCTTTACATATCCCAACAGAATATTCTCATATTTAGGACATAAGTATGTAAAAGAAAGCCATTTACATGAGTAAGGTCATACACATAGAGCCCCAGAGGTGACATGTGATTTTCTGCGTATTTTATTTGCACATTTTAGTAAATCTGCTCACACATTTTACAGGGCTTGCAGTCCTGCACCCCATTGACATCCATTTAAGAAATCCCACTTCTGAAAGTGCTGCACAGCACCAGGCAAAGCAGAGCGGCGGACGCAAGATAGGACCTGCTCTATTTTTTTGTAAATTGTGCGCCGGTTGAGTGCAAGCCAAGGACTGTTCTGTAATTGGTTGTACAGGAGTATATTCTACAAAAATATCAGCTGAAAAGGTTTATCTTTCTAATGCAGGAACATGAAGAATTTTGTAATGTCTTTGCTCATGACCATAGGTGAGGGCAGGAACGAAGATCGACTGGTAAATCGAGAGCTTTGCCTTTTGGCTCAACTCCCTGTTCACCACGACGGATCCGTGCAGAGTCCGCATTACTGCAGACGCCGCACCGATCCGCCTGTCGATCTCCCACTCCATCCTCCCCTCACTCGTGAACAAGACCCCGAGGTACTTGAACTCCTCCACTTGGGGCAGGATCTCATCCCCGACCCGGAGAGTGCACTCCACCCTTTTCCGGTTGAGAACCATGGACTCGGATTTGGAGGTGCTGATTCTCATCCCGGCCGCTTTACACTCGGCTGCGAACCGGTCCAGCGAGAGTTGGAGGTCACGGTCTGATGAAGCCAACAGGACCACATCATCCGCAAAAAGCAGTGACCCAATCCTGAGGTCACCAAACCGGACCCCCTCAACACCCTGGCTGTGCCTAGAAATCCTGTCCATAAAAATTATGAACAGGATCGGTGACAAAGGGCAGCCCTAGCGGAGTCCAACCCTCACTGGAAACAAGTCCAACTTATTACCGGCAATGCGGACCAAGCTCTAACACCGGTCATACAGGGAACGGACAGCCCGTATCGGGGGGTCGGATACCCCGTACTCCCGGAGAACCCCCCACAGGGCTCCCCGAGGGACATGGTCGAATGCCTTCTCCAAGTCCACAAAACACGTGGACTGGTTGGGCAAACTCCCATGCACCCTCAAGGATCCTGCAGAGGGTGTAGAGCTGGTCTACTGTTCCACAACCTGGACGAAAACCACATTGCTCCTCCTGAATCCGAGGTTCGACTATCCGACGGACCCTCCTTTCCAGCACCCCCGAATAGACCTTACCAGGAAGGCTGAGGTGTGTGATCCCCCTATAGTTGGAACACACCCTCTGGTCCCCCTTCATAAAGAGGGACCACCACCCCAGTCTGCCAATCCAGAGGCACTGCCCCTGATGTCCACGTGATGCTGCAGAGTCGTGTCAACCATGACAGCCCCACAACATCCAGGGCCTTAAGGAACTCCGGGCGGACCTCATCCACCCCCGGGGCCCTGCCACCGAGGAGCTTCCTGACCACCTCGGTGACCTCAGCCCCAGAGATAGGAGAGCCCACACCTGAGTCAACAGGCCCTGCTTCCTTACCGGAAGGCGTGTCGGTGGGATTATGGAGGTCTTCGAAGTATTCCTTCCACCGATCCACAACGTCCCGAGTCGAGGTCAGCAGCGCACCGTCTCCACCATACACAGTGTTGACGATGCACTGCTTCCCCCTCCTGAGACGCCGGATGGTGGTCCAGAACCTCTTCGAAGCCGTCCGGAAGTCGTTCTCCATGGCCTCACCGAACTCCTCCCATGTCCGGGTTTTTGCCTAAGCAACCGCCGCAGCTGCACTCCGCTTGGCCTGCCGGTACCTACCTGCTACCTCCGGAGTCCCACAGGCCAAAAAGGTCCTATAGGACTCCTTCTTAAGTTTAACGGCATCCCTCACCGCCGGTGTCCACCAGCAGGTTTGGGAATTGCCACCATGGCAGGCACCGACCACCTTGCGGCCACAGCTCTGGTCGTCCGCCTTAACAATGGAGGCGCGGAACATGGCCCATTCGGACTCAATGTCCCAATTGTCAAAGCTCTCCCGGAGGTGGGAGTTGAAGCTCTCTCTGACAGGAGACTCTGCCAGACGTTCCCAGCAGACTCTCACAATACGTTTGGGTCTGCCAGGTCTGACCGGCATCCTCCCCCACCATCGTAGCCAACTCACCACCAGGTGGTGATCAGTTGACAGCTCCGCCCCTCTCTTCGCCCGAGTGTCCAAGACATGCGGCCGCAAGTCCGACAACACGACTAAAAAGTCAATCATCGAACTGCGGCCTAGGGTGTCCTGGTGCCAAGTGCACATATGGACACCCTTATGCTTGAACATGGTGTTTGTTATGGACAATCTGTAGCGAGCACAGAAGTCCAATAACCGAACACCACTCGGGTTCAGATCGGGGGGGCCGTTCCTCCCAATCACACCCCTCCAGGTCTCACTGTCGCTGCCAACGTGAGCGTTGAAGTCCCCCAGCAGAACGAGTGAATCCCCAGAGGGAGCACTTTCCAGCACCCCCTCCAAGGAGTCCAAAAAGGGTGGATACTCTGAGTTGCTGTTTGGACCATAGGCACAAACAACAGTCAGGATTTGTCCCCCACCCGAAGGCAGAGGGAAGCTACCCTCTCGTCTACCGGGTGAACTCCAACATACAGGCACCAAGTCGGGGGGCAATAAGTATTGCCACCCCTGCCCGGCACCTCTCACCAGTGGCAACTCCAGAGTGGAAGAGAGTCCAACCCCTCTCGAGAAGACTGGTTCCAGAGCCCTTGCTATGTGCGAGGCCGACTATATCTAGCCGGAACTTCTCAACCTCGCACACCAGCTCAGGCTCCTTCCCCACCAGAGAGATGACGTTCCACGTCCCTAGAGCTAGCTTCTGCAGCCGAGGATCAGACCGCCAAGGTCCCCGCCTTCGGCCGCTGCCCAGCTCACACTGCACCCGACCCCTTTGGCCCCTCCCGCTGGTGGTGAGTCTGCGTGAAGGGGGTCCCACGTCTTCGCTTCGGGCTGTGCCCGGCCGGCCCCATGGGTATAGGCCCGGCCATCAGGCGCTCGCCCCCGAGCCCCACCCCCAGGCCTGGCTCCAGGGGGTGGCCCCGGTGACCCACGTCCGGGCGAGGGACACGTAAGACCAATTATTTTGTTCATCATAAGGGTCTTTTGAGCTACCCTTTGTCTGGCCCCTCCCCCCGGACCTGTTTGCCATGGGTGACCCTACCAGGGGCATAAAAGCCTCCGACAACGGAGCTGGGGGGTCATTAGGACACGCAAACCCCTCCACCACGGTAAGGTAGTAGCTCAGGGAGGGGCCGATACGTCTCACATTACAAAATGTTCTGAATGGATATGACATTAAAATGGCCGCTAGCTCTACAACAGGAAAAAGCATGTAAGAAACTGCATGGGCAGTGGAGCTCCAGTGTGAATGTAACACACATACTGTATGCAGGTGACTTTCCATATATGTACATTGGCTATCGCAGACTTAAACAAAAAACCAAAATGAGTACAGGAGTACTGGTTGAGATTTGGACCAGGTATTCAATTACAGTTCCCAGTATTTAATGCACCTCTAGCACCTCCTGGCACCTTAGTGACCATTACAGGCCACTGTAGTTTCTCCTACGTCGTTGGAAAGGGAGAGGTGAGGGGGAGTATTCAGTTGGTTTTAATCTGCAACCTCACCACTAGATGCCACTAAATTTTACACACTGTACTTTTAAAAACAGATTTTATTTTCATGCAATCAAAGGAACGTCTAAACGCAGATGGTGTCATTATTCTGTAGCCATTACACTGTGCAATCAACATTTACTTCATATTGATACCTTAAAGCAAAAAAGATGTCTACAGGACCTTTAAGTTTTTGTCACACAAGCCGTCCCATAATCCTTTGCCCCTGTAATATTGCATCCAATACAAAGTGAATTTGAGGTGTTCGAGGGCCATCATGTGCGTGTTTTAGTAAACCACATGTTGATAGGCCTATTTATTTTGTATTTAGTCATGAAGTTACACATTTCCTCTGAGCTCATTTCTCTCGCACATTTAGGGTTAAAAGGGTTTCACACAAGCCAGCAATGTCGGACAGTGCACTCAGATAAATGAAAACTAATTTTTTTAAACAGTTTGAAATGCACACAGTAACCATTAAACACCTGCATGTTTATTTCTAGCATTTTGCTTGGATTGCAAGAAAATAAAACAGCTTTTTGTAACTCAATATCAACATCTCCCATTTCCTTGATTTCTGTGTTTAAGGATACTGATATTTTCCGCCTCTAGTCTATCTATCTATAATCTATTGATCTATAATCTATCAATCTATAAACTATCAATAATCTAGCTATGCATCTACAGTCCCTGACAAAAGTCTTGTCACTTATCCATTTTGTAGAAACAACAGCTTATAACCTGACTGTTAATTAATCCATTGGTTTTAGAAATGGCTCATATGAAAGCTAAAACTCTCCCAAATTATGTTTAATATACTAAAATGAATTTGCTTCACTGAAGAAAGATTGATCATTTAATGAACACAGAAAGGTCAGATTTTGGCAAGACAAAAGTTTTGTCGCCTACAGAGAGTAATGTGAAAATTGAACAAATAATTCACTTCAAATACAAAAATATGTTGCATAACATCAGTGAATTAAGTAGTGGTTCTGTGAGATCCATATTTAATATCTTGTATGACTTCCATGAGCTTGAAGGACTGCATCTCCATGCAGTTCGACTCCATGCGGTTCGACAATGATTCATACAATTTATTGATGAAGTCATCAGGAATAGCAAAGAAAGCAGTCTTACATGCCTCCCAGAGTTCATCAAGATTCTTTGGTTTCGTCTTCCATGCTCCCTCTTTCATTCTACCCCAGACATGCTCAATGATGTTCATGTCTGGTGACTGGGCTGGCCAGTCCTGGAGCACCTTGAAAGATCAAGGTGCTCCAGGACTTCACCTTGAGGAACTTTGATGTAGAGATGGAAGTACACATCACAGCTGCCGCAAATATTGCAGGAGACCTACTGGAGCCCGCATGGATCCGAGATTCACCCATGTTTGGTGGCGGAAAAATCATGGTCTGGGGTTACATCCAGTATGGGGGTGTGCGAGAGATTTGCAGGGTGGAAGGCAATATCAATAGCCTAAAATATCAAGAAGTATTTGCTACCTCTTACATTCCCAACCATAAAAGGGGTCAAATTTTGCAGCAGGATGGTGCTCTATCGCATACTTCCATCTCTACGAAGGCGAAGAAGATCAAGGTGCTCCAGGACTGGCCAGCCCAGTCACCAGACATGAACATCATTGAGCATGTCTGGGGTAGAATGAAAGAGGGAGCATGGAAGACGAAACCAAAGAATCTTGATGAACTCTGGGAGGCATGTAAGACTGCTTTCTTTGCTATTCCTGATGACTTCATCAATAAATTGTATGAATCATTGTCGAACCGCATGGATGCAGTCCTTCAAGCTCATGGAAGTCATACAAGATATTAAATATGGATCTCACAGCACCACTACTTAATTCACTGATGTTATGCAACATATTTTTGTATTTGAAGTAAATTATTTGTTCAATTTTCACATTATTCCCTGTAGGCGACAAAACTTTTGTCTTGCCAAAATCTGACCTTTCTGTGTTCATTAATTGATCAATCTTTCTTCAGTGAAGCAAATTTATTTTAGTATATCAAACATAATTTGGGAGGGTTTTAGCTTTCATTTGAGCCATTTCTAAAAACCAATGGATTAATTAAAAGTCAGGTTATAAGCTGTTTCTACAAAATGCATAAGTGACAAGACTTTTGTCAGGGACTGTATAATCTACCTATTTATAATCTATCTCTATAATCTATCAATCTATAGTCTATCTATAATTTAGCTAGAAATCTATAGCAAGCACAGATTACGAATGCAGAGGCCCCTGGGCACACATGGTGTATAGTTTGGAGTATAGTTTATACAGGATTTACACTGACAGCCTATGATCAAAACCTTAAATGGATAGTTCAGATTTTTTCGAAGTGGGGTTGTATGGGGTACTTATCTATAGTCAGTGTGACCTTTTACCGACAGTAAAAGGTCAGCGTGCCCCCAGTTTGGAGAAGCAGACAGCTGTACCAGTAAATACGCAAACAGGGTCAGCAGCAAAACATATTTTAGCCGCATAAAAAAGGCCCACCTAAAAAAAATCAATATCAGTATAAATGTACATTATATAAAGAATACCTTACCAGACAGCCCTTTCCTTTGGCACTACTACTACTACTCCAAACAATCTGAACTATCAATTTAAGGACAATATCAACACCTGTAGATATCTTCTATCATACACGATTTACACCAAATGATTGCAACAATACTTTCCTGGGCCAGCAGCAACGCAGTGTGTAGCTCAATGGCATACTCTAGCACAGTGGTTCTTAAACTATTTGTACTAAAGTACCCCCTCTAAGACATTTATTCAGCCAAGTATCCCTTTCACCAGCACAAAACATTTTGGGGAGGAACAAAAATTTGAAAATGAATATAAATAATGTATGTGTATTGTGTAAATATGTGTGCATGTTGTTTGGTGTAAACATGAACATTACATGGTTAGTTTAGTGAGAAACATAGGAACTTGTCATTGGAAATATTTACCAAACTTGTACTAAGGTGTAATTACTTTACAATTGTTCATAACCAATATGAACACAACAACAAATTTTTTTTAAATGTTCCAAGTACCCCCTGCAATCGTTCAAAGTACCCCTAGGTGTACACATACCCACATTTGAGAAACGCTGCTCTAGCACATAGGCCTACTGCCCTACCTCTACCAATACAGCTTTATGATTCAGATTCTTCCATCACACACCCACACACGCGCACACACACAGATTGATTCATACTCTACTATAGACCTATAGCAAATAATACATGTAACCTGTATTTCCCATCATACATATTTTCCACCATATCACACATAAAGATGCAATGATACAATGAAAGCCAACAACCAATGTCAACTAGTTTAATAACTTGAATTCCTCCTAACTACTTACGTTTAATAACTCAATAATAGGGCTATATACCTTAAATTAGGATAGTCTATAATTGTGAGAGAAAGCCTACCTTACACTGTGTACTAACTCAACGCTACGCGAGCGTCAGCGTCAAAAACAGTTTGATTGCTTTGTTTTCTATTGAACTGTCCTAACTGGTCACGAGCGTGTGGCACGCCATTTTGAGCTAAACTTTTGTCGGACGCCCTGTTTCTATTTACCTTCTGTCGCTCGTGTTGAATGTGCTGTAGAACACGGTGTCATGGACAAGAAATGGCTGATTCATTCATTAGGACAGCGATGGTCTTCTTTCTGGCCTTTCTCCTTGAAAACTCCTCCACTACATCATTAATGTCTGGGTCTCAGATGAGTTCCGACTCTATTGCCAGTATTGATAGAGAATTCAAGCATCATTTACTCATCCTTGTTCTAGTCCAGTTCATTTTCAATCCTCGCCATGTGGAAAAAATGCATGATTTGCATTTTCCAAAATGCATCCTTGATGTTTGTTAGTTAGCAGCTACCAACCATAATGTCATCTATACTCTATTGGCTCAGCTGAGGTGATGCCGCTATCCAAAATTCCAAACGGTCACGGGTCACCTGAACTCATAATCAATCATCGTCATGATACAGACACATCGAGCAAACCAATCATGAGGCCCCCGGGCACGGCCCAATGGGCCTGGTGGATAATCCGTGCCTGATCTATAGCCTTATCTAGATATACACATAGGCATCTCTTACTTTGAGTGTTTTGCCTGCAATTTGCCCACGTAAGTTGTTAAATCGCGCAGGAGCGCTGCTTATCTCTAATGAGCGCTGCTTATATCTAATCGCTCAATTTAGTAACTCACATTCACTAAGATACGCTCACAAGTTACTAAAACGCACCTGATTTATAAAACGTTCGCACGGAACATATTTTTTGTGAAGGGTGCTGTGCTGCTGAACATACATTCACAGACATGGTAGCGTAAAATGCACATGCTTACACATTTTAATGGAAGTCTGTTATAAAAATAGACTATCTAAATTAAGTGTCTTATGCACAGGCTCCATATAACTTATAGGTGTGATAGGAGCCATAAATACTATGTAAAAATTACTACCTGGCTTTTGTCCAAATAAAAAAAAAAAAAAAAGGTTATCTCTCCAAATTGCCTCTCCAAACCATTATTGCTTGGCTGAAATGAATATAGGGCGATCCGGGGGACGGTTTTGTAGTTTTCTCTAAAATAAGAATAAACAACTGCACTTAAAGCTTTCGTTGATAAGAAATATGTATTTGCCATACTTTCGACAGGATTTGGTGAAGGTTTAATTTACGTCACACATTCCGTTGCGCTGATTGGTCGTAGATCTATCCAATTGCGTCCAGAGGCATTTTGGTCTGGCCCGTTGATTACGCCCTTTGGAAATTGAAAATGAACTGAGTTCCAGACTAATATGCATTTGCGAATTGGTCTGGTGATGCCAGGGGATGCTATAGATGGGTTCCCTTTGAATTATATATGCTATATAGAATCTATTTATTGTAAATTACATTTTAACACATTGTAAGAGTATCACATTTAATTGAAATGAAGAGAATAGTGTTTGAATACATTTTTCATTTTGATAGAAGTTTAGAGACCCCTCCAAACTTTTTTATGAGGGTGCTCAGCACCCTGGCCCCTGGCTCTCCCATAATAACGAAGGTTACAAAGAACGCCTTAAAAGGCCTATGCGCTACAACTTACAAAGACTTTGCTGGTAATGTGAAAAATCAGAAATCTGAAAAACAAAATAACATATCAATCAGAAATTATTTAAAATATTATTTCACTCTCAACCAATAGGGGGTGATGCAGCACCCTCAGCGCCATACTTCCATTGCCTATCTACATATAATTTTTTCACAAATGAATGCAATAGACTTCTGTATGCGGATGATAAAGATAGATTATTGCTACATTTTACATTTACATTTTACATTTTGAACCATCCTCATCTTCCAATGTTTAATGATCTTATCTTAAGGTACGTTTTTGTTATGTTAAATTGATTACATTATCCAAAAGTTATTAAGTTGGATGTAACATACAGAACCAATGCATTATATATACAGACATAAGTCACTTTGGATTGTTATCCCAGCTTGGCTATTGTGAGTGTGGCACTATATAGTCAAACATGGAGGTTAAGGAATCTGGTAAATGTTAGATTTAGATTGGTACCATCTGTGATAGCACAAAGACATTAATGAATCCGTTTGTTAGGTACAGTGAAAGTAAAGGCAGTGTTTGGGTGAGGGAGAGAAGCTGCTGACACTAGCTTCTGCAGCTGTGCCCCCCCACACTCTTTTTATACCCAACCTGCTTATTTATGTCGGTTTAATGTCATACAACACACTTGTGAACACCCCCACATATGCACGCTAAGCAGCATATACACACATACATCACAATAAACAGCTCTATTTAGTTCTCCCATGGTGATTTTTACAGTATGTTATTACCAAGAGTTGTGCTCAAATTGTCTGAAAGAGCAATGCATGTCTTTCTTAAAGGAAAACCAAACCCCGCTGTTTGAGCTTATCCCCGCCCAATATTAAATAAAAAAGAATGCATTAAAGGACAATTCCGGCGCAAAATGAGACCATATGATCATAACACATGTCCACCGAGTTCGACCGTTCTCTGGGATCAGTTTTCATTCTAGTCGAATGTAACCAAAGTTCTCGAAAACAGCCAATTATCTTATAACAGCTCGACTGGTCGTGACTGTTTTCCGAAGATGGCGTCCGCTTGTTTTCGTGAAGGTACTGGCTTTCTAAACTTTCTTTTTAATAAACTGTCTGTACACTTACAAAGTTCTCAATGCTTTGTTTTACATGTAGGGACACTCATTATGCTACTGTGGAAGTGTGGTGCGATTTTGAGCCTTGTTAGTGGTATAGAATTGCAATTTATTTTACATGAATGTCTGCCCCCACAGCTAGCGTTATAAGATGTTTTCGAGAACTTTGGTTACATTCGACTAAAATGAAAACTGATCCCAGAGAACGGTCGAACTCGGTGAACATGTGTTATGATCATATGGTCTCATTTTGCGCTGGAAATTGTCCTTTAACACTGACTTCTTCATCATTTTTTTTCATTTAGGGGCAGGGCTATGTTGCTTTTCAGGCTTTCGCTCTCTTGCACAAGCCACTCCCCCTTGCTACAATCAGATTTGTGGGCTGGAATAGCTAGGATGTTTGATTTATAACCCAAAACAGCCAATAACAGATAAATCATGCAATAGCGTGTTATTTTGTGTTGCTCATAGAGGGCAAATTGGGTCCATATTCACAACATTAACCTACGCTTTTAAAACTTTGTGCATATAAGTCGAGATTTGGACCAGGATAAATCCATAGCACTAATATGTAACCTGCTACAGCACTTTTCATCTAAAATAAGTAGTTTTAGGGTTTCGTTTGGTTTTCCTTTAGTCTCACAAATCAGCCCAGGCTCTGTGCTGTCTCCCCCCAGAAATTCTGCTATAACATATTAGGACTGCTGGATCCGAGATTAGTTTTCTTAACACCACTCTAGACCCACTGCGACTTTGACTGCTGCATTTTGCTCCCCGCTTTAGATCGAGACTCACTTGTTCAGAGTTCACTTGGATTCTGCATAGCCTTCCTCCTCTACCTACCTACCTACCTACCTACCTACCTACGAAATTATAATTTCATTGAAATTTGAATGAATACAATAACAAATAAATGCATGTAATATGTTATAGAAGTATGTTTTTAAAAACATTGAGGTATTACCAATCAAATAATTGTTTTCACTGCATTTCTCATCTAAATGTGAAAATAGGCAGAATACAATGCAGTAGCAATTTAAATACTTTTTTTCCTGCTCGCTTGCCCCACTTTTCTGAATTACAGATCCTTTATACAAGAAATTCAATTTGTATGGCCTCAGCGTTTTGTTTTAGTTCTTCTTGCATGTTTTGTTTTATTCCTGTACAGCACTTTGAATGCTTGAATGAAAAGTGCTTTATAAATTAAATTAATTGTTGTTTGTTTGTGTACATCTTGCGATGCACTTGGACACATCATCTATGTTGTTACTTGGGGTCACAGGGTGTTTTGGGTCTCTCAACTATCATACATCCTTCTAAGTGGCTTCTGCAGACCGTAGATTACCCCTTTTGATTAGGGTGACCAGACATCCCATTTTTCTGGAGCTGTCCACAGAAATGTCCCTGTTTAAAAGAAAATAGGATTTTTAAAATATATGAATCTATATAGAAATAGAAAAAGGTTCTAGCTTGGTCATGAATATTAACTTCTATAAAGTTGGTAATTAGTCTCGTGTCTATCTGATAGGCTGTGATACGACTTTGCTATGTGGGGGTCTATCTATCGTCTTGATTCATAAGCAGGCGTGGCCGATCATAAACAAAAGGCTATCAGTACAATATAGAACAAAGCTACAAACACATCATCATCCACTAGGTACTATAGGCTGCAGCTGCAGCTATTTAGCTGCAACTCCCCTGCCTTGGCAACCTGATGGACTTCTCTGTTGGAAGGTGCTGCTTGCTAGGTTTTCAAAGTGTGAGGCGTGCCGAAGAACTTCAGGGGGTGGGGAGATTAGAGATAAGCAGAGATGTAAACAATGATGCTAAAAATGTGTTATAGTTTAATACATTTTCATTAAACTAAAATGTATTTATGGATGTACGATGGATGAATTGCAATTAATCTATGCTAAGAATTATTCCAGGATTAGTTAGAAAAACATTATTTGATCATTTCAAACCATCACATATATGCAACATAGCCTACAATATTTCCCACTGTGAGACAAGTTCAGTTCTGATGAACCAGATACAACAATGCAGATCATTGACATGTCATCCAAAACACCCAAAAGCAGAAAGAAATTAAACGCCAGATTTACATTCTACCTCCCTATTTTCAATGGGAACACTATGTGACAATGGCATGTATTACATATGGGGCTAGGTCATATGAGGAGATTGCTAGTCGGCAAGTATCCAAAAGTGAATACTGTGATGAACATCTATATTCCATATTTCTTTACTTTTGTGTGCATACTGTAAATTGCAAAGCACTCCTGCTTAATAGTCAAGCACCCCCATAGCTCCAGCAAGAAATACATTGGAAATAAGTCAAATAAAATAAAAAATAAAAAAAGTAAAAAGAATTAGAACGTGATTTAAGCACAAATGTGCCTCAGTGTTAAACAAAAAAATCTAACTTTATTTTGCGGGAGTATTTTAATATTACACCAATGACAGTGTTCTCTAAAGGGAGGCCCACTTTCTCACACTTTGAAAACCCCTGCTTTTTCTAGTGCATATGGCATCTTCTATCTCCTTCAGCACCTGGTCGTGACACCAGCAACAATGTCAGTCTCCCAGGGCCTTTGGACAGCAGCTCAGCATGTGCTCCAGTGTTCCTCTTCTCTGGCACAGAGAGGGTATGCTGGTGTTTTGAATATACCCCAGCAGAAGAGGTTGGATGAGCTGGTGAGGACATAGACCAACTATGAGGAACTTTATGCGATGTAGCCTTCAATAGCTCTGAGCAAGAGATCTTTCAGTCACTTGCTCCCATCTGGTCCATGTGTCCTGCTGGTCCATGTGCCATACTTCCTCCTGGACGAGCTGGTATCTTTCCTTCCCCTGAGCTTCATTGTAGCAAGCTCTTGGGATGCTACCAAGCCCTGCCTGTCCAGATGCCACTGAAAGGCTGTGCCATAGCCACAATTTGGCTTCATTGACTCCAGCCTGTGCCCTTCATTTCCTCCCGATCCTCACTTCAATGCAGGCCATGGAGACTTTGTTGTCAGCTGAGTCTCATGCAGCACCTCTCTTGCACGGGTTACCATGAACTCCTCAGTCAGGCTACTGAATTGCTTGTTGTTTCTCCTGTACAAGGTGATACATGTTTCTTGGTAGGCCCAGCCACCTGCAAAGAAAGTGGCTGATCTTCCTTTTAAAGCTCTCAACAGTGGTAAGTGGGACCTCATAGACCAGGTCCAAAGGAGTCGAGGAAAGATGCTGTGCTGGTAGATCCAGGAACAATTGAAAAATTATTTGTGTTAAAGTAATGGACAACATAAAACTTTAATTTACTTCTAATTATGTTATTAAGGGTAATCAAGCTGTGCATTAAGCAGCATAACATTCTGTTCCAGCAAGTCCATTGTAATCTCTGAAATTCTGACTTTATTTATACAGCACAAATCACACATGAAATGTAACTCCAAGTGCTGATCACAAAAGTGGAAAGTTAAAAAAGAACAAGAGTTTGAGTAAAAAACATCAAAAATAAATAAATACATATTAGGGTCATAAATGTAAATTCCGTGACCATCCTCCGGCTAAAATGTTTTGACAACTGATTCGACTTCTATACACCCTTTATAAAAAATTTAGCCCCCATGTCCCTCGCAAAAATGTCAGCATTTTTTTTTAGAGGGCCGAATCCCAAATGGCCACCGGCAACATCTTGATAAAGTATTAAAGAAGTATTATTCTTACCAGAGCACCTACAATTATGTATGAAACCACTTTTTGTGGACAATTGACCCTGAGAATTGTGGTTCTGACATAATTTTGACATTTGGACATCATCTTGGCCCTGAAATCCAAGATGGCCGCCATCTGGTAATGGAAAAAAATACTTTTTAACCAGAGCATCTTTATTGATGCATGAAGACACTTGTTGTGGTGGATTGACCATAAGAATTGTGATTTTGACATCATTGTGACATTCATACATCGTTCTGACCCCAAAAACCAAGATGGCCGCCATTTGGGAGGGCAAAAATTAGTCAGAATCAGAGCTTTCTGCCTCACTAGACTCTGAAATACCACTATCAGAAGAAATTCTACTCTCGCTCCCGCACTCATACTCGCTCTCATCTTCCTCACTGTCTTCAACTGCACTTGATGCAGGTAGATGATTCGGAAGAGCAGGCCTTGTGTAGCGGACAGGGCGACAGCGACCATCCACCAACTCCCATCCATGTCCGATTGGCATGGGGTGGTGCTTCAGGGAGGGATGGCGTACTAGATATGCCAAGTAGTTGGCACGGAGGCAGTGTTGGCGTAAGCTATCTTCATCTGGGGGAGACGGATGATCACTGCACGTGCCTCAGCCATGGTGCTACTCTTGCGGTCACCATAAATTATGTTCTGGTGAACTTGAATAGTTCCTGTAACACCTCCTCCTCAAGGTCAAGGCTATCTCCACACTGTGAGAGCTGTTGTCGTGCCACAGGGTTCTTTGCCACCCTGTCATACACTGACTTCTTACCCTTGCATAGAATCCAGAGTTAGCATCACATCCGGTCATACAGTGCAGCTGCACAATGCAGTCTGCCATCTCATCAGTTACTAGATCACTGCAGACTACCATCTTCTGCTTTCTCTTGATATAGAGCATACCAGAAAGTTGCTTGGATGGAGCGAAGCGCTTTCAATGCAGTTATCAACCTGGTTGAGGTCAGTCAACTTGTGGACCTCCCTGTGTTGTTTGAACATCGTGTTGTCGAGGAGTGTCTGGCCTTATTCAACTACAATGGCACATACAGGAAGACACAGAAAAGCCAGCTCATCCAGAAGCTCTGTCTGCAGTCTGTAAATCTTCAGGAACCATACACTGCTCTCATTGACATGGGAATGGTCTGGAGAATGGCTACACCAACGTTAGAAGATCGACAGAAGCCAGATAGCACACAATACACATGGTCGGACTATGTCTCCAAGGTAGTAAATATCAACCTTGCCCGCCATGTCTGTGCTGATCGTATCATCTGTGTGAATGACCCATACGATGCAGCAAACTCAACGAAAGATGATGAGAGAGACCTGCGGGCACAGGTAAGGCACATATCCCCAACACCTACATGAAATTGGATGATCCATTTCCCTCTGCCAGAGCATTTAACACACTGCTTTGTAGTGTTAGTATCAAAGGGTGTCTACAAAAATTGATATGCAGCTACCTGACTGACATTGCACAAACTGTTGATGCAGAGATTGTTTACTCCGTTGGCTCCCATTGTACTAACTTATCAACCCAGCAACCGATGCAGAACTTTTGCTTTCACCAGTCTGAGGCAGACACTATCATCTTCTCCACTTACGCAATGCTGCGAGAATCAGGCTGTCGTGGACCTTTTGTCATTGATTCTGCTGATACTGATGCCTATGTCGCAGCAGCATTAATCTCAAAGCAACTTTCTGGTATGCTCTATATCAAGAGAAAGCAGAAGATGGTAGTCTGCAGTGATCTAGTAACTGATGAGATGGCAGACTGCATTGTGCAGCTGCACTGTATGACCGGATGTGATGCCAACTCTGGATTCTATGGCAAGGATAAGAAGTCAGTGTATGACAGGGTGGCAAAGAACCCTGTGGCACGACAACAGCTCTCACAGTGTGGAGATAGCCTTGACCTTGAGGAGGAGGTGTTACAGGAACTATTCAAGTTCACCAGACATGTAATTTATGGTGACCGCAAGAGTAGCACCATGGCTGAGGCACGTGCAGTGAAGTGGAAGAGCATGAAAAATAAATCATTCATCCGTCTCCCCCAGATGAAGATAGCTTACGCCAACACTGCCTCCGTGTCAACTACTTGGCATATCTAGTACGCCATCCCTCCCTGAAGCACCACCCCAGAAGTCAAATCAGTTGTCAAAACATTTTAGCCGGAGGATGGTCACGGAATTGACATTTATGACCCTACTAACAATATAATATAATAAAAATCAAATAAGAAATAGGAAATAACAGCAAAAGTGCAAGTCGAAATAAACACATTAGATAAAAGCCAGGCTAAAAAGGTGTGTTTTAAGCTTTCTTTTAAAGATAACCACACGCTCTGCCACCCTCAGGTCCTCCGGCAAGCCATTCCACGGGCTGGAGCCATAGTGGCTAAAAGGGGCCTTGCCGTGGGTCTTAGCCCAGACCCTTGGAACAACCAAGAGACAACTACCAGAAGACCTGAGGGATCTAGTACATATCCTAAAACCATGTCAGACATGTAGTTGGGAGCAAGACCATTTTGTGATTTGTAGACCAATAAAAGAATGTTAAAATCAATTCTAAAACTAACTGGTAGCCAGTGATATGATTTGAACAGGTGTCCTTAACAGGTGTAATGTGTGTTCTCCTTCTGGTCTTGGTCAACACATGAGCAGCAGATTTTTGTGTAAGTTGGAGTTGATCTATGGCTTTTTTTGGTAGACCAGAAAGGAGAGCACTACAATAGTAGGAATAATAGGAAGTTCTGAGCCATCCAAGCATTAATGTCTAAAATACACATATGCAGTGGTAGAATAAGTACTCAGATCTTTTACTTCAGTAAAAGTAGTAATACCACACTGTGTATTAAAAAATGTTACTTAAGTAAAAGTACAATGTATTATCATTAAAATATATTTAAAGTACCAAAATTAAAAGTACTCATGATACAGAATGGCCCATTTCAGAATAATGTATATTATTGGATTATATTTATTGATGCATTAATGTGTTCATCGCTGTAATGTTGCAGCTGGTAAAGGTGGAGCTCATTTTAATATATATATATATATATATATATATATATATATATATATATATATATATATATATGATATCTTTCCACCACTGCACTTATGGAGGGCATCAATAGGGCTTGTGTCATCAGGAGACAGCCATACAGAGTTGAGTGTCATCAGTCAACTGTGCAAATTGATGCAACGTCTCCTGATAACACTGCCAAGGGGCAGCATATACAGACTGAAAAGGACTGGACCTAGGAACGAGCCTTTTGGTATGCCACAGTTGATGTCATAGTTCTTAGAAGAATGTTCGTCAAGGGCAACAAAAAATTATCTACCTGTAAGGTAAGATGTAAGCCAGTTAAGAACAGTGCCAGAGAGGCCAACACAGTCTGTCTATGAAAATATTTGTCAACTTTATCAAAAGTTGCACTCAGGTCAAGGAGAACAAGGAGGGAGAGTTTTTTGGTGTAAATGGACGATACATCAACAGTAAGTCCATGTGTTATCACCAGATCTAAGGTGTGGCCGTGGCTATGGGTGGGTCCAGTGACATACAGAGTAAAATCCATATAGTTCTGAATATTTATGAATTTGATGGATTTGGAATCTGACTTATTATCCACATGTAAGTTAAAATCACCTATGATAATGCTTTCATCATGATTACTATGGATAATAGATAAGAATTTTGCAAAGGCGACTAGGAAGAGGGGGCATTGCTTGGGAGGCCTGTAATAAAGTCACTGCCAGCACAGGAGGCTGACAACTGAGTATAATGGCATGATGCTTAAATTAATAAAAGTCTCCCAAAGATATGTCCCTGTCAGCAAGAGCAGGTGAGAGTATAGTTGAGGTACCACTGCCCCTTTTCCCTTGTCTACAGGTGTCCATTGTTCGGGGTAGAATATAATAGCGGCTGGTCCGTCAGTGCTGAGCCAGGTTTCAGTTAAAAACATACAGGGCTGTTGGAATCAGTTTACCTTTTAAAGAGACTGATAATAAATTGTTCCTATTAGATCCAAGAAGTGGTCTATTGCGGTCCATTTTATTACAGTAGGAGATGATAGTACCAATATAACAAACAGTAGGAGACAGTAGTCCAGAGGAATTATTTTCTACCGTATAAAAACATCAATGTCTGAGGCAGGTGTTTCAGCTCGAATTCGAACGAATTCGGACATTTTAAAAAGTTTGCGTTTTGGTTGTGTTTGGAGTTCTAGGAAGTGAACTTTGTGATACTTTTTTTTAGCTAGTACCATTGTCGTGTATGAGCGTTATAATGATTGCTGTTATACAGGAAATGCGCCACACACAGTGGCGTTATACTGTAAGTGTCCGAGAAGCTTTACCCTCTCTCGGACGCAGACATTAACATCAACCACTGCCCAGACGGAGCTCCACAGATCCACACACACCGTGGCATTATACGATAAGTGTGAAGTGAAGTGGGGATTTTTCTGCTCAGTTTGGATGAAGTTGAGGACCAAGCAGTCGCGTGCGGCTCATGTGGGCAGGTGGGGCGACGAACCACCTACTTGCAAGAGCAGGCTCCCAAAAAAATAGTTCCTCCAAAAATCCTTGCTCCAGCTCCATGTATCTATTTCTAATAATATTTGCATCACATTAACTATCTATAGTTTCTGTAGACCTTTACACTATTTTTGGTACGTTGACATCAAGTTTTGGATGGTGGCAATTCTACTTGAGCATAATATTTCAATGTTGGGGCGGTTCAACTCAACGGTCGCGCTCCTCCGTATGTTCATCACGTAACCCTGCAGGCTGCAATAGGGATTTCAACCCGCGCTAATAGAGTCCTATATGGTCGTCAACTTATCCGCCCCATGGTCAACTAGAATTACTCCGCCAATACACTTCGTTACTGTATAATGAGATGCAGACATGGCGAGTGGTGGTGGCATTGTTGAAATAAACTGGAGGAATAACTTCTCTATAATGTTTAATGTGTCCTGAGCTAAAGATGATTCCAGACCTGGTTGGTGTTTCCATTGCACATACTAATTCGCCCGACATCATGCATGTGTTGCGGCTGACACGTTCAAAGCTTCAAAGCATGTTCGGTATTTTTGTTCATAATTAGTTTAGTTAGCATCTATTAATGTAGCTCAAAAATACACATTAAAAAACATATTGTGGGCGTGATCGGCCACACGGGTAGCTTCGCCCCACTGAAATTGAGGCTCACCGCACGCTACTGGGACCAAGAAGTCGCAGCGACTAGTAGATTTTCAGTTGAAGCGGTTTAAAACAATGTCAGGTACAGCCAGACTCCCAAAATATGATAGCAAGACTGGACAACATCCCATTGTACACACGGTGTTTTTATACTTAACACCTTGTGGCTGTACCTGACATTGTTTTATGTCCTGAAATGATGTTGATATACTGAGTATCTCTGCAAGGTAGTCAGTTAAACCCTAACTACAGAACCTCAAGTGATACCAACATCCAAGCAGAACCCAGACTAGACTCCTGCACTCCTTTGACCAAATTTCTCATCCCACAATTGACTAGAGATGAGTAAAAGGACCTACAAGGGTAACCTACACTATTGCCGCCCCGAACACACTCCAGTAAAACTCTATTGACATTAATGGGATACAATCCTATGTGCTGGTCCATTCTAAAAATCATAAAATAAATTCCCAGAAAGTAAACATTAATAATTAACAACAGTGATTTGTCTTAAACATCTTAAGTAATATCAAACATTCTGTCAAAAGAATACAAGAATACATATTAAAGGGATACAGCTTAGCCGAAACAAAACATTACAATAAAAAGGTTAGATCAGGGGCCGTATTCACAAAGCATTTTATCTTACCGCTAGGAGTGCTCCTAACTCGCGCTAAAACATTTTACGTAGGAGTTTTTTCTTAAAAGTTATTCACAAAGCCGCTGAGACCTACTCATACTAAGGATACATCACTAAGAGTGAACTAAGAGTGACGCGCCGTTGCTATGGATTACGTCGATTCTCGTGCACGAGTTTGGAAGCGGTCAGTCCGGTGATTGGTTGTTCAGAGCAGGCGGTCTCTGTGAAAACAAGCCCACTAAATCACCGAAGAACAAGGAAATAGCCTAGGCTAGACATTCCTATCAAATAGTTATGGACAGTGCAGTTAGCAGAATACACGCATGATGACAAGTTTGTGCAGACCACGATAATGACGTTGTAGCCTATATGCACGTTAAAGAGAGAGAGAAAAAGCAAACAATAAAAATACGTAAATTGCATTAATTCAAGGAGGCAATTAAATCCAATGAGCATATCTCCACTATTCAACACTTTAAATAACAGCCTATACCGGTTGTGGAGAATGGCGCATACAGTGATCACTGTGATCACATCCTCTCTCCACAAGATTTCGTGTATTTTTGTGTGCCCTAACATATATGGAGGAAAACAGTAAACAATAATAAATATGGATTCAACAAATAAAAGGCGATAAAGAGCTAATACGATGTTTTCTACGCATAGGACTAAGCGTAATCCGCGTAATCACTTACATGTTATACTTTAACTGCTCCCGGTTGTGGATTGAGAGGTGTCAAGACGTCTTGCAGGGATAGCTGCTGTCACCCAGCAAGTGACACCCAACTGGTGCCTCACGCCTCAGACCGCTCTCCATTAAAATACGCGGATCACGGGTAGACCCAGGCCACTTTGCAAAAACATCAAGAATGTTAAAAGTTGCATCAAAAACAATCTGCGTGTTGATGGAATGTACTTTCTTTCTATTGACGAACACGTCCTCATCTTTTGATGGCGCAATTATTTGTATGTGCGTCCCGTCAACAGCACCGACCACACCGGCATACCTGCAATTGCCATGAAGTTGGCTTTGATCCTGTGTAGTTGTTGATTGTCCAAAGGAAACCGGATAAACTGTTGGATGATATTAATGGTATTATTTCAGCCTTAACCAACTTTGAACTGCTCTGTCAGCTCTTCTAGCCTGTATGTAAATATAGGATCATTGTGGAATTGTGTGTGTTTGTGTGTGTGTATGTATGTATATATTTATATATGTATGTAGGCTACATGTATATATATATATATATATATATATATATATATATATATATATATATCAGTGGCGGCTGGTGGTTTTTAAAGTGAGGGAGGAAGGACTGTGCGCTTGGTTGCCATTGGTCTGCACTGTTGGTGTCTGGTGGCATAAGAATGTGAGACTCAGTTGTTTCAGGTTATCAGGTTAGTTTTGGTGAACTACCACATAGCAGGGAGGGATAGTTATGTGAATAAAATGGATACAAAGCCACCAGTGGCATCACTGTCCTTTGAAAGCTGGTGGGCAGCATGTCTTTGAAATGGACTACAAGGGCAGAAGGAAAGGATGCGAAGCACATTAGTCAAATCAGGCCTACTCTTGATTTGTAAAAGTAAATAAATAAATCTGGGCCTATCATTGGGCCTATTTTTTCCCTCACTGACTGAAGTTATTGGTTGTTATTTAGCTATGTTTATTTTCAGTTACAATAGTTTTAAGAAAAGACTCAAGAACCAAAGTGATGCCATTTAAAATGCATCCTGCTCTGAATCATTCACTAACACCCTTTCCACAATATCAAACAGAGCGGTCAGAGTAACAAACTAGTAAAAGAACAACAAGAACATTATTTCAAAACTATTTACATGGGCTGTAGTGGTGCGTTCCATTTGTTCACCCGACTCGACCTGCGAGTGAGACGGATGTGACGTCACACCCGAGCTGCAAGTCGCGATTACGAGACAAATGGAACGCACCATAAGCCTAACTATTCAGATTGAGGGACTTAACTTACTTTTTGTAATAAAACGTTAACAATGTCCTCCGTTTCCAATGTTTCCGTTGTGCATTTAGGATCTTGCTATCGCATATTTCACAGACCGGGTTTGTTATCGTCAGCGTTAGCCAGGGATCCTGCTAATTGGTTCATAACGCAGACGGACAGATGTTTTAGCGAATCAGAGCCCTTAAGGTCCCGCCCCCTCAGAGGAGGACTTTCCTCCTCTCCCCCATTGAAACCCATGTTATCCACCGGCCGCCAGTACATTCGGAAAAATCAATGGTTGTGTATGTGGACGGAGGGAGGACGTTCCTCCCTGAAGTACTTGTCAATAGGCGATAGGGGGCGCTAATGTCCCTTTACCAGGGAAACAAACATATATTCAAAGGCAATAAAGTAGTCATATTTAAGGGCATTAATTCATTACAATAGTCTGGGCAATCTACATTTTTTATTCTCAACAATGTTGAGGAGGATCTTCCTCCCTTTCCTCAATGGAGGAGCCGCCACTGATATATATATATATATATATATATATATATATATATATATATATGTGTGTGTGTGTGTATGTATTTTTTATTCTATTTTTATTATTTTATTATTATTGTGTTGTGTTGGTGTTATGGACCTTTCATGAGATGTGTCCTTAATAAAGTTTGAATTGAATTGAATTGATATGTGGTCTACAGAGCGCGTTGATGGTTCGGTTTATGGCTGACTGATGGTTGCGATATTCCTAAATCGTCGGCATTGCAAAGTTGCATTTTCCCTGTTGCTAAATATCGTGTTGCCAAACATTTTATTTCCTAATCGAGTTATTCCTGACTAATTCCACAACAAGTTTTATACCCTCACGATTTAGCCTATATCTCTTGATCAATTCAGTCTTCCATTGTCTCCAAAACTTCTGTCTCGCAGCCATTTTCCGATTCTTTGTGAATAGGTCTTAGTGAGTTAGGAGTCCTCTCGAGGACTTTTAAGCTCTCCTAGACTTAGGTGCTACTTTTAGGCCTAAGATCCTTTGTGAATTGCTCTTAGTGAAAAAAATTAGGAGTCCTAAATTTAAGACTGACACGCCCATTATTTTTAGGAGTTTCTCCTAAATTCGCCAGTTAAGAGCTACTTTTAGCCCTAAGATCCTTTGTGAATACGGCCCCTGACCAAAAAGAACAAAATAGAAGCAAATGCTAAGCCAACCACACGATGGGCTTTCGGACCCAAGCAGCAGCCCGCAAACTACCACAACAACATAAAGACTAAACTACTAAACAAAGTTAGGGGTGTTCCATGCATTTGTCAGTATTGTCACTTGTGATTAGTGTTATTACACCTAGATGCAAACACTAAGACATCATGGTTTTCTAGTAAACAAAATGTTGGCGGTAATACAAACCAGTATGCTGCAACACAAGCCACCACTGCTAGGCTTTTCAGGTAATGGGGCAGCAAAAGGTTATAGCACTTCCTCTTTCCACATCTCAACCATCATCTCTGGTTGGTGCTGGTTTGAGCCTGCTGGCGAATCCATTGTGGCTGGCCATTGATCTTTACTGCAGTCCTGGTTACCAGCAGAATCTGGATTGGCGGCCCGTATCGTGATTCTCCTGATGTCGGCTTTGGACTACCAACCAGTACGTAATTACCAGGCTGGAACGTGTGGGTAGGCTTGTCAGCTTGGGAAGGAAGAGAATCACTCACCTGCTGAGAGTATTTAGTGGGTCGGACAAAAGAGAACAAGGATTGAACATAATCCCATTAGTACTTGATATGGGGTGACAACCCATCCTGTTAGACATTGCCCTGATTGACAGAAGCACTATTGGTACTGCTTCAAGCCAATTCATTTAGTCTAGTTTGATCTATTTTTGTCAATTGGTCTTTTATCATTCTGTTTGGGTTAGGGTGTCCTGAACTTTCCGGATGATATGGAATGTGGAATGTCCAATCGATTCCTAATGCAGTGGACAAAAGCTTAGTTACTCAAGAGGTAAACAGAGTTCCATGATCCGAATCAATGCCTACAGGAATTCCAAATCTTGGAATTGTGTTCCATTTAACATTTTAGCACTGTTTGTGCATTTATTTTCCTAGTAGGAAAGGCTCCTGGCCACTGAGGAAATCTATCCACTATTACCAAAAGGTACCAGACATTTTGGCATGTGTGTGAAATCGATCTGCAGTTGTTCAAATGACCCAGTAGGGGGAGGTAAATGTTCACGTTTTGGTGCATTCAAGTTTGGATTGCATCTGGCACAAACTAAACCTAATCGTTTGACAAATTCTTTGATCTGTTATAGACCTATTTAGAAAAAAAGTTTTGAGATATACTCAGCTACTCCCTAATGGTTAGCATGCATTAAAACATGTACATAGGCAATGAGGGGGTTATAAGCTAATTTTGGTAATGCAATTCTGTCATCTCCGAACTTCCACAACCCATCAGTATCTTTGTAACATCCTTTCGTTTCCCATAATCTCACTTCAGGGTCAGATGCCTGCGTCTCGAAAGAGAGGAGGTCATTAGTAGTGAAAGAAGAAGCAACAAGTAGAGTGGAAGCAAGAATAGTGTTCATCCAAGGAGGAAAAGAAGCATGCACTACAGAATTCTTAGCATATTTATCTGCTAATTGGTTCCCTCTTGCTACATCTGTTTCAGCCTTGGAATGTCCTGAACACTTCGCGATAGCAATCTTGGATGGCAACATGGCGGCTAACAAATCCTTGAGGTTACAAAACCTCAATTTTCACAAATCATTCTAAAATGATGTGCTGCTGAAAAAGTATACTTTTAGTCAGCGTATATTGTTGCTGTCTTGTTTTCAGCAAGCTCTTGTTAAGGCTATCAGCTTAGCTGCTTGTGCCGATGACACTGGTAGACTCAACCATCAACCACTGCATATCCCGCTAGTTCTATCGTCTGAACGCATGGACATCACAATATAATACAAGTTAATTTCTATTTAATGGTTTAGTCTGTTGTAAATCAGCTCTAACAATGGACGTGGAGTTCAATCAAGTCCAATCAATCATGTGTGAGGTCCTCACTGTCATACATTATGCAACAATGAATTTTATATGCAATGCAGGGTTCATATGCATAGCAGTTTAAATGGTGAGGTTCTGAGTCCCTGTTGGTGTGTCTTCATAATTACTACATCTCTGACTGGTCTTGTTTTGTGTAGTGATGTTGAGCAAAATCATATTCACCACATGTGATGTGTGGACCATTGGATGACCAAGGACTATGGTTTGCGATTTTTCAACCATTATCGCTACAGCTGCTACTGCACGTAAACAGCGAACCATACCCTGTAAAATCAATGGCAAGTTTTTAGAATAATATACAACTGGTCTTGGTCTCTCCATGTGCATCTGTGCCAATTCAACAGAGGCAACTACACTGTCCTCAGCAACATAGAGATGATAAAACAACTTATAGTCTGGTAAGCTCAGGGCTGGGGCTGTAAAAAGGAGGTATTCCACGTGGCAGAAGGCATGTCTCATTTCCTCATTCTACAGAATGGTTTCAGGAGGCTCTTTTAGTGTAGCTTTGTGCAGGACAGAGTCATAAATGACATGCCATGCTCAACAATAGTTGAGAAGTCCCAGAAAAGACATGTCTTTATTTGTTGTTGGTCTTTGAATTTTTTTGAGCTTTGTGAGAGATGCTCTGTGACGACCTGTGGCAAGGTAGTTGAGTAAGAGAGTCTTGTTGTGATGCTAACAGGAGGTCGTCAACATACTGTAATAGCACCGAAGAACCTGAACCATTGCTGCCGCTTAAACTGCTGACTGTCAACAAAACCTTGCATCCTAGTCCAAGTATACTGGATACGTCTCACGTTACAAAATGTCCCGAATGGATATAACATTAAAATCTCTGTTCAGGAGTGTATCCCGCTAGCTCTACTACAGTAAAAAGCAGGTAAAAAAACTGTGAGGCCAGTGGAGCTCCAGTGTGAATGTAATGGACAAAGACTGTTTAAATTAGGTGACATTCGATATGTGTACATTGGTGGAAACTATCACAGTGAAAAAGTAAAAAAGTACTCATTGAGATTTGGACCGTGTATTCATTTCCAGTTTTCTAGTATTTATTGCACCCCTAGCACCTACTGGCACCTTACAGGCCAGTACAGGCTACCGTAGCTTCTCCTACGTTGTTGGAAAGGGAGAGGTGAGGGGGGGTATTCAGTTTGTTGTAATCTGCAACCTCACGGCTAGAGGCCACTAAATTTTACACACTGCACTTTTAAATGCCATGTTGCCTAATAGTGCAAATAAAGTGTTACCTAATTCTATATTAAAATGCATGAATTAATTTGCATTGTCTCAAGCAAATGTAAAATAGCTAATTCACATCTAATTAGCATTCTAATATATTTTGTATATTATATGGACCTGTAGGCAAACATTGCTAGAAAGAAAATGTCTGTAGGGTTAGATAAAAATAAATAGGGAGTAACAAAAAAAGAGAAATTATACTGTGCCCCAGAGAGCAAAGCTAGAGAAGGAAAGACAAAGATGGAAGAAGAGGGTTCAAAACAAAATCGTAAAACAGGAGAAGGGATTGGACGGAAGCTCAGAAAAGATCCAGACAGTGAAGGCCAGTGCACAAATCAGACACACCGCCAGATGGTCCATAGACCAGTAGAGTATTGAACAGCCAACTAGGGGCAGGTAGAAAACCTAGAAGAAGTCTAGAAGAGAAGGCAATCAAGGTAGAAATAAACTTTGAAAGAGGAAATTAAGAAGATAACAACAGCGAAACCAACTGAGGAAGCAAAAATGGTGAAGAGAAATGGTATAAAGAAAAAAAAGCAAATCAAACTGCGAAGAAAAAAGAAGAAATTAAACGCCAAAAGGGGTTACATGCCGCTATTCCGACATGCCGCTACTTAGACATTGACGTCTAGTGGTCGGAGTGGCGGCATTAATATTATTTTCCAAGCGTCCCACTACTGCGACAATTTTTTTCCCCCATTGTCTGAGTAGCGGCACTTTACTTTTTTTCAAACGTCCTGCCATTCCGACATGAGGCCATTAATATTTGTCATTATCATTGTACTTTAAATTAATTAATTAATGTGATTATACCCATATGTTCTGGACTTAGCATACACGCAGCTTATGCATGGGTGTGACAAATACATGGGAAAACAATTTCTAAAAAGAGCCAATCATCCAACTTCGAGGCTGCCCCTAGTTGGTAATATATAGGACTAGCCTATCCATATCAAATCCAAAAGCAACAATCTTCATAACAAAATCAGAGTATCCTTTTCAAAAAATATTATTTCGCCGTTCTTAAATTAGGCTTCCACAGCGCAAAAAAGGTAGGCCTACACCTTGAAACTTTGTTCAATCAACTTAAAGTCCGATTAAACTTCATTCAAAGGCAGTCCATAATTCTAATTAAATTGATTTCTAACGAACAAGTCCAAATTTCAAGGTCCTAGAGCTTTATTCGTGCTTCTTCTTATATATTTTTAAGTAGACTGCTGGCCTGCACGCACAGAGTTTGTTTGATGCATGGAGTTTCAACCTTTTCCCCCTGAGAGCTGAATAAAAATGAGGAGAGCTCCCTGTCTTTTACATAATGTGTGTAGGCCTAACATTTATTCACATGGCCGGTTCAAAATCACCTAGTTTTTGACTGAAATGTGTGCCGATATCAATTATTGGGAAAAACATTGTTTGGAGTAGAGGTCTGCACTCGCGATGCAAATGGAAGCTCATTGCGGGTGCGGGCGGGATGATAGAGGTAGGCCTACATTTATTCTATATTAATAACTATTATTATTATTCTATTGCACTTTCTATGAAAAGTAGGCCTAATTGTCGTAATAGCGGTACCAAAAAAGATCGGATGCGGGCGGGATGATAGAGGTAGGCCTACATTTATTCTATATTAATAACTATTAATATTATTCTATTGCACTTTCTATGAAAAGTAGGCCTAATTGTCATATTAATAACTATTATTATTATTCTATTGCACTTTCTATGAAAAGTAGGCCTAATTGTCGTAATAGCGGTACCAAATTGTAGTAGGCCTAATTGTCGTAATAGCGGTACCAAATTGTCGTAATAGCGGTACCAAAAAGATCGGATTAGGGGCATGTCTAAATAGAGGCATGTCGTAATGACGGGATGTCGTAATGGAGGGTTGTCGTAATAACGGGCTGTCGTAATAAAGGGCGGACCCCGCCAAAAGGATCACCACAGACAGAAACTGAGAGAATAAGGAAGCCAGGAATCCTAACATCAAGAGAGCCCCTTCTCTTTCACGATGTTCTTAAGTGGGCAGCATACTTCTTGTGGAAAATACATTTGGCAATGAATAAAATGAGGTGATTGCAATGAAAATGAACAAACGCATACCTCATCAATCATTTTTTGGCACTTCTTGCACCTCAAGAATTTGTATGATGGCAGATGATGGCAATGCAACCATTGTATTGGTCGGAGAGCGGGAGTTAATTTGTTTTTATTTCCACAGTGAATTCTGATTTCTGCATCTGAATTCTAATTTTCCGTCTCCATGGCTCCACTTACTGCCATGTCATTGTCAATCCAATATTTACTGTTGTTATGTTATAACAAACACAAACTAATACAATAGGCTCAATACTATTCCATACATTTTATGGATACATTTGAAGAAAGGTTGGTAGAGGAGGTTGGGCGATATAAACACCTATATAATCCTTCTTTGAGGGACTATGAATATAGCCAGATGGAATTAAATTAATGGAGATCAGATGCACATTATGCACTGATGATAATATTTGTTGCAAGAAATGGCAAAACCTCACCA
This sequence comes from Merluccius polli, assembly GCA_030340625.1. Classification (NCBI taxonomy): domain Eukaryota; kingdom Metazoa; phylum Chordata; class Actinopteri; order Gadiformes; family Merlucciidae; genus Merluccius; species Merluccius polli. The sequence continues at coordinate 275,471 of JAOPHQ010001991.1, read as the reverse complement.
ACAACAAATTTGCGAAAGCACATCGGAGAGTGAGCGATGCCAGGAATGGAGACCCAGGAGGCAAAATGACCATTCCTGTGCTTTTAACTAGTTTACAATGGCTCTATAGTTGGGTCATCTATAGAAGTTCCGTGACCGCGGAGAGCAAAGGTTCGTTTCTCACTGGATTTGTCATCTATAAAGGTTAAATAAAAAAATGAGCCGGGGTGCCCCTCACAAAAATGTGGGGAAATTTTGGGAGAGCCCTATATCCAAAATGGCTGCTGTCAGCCAAGCTGAAAATTAACTTGTTAATGGTTTTGCCCACAGTGCTGCATAATACATGGTTTCTGAGACTATTTGGGTCAAGAAATTCACAAATGATGTAGATTTATTGATTTGACCTATTTTTGACCTTCAAATTTAAGATGGCTGCCACTTTTGGCTCTTTAAATGTCAATTTTTCAAAATCGTCATAGAGCCTTAATATTAGGCTCAAATGAAAAGTCTGCTCATACTGAGTTCAGTTATGGACAGTAAAATTCCGAGAAGGCTATGCAGAAGTCATCTCAATGGTAAAAAAGATCAAGGTTTGTGGTTGATGAGAAACAAACTTTGCTGATGTTATTAGTATTATTAGTTATTCATTTCATTATGAACTGGAAAATAATTAACACTTCTCAATGGCATAAAATATCTCTAAAGTTGTCTTCTGCAGTAATTCAACAAAGCATACCTCACTCCCAATCAGTCAGCCCCACATCCAAGTGATGTGCAAACACGCTCTCTCTCTCTAATGTTTATGTTTCCATGGTTTCATGTCACTGGAAAATTCCTTGCTGCATTGAGACACTTTGTTTGAGGTAAGCTCTTATATACTCAACATTATTCACTAGTCCAAAGATTATTTTATCATTATGAATGTATGACAGCAAAGAGATAATGTTATGTGCAGAAGTTATCATTGATAATTAGTGTTAGCTAAATTAGGTAGCTATCTAATGTTAGATTAGCTGTCTCTCAATTTATGTTGACTGACATAATCCAGATGCTTGTCATGGAAAAAAGCATAACATAGCAACATATCTAATTAGTTTGATCTAGCATTAATATGATAACCAGCAGTTCTGACAAGTAACTAGCTAGCTAGCTACTTACATGATAAGTAAGTATATAATGCTATTTTCAGCTCCAATAGGCCTACCCTAGCTAGATAGCTGATGATTAGCTTCTCTGGTACTTTACAGTAGTTTTTTTCTCTTTTTTAGGTTTATGTGAATGTAGCAAGAACTACAAGGCACTATGTCCTATGAATGTGTGCTGAAATGTGGCAAGCCTTGTGAGTCATCTGATGAAATCAACCAAGGAAAGTGGGACAGCTTACAATCCAAAGCCAAAAACTGGTCAGGGCTTGACAAATTTGGTCATGTTTACACCACCACTTCGTGGCAAGATGGGCTGGGGAATCATTACATACATCAGTCATGTTATATCTCCATCTCATCTTCAGACAAGCTTGAAAAAGCCAGATGGCGCACAAACAAAGAAAGTGACATTGCTCAGTGTTCAAGTTCTGAAATGCCAGCTCAGAAGGCTCTGTGTGACAAAGAGTCAGAGGGACCATCACCAAAACGCCTGCGTTCATCTGAGTGGGTCTCTTCACAACAAGACAAAGTGTGTGTGGTGCATGCAAGGTGAGGACACGAGGCACCCAAATAGAGTGCGAATCAAGCTGTTCAGAATCAACACACAGTCAGCATGGCGTGCCTTCAAGCGCCACACAGTCCTTATAGAAGATGAACAGTTGAGGGACCGTCTCACAAGGCTCATTGAGTCAACATTAGACAGATCCTTTTGAAAATGACATCATGTACCTCCATGTCTGTTGGATGAAACATATCCACAATACACATTTCAAGCCAGATGATGCAATGCATCTCCAGAGTGTGTCGCTCTCAGAGGCAAAGAATTTGTTCTTTAAATATGTTGATTCTGTTGTCTTTACTGAGCGTGAGATCCGTTCACTACAGTCTCTTTTAGCAGACTACAAACGCATAGTCAGTGAGTATGGCTATGCAGTGGGCGATGTTAAATCATCTTATGTCAAGAACCTGCTCATTAATGAGTATCAAGACAAAATGGGCTTCAAAGAGAGAAGAGCTTAACAAAAGCGAGTGGGTCTATGATGTTGGGGGAGGAGGTGATTACATTGACGCTGCAGTCTCATCCCTTGGCATCAGCGATGAGCAGCTCCTCCAGAACTTGGCTCCATGGCTACCGAAGATGATCAAAGGCACACCTACTGTTCCCTGGCCACCTTGCATTGATCATTCTGAGGGAGATGAACAGTTGTGTGAGTTGCTGTTGAAGCTTTTGACTTGGCTAAAACAGAGAAAAACTGCTGACCTCAGCCCAGCCACACTCAGTCTGGCCTCTATGATCACCTACCACATTACTGGACAGCGCACTACCACTGCTATCAACCTGGGTGTAAATGTCCATGGCATGACTCGGAGTAAAGATCTGGTAGACACTCTACACAAGTGTGGTGTCTGCATCAGCTATGCAGACAAGCTGCTCCTTTATGACCACTGGGCTTTGATGGATATAGAGGCATCATCAACCTGCCCACAGGAGATTGCAGATGGCAAGCCAGCTATTGTTATTATCGACAATGATGACAGGTAACTCAACAGGAGCCCATCGAACAAATGTTATGTATGTGCAGCCAGAGAGCTATAACAAGAAACCAGATGAAGTTCCTGCTGCAAGGCTCTCCAATAAGAAGGAAATCTCTGCACAGCTGAGGCAGAAGTGTGCAGAGCTGAAAAAGGTCCATCAGTACAGATGCCCACCTGGTAGCAAGAGTGAGCCACCAGCTCGTCCCATGGTAGATCTACCAGTGAATGGCACAGCTCCACAGCGTGCTCGCTCTGTCATACATGCACTGTCTCGCATAGACACTGATGGTTCAAGACCACCACCTCAAGAGCAGCAGGTTCCGGGATACAGTGGTGCTCAGTCTTGCCATCATCTACCACACAACAAGAGCAAGCCTTACTACCACACAACCTACAATGAACCTCCAAGCAAGTCAGTGGTGCATGACATTATGGTTAAACAAGTGAATGCCATGCACAAGAAGAATATTCCATTCTCCTTTCTCATTGGTGACCTGCCCACCTACAAGACAATCGTTAAGCTCAAGGCAGAGAATGCACAAATGTTCAAGGACATTGTCCCAATCCTCGGCGCTTTCCACCAGCAGATGTCCTACATCTATGCTGTCTATAAGAGATTCAAAGGCTCTGGAATGGCAGACACTCTGGTTACAGCAGGGGTAGTCTCTCACTGCACTTCCAGATGGCCAAGCTCAGGTTGAAACCTTCCTGCAAGAGTGAGTGTTTGCAAAGATCAAGCCTCTCACTGCAACCATCCACAGGAATAAGAGGCAAAATTTCACTGGAGAAATGATCTGTACACCATCTGGTGCTCATATGAAGGTTGCCCATATGGAGAGGTCGGGGCTGGCAGCCCTAGTGGACCTTGCAGAGGGATCAGGAATGATCCAACTTGAGTCAGCCCTTGAGAGGAGAGTGACTCAGGAGTGCCTTTCACTCTACAATGTAGATGGGTCAATGCGCAAGACTGTGAAGAGCAAGTTGTTAGAGCTCTTCAAGCTAGACCCAGTAAGTGAAAAACTGAGAGACCACGTTAGCCTTGTGGACATGGGGCTGATCTGGCGGCTTGCCACCCCCACACCTGAAGACCGTGAGTCTCGTAAGCGGGACGGTTCAGAGTACCACTGGGGTGACTACTTGGATAACATCTGTTCTATGATCATCTCACGCCACGCCAACGCATATCTCATCATCCTTGTCAATGACATATGACCTTCCTTTCAGCATCAAGGATGATGTGCACGATCGTCGTGCAGCAAAACATCCAAAAGGCACAAATGTTTTTCCCAAGCCCGAAGACAGGTTCCCAGGTGCTGCTGAGTTCAACCAACTCATGGTTAATTCCGGAAATAAGGTCAGACTACAGAAACTTGTAAAGGAACAGCTGAAAAGACCAGCGGGACAGGTGTATGGGGACATCATATACTGCGAGGGAGAAACGTCAACCAACCTGAGCACTGGCGTGGCTAATGGGGACTATGTCTTCAGACATCCAGAAGCAGATACAATGCTGCTCTCTGCCTATGCAAAGGTGAGAGCCAGTAAGTACACTGGACCTGTTGTTCTAGACTGCGGGGACACAGATGTGTATGTCCAAGCAGCTTACTTCTCGCAGCAAGTCAGAGGTGATCTGCTGATTAAACGCAAGCATGCGTTAATCAACTGCCGTGCTATGCTCTCGGAAGAGGTTGCAGATATCATCATACCTCTCCATGTGATCACTGGCAGTGACCACACCTCAGGGTTCTATGGGCATGGGAAGAAGAAGGTGTTGGAGAAGGTGAAGATCAATTCTGAGGCAAGAGAGCTCCTGGGACGAGTGGGCGAGAGTCTGAAGAATAAGAGTACAATCCGTCTCCCACCTGATGATGACTCTTTGAATCTTCATATGGAAAGGTCAAACTACCTTACATATTGCCAGCTCCATTACAACCTACAAGAGCATCCTTCTCCCATTGGTCACGGCTGGGAACTAGTGAACGGAAAGTGTCGACCAGTGCGTCACACCCTGCCCCCCTTGCCCCAGCAGCTCACACCTCATGACTGCTCAGATGAGAGTAGCAGTGATGATGAGAGGAGTCAGTGTGGAGATTCAACAGATTCAGATGGAGAGTCTTTTTAGTTAATTCAATTTAAAAAAAATCAAAAATGTTCATGTTATGTTAATAAAAACAACTCCAAGCTAAAGAATCTTCTGTCTCCCTGCTTTCATTGGTTCCACCCCAGACATCTGATGACCTATGTGTATGTTGTAATTTTACTGTCCATAACTGAACTCAGTATGAGCAGACCTTTCATTTGAGCCTAATATTAAGGCTCTATGACGATTTTGAAAAATTGACATTTAAAGAGCCAAAAGTGGCAGCCATCTTAAATTTGAAGGTCAACAATAGGTCAAATCAATAAATCTACATCATTTGTGAATTTCTTGACCCAAATAGTCTCAGAAACCATGTATTATGCAGCACTGTGGGCAAAACCATTAAAAAGTTAATTTCCAGCTTGGCTGACAGCAGCCATTTTGGATATAGGGCTCTCCCAAAATTTCCCCACATTTTTGTGAGGGGCACCCTGGCTCATTTTTTTATTTAACCTTTATAGATGACAAATCCAGTGAGAAAAGAACCTTTGCTCTCCGCGGTCACGGAACTTCTATAGATGACCCAACTACTATGGTCACGTCAAACATCACAGAACCACAACGAACATGACCATCCCATTTCCTGAGGTAAGCAATGTTTGTTGTCTATTATAATAGGCCTACATAACGATACCCTACCCTAATGCAGGTTTTGTCTATCAAGACCAATAGTAATACCACCACTTGGTGCTATAATAACCCACCACATATTTCACAATTTACATCACCCCAAAACCATACTTTCATAGACTCACTGGTCTGTTGATGTTTGGGGTGAAGTATCCTTTTATGATCTTGAGGTTTTGTTGAGCCGACCCGAAAGTGCACTCCTGGAACTATTCACTATCACTTTCTCTACCGTATGCAGAGACATCCACCATTGTGAATCTGTAGTGTGCATTACATACTGCCATCAAGACGATAGAGTGGTGGCCTTTGTAATCCCTTCCAGCTCTTGGTGGTGCTTGTATATTGACATTATTCCTTTCATTCGCCCTAAGACAATTGGGGAAGTTCCAGAGAAACCTGGGCAATGTCACGTAACCTCTGATAATACAGCACACAGTAGACTGCATCTTGTCATTTTCAGCCACGCTTTGTTGTGTGCTCCCAGAAGCAAGAATGCATAGTGTGACTGTCTCTCAAAGGTAGAGATTGGTGTAGTGTGGGTATTTGCATGCTTAATATAGGGTGCGATGCAATGCACAAGATCGTCGAAATGATTGGCTGACATGCGGAATTATGAAAAATGATACATATATGATGCACGGAGAGTGTCCTTTTTTCATCTAGTTGTGTTGAGAGGCTGCATGTACCACCTACGCCCTTCTTTTCCGTTTTTCTTTCCTCAGCAATGAGTTTTAAGTTAAGACTTCCTATTTTATCCCATCCGACTATAATACAATTGAATTGCAGTCCATAGTGTTTATTTTTACAGTTTGACCAAGGCTTTGGATCTTCAGTATTTTACTCGCTGAGTAAAATAAAAATGAAGAGCCTACATTCTTTGGAAAAACAAGGAAATCCAAAAAGGAAAAATGTCCTACAGTGACTAGTCTAGATTGTGTGGAGTGTAATGGAGGGAACGCCTTGTGCTTGTGCAACTCAGGAGAGAAGGGCTCATGGATCTGCAATTGTTGGCAGTCATGTCCTGAAAGAGTCACAATGATGATTGAAATATCCATGCATACTTACATGGGCATTGGATTTAAACATTTTCATGCATCATACATTCCAGTATCTTTGCACACGATCTGTATAGCTTCCTGAGTCTTAGATGATCTTACTGTGCCAGATTTGGATTTGTCTGAAAATACATACAGTACTTGATTATAGTCACCCACGAGGACAACAGGAACGTGTTGATTTAAAGGAACTTGGAACTTTACAGTCTGGATAATTGTTAATGGTTTTCTTGGCCAGGTCACTCTTGAACATAGTTTTTAATCACAATAAGACTCACCTCAATAAATAAAAGTCTGACACATAACTAGGGGTGCTGGATATAGCCAAGAGATTCGGAGTTACTGTAAGAGAACACTAGGCTTGGAGTTGTAAGCTTTGTCTCCACTCCTGTTTACAACATTCATGGTTAGGATATCAAGACAGTCAAGGCTCTGAATGTGTCCTGTGTGGTGACAGAAGTGCAGCATATCCCCAATTGACAGATGATAAGTAGGGATGTCCGATATTATCGGCCCACCGATATTATCGGCCGATATTGGCATAAAAAATCAATATCGGAAAATATCGGTATCGGTTTTTTAACCGATACCGAAATCGATTTTGAAATAATTTCAGACATCTGTTATGTTTCAAGTGAGGACGTGGTTTGATGACATCATCAAACGCGCCGCGCCGTCTCAATAACAAGCCTGGGCTGTGCGGCCGTGTAGTGGGACGCTAGTTGTAGCTGTGGTTATGTCGGTGGTTTGGAGTTATTTCAAAGTTTCTACGTTGAATAGTAAAATAGGGGTCAGCGCAACATACTAACGTATTCTGCGAAACAGTCTCATCACAACCGGTTCAGGTCCGCTGTACCGCGCTCACATTATTTTATTTATTAATCCGCACCTCCAGACCGTCACCGTGGCTTCAGAGTAATGTGTCCGAGGAGAGCAGCCCTCTCCTGGACACATGCTAGCTTTTACCGTTGTTTTTTTTAAAAATTGTATTTATTAATCCACACTTCCAGACCGTCACCGGGGCTTCAGAGTAATGTGTCCGAAGAGAGTAGCCCTCTCCCGGACACACACGCTAGCTTTTACCGCTGTTTTGTTTTTATTTATTAATCCACACTTCCGCTCGGCATAAAGCCTATTGCAATGAGTGTAAAGCGGAGGTTTCACGTGGCCGCATATATCGGTATCGGTTGATATCGGTATCGGAAATTAAGATTTGAACAATATCGGTTATCGGTAAAAAAGCCAATATTGGACATCCCTAATGATAAGCAGTATACTCCTCTGTAATTAGCTAAATGTAGTGGTGTGTGTGTGAGAGAGAGATAGAGAGAGAGAGAGAGAGAGACATGAAAGAGAATGTGGGAATGATTTATGTTAGACTAATACATCTACACAACAGAAGATGGATTAGATATTGCTGTGTGTTTGGCATCCTACTATTGTGTCCACTTAACATGTTTTAACAGGATTGAACGTACTGTCTGAACTGAATTGTCCCAGGTGGGGTTAGGGACCTTTCTATGGAGACCCAGGGTAGTTCATCGATTCATCTGACTATATTCTGTTATATTCTGACTCCTTTGCCCAACCAGGTGCCACAGGATGAATGGAGCACATTCTCACCAATGGGTGAAGAGGATGATATACCCTGCAGGAGGATGAGGAGTGGCAGCTATGTAAAGGCCATGGCGGACGACAGTTGTGATGACAGTGGAGACTCTGATGGAAGCCTGAAGCTGTCACCCAAGATGCAGGCACGTCGGGCAAGCTACCTGAAAGCCACGCAACCCTCACTGACAGAGATGACCACATTACAGTAAGACCCCCCCACCCCCCATTCAGTTTAATTATTTCTCTGTTGCCTTTATATATAATATATTTTTCCTTTGGTGTTCCCTTCATTGTTATCAACTTTTACTATTACCTAAAAGTCTGTACAAATATTAAAGGTGCTGTTGGTAAGATGTGTAAGAGTTGTAAAGAGACAGTTCACTCACTAATAGCTGACTGATGGCTATGCCATTTCTAACGGATTGCACTCAAATTAGAGCTCATGAATCTTACCTACAGCACCTCTAAGGTGTCAATGTGTTATTATTTACTTATTTACAATTACTAATATATATAATTTTTAAAGTGTCAGTAAACCCAAAAACTTGTTTTTTTGTTTTAAACATGGTAATATTTATATCATTAGGTTAGTGCTGCTAGGCAGCACTCAGCTTATGCTCTTCTTAGGCTTTATTCTTTCTTTCTTATTCTCGAGAAACTTTGACACCTATCTCCTCCACAATTTTTGATCAGTCAAATTTGTACAATATTTTATAATTTTTGAAATATTCAACTTTAAAAAATAACAAAATTATAATGGTAGTCAATAGGCAGACTGTAAAGCAGTCTGATCATTTCGCTTAACTACTTCAAACTTCACAAATCAGTCAATTTTTTACCTTTAACAAATCATCACATTTTGATCTGTATACTTATCGAGTTTTGATGTCTTTTATACTTGAGGAGATTCGAAGATTCGAGATTTGTTTTAGTTTTATACCAGCTTCGTATATATTTTCGCTTCATCTCATTGACTTCCATTGTCAGGGCTTGAGCGTGTGACGTCACCCCCACTCTAGCCCAAGCTACCTTTAACAAAAGCCAATTGCGTCGGACACGTGGAGCCTAACAACGTCAATATTTTACCTAAAAGCACAAGGTAAAGCTAAACTGTTACAGTGGTTCTTTTTTCTCTGGTGTTAAAATAATTAATCGACTGGATTTATACTTGTTAAGCGTTGGGCATCCATGTGTGACAACCCCTGTTTATTAATCCAACAGGCTCCAATGGCAGGCCTTTCTTACACAACAGTCACATCTTTTACATCATTTTTAAACTCGTAAATAAACTGACTTACTTGAAGGGACAGACACAGGCATGACCATGTCCAATTTATAGTAGTCCAAATTATAGTTTTTGAGAACGAGGCTATTGTTCAATTCGAATGAGCAGAAACAGGCGGTTCACTTGCACTTTAAGAAAAGTGACAAATTTTGTAGTACATGCTGACAGCTACAAATAACAATCCCGCACATTCAATTCCACCCTATACATAATATACCTGGTGGAGTAAAATCTGGTGTTTACTTTACTTGTAGTTACTGCATGAGGCGTGCTTCCCCTGTGTAGAGGAGTATAAACGGACACTCACACACCCTACCATACGGCACTAGTGGCACTAGTTGCTATGAACTAACGACATGCCCAGCGCCTACGGTTCAGTGGTTCAGTGTCTTCTTTGCAGCCTTGGTGAGCTAAGAAAAGACACTGCCCATTTGTACTATTACACTGATTATCAGTGCTGATTATTATCAGTCACGTCACATTTCTACATAATCGACTCCCTTAAATCTCAGTGGTTTCACTCGCTCTTGCTGCTCTTGTCTGATGAACCAGTGGTCCTGAAATTGCACTTGAATAATGAGTATGAAAACAAAAGGTTTAACCACCTGCTTAAGTTGAACAATACTGTTATCTCCATTTATTTCAGGATTTCAACTGAGCACTCACCCAAGCTGCAGATTCGGAGCCACAGCTACTTGCGTGCAGTGAGTGAGGTTTCAATCAATAGAAGTGTGGACACTCTGGATCCCAAAACCCTCCTCAACCCCAAAATGCTGCTGTCCTCGCCCCAATACCGCTCACGCAATGAAAGCTACATGAGAGCCATGAGTACCATCAGTCAGGTTGGTGTAAAATATTTCCACTGCCATGCCAGTTCTTTTATTTATTTATTTATTCATGTATGCCTTTATGGACAAGACAGTGAAGAGAGACAGGAAAGTGGGTTGACGAGAGGGAACACATGTAGCGTAAGACCAAAGGTGGAAATCAAACCTGGGTCACTACAACAGATATTGCCTAAATGGTTACCACATTAGCAGGTTGAGCCACCAAGTCTCACATCTTTCGAGAATTCTAAAGAGAGAGCAGAAAAGAGCGGAGAATTTAACTGAACAACCCAAGTACCCTTCCACTCTATGGAAGCAAATCTTTACCATAATTCAAATTAAAGTGGATTAACAGAAATGCTTTTTCATTTTCAGAATATAGCTGCATTTTTTGACACATAAATAAAATGAATAATAAATCATCCAAACTCCATTTTCATTTTCTTCTTCAATATTGCTCATTTTGTAACTTAATTAAAATGAAAAAGAAAAGGACATTTAAGATTTCATTTTCAAAATATGCCCCGGCAAATAGTTACCAAAATTCAATTTGAAATGTCAAATTTGAAAATTAAAATGCATTAACAGAAAGGCATTTTCATTTAAGGTCATTGCTGCATTATTTGACTCATAAATAAAATGAATAATAGATCACCCAAACTGCATTTTCATTTTCTTCTTCAAGACTGCTCATTTTATGACACAACTAAAAAGAAAACAAAGAGGACATTGCTTTTTCGTTTTCATGCCCGCCCCCCGCAAAAAAGAGTCCATAATTCAATTTGAATTCGCAATCCCAAGCGGCGCAGGAGAGTGACGTCAGTGGCCTCTATTCTTCTTCAGTTCAGAGTCTGACCGTGATACGCGACTAATACGTTAGGGGGCGGTGTGCATATTTGCCGCGGGGGCAAGAGGAGAGTGTGAAGTAGAGTGCGCTGGTACAGGCAGGCCGCTCAGGCTGTGTGACGAGCAGTAAGCACAACAGTTCGTTCACCGGATCGTTCATACGGATCGGTCTCTCGTTCATTTGTCACGTGACAGATACCCAGTCACTCGTGTCGTGCTGTCAAACAACAATGGCAGGGAGGATACAGGACACAAGTCACTTTATTGTGATGTGTATTTTCTTTCCTAGGTTTTCACATGGTTTGAATTGCTTGTGGCATTTTGTGTAAACTTTATCAGGTGAAGTAAACCATGTTACCTTCATTGTTAAGTGTTTCAGAACCGCAGTCTTTTTTTACAACGCTCACAAGAGGGCTACAGCGCCACCTGCTGTAAAAATGAATGAAATGACTAAAAAAAAGATTCGCTCAATTTACTGTCCGCGAGTAAAAGATCCGAGTCAGTAAAAAGAGTCGAACTTCCCAACACTAGTGTACAGGGCCGTGTTCCGTGTTCTTCCATGAGTACACTTAAACATAGTACACTATCCGCACTCAACAGGTACGCAGATCTTAAGATGTTAGTGCTGTTCCAAATGCAGTACTCTGTGGTGCACTTAACGGAAATGACCATCAGCTGCGCGGCCGCGTCACCCGCCAAACCAACCCGGAAAGAGAAGGCCACTGACGTCACTCTCCTGCGCCGCTTCAGGATTGCGAATTCAAATTGAATTATGGACTCTTTTTTGCGGGGGTGGGCATGAAAACGAAAAAGCAATGTCCTCTTTGTTTTCTTTTTAGTTGTGTCATAAAATGAGCAGTCTTGAAGAAGAAAATGAAAATGCAGTTTGGATGATCTATTATTCATTTTATTTATGAGTCAAATAATGCAGCAATGACCTTGAAATGAAAATGCCTTTCTGTTAATGCATTTTAATTTTCAAATTTGACATTTCAAATTGAATTTTGGTAACTATTTGCGGGGTCCGCCCTTTATTACGACAGCCCGTTATTACGACAACCCTCCATTACGACATCCCGTCATTACGACATGCCTCTATTTAGACATGCCCCTAATCCGATCTTTTTTGGTACCGCTATTACGACAATTGACATGCCGTCATTACGACATGCCTCTATTTAGACATGCCCCTAATCCGATCTTTTTTGGTACCGCTATTACGACAATTAGGCCTACTTTTCATAGAAATTGCAATAGAATAATAATAATAGTTATTAATATAGAATAAATGTAGGCCTACCTCTATCATCCCGCCCGCACCCGCAATGAGCTTCCATTTGCATCGCGAGTGCAGACCTCTACTCCAAACAATGTTTTTCCCAATAATTGATATCGGCACACATTTCAGTCAAAAACTAGGTGATTTTGAACCGGCCATGTGAATAAATGTTAGGCCTACACATTATGTAAAAGACAGGGAGCTCTCCTCATTTTTATTCAGCTCTCAGGGGGAAAAGGTTGAAACTCCATGCATCAAACAAACTCTGTGCGTGCAGGCCAGCAGTCTACTTAAAAATATATAAGAAGAAGCACGAATAAAGCTCTAGGACCTGAAATTTGGACTTGTTCGTTAGAAATCAATTTAATTAGAATTATGGACTGCCTTTGAATGAAGTTTAATCGGACTTTAAGTTGATAGAACAAAGTTTCAAGGTGTAGGCCTACCTTTTTTGCGCTGTGGAAGCCTAATTTAAGAACGGCGAAATAATATTTTTTGAAAAGGATACTCTGATTTTGTTATGAAGGTTGTTGCTTTTGGATTTGATATGGATAGGCTAGTCCTACTCAAGTCTAATTACCACCAGACACAAATAATCATCACCTAGGTTATATGCTCTCTCTCTCCAAAATCTCTTCCTCTGAGATGCACGCGGCTATAATTTAGGCTACCCGACATTTCAAATGTGACTCTCTAATCAACTTTTGATTAGCTCTTCTTGCTAAAAACGAAAAATACGCTGTTCAACTGTAACTGTATATTACCAACTAGGGGCAACCTCGAAGTTGGATGATTTACTCATGGCTCTTTTTAGAAATTGTTTTCCCATGTATTTGTCACACCCATGCATAAGCTGTGTGTATGCTAAGTCCAGAACATATGGGTATAATCACATTAATTAATTAATTTAAAGTACAATGATAATGACAAATATTAATGGCCTCATGTCGGAATGGCAGGACGTTTGAAAAAAAGTAAAGTGCCGCTACTCAGACAATGGGGGAAAAAATTGTCGCAGTAGTGGGACGCTTGGAAAATAATATTAATGCCGCCACTCCGACCACTAGACGTCAATGTCTAAGTAGCGGCATGTCACCACTATTTGCCAGGGCATCTTTTGAAAATTGAATCTTAAATGTCCTTTTCTTTTTAATTTGAATAAAGTTACAAAATGAGCAATATTGAAGAAGAAAATGAAAATGCAGTTTGGATGATTTATTATTCATTTTATTTATGTGTCAAAAAATGCAGCTATATTCTGAAAATGAAAAAGCATTTCTGTTAATCCACTTTAATTTGAATTATGGTACAGATTTGCTTCCATACCACTCTGCTCCCTCTCTTTGTTTCTCCACCGAAGTGTTGCATTCACGCACCTGCGATTGACAGGCAAAATTGATTCACTGAATCTGGCAGAGGTCAAACCAGGTAGTCAATCCGCGTAGCAAACAAATCCAGTAGGAGCAGGCAAAAGGGAAGGTCCAAAGTCCAAAAAGGCAGGTCAATATACGAACAGGCAGGATCAGAATCAAAATGACAGGATGCTGGAGAGCTAGGTAAACACACTAGACAATCTGGCAAAGAACTGAGGGAAATGGACTGGTACATATACTGATTAGCTGATGAGTAGCAGGTGAGTATGGGGGTGGGGCAGGCAATGCAGAGCAGGAGGGAGTGGCAGAGTCTGAAATGACATGAGAGTTAGTGTGGCAAAACAGGAAACAAATGAAAAACTAAAGCCTGGCTGAAGTTGTGACAGAACCAATCAGAGAAGAGATGCCCTTATTTGGTCAGAATTAAATGAGCCAGGAGCTGTCTAAAATCTCAATAGTTTACGGATGGTTATGCCATTTCTAACCAATAACACTCAGACACTTGCTCTTAGATCCCACCTACAACACATTTAAATCAAATCTACATGCTTCCATACTAAGTGCAGTGCAGAAGAAGATGAATTTCTTTCTCTTTCTTTTCTGTGTTTCCTGTGTAGTGTGATTGAGATGGATCATGAAAGCAACTGTTTGACAATTAATTACTTTATTATGCATCTAGTCTAGAAAACATGGTTTCTCTGGTATATACAGTGGCAGACAGGATGTCTCTGCTCATCTTCTGTACCCCACCCTCTACCATTACCCCTCATTGCTACGAGATCCCCTGTTTGTTTCACTGGGCTTCAGTGACAGAAATGTCCTCTCTCAAGAGGACATGAGCTACAAAGCAGCTAAATTTGTTGAAAGATAGTTAATTGAAAGTAATTTGACTAATTTGGAAAGAAACTTCACATTTGTGAGGTCTGTGAGGTCCCAGACAAATGAACAAGATCTTCATCATACAAAGAAACAACGTTATCACTTGAGAGAATGGACATTATCAGTGGTTTTCAGCCCCATAGCGATGAGTTTACTACTAACACCTACAGTAGATTTGTGTATATCAGTGATTCTAAATTGGTGGGTCGCGAGGTCATTTTGAGTGGGTCGCAGAACAAATGCCAAAGCTTACTCTTTAGAAAGAAGACCATTAATTAACTAATGTCCATGACTTCTCAAGCAGTTGTGTAGTTCTTCAAAATACAGATTTACAATGTGGTCAAAAGAATTGGAAGCATTTTATGAATCAGTCTTGTATTATTGACACCATTTTTCAGAGTGGCTGATTTGTTAGGTATATTTTTAAGAAGCTATATTAATGAAATGCGGTGACCCCAACGGGTCCCGACACAAAATCAAGCACACCCTTAATTCTGACATTGGGAGAATATTATTAGCAGGATTTCATTTCTACATTGATAATTATTTGGCGACTGCCAAAAAGATTTCACAGACCAAAGGAAAATCTCGAAAAAGACAATAAGAAAACAACAAACACAATCCAAATGAATGTACAACGTGGCCTTCCATGGACCACTTCCCATACGTCATCTGGCCAGCAGATGACGTACATTGGTTGTATGCCTACTAGTCTATTAGCCTGTTGGAATTTAACTTTAGTAATCTTGTCTGATAGACAGACTGTACAGTACAGTCTGTCTATCAAATTGTACTTCTGTCAATTGAATAAAATATGTTGCTTCTTTATCAAAATAAATACAAAAAACGGAAATAGTAGTGTGGCGTGGTCTGGTGCCACAGTGGGTTCTCTGCATGGAAGACGAGCGATCTGGTTTAACAGGTATATTTACACACACAATGTCAGCATCCACTATGCTTGTTGTCGCGGGCCTGGCTCTGGCCGCCGCCGACAACCTGTGTGTGCTCCGTGTCCGGTCCTCCCGGGTCCAGCACGCTACTGCGTTAAGAAGGGAGAGAGTGATTAGCTCAACAGGATGCAGGTGTGCCAATCACTCTCACCTGGCGCTGCTCTCCCGAGCCCCCTCCACAGCCCTCTCCTGCAGCTGATACACCACACCCCCCCACATACCTCCACCGTCTGATTTAGGCCGGGGACCCATCCGGCCTAACCTACTCCCCCCCCCTCCCCATGGGAACGGGAAAGGAAGTCGGCCACAGCCATCTGTAGGGATGGGAATCGAAAACCGGTTCTTGTTGTGAACCGGTTCCCAGTGTTTCAATTCCTTGGAATCGTTTGCCAATTTTGCAAACGATTCCCTTATCGATTCCAGTGGACGCGAATGACGTCACCACGCACGTTGCGTAGCGACTCCAGTGCAGCCAGCAGTCAACAGTAAACATGGCGCCCAAGCGGTACAAACGCGCCAAAGTTTGGTTACACTTCACAAGAAAAGACGACAACAGGGCAACTTGCAATACTTGCAACGTGGATATTTCCTCAAAGGGAGGAAATACTTCCAACATGCAAAAACATTTGCGCACACAGCATGCGATAACGATTTCTGAATGTCGCGTTTTCGATGCGCTCCGGACGAACATCACTGAATCCTTTTTTTCCAAATGAGAATCGATAAGAGAATCGATAAAGAACCGAATCGTTAAGCGGAATCGAAAATGGAATCGGAATCGGAAAAAATGTTGACATCTTTCATGCGGTGGAGCCACTGGAGGGGAGCGTGGTCCGAGCAGAGGGTGAAGGGGCACCCCAGCAGGTAATACCGCAGAGTATCAACCGCCCACCGGATGGCCAGGCACTCCCTCTCCACTGTGCTGTACCTGGCCTCCCTTTCGGATAGCTTCCGACTGATGTATAGCACCGGGCGGTCAGCGCCCCGTACCTGCTGGGACAGAACGGCCCCCAGCCCTCTGCCCGACGCATCAGTCTGCAGGACAAAAGGGAGAGAGAAGTTAGGTGTGTGGAGCAGAGGCTCCCCACAGAGGGCCTGCTTTATCCTCTCAAGCGACCCCTGGCACTGCTCCGTCCACTGGACCGGATCTGAGGCACCCTTTTGAGGTCGGTCAAGGGGCTGGTCAGCTCCGCGAAGTTGGGAATAAATCGCCGGTAATAGCCGGCCAGCCCCAAAAACCGCCGCACCTCTTTTTTTGTCTTGGACCTTGGGCAGGCTACAATCGCTGCTGTCTTATCTACCTGCGGACGCACCTGCCCGCCGCCCAAGTGGTACCCCAGATACCGTACCTCCCTCCGTCCAACTGCACACTTCCTCGGATTGGCCGTGAGCCCCGCCTGCCTAAGGGACTCGAGCACCGGAGCCACCTGCCGCACATGCTCCGCCCAGGTGTTACTATGGATGATCACATCATCCAGGTAGGCGGCAGCATATGCAGCATGTGGACGCAGCACTCGGTCCATGAGGCGCTGAAATGTGGCTGGGGCCCCGAACAACCCGAACAGAAGTGTGACAAATTGGTACAACCTGTACAGAGTGGAGAAGGCTGTTTTCTCCTTAGAGTCTGGAGATAAGGGAATCTGCCAGCAGCCTTTGGTCAAATCCAGCATCGTAAAAAAACGAGCCGTGCCCAAGCGATCCAGGAGTTCGTCAACCCGAGGCATAGGATAGGCATCAAACCGTGAAACCTCATTCACCTTGCGATAGCCCACACAGAACCGGATAGACCCATCGTTCTTGCCCACAAGAACGATGGGGCTACACCAGGCACTGTTGGACTCTTCTATTACCCCCATCTCCAACATGGCTTTCAATTCTGCCTGAACCACTTTTCTCTTGTGCTCAGGTAACCGATAGGGCCGTGAACGCACCATCACGCCCGGTTGAGTCTCAACCTGGTGTTGAATAAGGCTTGTGCATCCCGGCAGGGGGGAGAACACATCCGCATAACGTTGCTGCAACCTGTCTATGTCTGTTCTCTGGGACGGTGAGAGCTGGTTTCCAATTGCAATTGCTGTCACCAGAGAAACAGGCTCCGCCTCTCTCCACGCTTTAAGGAGGTTGAGGTGATAAATTTGTGTCACCCCTCCCCTGTCCGTGCAAGCTCATAGTCAACATCACCCACTCGCCGTGTGACCACGAAGGGTCCTTGCCACTTGGCGAGTCATTTGGAGCTAGACGATGGGAGCAATACAAGCACTTTATCTCCCGGTGAAAATTGTCTTAACCTAGCTCCTCTGTTGTACAGCCGCTGCTGACGTTCCTGGGCCTGGAGCAAATTCTCACGTGATAACTGTCCTAGTGTGTGGAGTTTTGCTCTCAGGTCCAGGACGTACTGAACCTCGTTCTTACTCGGGCTCGGACCCTCCTCCCAGCTTTCCTTAACCAGGTCCAAAACCCTGCGTGGTGTCCTGCCAAACAGCAGTTCAAAGGGAGAAAATCCTGTGGAGGCCTGGGGTACCTCGCGCACTGCAAACAACAGAGGGTCTAGCCACCTATCCCAATTACGACTATCCTCGTGCACAAACTTACGGATCATGGACTTCAAAGTCTTATTCAGGCGCTCCACGAGGCCGTCCGTTTGGGGGTGGTACACACTGGTTCGAATTGACTTGATGCCCAATAACCCGTACAGTTCTCCCAGTGTTCGTGACATAAACTGTGTGCCTTGTTCAGTCAGGATCTCTTTCGGGATCCCGACTCGGGAGATAACTTGAAACAGTACCTGCGCCACACTCTTTGCAGAGATGGTGCGCAGCGGCACTGCCTCTGGATATCGCGTTGCGTAATCCACAAGAAATAACACAAAGCGATATCCGCATGCGCTCCGGTGAAATGGCCTGATGAGGTCCATCCCGATACGCTCGAACGGTACCTCCATCAGAGGTAATGGCCGCAGAGGCGCTCTCGGAATGGCCGGCTGGTTAACCAATTGGCATTCGGGACAAGATGCGCACCAGCGGCGCACGTCTGCCCAAATGCCTGGCCAATAGAATCGGGCCATTACCCGGTTCAGTGTCTTCTCACACCCCATATGTCCAGCCATTGGGTTATAATGAGCCGCCCTGAAAACTATTTCCCGGCGGCTCTTCGGTACCATCAACTGTGTAATTATTTCCTCTGTCTGAGCGTCACAACTCACTCTGTATAGTCTGTCCCTGCGCAATGAAAAATGTGGGTACGTTAACGCTGCGTCAGGGCGCACCATGTGACCATCAATTCTCATCACTTGGTCGTCATGAGACTGCTCAAGTGGAAAATCCTCCATGGAGTCAAACACGGGAACCTGCGGAGCCTCCTGTGAAGGCCCCGCCGGCTCCCCCTCCCCGTCTGCAGTGTCGGACAACCTCGCGTCACCGCTGAGCACAGCGCACGTATCCCCTGTCCCTGTCGGCCGTGAGCGCACCCCCGCACACTGTCCCACTAACCTATCAAACCCTGGCCAATCAGTACCCAGAATCAGGGGGTGCGTCAGGCGGGAGCTAACCGCTGCCTTTACACTATGCTTTTTCCCCTTAAACCGAATTTCCACTAGTACTACAGGGTATGTGTGAATATCCCCATGCACACACCTAATATCCACACCTCCCGCCTTTATCAAAGCCCCGGGCCGAATCAGGTTCTGATGAACGATAGACTGCATGCAGCCTGAGTCCACCATCGCCTGATGTGTACCCCTTGAATCCTTACCGGAACGCTGTACGTCCCCCCTGGACCGCGGGAGGGTGCTGGAGGGCTGACAACCCGGATCACTTGGCCGACCTCCATGAGTGGACACTCACCTCGGAAGTGTCCGGGTTGTCCACACCTCCAGCACTCCTGCCCTGCCGCCTGAGGAACCCTCTGTAGGTCAAGAGCAGCGCCTGTAGTGGCTGGACCCTAGGGAGGGAAGAAAAGAGATGGGGGGATTAGTGCAGGGAAGAGGGGAGGGCCAAGCATTAACGTAAGTAGTGTGGCGGCGGGGGGAGGGGCAAGCGGGAGTGTGGTGCGGGGGACCCGACACAGGTCCTCTGCGGGGTGCCGGTGTGGGACAGGCGGGAGAGGCTGCCCGCCCCTCATGAGCCCGGCCCCGGGAGAGAACGGCCAGGTGGTCCTCCGCCAGGGTGATGGCACCGGCTAGGTCCGCCGGGCAGTGGCAGAGCACCCAGTCCGAGGTGGCCGCTGGGAGCCCCTCCACGAACTGCTCCAGAACGATCTTGTCCAGTAGCCGTCCCTCGCCGGCGGAGCCCCCGGGTTGCAGCCACCTGGTTGCCGCATCCTTCAACTGTTGCGCGAACACAAATGGCCGATCGGCGGGCCCCAGCTTGTTCCCCCGGAACCTGTGGCGATGGTCCTCCGCCGAGAGCCCCAGTCGGTCGAGGACAGCCCGTTTTATCTCCCCATACTGTCCTCTGGAGGGGGCAGGCAGGCCGAGCGCCGCAGTTTGTGCATCCCCTGATAACAGGGGAAGCAGCCGCATGGCCCACTCCGCCCCCGGCCAGCCGCATGCCGCCGCCGTCGCCTCGAACATCTCGAGAAATGTCTGCGGGTCATCGTGCGACGTCATTTTATGTAGTGCGAGTCCGATGAGTGGGGAGGCTGGTGCCGCTGCCCAGCTCACGATTGCCTCCATAAGCTGGGTCTGCCTCTCGGCCTGGCCCTGGAGTGCCGCCAGCTGTTGCCGGCTGAGGACCGCCTGGTCCCGGTTCATAGCCGCCACCTCCGCTAGCATCTGAGCCAGCGTGTTTATCGGTTGTTGTTCCATCGTTCTGCAGTCCTTGTTCGGGTGCCAATGTGGCGTGGTCTGGTGCCACGGTGGGTTCTCTGCATGGAAGACGAGCAATCTGGTTTAACAGGTTTATTTACACACACAATGTCAGCATCCACTATGCTTGTTGTTGCAGGCCTGGCTCTGGCCGCTGGCCGACAACCCGTGTGTGCTCCGTGTCCGGTCCTCCCCGGTCCAGCACGCTACTGTTTTAAGAAGGGAGAGAGTGATTAGCTCAACAGGATGCAGGTGTGCCAATCACTCTCACCTGGCGCTGCTCTCCCGAGCCCCCTCCACAGCCCTCTCCTGCAGCTGATACACCACGCCCCCCCACAAGTAGCCTGTTGAATTAAAAAAAGTTGCTTGTTGATTAAAGCTGCTCTAGGTAAATTTTGCTAATTGACCAAGAGAAAAAAATCTGTTCAGCCTTCCATGGATTCGAACATATACAACAAACAAACTCCACCTCCTCCTTGACGTCACCGCCCACCCCCCAGTCCCATTGCGCGTACACGATCTACACAAACAGGCAGTAGTGGCCTCAGTGCTTGTCTGATTAGTGACAGGGTGCAGTCGGCAGCAAAACAACTGTTTATCTCCTATTTAGCCACCTACCACTTGACTCACTCAAGTACGTAAGTAGTATAAGCGAAACCAAACCAAAGTTCATGAAGATTACAACTAGAAAGGTCTGGCATTTATACTGTGAAGAAGAGGATTACAATGTCTGCAGCAGCTACAAAAAATGTTACAGACCCGCTGGCTGATGTGGAAGCTTGTGCAATGTAGAAATAAATATATTCCCCCAACGTCAGAATCAAGGGTGTGCTAGATTTTGTATCGGAACCCGCCGGTGGCACATTCCATTAACCTCTTCTTCTCGAGAGGAACTGCCCCCCCTCCCAAAAGCACTTCTAGGGGTGTGACACATCCCCAGAAGTATTAGATTCTCAACTTTTAGGCTATAATAACCATACCATACCATATGAAAGCTCAGACTCGGCTGATTCCTACCGTCCAAACCTTATCACCATAACATCACCATAACCATATTATATCAAAACTCGCCGAACTAGAGGCCAAAAACCATTGCCTTGGTGTCATTCCATTCTATTCGCCCTGACCTTTCAATAGAGGGGTCAAATGTGAAAATTAAACAATGGGATAAGATGCCTAGTAATATCATTATCGATACAAATAGATGATCACGGCCCTCTGAACCTACTGATAGGTAGAGTAGGCCCCTACTAACTCATAGCTATTGCACTGATAACCACTGATAACAATAGAGCCTGCCACACGCCACCTTAGTGGCTTTGCTGGGCTCCTCCAACACACAAAAGCTCCTCCGACACACAGGACACAGGTAGATGGTGTACAATCCAGTTTGTGATTGTACACAATGTATTGGCCAGTTGGCAAGCTGTTACAGCTGATTTAACCTGTGTGCCTTGATTACCCCAATGCATCACAGGTGTGCAGCCTCACCCAGCCCTAGAGTCCCATCAGTCTGACTTGGGCCAGGTGCGGCTGCTTAAACCAACTATCAACCACACACACTCCACAGTATTATATATAAATGTATATATAATTAGAACTTTTAATTTGTGTATTATGTATTTCCCAACCCCTTACAACCCTCATTAACCCCAGGTCAGCGAATTGGAGGTGAATGGGCAGATTGAACAGGTATGTGAACAGGTCTTCAGAGAGATGCAGTCCCAGGCTGTCGAGGCGCTGCCCATGGAGTCATTGGATTCCTTGCCCATACCAGGCAGTTTCCGCATGCGCAGCCACAGCTACGTGCGGGCCATTGATCAGGGCTGCTCCAGGGATGAAGAAGAGGAGGATGAGGGTGGTCGTCCTCTTCTTCTACTCCCCACCTCACCACCACGCACCACTTCAACAACAGTCAGGACCATCCAGAGCAGCACAGGTTGGTTGTTAGGATTTTGGGAAACATATCTTTATGTCTTACCATATAGCATCAACGGTTTCTCAGATTAATCTGGATAAAGTGCTAGTCCAGTTGTAACAAGTGTGAATTTGGGTCAAATGATTGTACGTTTGCAGTAATTTACATAGCCCTTGGAAGGGATGGAAGTGCCCAGAATTTTAGCACAAATACAGCTTTAGGGGTAGGCTACCAGAGAATAGATCCTGAACACCATTATTTACCATCCACCACAGCCTACAGGTGTGCCTTCTTTTATTTATTTATTGCTTTATATACAATATTATGGATTCACCATAGTCCACAAACATCATCTTTTTAATGAACATGTTTTTGTAGTTTAGAGCTCATGCTGGAGAAACAATTATCATTTGACTGTGAAATACAGGGAAATAATAGTTCAACTTATCAGAATGACAGTTAACTCTTGTCTTTCCTAATGTTATAGATTCTGTATCATTGGGAAAGACATATTTTAAGTGACAAATAAAAAAAGTTTGCTGTGCTGACGGTAACACACTTTTAACTCTGGCTAGAACACGTGCACACTGACAGGTTGGTGATGGAATGAGATGGGGTGAGAAGAATTTCAGAGGAAGTTGTTAATTGGCTATTGCAGATCAGATGATGCAAGACATTGCAAATTTGGCAGACCCGTTCTATCGCTTTGTAAGAGCACAGAGAAGATTTTGTTCTTTTTAACACCATGTCTCTTTAAATTAATTTTCAGATTGATTGCGTTTTTTGGTAGGGACAATTCACTGGTTTCTTGAAGAAATTGGTGAAGAAACCAGCCTATTTTGGCAATACAATACGTACATAAATTACGGAAAACATTTCCGTAAGATGAGGTATGGATGTGTGTATATAGACATATAAATGTAATGGTATTCACTCGGACATTCGGCTGACATTCAGGTTGACAAGGCTGAAGTTGTTAATGGTGAATTACAGCTGAAACAAGTGAATTAAAGAACTGCAAAAACTAACAAAAAATAGAAACAGGAATGTTGGAACATTACCACCAGAGGCAGCTGCCAAGTGGGAAAGAAAAAAGCAAAACAGGGTTTCGCAATGTTTGATCTTGCTCTGACAGGCGGGAGAGTCAGCTACCACCTTGAACGGCTGTAAAGCAAGATACCAACGGGTGATCCGCGTGTTAGTGTCCTTCATGTGGTGGAGCCACTGCAGCGGGGTGTGGGTCGAACAGAGGGTGAATGAGCACCCAAGGAGTTAATCACATAGGGCGTCGACCGCTCACTTGATGACCCGAGGGATTGGATACGCATTGAACTTTGACACGTCATTCACCTTGTATTAGTCAACACAGAACCAAATAGACCCATTAGACTTGCGAACAAGTAAAATGGGACTAGACCAGCCACTGTGTGTCTCTTCAATTACCCCCATTCCCAGCATAGCCTTTAATTCTTGTTGAACAATTTTGCGTTTGTGTTCAGGTTACCCAAACGGACATGACCGAACCGCCACGCCTGGGGACAATTCAATGTGGTGGTTAATAGGCGATGTGCATCCCGGTAGGGGAGAGAAGATTTTAGCAAACTGTTGTTGCAACTCAGCAACCTCAGCTCTCTGACAAGAAAGGTGTCTATCACAGGGGACCGAGGTAGATTGTTTTGATTTTATAACCCAGCTCACCCTCCTGGATTACCGATGTCACCAGTGAGACCGGACGTACCTCATTCCACATTTTTAGGAGATTGAGGTAATAAATGTGCCCCCCGCCTGTCATTATGCGCAACCTCCTAGTTGACATCCTGACCTGTCGTATGACCACAAAGGGTCCTAGCCACTTTGTGACTAATTTGAAGCTGGATGTGGGAAGCAATACAAGTACTTTATCCCCCGGTGGGAATTGTCTCAGCCACTGTTGACATTCCTGGGCCTGAAACAACTTCTCCTGTGAAATCTGCCCCAGTGAATGGAGATTACCTCTCAGGTCCATAACGTATTGAATCTAATTTTTACTGGCGCTTAGAACCTTCTTCCAGTTTTCTTTAATTAGGTCCAATATGCCCCTAGGCTGCCTACCGAACAACAGTTCAAATGGGGAAAACAGTGCCTGCGCTCACCGAGCTGAATACATGTTTTATCATTAGCTAACCACATCGGCTCACCACAGCCCGATAAGACACGATTAGGAATGCACCAATTGTGAAATTGGTGCATTCCTAATTTTTTTTTAGGGATGTGAACAACTCACATTTTTCATGGTCAAATAATCAGTGGGGGGCATGAGCGAATAATCGATTATTCTGATTCGCCAACAGGGTCAGAAAGGAAGACGAATCTGGTAGAGATTTTCCTATATCCTATTTATTTAGGACCAGAGTCATATCGTTTGAACGGAGCAAAGCATGCAGGTCACAAATTTAAAGTATGTATTTGTATTTATATTTTTATGCTGTATTTTTGGTTAACCGCCAAGCCAGCCCTATATCCGCGAGTGAGTGACTGAGTGATAGAATTGCACCATTGGTTTGAGTGAATGATGGCGTGCTGTTGTTGTTTCCCCATTGGGCGGCCAAACACTTCCTGACTGCACCTGATTGGACGAACACTTTCTGTTGTGGGCTGTCTGCTTTCCAATTTAAACCGGACCAACATGGCAGCCCAAAACCGAATTTCCGCTGAAAACATTATTTATTATAGTTTATTACAAGCTAAAATAAACTACACTGTGCATAGAATATCGTGCAAAATCGTGCTAATTATTATCAAAAAGAAAAACAATTTGTAAGATCAAACTAAAACGATTAGCCTATAGTTATATTCATTCATTACAGTCGGGAGTCGCGGAGTCAAAACACACACAGTCGTGCTGGCGACATTTAACGAACCCCACGCCTATGTTGTCACTATTGACAACTGAATCAGTTGTCCTATACCTCCGAATTTCCTGACGTTTTCTTGGACAAACTTGCCCCTTTCCTCTGAAAATTACCTACTAAAGCCCGGCCAATCAGCGCCTAATAATGGGGGCCTCAATAACCTTCACTCTATGCCTTTTACTTAAAAGCCCATTTCTATGGTCACGACCAGATATTTGTGCAATGACCATACTTAATTTCACCACCCACGATGCCTCCAACAAAGCCCCGGGTCGAACTCCCTGCATCCTTACCGGTCTGCTGTACCTACCCTCCCAGTCAGGAGAGGAGGCTGATGTGGCATCCATCAACGGGCAATCTCGCATCAGGTACCGATCCAGGGAGACCAGTTCGATCACCTGCTGACTGGTCCGGACCTCAGGGAGCAGCCACCGACCCACGGCGTTGAGGAGCTAGTGGCCATAGGCGAAGAGCCTACCGCTGTCCGTCAATCGCAAGCTTTGGAAATGGCAACGATGTCCACTGGTCATGAGTCCCAGGCCGTCCAGAAGGGTGCACTTGAGCTCCCTGTACGACATGTGGGTGGCCACCGGCGAGCCCAGCTTTTCCTCCATTGCCAAAGCGTAGTCGTAAAGTCCAGATTGTATCCATCTATCAGCGGTAGCTGTCAATATGGTTACACATTTGGATGAGACAAGGACATCGTTGTACAATCATTTTGATAACTTATCTTGTCTTTTATTTCCAGGCAAACTCAAACAATCAAAAAACATGGAATATTTTGACAAGTCTTAATGAGAGTGTTGCTAGAGACTAAAATGTAATAGCATCTCAATCACTAGCATAAATATCAACGGTGCAACTGGTGTAGTGCACTGGGGCCCAGTGCCACTTTACTATTGTAGGTGAGCCCTCTCGCGCATTGACTGTTTTACACAACACCACCCTCTAGTGTTGTAATGACAACACTCCAGAAAACATTGAGTTAACTTATCTTGGCATTGAAGTTGCGTCTTTGAAACGGAAAAATATAAAATGGGGCTAAACAAGGGCTAAACAACCGGAAAGTATGTTTTTAAAACGTTGAATTCTTAAAAAGCTTATTCTACAAGGCACAGTGAAATAATATATGGTGACCTCCAAAGAAGTTAAAATATGAATTATGTTCATGTATTAATATTGCTGTTATACATCAACATACCTGTCACCACAGAGCAGGCATTCTCCAAACTCAAGTTGATAAAGTATTATTTATGGAGCATGGGACAAGACAGACTCAGTGGAAGAAAGTCAGAGGCTGTAGGAAAGTTTCTATTTTCACTGTTGTCCTCTTTTCCTCAAATCTAGTCTAGTTTCTTGTAAAACTGCAATGATACAGAAAGATAGCACCAATTACACAATGCTATACATGATATCGCATGTCCACATTTACAATAAAAAAAAGTGCAAAGTACATAACTGTAGTGTAATCACATTCAACTGATATCCAATTCATTGTATGAACCATACTAATAACAGTACGTAAAGTATGTAATTATTACATGTAAAGTGTATAATAACATGTTTTACATATTAGAAAAATGAATACAATTACTGTTTAATTTGTATAGCTTAGCTTAAACCCAGCATAACATTTACTATTGCACATATTGTAGCTATGCAATTTTAAAAAAAAAAACCCTAACAATATAAGAAGGTGATAAGGATATCTGTAGCTGGAAGCTGGCCTTATGTACTGCTCTCACATATAACAATGGCAGAAGTAAACCTCTTATGCACCTATTGTATGTTTGCACTTCCTGGCAATTAATAGTACTTAGTATCTTACCCTAGCTATCCATGCTGTATACCATAAATTATAGCTAAACCGAGCAATTATGGTGCACCTAGAAACTTGTTCTATTGAAATCCTTGCTGTACCGACAGTGACATATTGTTATACTTTCTACTGACAAATTTACTTATTGTAAGTTGCTTTGGAAAAAAGCATCTACTAAATGTAAATGTATGTGAAACTGAACTCAATCTTATATATTCCCATGACCACTAGGGGTGCAAAATCACTTATATTAAATGATTATATTACATGACACTCCCCATCTGGTATTGATTATTAAATACCACTAACTAAACAACTAAAACATGAGCATTTGGTGGGGTACTAATTAGATTCCGGTGTCTTAACACCCATGAGAAGGGTTAGGGTTAGGGTTAGA
Organism: Merluccius polli; assembly: GCA_030340625.1. Classification (NCBI taxonomy): domain Eukaryota; kingdom Metazoa; phylum Chordata; class Actinopteri; order Gadiformes; family Merlucciidae; genus Merluccius; species Merluccius polli. The sequence goes on along the minus strand of JAOPHQ010001991.1, from coordinate 248,107 downwards.
CTGAACCAAGCAAAAGAGTTTGCCTGTTTGGGTGGGACTTTAGCGAGCAGCAGCGCTTACCTGGAGATGTCAAAGGTGAAGTTGAAAAGTCCTCTCTGTTACAGTCTTAACTGGTGGAGGACCCAAAAGCACGACCTTTGGACAAGGTTGAGGTGGATTTATTTTTTGAAAAGAAAACTCCACGTCCTTTCCGCGCCTGGCTATAATAGCTCGCAGAGTGTTCAGCATCCCAAGCGACTCTGCAAGCACTGAAAAGGTGTCTCTGCAAGCACTGAAATTGCACTTGACAGCAAATATAGGCTAATTTAATTTTATGAAACCCATATGCCCATACTTAAAATGAAGTCAATTTGATTCAATACAAGTCAAAATGATAGTCTTGGCCTAATGGTTAATTTCATTTTAAAACTTGGATGACTTGCATTCTAGCCTAAATATTTTTTATTTAACTAGGTTCTTTTGTTTTGTGAATAAAAGCCTGTAAGTAAAAAAAAGAAAAGATTTTGATGGTGCTGCAGCTGCTGCAGCTGCGATGTTACCAAAAACTCTTTGCTCTTGTTGTCGACCATGTGAGCAGTTTGTTTTCCAGCTGGACATGTGTGGGTTATTGATTCATTTATGGTTTGTGGGAGAGTCTGAGACTGATAAAAGTCTGAACTCTGAAGAGACAAACGAGAGAGAGAGAATAACGGAGAGAAACAATTTCATTGTTTAAACTTGTTTGTTTAATAAAAAACTATTTTTCAATTAATAACCTATGGTCTGATTGTTTTAATTAGCTTTAAAAAGAAACGTTAACCTTAGGTTGTGTGTTTTTTAAATGAAATGAAAGTATGTGTTTAAAGTAGCCTGGGAAGGAAACAGACAAATCTGCCAAGCTAATGTTTTATTTGCAAATTAGTCTGGCGATGCCAGGCTAGTGTTTAAATTAAAATACAATGCAGCCTTTTTCTTTTTTTGGAGTGAGTGGTGAGCAATTTGAGTGGAGCGGGGTGGAATCTGTGTTGAGCGTGGAGCGATATTGATTCATGTAAGAATCACGATTCTTATCCTTAAAGTGGCAGTAGACAACTTTTTTGCTTTAACTTATCAATATGAAGTAAAAGTTGATTGCACAGTGTAATGGCTACAGAATAATGAGACCATCTGCAATTCTGTCTGCAACCGGGTATGATCTCCCAGGAAAAATTAAGGCTCCATTTACAGCACAAAGGAAGTGCGTCAACCATTGCGTGTGCAAACAAACTAGGAGGGATAGTGCATTAGTTTACCCTGGTAGCTTTTTGTAGCTATCCCCATTAGTGGAAATGGCGGACAGTGGAACAACCGAAGTAAAACAAATCTGATTACACTATTTATATCTGCGTACGCTACATTTTAGTTGCATTGAGTATACTACCTGAATAAACCTCATGTCGCCAGGCGATCCAGTCAGGTTACCTACCCAGTTTGCTTTTCTCAACACTTACTAAAGAATTTGTTTCTGCTTTCATGTCTTCATTATAGACAAATGATGAATACACTATTCCTAATGTTTTCTTCTATTCCCCCCTCCATCCTGACGCCAACAACTGCTGCCGATACTTGTTTGTGTGAAGCAATACTCAAACTATGGTATGCTTCCATGTTAACCAATTACAGACCTATCTCAAATCTTCCTTTTATAGCCAAGATCGTTGAGAATGTGGTTTTTAATCAACTCAGCAATCGGCAAAACAGTCCTAGAATGGTTCAGGTCCTACTTGGAAGAGCGGAGTTATTTTGTGACCATTGGAAGTTATGAATCCAATCGAATGGCTATGACGTGGAGTTCCTCAGGGGTCAGTTCTTGGACCCCTTCTGTTCAGTCTATATATGCTGCCTTTGGGTCAAGTTCTGCAGAACTCTAATGTAGACTATCACAGTTATGCAGATGACACGCAGATATACATAGCACTGTCCTCAGATGACTACAGTCCAATACAGTCATTGTGTCACTGTTTAGAGCAAGTAACAAATTGGATGAACCAAAATTTCCTTCAATTAAATCAGGACAAAACTGAGGTAATTGTTTTTGGCAATAAAGAGAAGAGGATTGCCGTCAGTAAACATCTTGAGTCACTCTCTCTAAAAACTAGGGACCAAGTCAGAAACCTTGGCGTGCTGATGGACTCAGATTTGACCTTCAGCAGTCATATCAAATCCATCACCAAAACAGCCTTCTATCAGCTTAAGAACATATCCAGAGTGAAGGGTTTTATGTCTCAAACAGACCAGGAGAAGTTGATTCATGCTTTCATCTCCAGTAGACTCGACTACGTAACGGTCTTCTGACTGGACTCCCACAAAAAAGCATTAAACAGCTGCAGCTCATTCAGAATGCTGCAGCTCGAGTTTTAACCAGAACAAAGAGATCAGAGCACATTACTCCAGTTCTAAAGTCTTTACACTGTTGAGGTGTTCTTTGAGGAAGAAGGCTGCCGACACAGGATCGCTTTTAACTCACTTTGTTTTAGGTTTAGGTCTATTATCTATGAAGCAAAAGGAGAGGAATTGTATAATTCACGCGTGGCGCGACTCTTAGCTGGATATCTAATAGATACGCTGCCTATAGAGTTTCTGCCCTCTCCTGCTTGTGTGCGTTCGATAGTACCTGGGCAGGCGTGGCCTCTATGACGTGTAATATGCTCTGATTGGCTAGTATTGAGCGCCCGCCTCCTAGTGTATTATGTGCTGCCATCTGGTGGCCAGGTGCGGTTAATACCGCTTCTATATTTGGTCCTGTTCCCTTGTGGCTATGTGAGGATATTACAGCCTGTTGATACATGTGCTGTTATTTATTCGTAACAGTCCCCCCTTGGTCATCACTGATGACCATACTACGAATTACTAGTGCAATGTATCATATAAGGTATAAAAGTGGTGAGTATAAATTCAAGCGAAAAGAAAAAACCCCACGGATTGGATACCACGGAACAACATCAACATCACCAACCGACTTAGTTCGGGAAAACCCCCTACTAAACAGGAGGAAAACCTGTCGCATCCCTAATGTGGACGGCATTCACCTTGGTGTGTCTCAAAGAATACATGTGCCGTAGCCAACAAACAGTAGACAAATTATCAACACATCATACAATCAATATGTCATACCGTCACAGTATCCTGAGGACACAAAGGCGCAGTAGTAAAGGCACACATATTCATCACAAGAAGTCCCTTCACATACTTCCATGCATGTATTGAAAGTCAACACTTCTAAAATCAAGTAATATATGAATACTATATAGAACTAAAGAACACCCTGCAGGCATGCATGGTTTCCAATGGCTCAGGTGGTCTCCATGCACGCAGGGTCCTCAAACATCGTCACAGTATTAGCTCCCGTTACCGTAGCCGATCTCACGAATTTAATGTCCATCTTGCCGGCCATGGGCAAGGCTCACACGACAAGGTTATTAACACAAACCCATGTGTGCCTTGCCCGTGGATCCACTCATCAACTCGGCCGTACCATTAGTCAGAACATATTACAGTATCACCAAAGAAATTCAGCAGTCTCATTATTAAAGCAATCATGGGAAAACAGCATAACACATCCGAATGTAAACAATGCCTTGTAATGACAAACATGACCCACACTGTGCGTTTAATAATTAATCACTCAAGTAAATCAGATGCAATATCCTCCTAGACACAGGTGCCGAACTCCAGGAAATCGGGTACCACTCTATGTAACCCAGCCTGATCAGGTCGGGGCGCTCCACTGTCCCCTGAACACTCTCAGGTACACCTGGTCACCTGGCTCCACCCTCCTTGGTGGTTCGTCCTTCGGCTCTGAAACTCTGTTTATCAGAAATGTTGTTAATTTCTTGAATGTCCCATTCACTCTTTCCACCATTCCTTGTGACTGAGAATGAAACCTAACCGCTGTTTGATGCGTAACTGCTGCACCACACGGCGTTGACGCTGTATTTTTGACGCGGCGGTGGACGAAGCTAACAAGTAAAGATATTAAACACAGCATAACAGCATTAGGTGTTGGCGTTTGCAAGGTATTCCCAATTCTTCCTAATGTCAATAAACTATCTAGCTTGTGCATTAGATCCCTTCCCAGCAGATTGCTGAAGTATTTTCCAATGATTACTTTAACCAGGTCATTGCAAAAGAAAATATGTCTGACTTAAGCAAATTTAACAATTAAACAAATACAAACACAAAAACTAAAACAAAAACAAAAAAAACCAAACCAAAATCAAAATGCAATCTATTTCAACGAAACACATGGAAAGCAAGATATGGCTGTTTCCGAAGGCCAAACTCTACACTCAGCAAGCAGATAACGTTTAGGTTTTACGACCAAGATAACCTCAAGGTCCCAGGTCATGGGAGAGAGCTCCTAACATAAACAATTAGCACTTAGGGATGTGTGTTTGTCTCCTTTAATTTACACCTTTAGCCTTTAGGTTTATCTATATGTCTCTAAGTTGCAAGATGACACCTCTGTGTTCCTCTCCTAGAGCAGACGCATTCTTTATGTTAAGGATGAGTGAATATGATGAACAAAAGAAATGAGAACAACCTGTAAATGTATAACAAAAAATACACTACATATTCCCCCCCTCAAAACTAACACAAAGTTAAGCATGTTGCATTCATTCTTCCCGCTTGTATTGTCCTTTATATATTGATGATAATAACATAAAATATACACTCACCGGCCACTTTATTAGGTACACCTGTCCAACTGCTCGTTAACGCAAATTTCTAATCAGCCAATCACATGGCAGCAACTCAATGCATTTAGGCATGTAGACATGGTCAGGACGATCTGCTGCAGTTCAAACCGAGCATCAAAATGGGGAAGAAAGGTGATTTAAGTGACTTTGAACGTGGCATGGTTGTTGGTGCCAGACGGGCTGGTCTGAGTATTTCAGAGACTGCTGATCTACTGGGATTTTCACGCACAACCATCTCTAGGGTTTACAGAGAATGGTCCGAAAAAGAGAAAATATCCAGTGAGCGGCAGTTCTGTGGGCGCAAATGCCTTGTTGATGCTAGAGGTCAGAGGAGAATGGCCAGACTGGTTCGAGCTGATAGAAAGGCAACTGTAACTCAAATAACCACTCGTTACAACAGAGGTATGCAGAAGAGCATCTCTGAACGCACAACACGTCGAACCTTGAGGCGGATGGGCTACAGCAGCAGAAGACCACACCGGGTGCCACTCCTGTCAGCTAAGAACAGGAAACTGAGGCTACAATTCGCACAGGCTCACCAAAATTGGACAATCGAAGATTGGAAAAACGTTGCCTGGTCTGATGAGTCTCGATTTCTGCTGCGACATTCGGATGGTAGGGTCAGAATTTGGCGTCAACAACATGAAAGCATGGATCCATCCTGCCTTGTATCAACGGTTCAGGCTGGTGGTGGTGGTGTAATGGTGTGGGGGATATTTTCCTGGCACACTTTGGGCTTATTAGTACCAATTGAGCATCGTGTCAAAGCCACAGACTACCTGAGTATTGTTGCTGACCATGTCCATCCCTTTATGACCACAGTGTACCCATCTTCTGATGGCTACTTCCAGCAGGATAACGCGCCATGTCATAAAGCGCGAATCATCTCAGACTGGTTTCTTGAACATGACAATGAGTTCACTGTACTCAAATGGCCTCCACAGTCACCAGATCTCAATCCAATAGAGCACCTTTGGGATGTGGTGGAACGGGAGATTCGCATCATGGATGTGCAGCCGACAAATCTGCAGCAACTGCGTGATGCTATCATGTCAATATGGACCAAACTCTCTGAGGAATGTTTCCAGTACCTTGTTGAATCTGTGCCACGAAGGATTAAGGCAGTTCTGAAGGCAAAAGGGGGTCCAACCCGGTACTAGCAAGGTGTACCTAATAAAGTGGCCGGTGAGTGTATATGGTCACACATAGTCATTGAATAGTCATGAGTAATTTTGAGTACTTACAATGGGTACACCTCAAATAAACCAACCTCAATTTCCTCATTGTCATCGTCCAAGTCATCTCTAATTATCAATGGCACCTGTGTTTGTCCCCCAGGTAAAAACGCTCCGGCCCATCTAAGAATCAGAGCCTTAGCAATGGTTAGCCGTATTGAGCAAAAACAAAACATCGTACATAAGACAAGACAATTGACACCACATTATGGAGTGTTGCGAGAAGCAGTTTCTCTTGAAACTCTTACCCACGCGTGTTCTTTAATGAAGCGATAGAAGAAGTTGTTTAGCTTTAAGAAATAATCAGTTTTATTGTTAACACCAGTATAATGTGCAGAGTTTTACAGATATATCTGGGTCCCACTACGTTTCCCTGACAGAACAACAAAGTGTGTGTGTCAGTTCACGAAGTCTGAGCACCAACTATCCCTGACCCAGGAAGTTATATACACAAACAGTGAAAACGTCATAACAAGGGCTGGCTGTTGTCGTCTTCCCACCTCGTCCTCGTGTTATCTGACTCCAGCGTTCTTTACATGTACAGAGACAAGCCTGCCTGTTCTCTGCTATCATATGATTAATACTTCCTGCTCTTTGCAACAAACTGATCTCACACTATACTCTGCACATGTCACCAACAACGTACTCATTCTGATCATGAGGAGTTGCTTTTATAATTATATGCCTCTGCTTATATCTCATGATTCTGTCTTACTTCAGCAGAAAGGCACCGAGGTTAGTGTGACCCTAATTATTGGTCATATGGTAGATATAAAATATAACCATACCTTTAGGAGGTAACCTAAGCAACCTACAGATGGACTTGTTTAATTGTTACACCCCAACACTGCGTATCAGGTGTTTGCATTGTAATAACTACCGCGCTCCCGCAGGGTCCTTTTAGGGCGGGTCCCACTACCTCAGTTTGGTGAGGGGGGAATTTCCCTGAACTCTTAAAAGAGTCCCCAGCGCTGGTTGACCCCTGGACTTCTGTGGACGAGCGGTAGAGGAGATAACTTAAATTTAAATTTAAATGAATAGTACCCAACTGAGCTGTTGGTCTGCTAATTGTCCCACAAAACACTAAAACACTTTTACACACACAGTTATAAAACAAATTCACAGAGAAAACAAATCAACAGAAAACAAAAAACAAATAACAGACATAAATACATAGTTGACCTCTACATATGTACTTTCTATGTCCCAACAGATCTTTAAACATTCTAATGTTCGCAGTGCTTTCTTTATTATGTTTCATTATGTTTATGTTTATTATTATTATTATTATTATTATTATTATCATCACCACTACTATTATAGGGTAAACTCCTGCATAACTCTTTATTGCCTCCCTCTTTTCTCAGATCTCCTTATCTAAAGTACTTCTTGCAGCTCTTGTGCTGCCATGCTTTATTGTCCTCTTCTGCGGGCCAGGGCCCAGTTTCCCGATAACGATGTACGATCCATCTTACGAGCCATCTTACGAATCATCTTTCGAACGATCGTTATTTTTTTCCGTGCGTTTCCCAAAACTCCTCTTAACATGAACGCGCGTGCACAGATCTAACGACCGATCGTAGCCTTGTACCTGTCCACTGACACGGTGCTGAAATACATATTATACCATGGTCTGGGTTAGTGATGGGTCGTTCGCGAACGAACCAGTTCGAACGAACGACTCTTTAAAGTGAACGAACTGACCTCGTTCGCCACTCTTGTTCGCGTCGTTCGTCTCGTTCGTCTCGTTCGCTGAGTCTCTCTGACGCGCTGATTCGCGGCGCCGCTGATTCGCGAGTCGTTCACTGACTGATTGACTCGAGGACTGAGACGTCACTCACGACTCGTCATCACGAGAGCCAGCCAATGTATGTTGTTTGTCTGTCTGTGAGTCTAGGACGCTTTCGAATGGTTGACACATTAACAATACCACTTTCACATTTGAATATTGCCTTTTACATTTACATATCAGTGAAATGGTAAATACATGCTGTCTTTGTATTTTCTGTGTCATGCCAGATTAATAATATATTTGAATGTCTCGTCAATCTGTCTCGTCCTTTCATGGTTCCTTCTCACGCACGCGACCCGGCCGGGACCCCCACCTTGGTGGATCTTGGTCTTGAGTGGGGGTGGCCAATGGCCATCTTCACAATAGTAAATAAAATATGCCCAGAATAAACACAACTGTACATCATTAACTTTAAAACTCATCATTGCTAAATCAAGTCTATTATCTTGCTGATATACATCCAATAATCTACTACCCCCCCCCCCCCCCCACACACACACACACACACACACACATCCCGCTGCGTTTGGTTTGTCTAACTTTACCTTGAATTGGGGGAATGGGGCATTTTGATCCTGACATGTCATTATGCATATATTAAATAAATCTGTTGAACTCAAATTAAATACATATGTTAACATATTCAACCAGACACAATGTTGTATTTGCTATTAACACATTTATTAACACCATCAAGCACCATTGCACGATTGTGAATCGTGATTTCGTGATTAGTTAGTAAATGAGAAGAACGAGGGAGTCCGAGACCGACTCAGCTGCATTCGTGATTCGTTTGAATGTTGTGAACGAGGAGGAGCCGAGTCTGACCGACTCGGCTGGCATTCGCCGTTCGCGAATGACAGCCGAGTCGTTCGCGATTCGCGAATTGAGAACGAGGGAGGAGCTAAGTGAACGACTGAACGACTGAACGAGTCAGTGAATGATTCAGCGCTACCGGAAACACGAACGAACGAACGAACGAACGACTCTCTGTGGCGAACTGAACGACGCTGTGGCGAACTGATTCGCGCAAACGACTCATGAAATCCATCACTAGTCTGGGTGAATACTCGATTCTGATTGGCTGGAGGGTGTAGGTTAAATAGTGCACCTACGAAAGACGTTGATGCTATGAAGACGCTATGGCCACGTTGCTTGGCAACGCCTGCATACGGGAGATATTAAATAGTCCGCTCGACTTGTAAAAATGAAATTAAAAAACTCACGCTTTTAACTCTAAAACACATTAAAGTATTATTCATTGATTAAATATTTATTTATTTCGTAAGTGACCATGGTATAAGCGGGATAATGCCCTTCGAGGTGTCCATTAACAGAACCGTCCTCCGCGGTTCACGCCTCCGCGTCGTCCATTCATTTCTGTTAATATTTAATCAATTAATAATACTTTAATGTGTTTTAGAGTTAAAATCGTGAGGGTTTTTTTATTTTTATAAGTCGAGCGGACTATTTAATATCTCCCGTATGCAGGTGTTGCCAAGCAACGTGGCCATAGCGTCTTCATAGCGTCAACGTCTTTCCTAGGTGTACATCAAAGATGAGATTATAGAGCGCCGCTCTATAATCTTCAACCAATCATGGTATAACATAGACTAAGCTGTATAGCCTATCGTAACTTTAGCGTCACCAGCTGGACATTCAGTGGTATTGGATGTGTTAAGACGCTCGTAGCGCTACGAGGACAGCTGGAGCCCTCGTTAGCTACGAGCGTCTTAACGACGGTCGTTACGCAACGATGCTTTCGGGAAATGGTGTGAAAACTGTCTGATGGTCGTACGACGAACTTAACGAACCACTTAGGCTAACGACGCTTTCGGGAAACTGGGCCCAGGCCCCCTTCCTTTCTCTCTGCTATCTGTTCCTCTCTTTCTTGACCACATTTCTCTCTTTCCCTTCTTTCACTTTCTCTAACTTTCCTTACATTTTCTCTAACTTTTCTTACACTTTCCCTTCTTCTATCCTTTTATTTACTTCCCTCTGTCTTTCTAAATAAATCCTTCGGTTTTAACAATCACCACTTACTGTCACCATCCCATTTTGCCATGTCCAACTTTCCTTTCCTTCTTTGTTAGCCTTGTAATTTCTTATCATTGTTAGACACCACACGAGACGTTCAAGATATTTCTTTGGAAAGGAGCCCCCCGGCCGTTGAGGTCCCCTCCTTCGCTTAAGGTTCTCGTGCAAATGTAGATAAAGGAAAATAATAAAACAGAGAGTTAATGTCTTTTCGAACACCTTGCTTCATATTACTGACAAGTTGACGCTTAAGAATAATCAGCTTTTACACAAAAACACTTTTTATCGCAGTAATGACATCTGTTAACATAGTTATTCATGAATTTAAAAGTCTAGATCAGCGGTTTTCAATAGGTGAGGCGTGCCTCCCCTGGGGGGCGCCAAAGAGCCACAGGGGAGGCGCGACGAGACCCGAAGAAAAAATAACGTATTAAAATAAAAGAATTTAAATAAACGTAAATAAAATAATAACGTAAATATAATAATCCCCTTCACCTCCACCTACTTGTGTGAGTGTGGGTTTTCCGCACTGACCCTGATTAAAAATAAATACAGATCAAGGCTGCAAGTGGAGGACGACTTGCGTTTATTTCTCGCTGCAGTGCAGCCCCGCATTGAACACCTCTGCGCATCAAAAGCGAGGTCTCATTGTTCCCACTGATATGAACGATTAAATTGAAAGTCAAAGTTGTTTGTTGTTTAAATCTGAGGGGGTGGGGGTGCGCGATCGCGATACAGCCCGGACCGGCGACCGACGCGGGGGCGGGGGCGGGGTGGGGGGGTGCGCGATCGCGATACAGCCTGGACCGGCGACCGACGCGGGGGCGGGGGGGGCGGGTTGCGTGATCGCAATACAGCCCGGACCGACGACCGACGTCCATGGCCATGAGGAAAAAAAATATATACCCAATCGCAAAGGGCCCCTCTCGGCTCAAGGGGGGGGGGGCTCGGCTGTCCTTACCTACTTTAAGGGGAGGCTCACATTCACCCAATTTGAAAACCCCTGGTCTAGATAATAAAATTCATAATTACGTAATGACCACCAATAAACCGAATTATTGTATTGGGCTTCATTCTGCCTTCTCCCCCCTTGCAGCTCCAGGAGTGCAAGTAACTTCATTCACTTTTATTTAGCACACTCACGCAACTTAATGGCATCTATAACCGCGTCATATTACTTCGTTACAGTCCCTCACATGTCCGTCGCTAGGCACTTGCAAAGAACAGACATAGAGTAAAATTAATCTTAGGCCTAATGAACCACATTAATTTTCTTACGCGCCAAATAATGGACTGGCCAACGCCATTTTCCTTTGTCCCACGGGGGAATTCTTCAGGATCGTACGGGGGAGGTGGTGCGGTAGGGGAGAGGCAGTCGTCGGGGGAGGGGTAGGGGGAAGGTTGGGTTTTAGTCGGGGCGGGCCCAGGGTTAGTCGGGGTGGGGGTAGGGGTAGGAGTGGTCGGGGAGTCTTGGCCAGTAGTGGGGGGGTTTCTTAGGAGGGATTTGGGAAAGGGGGGGTTATTTAGGTGGGTTTTAGCTACTTGTCTATGCTCCCGGTGTGTGATATTGCTATAGCATAGACCCACTGCTCTTATCTAACTGATCACACTTTATATCTTCCTACTTAATACTGTGTATATGACCATCTATGTGTCAGTGACGTGCGGTGAGGTTTGTGGCTGGTGAGGCACTGACTCTTCCAGAGTCAGATTTACAAACATATGCACCCAATATATGTGTCAAATACCGATTGTGTTTCATATCGCATATCAGCATTCTTTCGATACACATAGCAGGTACATATTGGGCCAAGGAAGAATGTAAAATGTGTTGCGGTTCAGTATGCCTCCCGAAAAACACCAAGGCGGGTGCTACAGACAGCCTATAGCAAGCCACACAGCACCACGGCGGGTGATACAGACAGCTATAGCAAGCCACACAGCACCACGGTGGATGCGCGCTCTCTCTCACTCACACACACACAGGATTCGCACACTGGTCTTACCTTTACTTGTAAATGAAGTCCATACGCCTCTCCTTCTGGACAAAAATCTCCGTGACTTTGGCGTAAAAGTTATCCGTATCTTCTTTTAGTTTAAGAAGTCTCTCTGTCTCAATGGCAATGATTGCCAGGGATGAAAGTCGTCCTTGGCCGGTGCGATTACGACTGTAGGTTTTGAGTCTTTTCAGAGCAGAGAATGACCTTTCCACAGACACTGTTGTAGCCGGTATAGTGAGGGCCAGCTGGAGTAATTTTGTCGCTTCAGGAACAGTCTGCATCAGTTTCTTCTGGGCCAAAAAGTTGAGAAGCTGTGCAGCGGATTTACATTCATTCCGCACTGTTTGTGAGCTATACAGTCCAATTAAATCAGCCTTTAATCTGACGAAGTCAAAAAACTTGGCATATTTTGACAAGCTCTGTAGTTTCGTGTCATCAAAATGTTGCGACATTTCATTAAATTTCGAACAATCGATCAAACCAAGGAAAGCTAAATCACCAAAATGATCAAACCTGGCTTTCAGTTGAGCAGTAATATTGTCCAGAATGTTACAAAACAATCGTTTCCGCTCATCTCTGACTGGCGTCTGACTTCGGACACTATCAGTCAGACAAAGTGAGGAGCATTTCTGCTCAAACCGCTCGTAGAAAATGTCAAACTCCTGCCTCTGGCCTTCCACAACTCCAATTGTGTCGCGTATTCGTCCACAACAAAATCCAATGTCCATAGCTTTGTTTTGCAGTACTCTGAAGAGTGCATCCGTTTCATTGAAGATTCGATCATATGCCATTATGAGAAAGCATGTTGATGCTTTTGACAGCCACCGCTCATATCCAGAGGCCATAATTACAGTGTCACTGTCCCAGCCGTCTGGATTTTCACTCATAATACGGAATACAGCGAGCAGGTCAGATTGGTACATGCTTATTGTTTGCAACAGTCTGGAATTTGAGCTCCATCTCGTCGGCGCTGCTCTTGGTAAACGCCGTTTCACAATATCATCCAGTAAGTGGGTGCGCTTGGTGGACTTGTTAAAAAAAGTCCCTAGTCCCTCGATTGTTTTAAAAAAGATTCTGCAATCAGGCATGCATTTTGCTGAATGCTGGAGCACTAAGTTCAATTTATGTGCGTAACAATGCGTAAACATGGCTTCAGGCACCTTTTCTTTAATCTTCGCTTGCACCCCATTAAGCTCCGATGACATTACGGACGCTCCGTCATAAGTCTGAGCTACCAGCTTTTCGACACAGCTGTATCTCTCCAACACTCCCAAGACATACTGGGCTATAGCAGGGGCTCTTCTGTCATCACTAACATCGTCTAATCCCAGGAAGGCCTCCCTCACCTCACAGGCCGTCTCACTATTAGCCACATACCGCAAAACGACAGAGATCTGTGCTTTGCAAGTGACATCCGTTGTCTCATCTACTTCTACAGCAACAAATGGTGCCGCATCGATTTCCTTTTTGATATCACTTCTGATCACGTCACCCACGGCTTCAATTAAATCATTCTGTATCCTGATTGACAATCCAGAAAATACAGTAGATGTCTTCAAGTGATTTGCAAGCCTTTCATCTTTCACAGCGAAAGCATGCAATAGCTCAACATAATTCCCACGATTAGAAGAGCTTGCGCTCTCATCGTTACCGCGAAATGCCAATTCCTGTTTGGCTAAGAAACAGGTAGTATTAATAAGATCTTTTAAAATCTCTCGATTTTCCTTTACTTTAGCATTGTGAATGCTAATGTTTATCCTATGCTGTTCATTCAAAGCCAAATCTATTCGCGAAGTTCCAAACGTTTTTAAAGCAATTTGGCTTTGAATGTGGGTAGTTGAGCTTTCATGCTTGCTGAGGCTTCTTGGTAGATTTTTTAAGTCACAAAATCCCATGTTAGTCCAGACATTGTCACATGTAGAAAACAAAAGACAGGGATAACAAAAAAGGCGGTTTCTTGTAGCACAGCCACACAGCCAGTCTTTTCGGTTGTACCACTCTGGTTGAAATGATCGAGTTACCTTCTGTCCCGTTGTTTGAAGCAAGCCCGTTAGCTCCGGTATTGGTCGTCCATTATTTATTAATTCAAGTTTTGATTGAAAGTCCAATTTTGAGAAATGTTTTAACTGAAGTATTGCATCCTCCATTATTGCAGTCAGTCAGAGCAAAACATAACGGACTCCGAACTAGCAAACTTTATGTGACTACGTAGAAGAGCAACCACTGCTCACGTACGCCCCCTTCATTGCGGCAGAGCTACTGCCTGCCTCACCTTACGTCTTTTCAGTGCGGCTTTATGTCAGATCCTAACACTAAATAAGTGATAGACATACGTGAAATACATTACCTATTATATGGAAAGTGATGACATATAATAAATATGTCTACAATGTGTAAAAACATTTTAATAAAGCATTACATTGGTAGCATACACTGAGTAAGCAAAAACCACGTGCTCCACCCAGTTAGCAAGCGATTGCGCAATCTGACGGGAGGCACAGCTCAGTGCTGCCTCACATCGCTGCCTACGCTGTAACTGAAGAGGAAACACGCAAAAAACAGCGATTTAAAAATGATTTAAATTATTCGAATCATACATACATTGCAAGTATAGCACAGATCTGTGGACACATGTTTATTTTATCATTAGTATACATCTCATGATGGCAGGTGAGGATGATGGCAGGTGAGGCACTGCCTCACCTGCCTCCCCTAACCGCACGTCCCTGCTATGTGTGTGTGTCTATGTGAGCATGAGTTCGAATCTACCGACACTGTTTAGTACATGTCTATAAGTTAGAGTGAAAGAACACTGGCTCCCAGTCAGCTATAGAATAGATTTTAAAGTTCTGATACTGGTCTACAAATCACTGAATGGTTTAGGTCCAGAATACATGAATGACATCTTAGTAGAATACAAACCCAGTAGGGCTCTGAGATCTACTGACTCAGGTCAGATAGTGGAGCCCAGAGTTCAAACTAAACATGGTGAAGCAGCTTTTAGCTGTTATGCTGCAAAAAACTGGAACAAACTACCAGCTGAACTGAAATCAGCCCCAACTGTGAACATTTTTAAATCCAGGTTAAAAACACTTCTCTTCTGCTGTGCTTATGATTGAGCTCGTTCAAAGCACTTTAAATTGTAATCTTTCATTTGTACTATGTCCTTTTAACTCATTATTTTATGCTGCTCTATTATAGTACTTTATTTCTTTCTCTTTCTATTCTTCTGTAGTTGTTTTTTTTAAATGTATTTTTATTTTTATTTCAATTCTTACTGTTAAATGTTTGTTTTATGTAAAGCGCATTGAGTTGCCATTGTGCATGAAATGCGCTATATAAATAAAGCTGCCTTGTCTTGCCTTGCCTTGCCTTACTATGCAATGCATCATTACAATATCTCATCATTACAATAGTTTTGCCTGTTCCCAAATTCAATATAAAATTATGGCAATTTCACTTTACCTCTTCAGTTAACATGCTTCTTTCTTTCTTATTTCCAAAGTGTTGATCGTTTCTTCACAGAGATTTCCAAACATATGCCTGTCTTGTGTTGTTTGTGGTTTCTAGGATCTGAGGAAATGGAAAGCGATCCTGTTTGTATTTGCGACAGTGGTGCAAAAGTTGAGTTGAAAAGATGCGTACTCCCACTTCTTCTCCCAACGATTCCTAATTGATTCAAAACTTTCAAAAATCGTTTTTTTTAAAACATGTTTTCATTCTTGTTTCAATTTGCTCCTTACTGCTGTTAATGTGTGCCCATTCCAGCTTCTGTAAAAACGTTTTTCACTTTGTTTGTTGCAACAACAAGCAGTGTGGCTTCGTGGCTACTGGCTACTCAGTCGCTGCTAAGTTTGCAGCTCGTAGCATGTTCGCTCTGAGTCGGTAAACATGGAGCAGCAAGAAATTAAAGCAGTCCCGTCATCATTGAAGGCAAGCATTTGGGTGCACTTTGGATTCTACAATCTCCCGGGGAAGAATAAGCCTGATATGACCCATTCAATATGCAAGGTTTGCAAAATGAAAATCAAGTACTTCGGAAACAATACAAATGCCTGAAAAAGTTGGAGAAGCCTTGACCAAAGCCACCAGAATAGCTGTGATGCCTGGTCTTCAAAAGCAACCCAGTCGTTTGTCACATTCACTGCTCACTACCGATCATGGATGACTAGCAGCTCAAGTGTTTTACAAACCAGGGTGATGTACGAAAGCCACACAGCCGTGAACGTGAATGCAATGTTTCACTCTGTCGCAGATGAATGGAAGCTAACAATCGCGGAATTGTTGATTGTGTCACGTGTTCACCTGCCATCTCTACCTCTTCTGTCATTACAGATCCTGCCACCCTCATCAGCCCTGCAATCACTTCATTCCCCTCATCTGTTCTTCCCCGCCCACATCTGGGTCTCATCGTCTCATCAGTCATCCCTACATATACCAGCCTAGATTCACATATCCTCTGCCAGATTGTCTAGGATTTTTGTCTAGCCTTCCAGCATTCCCCAGTCTGCGTTTTTCTGTAGTTCTGCCTGATATCTAGCCTGTTTCCCGGATTAAGATTTCTGTTCCCTTTGGTTTTGTCTGCCTGGTTTTTGACTCCTGCCTGTTTTTGGACTTTTTGGCTTAAAGATCTTGGACACTGGTAATCTGCTTCTGTATCGTGCTTTTTGGTTAAGTGTGCAGAGTCGTTACAGTACAATCTGGCCAGTAAAATGAACCCAGCCAATTCAGATCTAGACCCAGTGCAGCAAATGCTGTTGTCTCAAGCTGCTGACATTAAGCATCATGAGGATCAACTCACCTCCGTTGCCAGGGTTCAGGAGTTTGCTGCTCGTCTGGATCGGAGTTTGAATTCTATCCGGGAGCAAATGCAGCAGCTGTTCCTGTCAGCGCGAGCTCCAGCAGCCGAGGCTCGGCTTCTGCCTCCAGAGTGATACTCTGGTTAGCCAGGAACCTGTCAGCCCTTCCTCACTCAATGCTCTCTCTTCTTCGAGCTCCAGCCTTCTTCCTATCCTACAGAGAGGGCCCACATGGCCTTCATTATCTCCCAGCTCACAGGTAGAGCCAGGGATTAGGGAACCGCTGAGTGGGAGAGGCAATCCCTGGTTTGCTCCTCAGTTAAGCTCTTCTCTGAAGCAGCTCATGGACTGCTCAACCTGGTTCACGGAGGAAGAAGTGTGCCGAATTATTCCATTGAGTTTCGCACCATAGCCGCAGAAAGTAAGTGGAACTCGGATTCGGTTTACAATGGCTTCTATCACAGCCTCTCTGACATCATTAAAGATGAGCTGGCAGCCAGAGATCCCCCCACGAGCCTGGACGCCCTGATCGCTCTCGCCATTCAGAGTGCGGCGGAAGGAGAGAGCCCAGTCTGTCACCCTCCGGGGCCCTCCTCGCCTGCCAGATGCGGCTTCCGTCTCAGCCCCGCCCTTCGCTTCCAGTGCTTTGTGTGACCCTCCGGAGCCTATGTAGTTGGGGCGGACTCATCCCTCCTTGGCCGAACGCCAGCGCCGCCTGCGGGATAACAGGTGCATGTACTGAGGCCAGGCCAGGCATTTTGTTACTGCCTGCCTGGTAAAAAAACAGGCTCACCAGTGATTCAGGGGTGCTAGTGAGCCTTCGAACCAGAAATGCCCTCTCGTCCTTTGCCTCATGGACAATTAACTGTTACTGGCCAGATCCACATTGTGGAAGTTTTCATCGATTCCGGAGCCAATGCCAACTTTATGGATGGCACCTTGGCAGCCCAGCTGAGGGTTGAGCGGGAGCCCCTACCCAAGCCTGTCCCGGCCAGCGCACTCGACGGGCGTTTGCTCTGCTCCATCACCCACCGTACCTCTTTACCTGGGAATGTCAGGAAATCATCAAGAAATTCTCTCATTTCACTTAATTCATGCACCCTGTATGCCTGTGATTTTGGGTTATCCCTGGCTGAAACTTCACAACCCTCACATAGACTGGTCTTCAGGTGTCACTTCTCAATGGAGCTCTGATTGTCATGCTGTGTCCCTCAGATCTGCTCTGCCTGTCACTCCGTGTAACCCCCCTTCATCTGAATTTCCAGCCCTGTCAGGAGTTCCCCCGGAGTACATGGACCTCAAGGAGGCATTTAAAGGGGAACTCCGGTGTAAAATGGTTCTGGGATATGTTTAGTATGATAACGAGTTTGAACGTTCCATGGAGAGCAAAAAAGCCTATACGACGCGAAGCTAAGTTCGCTGTTTTTAGCCGATTCTACCAAACTGCTATACGTTTGAGTGCTACGGGCATCACACCTGGTAAAAAATAAATCTCTTTTTTAAAGCACTTACAAGGCTAGAAATAGCCTGACACTTCTTTGGTACTATAATGAGGGTCTAAACATATAAAACGAGGCATTGACATTGTACAGATAGTTTATTAAAAAGCATATTTTATACACACAATACCTTCAGTAGTTCACCCGTCGACCCCATGTTTTTTTTTAGGCTCGATAAGTCGATTGACGATCACGTGAGCATGCAAGCTCTGTGTTCGTCAATCGACTTATCACAGAGCTCGCGTGATCGTCAATCGACTTATCGAGCCTAAAAAAAAACATGGCGTTGACGGGTGAACTACTGAAGGTATTGTGTGAAGTGTCAGGCTATTTCTAGCCTTGTAAGTGCTTTAAAAAAGCGATTTATTTTTTACCAGGTGTGATGCCCTTAGCACTCAAACGTATAGCAGTTTGGTAGAATCGGCTAAAAACAGCGAACTTAGCTTCGCGTCGTAGATGCTTTTTTTTGCTCTCCATGGAACGTTTTAACTCGTTATCATACTAAACATATCCCAGAACCATTTTACACTGGAGTTCCCCTTTAATAAGGCTCGGGCCTCCTCCTGCGCCTGTCTGCCTGGTTTTTGACTCCTGCCTGTTTTTGGACTTCGATTAAAGATCTTGGACTCTGGTATCGTGCTTTTGGCTTCAGTGTGCACTGAGTCGTTAGATTGTTAGATAATGCTGTGAACATGCTTGCTGCTGCAACTTAACATGCATAAGTGATTTGCTCATACACAACCTTGCCACTCAGCGAGCCCTGAAGTTATACCTGGTGTCACGGCTGCTTGGGAGGATTAGGCGAATCACTGGATTCTTCCACCACAGCGCCATCGCAATTCATGCCCTGCAGGAGAAACAGAGGCTTCTGGAGCTGCCACCACAGAAGCTAAAAAACAATGTTGCTATAAGATGAAATAGCGTGTTCAAAATGGTCGAATGTTTTTTAGAGCAACAGCCTGCTATTTGTGCTGCTTTTCCCTCTCCCATTCAAGGCCCTCAAGCCAATGAAAGAATCAATCAACACCATGTCGGAGGACTCTACACCTACACTGTCAATAATCGCTCCATTGCATGCTCAGCTGCTTCACGAAACAGCAAGCATTGCTGGTGACTAGGGATGTCCGATATTATTGGCCCACCGATATTATCGGCCGATATTGGCATAAAAAATCAATATCGGAAAATATCGGTATCGGTTTTTTAACCGATACCGAAATCGATTTTGAAATAATTTCAGACATCTGTTATGTTTCAAGTGAGGACGTGGTTTGATGACATCATCAAACGCGCCGCGCCGTCTCAATAACAAGCCTGGGCTGTGCGGCCGTGTAGTGGGACGCTAGTTGTAGCTGTGGTTATGTCGGTGGTTTGGAGTTATTTCAAAGTTTCTACGTTGAATAGTAAAATAGGGGTCAGCGCAACATACTAACGCATTCTGTGAAACAGTCTCATCACAACCGGTTCAGGTCCGCTGTACCGCGCTCACATTATTTTATTTATTAATCCGCACCTCCAGACCGTCACCGGGGCTTCAGAGTAATGTGTCCGAGGAGAGCAGCCCTCTCCCGGACACACACGCTAGCTTTTACCGTTGTTTTTTTTTAAAATTGTATTTATTAATCCACACTTCCAGACCGTCACCGGGGCTTCAGAGTAATGTGTCCGAAGAGAGTAGCCCTCTCCCGGACACACACGCTAGCTTTTACCGCTGTTTTATTTTTATTTTTTATTTTTTTAATCCGCACTTCCAGACCGTCACCGGGGCTTCACACGCTAGCTTTTACCGCTGTTTTGTTTTTATTTATTAATCCACACTTCCGCTCGGCATAAAGCCTATTGCAATGAGTGTAAAGCGGAGGTTTCACGTGGCCGCATAATCCGTGTATCATTCGTTCTTTACATATTCAATTGAGAATCCAAAATCGGAAAATGAAAAAGCAATTTGTTATTTCCTTATTCGTTTATGAATCTGATACCAAAAAACAAATAATGGTTTGTTTTTCGTACTTTCGATTTTATGCTCTGATCAAAAATAGGAAATTAAAAAACGGGGCCACGGGCCGAACTTGATTTTGATATTTAATTTCTCCGATTTGTGTGACCAGGAAGTTATTGACTTCTTTGTGTGTTGCACTTGATAAGCTTGCAGCAAATTCGTCAACAGTTAAGTGTGAAAGAAAGCCTGAAAAAACAGAATCACGCAGTGATTGTAAGTCAATGAATCAGTATTATTTGGAGTAATTTGGTATCGACACCATGGCCGCACTGGAACCATACGTTAATTAAAGACTTATTTGAAACTGGCAAGACGCATGCAGAGATTTCCACCATGCTGCAGCAGATGCATCCAGCGATGCTCTGAAATGAGTGTTGGAAGATTCTGTGTTCAACACGACCATAAGTGAAAAACACATGTATCGGACAAAGAGATGGAGAGGGCTGTGATTGGATCAATATAAGTCAATATAAATATAAGACTTCCTGGTCACACAAATCGGAGAAATTAAATATCAAAATCAAGTTCGGCCCGTGGCCGTTTTTTCATTTCCTATTTTTGATCTGACCATAACATCGAAAGTACAAAAAACAAACCGTTATTTGTTTTTTGGTATCAGATTCTTAAACGAATAAGGCAATAACAAATCGTTTTTTCATTTTCCGATTTTGGATTCTCAATTGAATATAAAAAGAACGAATGATACACGGATTCCGCATATATCGGTATCGGTATCGGTTGATATCGGTATCGGAAATTAAGAGTTGAACAATATCGGTTATCGGTAAAAAAGCCAATATCGGACATCCCTACTGGTGACACACCAATTGTCCAGGAAATCAAACTGCATTTACTTAGCAAGACCTGGCAAAGAGATACACGAGTATGCAGAATAAGAGCATTCTTCACACAGCCTCTACACTGGATCCCAGGTTTAAAGCGGTGCCTTTCCTTGCTGAAGTAGAACAGCTGGACATCCATGTCAAAGTGCAGAGGCTGCAGCACTTGCGGTAATTAGCCTACTCTTTATTATTACACATTTGTATGTTTAACTTATGATACAGATACAGTATACATGCCACAATGTTACAAAATGTCACTTCAGTATAAAGGTGTGTGTGTGCATGTCCTATTTTATCTTAAGGTAATGGGCCCTTGTTTATAGAATAGAAGATAATTAATATGACTTCTGACTTTTTCTGCAGAAAGAGGTGAGGCCAGATGATGCTGAGGACAATCCCGAGGAGCCAGAGTCAAGCCAAGAAGCAGGCCCTGCCTATAACAACATCTGCACTGGTTAATCTGTTGGGCAATACATTTACTGAGGTCAGTGTTGTCCCTAAATCTGCCAGCACCAGAGTTGAGGAGGAGCTGAGGTAGTATCTGGAGGCCCCTTCACTGTCTCTCATAAGACCCCCTTCAGGGGTGGAGGTCCCATGAGACAGCTTTCCCCCTACTGGCCAAATTAGCTAAACCCTACCTATGCATCCCTGGTACTAGTGTTGAGTATTCTCCACTGCTAGGGATATAGTGACAGTGCAGCGGAGCCATCTTACCCCAGAACATGTACATCAGCTTCTTTTTCTGCAGAAGAACCTACATATTGTTTCTGATGGACAGTAATCCTACACACCAAGTCAAAGTTATGTCAAGCATTACTGTGTGATTTGTTGAATAATCACACAGAATACCGGTTTTACAGTTGTTGTTTTTTAAATAGTTAAAAGTTTCTGAGAAATAAAAAGGCAGCTAGCCTAAGCCTACCAATTGTATTTATGTAACAGCATTTTTATTTTTTGTATAACTTGAACTTGTTAAGGCAGCTAGCCTAAGCCTACCAATTTCATTTATACGGCATTTTTTTCCCTGTGAATTGAGAAATACTAAAAAGTTATTTGTGCAAATTTAGCATGAATAAATGTTACCTTTTGTCTTAGATTTGACTTTGTGTGTTTACTTTATTGCAATAAGTTGATAACTTTTTAAAATATACAAAGTACATAATCTTATACACACTTTACTCTGCTTTCATGCCATAATTTGCCACACCGCCTTTCTTAGCGCACAGCGGACTAGAGTAGATCCTGAAATTAGCACCCCTATGTACTGAATCAATTTTGAATCCAAAATCGATTTTGAATCGGAAATCGTTTTGAATCCAAAATCGATTTTGAAAGATAAGGTACTAAAAGATACTGAAAGATTCACACCCCTATTGAGCGGAGTGGCCTAGAGCGGCTTTGAGCAAGGGGCGGAGAGAACAAACAGCTCTGTGAGCGAGAAGCAGAGATTCTCACCGCTGCTCTGATCTGTGTACATAACAGGTAACACGCTGGATCCCACATACACTTCAAAATGCTGCAAAGCAAGTAGCATACCAAGAGTCTCCTCAATAGTAGAGTCAGAAACAGTAGTAACTAGTGCAACCCTAGAAATAGCAGGCCCTGCCATCTGATCTACCTGAGGGCTGACTCTAGAGTAGTAGCGCTTCAGCATGTTTATATGACAGATACGGCACTGGTGTTTATGATCAGGATGTACTCCTGATCATAAATGCCAGTGCCGTATCTGCCATAACAAAAGTCAGTTTCACTCAACTTCGCTATTTCATAGGGACCGGAGAAACATACAGAAAGAGCAGACCCTACGATAGGTAGCAAAACTAAAACCCTATCACCAGGCTGGAATGACCTGACGTAATCTAATACATTAGACGGTGCATGTGGACCTCAGTGAGTGTGACCAAAAAAAAGTGAAACCTAGTAACCTGCCCTCCTCAGCTAATTGATGCAAATACAGTACATAGTCAGACAGGTCAATTTCCCCACCCTGTTTATGTGATTGTGAGCAGCTAACACTTAACAGAATAGACCTCAGGAAAAGACTGAAACAAGACATATCTGACTGAGGATCGGCATCTGGAGTGTCTACTACTTCCAGCACAGGCTTCACTTTGCCCCTAGCCAAGTTGTTTCCCATCATGAAGTGAACACCTTTAATTGGCTTCTCTGGGCGCACACATACATTAAAGGAACTGACCAAATCAGATTGCACATGGTGCAGGGAATTTAAATGAGTTTTGTGCTTGCACAAAACTCTTAAATTCCCTGGACAATTGTGCAATCTGATTTGGTCAGTGGAACCTGTAACCACAGGAGGCTTCACTAGACAGGGTCAGGACATCAGCAAGGATGACAGATTGAGAACCACCCGTATCAAGTAGGATCTCAACTGGTCCTTTGGATCTCCTGTAAACAAAACTAAACCACTGAAGATAAAAGGTTTGAAACAAGGGTCAGGAACACAGTAATTTGGAATATGGTATGTGGAGTATGTGTGGTTGATCGCTGGTTTACAGCCTCACCTGGCCTGAGTCAGACTGAATAGACTCTGGGGCTGGGTGAGGCTGCACACCTGTGGCGCATGAGCAGTCATGGCACCCAGGATGAACCAGCTACAACAACACTCCACATAAACTCCACATGGTGCTTTAACTGTCTTAATCAAACTGAAACCTTTTGGTTGTGTAGGATTCTGGGCTGACTGATGCTTATGTTTCAAGGGAAAGCACTTTGCTATCAAATGACCAAACCTATGACAGTAGGAGCATTCTTGTTCATTTCTCTGGCGTGACACAGGTCTCCTTGGTTGTGTGAGTCATAAGTGGGCCAGAAGTCCTCGGAAAAAATACACGGCCTGAGGACGCTTCATGTTAACCACTGAAAACGGTCTTATGTGTCAATCTAAACTCATCGGCTAGCAATGCAGCCTGTTGCAGTGTAGACACTTCTTGTTCATTTAAATAAATCACAATCCTTTCTGGCAAACTTTAAACTCTTCCAAAAGCTCAAGTTCATGGACGGAATCAAAGGTGCCAGGAGCCTTGCTGCCTGTGCACCATTTATCAACGTGTTCCCTTCTCCCTAGCAAACTCAACAAAAGTCTGCATAGCAGTCTTACTGTAACTTCTAAAACACTGCATATAGGCTTCAGGCACAAGCTCATATGCATTAAGAACAGCATTCTTAACTTTATCATATGTGATGAATGACAGTGATGAATAGATTTCTTCCTTAGCAGTTAATTTACATTGCAGAAGCAAAGGCCAGACCTCTTGGCTAGTGCAATGTAGCAGCAACACGCTTGAAAACATTAAAGTAGGTGTCGATTTCAGTCTCCCGAAATGGAGGGACTAAAGCTATATGCTTGGTTATATCAAAAGCTTTTGATGGAAAAACTGAGGAAGTAGGTAAGCCAGACGTTTGAGAAGCTAGCAAAGGCACACTAGAGCAAGCCTGTAACTGTAATTGCTGCTGTTTAACCTCCTTCTCTACCTCAAGTTCCAGTTTGCGAATGTGAATTGCCTGTTCTTTCGCTTACTCTAGTTTACGGAGTTCATACGCTGCCTGGCATATCTGTGCTCTATCCTTAGCCTCTATATGATGATGCGCCAGCTGAACTTTCACATAGGCCTCATCCCTAGATCCTGATGATGAAACTACAGATGACTCAAATAATGGCAATGCAACTTTTTCCTTTGGCTTCTCATCAGGTTCCTGATGAGGAGCGCTCAAACTCTAATGCTGCAGCATCAGCCTAGTTGTACCTAGTTGGAGAATCTATGAGGGACTTCAGCTCAGCCACAACAAGAATCCCCTACTATATGGACCCTTCTAACACTAGAAACTTTAAATCTCGTTTAAGAACTTGCTTTGAAACATCAAGATCAAAGTGTGCTGTAATTGTTAAGTCTAACTTTTGGCAGCTATAAAACTGCTCCCATGTAGGATTGTCCAAGAACTGATCTAAATCAAAACAAACTGCCATATGTAATTACAAAAGGTTAGATTTATCAATTAAATTATAGAGCAAAGAAGCACCAGATCATCTACTTGAGGCAGGATAGCTATGGGAACAACAAAGTATCCCGGGCAAGTCCCTATTTATGTTATGATCCCCTGGTCTAGGGGATAGAGGGGGTAACATAAAGCTGACTCAAATAGGACAGACACTGGGTTTCAAAAATAAACAAACGATTTATTGGCATAAAGAACAAATAATAGGCTTCCGGTTACGCCATGTTGGAGTAGGCAGCGTGGTACCTCAGCTCCCGACAGTCAAGTTTGAAAATTCCCCTAAAAACTCGAAACTTAAACCGGAGATCGCGGAGAACAGTGAAATGGAAGACACGCTTGCTGCATGTGAAACTGATGAAGACGGCCGCCATGAAAATTCAGGCGAGTCAGGCAACGAGGCCGAGACCCTCTCAGGATTACAAAATTTAAGCAAGGAGATAAGAGGGTTGAAATCTGAGATGAAAGAGCACTTTAACTCGTTTGGGGAAACTTTGCGACGTGACATGAAAGCAGACTTTGAAAACTTCAAGCAAGAAATAGACCAAAGATTCACTTCATTAGCCACCGAACAACAACAACAGCACGGAAGAGTGACCTGAGGCGGAGTCGCGGGTGGAAAAACTTGAGCGCTGGGCGCAGGAAGCACATGAAGCCCTCTTGCTCTCACTCAAACAACAAAAAGTCCTACAAGAAAAGCTCACCGATCAAGAATCAAGGTCAAGGCGAAATAACATCGAGTCGGTCATCAAGTTCGTGGAAACTGCTCAAGCGGGAGCTTTCTCTACCGGCGGACTGTAATTTACGCATACAGAGAGCTCACCGATCACTCGCACAGAAACCTGCAGATGGTGCCTTGCCCAGGCCTATTATTGTGAACTTTCTGGAGTTTTCTACAAAAGAGAGAATCCTGAGAGAAGTGTGGAGGAAGAAAATTCACCTGGGAAATAAAACCTTGTCATTTGACCATGACTACGCTTCAGAGATTGTGCTGAAAAGGAAGCAATACAACCCCGCCAAACGAGCCCTACAGGAGAGAGGAATCAGATTCCAGACGCCCTTTACCAGGATGTGGATCCATTGGGACACGGGAACACGGACGTATGACAACCCGAAGGAGGTGAGGGACGAGCTGGTGAGGCGCGGATTTGCGGAGGGGATGCCTGCACCGGCGGCGGCGGGTGATACAACACTGGAGGCGAGGCTCAGCATGGTGATGGATTGGCAGCGCAAGGAGGGGACACAGAGCAGCAACGCGACTACAGCACTGCGGGCGAAGGAGAGGCTGCAAGAGTTTCAGAGATCCGATAATTGACATATTAAGCCGTGAAATGGGAAAAACAGCCCGGTAAGAATGTTCTTTTATAATTGTTGTATAGGATAGTTTTGGAACCCGAGGGATGCGCAACATATCGACTCCATATTTATTTATTGTAACTGTCGGGAGCTGGGTGTTATAAGATGTACATGGCGTACATGAACGTTGGACTCATTTAGTATGACTGTAACCCACACCGTAGGCGCAGATATCATTTCTAAATTAGGGCCCTCTTCTTATAAGAGGATTTACCCTTGATCTACCAGCGGGATCGTCACCCTGGAGGGAATGAAGATTCCCTCCTTTTGGAGCTCAGCTGTTTCTTTTTTTTTTTTTTTTTCTGTTCTGTTGTTTCATGTTCATGTTCAGGTGGGGCCACTGCAGGTTTATTTTTTCTCCCTTCTCTTCTTTGTCCACATAAATGACACAGTGTAATATTGTGAAGATAGCATCCTTAAATGTTAACGGGCTCAATCCGGTCAAAAGAGCAAAAGTACTAACCAAGTGATTTAGGGTAGATACGTTATAGTAAAGGGGAAAATAGAAAATAATGTGGTTACCTTAATCAATGTTTATGTACCACCCGGTACTGATAAGTCCTTTTTACAACAACTGTTTGAGACAATAGCTCTGGAGAGTGAGGGAACACTAGTTTGTGCTGGGGACTTTAATTTGATTTTAAATGCTAAGCTTGATTCAACTAACAATAAGAGAATCAGGACCCTGCTATCCAGACTGGTCAGTACCTGCCTAACAGAACTTGGGATGTTAGATGTATGGAGGGAACTTCACCCCCTGGAAAGGGATTACACTCATCTTTCAGCACGAATATTCTAGAATAGACTACTTCTTTATGAACAAAATTGATAGACACAAGATTGAGAAATGCAGCATTGGGGTAACGGACTTGTCAGATCATAGTATAATGTATCTTAGCATACATTTGAATGGAAGACGTAGAAATACGTTATGGAAGTTAAATGTGGGCATGATAAATAATAGTGTTAGATGAGATTTATTTTGGGAATTACTGTACTATGTTTATTGAGTTTGCATAAATTAATTAAGGGTAATTACCTATAAGGATATTTGTATTCTGTTCTGCAATGTAGATGAGGAACAACATAATGTGCATGATACCAATGGTTAAGATTGGCGGAGTGATATGATGAAAAGGTGTTCAGTGGGACTACTGTTAAAACGTTGATTAAAGTGGATCGAGTAATGAAGATGAAGCCGTCCCCGTGCTCTTGCTTTACCCACGACCTAAAACGGTAGTTAATATAATAACTAAGTTATAGTTAACGCTAAGAAGAAACCAGTGTTACACTGGTGGCAGCGGGTTTGTGGACTGCACATTTTTGCAGACTTTGAGTTTTGCCGGGGATTATTAACGAGCTACCTACCTGAACGACGGCTGCTGTTTTTTTTGTTTTTTTTCTCCTCGCCGTTGACTGCTTCTGCTACAAGCTGACGCCAAGCTGGTGACACGGTTGGTGTAATGTGGAATAAAACGGACTCTGTCGGACATGTAATCAGCAACATAATAACAAAGGGACGATATATGGGAGTGACTTACAAGTTGGACATAACTTTTTTCCTGGTCTTCGCAGATTTTTTTTTACGCTGCCTCATGTTGGAGTGCTGCGTGTGAACTTGTCTGCATGGGACGGTCGCGTAACGTAAAGTTAAACGGTAAAGTTG
The DNA here is from genome assembly GCA_030340625.1 of Merluccius polli. Classification (NCBI taxonomy): domain Eukaryota; kingdom Metazoa; phylum Chordata; class Actinopteri; order Gadiformes; family Merlucciidae; genus Merluccius; species Merluccius polli. Next base: position 220,153 of record JAOPHQ010001991.1, on the reverse strand, counting down.
TTCACGTGTCTTTCTGAATACTACAACCTCAAAGCGGACTTGCCTAGCTCAGCAAAGCTGAGACTGTTGAACATTAAATGCACTTTTGAAGAGTTGTGCCTCTGCAAGTTAAACGGTGGTCAGTGTCATTAACCATGACCAGTCACAGTAACCTATGGAACGAATTGCCCTTTCCTCCTGGCTCTAGCCATGTTATGCCACTGTATTGTAAGGGGGATTTTCCTCATGTTTTCATGGGAGATGGAAAAGAGGACTTTTCAAAATGGTGCAGACGTTTTGAAGTGTCTGTAGACACTAATCCTAATTATGATGAAGACAGTTTTGCTAAACTGCTGCCCACACGCCTGGGTGGTGCTGCTTTTAGTTACTGGGATAGCCTGCCTGATACAACAAAATCTGACTATACTGCAGTGAAAGAAAAGCTGAAAGCTGTTTTTGGACAGACTGCTTATCTGTCTACATTTCAAAGTTATGTCAACGCCCGCACTCGCCTACCTGGTGAGGCTCTTCCAATATTTGCTGCTGAAATTAGCCGACTAGTGGAGGAAGCTTTTCCCACATATGGACAAAATGCTAAAGATGGAGAAAAATTCAGACGCTTCATTGCTGGAATTGAGCCATATCTTCAGCTGCGTTGTCATGAACATGGTGTTACAACACTGGACTCTGCTCTTAAGTTTGCACTACAGATTGAGACCGCCCATCATGCCAGCAGGGTGTTTTCATCACCAAACCCTCTGCCATGTTTTTCTCAGGCACCTATGTCACCTGTTGTCCCTCCTTTGGCACCCACTCACCTTCCTGTGTCTTCAACTTCTCTCAGTGTCCACTCTGCCACCTCAGATGACTTTCGGAAAATGCAGAGAACACTGGAGACACTTTCAGAAAGAGTTGAGCAGTTGCAGCTAGAGGTGCAACGCCAGCAACAAGACACTCGACGCGGCTCATCAGACTACAGATCTCGTCAGCGGAGCGCCACTCCTGATGGTGGACGGGGCCACAGCCGTTACTATTCCTCAGACAGATATCCCTATAGAGAATCTTCTTATGATCGATACTCACCTAAGGATAACTACAGACCCCCACAGCATGAAAGGGACCGGTATGACAGACGGGATTCCTACGCTCCTTCTGGATCATCTGAGCGCCATGCACGTGGCTACAGCCCATCACCTCGAGACTACTCAAAGCGTGGCCGCTCTCCTGAACGCCGTGAGGACAGATATTCCTCTGATCGCTCTCCAAGTCCTGGACATGTACGGTTCCATTCACCTTCTCATATCAACAAGGTAAACTACAAGTAGTTGACAATGTGTCAGCTACTGTCTTCGCCCAGGCCCATACAGACGGTAATACAGACAGTAATGTTTCACCTACTGACTTAACCAGAGAAAGTTTATCTGGGATTGATGTGTCAAGAAGATGTGTCAGTGGTGATAGAGGACACTCTTGTGCATGCTTTTGTGGACACCGGAGCTGACATTTCAGTTATCAGCGAGGATTTTAGAATGTCTACCACTGCTCTCCACAAAAAGCCAATTCTAAAGCAGTTTCTTCCTCTCACCAGTGTCACGGGTGACCCTCTGGACTCAGTTGGTTCAATCTTAGTCAATTTAAGTATTGCCCACAAGCCAATGACACATGCTCTTCAAGTTGTCAGAAACTGTACTAAACCACTGATTTTGGGCTGGGATTTTCTGGTTGCAAATGGAATTATTGTAAACACCCGAAACATGTCTCTCATAGTAGATGACAAAGTAGTACCACTGGTTAGCCCACACCAGTATGTCCCTATACTAACGGATGTTACACTGTCTTCTACAGTTACAGTTCCAGCCATGTCAGAGATGGTCATCACTGCTAAACTAGATATACCACTTAAAGGACTAGTACCTCATGACTATGCAGGTGTGTTTGAACCACACTACACTAATCATTCAACTACTGGTTTTGCATGGACTGTAGCAAAAGCTGAACAAGGTTCCATCTATGTGAAAGTAGCTAACCCCTCCAGCGAGGACGTCATGTTACATTGTGGCACTCAGATCGGCACTTTTCATGCCACATCTGGAAACAGCAAAGATGAGTACACTGTGATGGAAAGTTCTGTCTGTAATGTCAACATTCAGATGCCTGTAATGTCGAAGCTAACTGTACTGCCTGACATTTCAAACCCTGACCTCCCAAGTGCACACAATAAGAAACTGAAAGACACTTTACGTTCATTCTCGGATGTTTTCAGTCAACACTCACATGACTTTGGAAGGACACGCCTGGTTACACACAAAATTACAACCAGCTGTGACACTCCAATCTCACAAAGAGCCTACCGTACCACTCCTGCTATGAAAGCAGAAATTCACCATCAGGTGGAGGAGCTTAAAGCTCAGGATCTCATTGAGGACAGTACAAGCCCCTGGGCCAGCCCAGTGGTCATGGTGAAAAAGAAAGATGGCACATACAGATTTTGTGTCGATTTCAGGAAGCTGAACTCAGTTACCATCACTGATGCACATCCTCTTCCGAGAGTTGATGATAGTTTGGATGCATTATCTGGCTCAGTTTTTTTCCACCATGGACATGTCAAGCGGATACTGGCAAGTTGAAATGGATCCTGCAGACAGACCCAAAACCGCCTTTACAACAGGTGATGGTCTCTACCAATTCAAAGTGATGCCCATGGGTCTGAAAAACTCACCACCAACTTTTCAGAGACTAATGGAACTTGTTTTGAGAGGTCTCCACTGGACAACATGTGTCATTTATCTTGATGATGTAATTTGCATGGGACGAGACTTTGATGATCATATCCAAAACCTGACAGACATTCTCACACGATTCAGACAAGCAGGTTTGAAACTGAATTCAAAGAAATGTGACTTTTGCAAATCTGCAGTCAAGTATATGGGACACATTGTTTCACGTGATGGACTGGCACTGGACCCAGTAAACAGTCACCATATACGTGAGTGGCCTGTCCCAAGATCACCTACTGATGTACGTGCATTTCTGGGATTGTGCTCTTATTACAGACGTTTTGTGCACAAGTATGCATTCATCACTCACCCTCTTCACAGACTCACACAAAAACATGTGTCATTTGAATGGACTGAAGAGTGCTCAACTGCATTTCAGACATTAAAAGATGCACTCTGCTCCCCTCTAATAATGGCATTTCCAAACTTTCATCAGCCATTCATTCTAAGTACAGATGCCTCTAACTATGCAGTCGGTGCAGTGCTTTCTCAGGTTCAAAATGGAAAGGAACGGGTTATAGCTTATGCTAGTCACGTTCTAACCCGCACAGAGAAAAAGTGGTCCACATATGACAAAGAACTTTGGGCCATTGTCTGGTCTGTCAGACACTTCAGACACTATTTGAGTTGTAATCCATTTACAATCATTACTGATCATCGTCCACTCCTCAGTCTACGGAAACTGGATGTCACACATGACCCCACAGGATGTGGTCGTTGGGCTCTGGAGTTGGATTTGTATAAATGGACAATAATACACAAGGAGGGAAAGAAACACACAAATGCTGACGCTATGTCACGGATTCCCCTCCCACAAGAGGACCCTATGGTTCCAGAAGAAACAGTGTCTCCCTCACCGGACAGCAACTCCTCTCCTGTCCAACTGGATGCACTGCCTCCAGTTCCACAGATGCACAATCTGCCAGTGCAGTCTTCTTTGGTGGCCAGCAAGACAGCTCAGGTTTGCTGTTCAGATAGAGACACTACTGTTGTTCAGACAACCGACACAGGTATGGAATTGTTGCAACACACACTTTCAAGTCAAGGAAATGACACTGTAGCTGAACAACTGTCTGACCCCATTCTCTCAGAAGTGTACAGATGGGTGCAGGAAAACAAACGCCCTTACCTCAGACATGTAAAAGGGAAAGTTCAAAGAAAACTCTGGTGGCAATTCCCTAAACTTGTGCTGTGTAATGACTTACTCTGTCGAAAGGCTCACACTGCACCAGGACAGCCAGTTGTGTATCAAGTACTGATTCCCACCACACTAATCACAGAGACTATGAGCATTCTTCATGGCAATCCCTGTTCTGGTCATTACAGTGCTGAGCGCACATTTAAGAAAGCCCTGACTATGTGCTATTGGCCAAACATGAGAAGTGATATTGATAACTTTTGCAATATGTGTCATACATGTGAAGCTTACAGAAAACCTGTTCCAAAACACAGAGCTCCTCTGCAATCTATAGAAGCAGAGAGACCTTTCCAGTTTGTGTGCACAGATATTACTGAGCTCCCACTCACCTCAAGTGGACATAGATATGTGCTTGTAGTTAGTGTTGCACCGATACCATTTTTTGGCCCCCGATACCGATACCGATACCCGGCTGTGCAGTATCGGCCGATACCGATACCATACCGATACCACGCCAGAAAAAAAAAAAATATATATATATATATATATACACAAGCTTTTTTTCTTCTAATACTAAAGAACTGCATACTCACTTGGATGTAAAATCATTGCTATCATGGCTTGGGGGGGGGGGGAATCGGGGAGAAGCCGATTACAGCTTAACTCGTCGTCTGTGATGCGGTCACTGTCTGTCCATTTGAGCGATCTCCCGCCTGTGAGCAAGACGCGTCTCCCTCTCTCTCCTGCTTTTTCCCCTCTTCTCCTTGTTTGTGTCCGCATGGCACCCCGGGGAGCGGGGGGGGGGGCATGGGTGGTGACCGGGTGCGTCGCACCGGCAGGCGGACCCGCTCACTGAGTTTCCCCGCACCGGCGCGTCCGCAGGCGGAGCAACTTTTCTGTGCGCCGCGCGGCTGAACCGCGCGCCCTCCGCGTCTCCGGTGCTTTTTTTTCTTTCTTTTTTTTGGTACTTTGTCGTCGTCGCTTGTCGGTCGGTCAACATGCGCGGCCGGGCGGCCGGAGTGGGCCAATAGGATAGCTGCTTGGCACGGCATGCACTGAACACGTGTGATCACACGCAGCAGTGAGTGAAGGGAGAGAAAGACGCAAAGCGCTGCGTTCCAAGTTTCATATTAGTATGTAAATGGCATCGGCGCATTATTTGTTCGTACTCGCCGATACCGATGCCAGCATTTTAGCGCGGTATCGGGGCCCCTCCCGATACTAGTATCGGTATCGGTGCAACACTACTTGTAGTACAAGATCATTTTACAAAGTATGTTGATGCTTTTCCTATGTTGGATCAGAAAGCAGTTACAGTAGCACAACTACTTTGTGACAGATATATTCCTGAACATGGTGTTCCAGAAGAACTGTTTTCAGATCAGGGACGACAATATGAATCAGAAATCGTTCACACAATATGTCAGAGTCTGAACATCAAAAAGAAAAGGACCTCACCTTACCACCCACGTGGAAATGGGATGGTTGAGAGATTTAACAGGACTCTAAAAGAACAATTGGCTAAGCTCATTCATCATAATGGTGGTGAATGGGACCACTATTTGCCAGCTGTGGTTCTCTCCTTTAACTCTACTCCACATTCTAGCACAGGATACTCACCTTATTTTCTTACCCATGGTAGAGAGCCTCGTGTTCCAGCTACTGTGAATGTCTCTCCACCAGTGGTGTCACAGACTCCAGGGAACTATGGCTCAGAACTGGTGAAACGACTTGACACTGTTTTTCAGACTGTTCGCTCTCATCGTGAGGAGCAGAGACTCAAGCGTGAGTACTACTTCGACAAACGTGAAGTTTAAACCTTATCGATGTGGGGATCTGGTATGGATGGATGATCCCACTACACAGAGAAAGAAACTGGACCCTAACTGGACTGGACCATACAAAGTTGTTTCAGCAGATAACAGAGGACTCATATACAAACTCTTGGATTTGAGACGCCCTCAGGCTGGGTCAAAGGTCATTCACTATGATCGACTGAAACCTTATCGGTCCACTTGGGATACATCTTCATCACCAGTGAACCAACGTGTACCTCAACATCCTATGGACGCTGTCCCCAGGTATACGTCATTGTCTGGTTCTCTCCCCTTGTGCCCTGGACCGCCTGACACTGGACAGGCTTCTGCCCCTGCCTGCCCCTCTGTTCCCCTACTGCGGAGACCATCAGGATGGGTCTCACATGTCCAGCCACAGCATAACAGACTGATTCTGCTCTTGCAGTGCCTGTTGGGACACATTCCACTGACTTACCCAGCACTCATTCGGGACGGGTTGTTCGGAGGCCGCAGCGGCTCTTGCTGTGAGCAAACCCTTTCCCAGATATAACGGATATGGACTGTGTATGACCATTTATTGGGACATTTATTGATTCATTTGCTGATTAGGTTTGATGCTTAAAGTTTTCAGATGTTTAGAAGAAGAAGGAATAAATACCCTCTGTTGGATGTTAGTATGTTACCTATGCTTTAAACTGTGGTTTCATTGTTCTGGTATTTCACAGGTTTGAAGTTTTGTTTTACTGAATGTGTAGGAAATGTGAACTGTGCAAGCATATGGTAGTTTTCAGGCAGTTATAATGGATATAATTTGAATGGTTATGTCTATTCTTGTGACTATTATGGTATTTACTATTTTGGTTGTGAGATGAGATTTATTTTTCATAACTTTTGAAATGAGGACATTTCATCTGAAGAGAGGGAAGAATGTAAGATGAGATTTATTTTGGGAATTACTGTACTATGTTTATTGAGTTTGCATAAATTAATTAAGGGTAATTACCTATAAGCATATTTGTATTCTGTTCTGCAATGTAGATGAGGAACTACATAATGTGCATGATACCAATGGTTAAGATTGGCGGAGTGATATGATGAAAAAGTGTTCAGTGGGACTACTGTTAAAACGTTGATTAAAGTGGATCGAGTAATGAAGATGAAGCTGTCCCCGTGCTCTTGCTTTACTCACAACCTAAAACGGTAGTTAATATAATAACTAAGTTATAGTTAACGCTAAGAAGAAACCAGCGTTACAATAGGGAGGCAAAAGAGGAAATTAAAAAAGAAATTAAAAATTGCATAGAAGAGAACGATGATGGTCTAGTTGCTTCAACCATACTGTGGGATACATTGAAAGCAAGGGCAGCATACCAAAAAAAGGTTAGATTGGGAAACTATGAGAAATTGATTACCAAATTGAGAAACTTAGAACACCAACACAAAAGCAATAAAGATGGGTCAATATTACAACAGATACCATTAACCAGGCAACATATAGATAATATTCTTAGTGACGAGATAGAGAAAAAACTACGGTTCACTAAACAAACTTATTATGAATCTGGCCCTAAAGCGGCTAAATATCTAGCGCGGCGTCTTAAAGTACAACAACAATCCTCAACAATCCATAAGATTTGGGACCCCCAGACAAAACAAATATTATATTAACATGAAGAAATAGATAATGTGTTTAAAAACTACTACAAAGATTTATATTCACAACCTCCAGCAGATGAGGAACATAAAATAAAGGAATTTCTTAACTCACTGGATTTACCGTGTATAGGGGAAGCACAAAATGAAAAATGTACTTCTAGCATCACCAAGAAGGAATTAGATGATGCGATTAGTAGATTAAAAACAAACAAATCGCCTGGTGGTGATGGATTCCCGAATGAATGGTACAAGACTTTCAGAGAGGAATTGTCTCCCCTTCTCCTCAAATCTTTTAATTCGACACTTAATCAGGGAAAGCTTCCGCCTTCCTGGAAGGAGGCTGTAATATCAGTTATCCCGAAAGAGGGGAAAAATAAAGAATATTGTGAGTCCTACAGACCTATTTCCATTCTTAATGTGGACTACAAATTATATACTTCTATTATTTCTAAAAGGATAGAACACTTCCTGCCAGACCTTATTGATGAAAATCAGACAGGGTTTATCAAGGGTCGGCAGACTCAAGATAACATTAGGCGCACATTACATATTATTGACCACATTCAAAAACAGGAAGTTAATGCGTTATTAGTCAGCCTTGACGCAGAAAAGGCCTTTGACCGTGTTAATTGGAATTTTTTGTACCAGGTATTAGAGAAATCTGGATTTAAAACACAGGCAATACAGTGCATTAAAACTCTTTACCAAGAGCCAGCAGCAAGGATTAAAATTAATGGTAATTTAACTGATAGGTTTACTCTACAACGAGGGACTCGCCAAGGTTGCTGTCTTAGCCCCACTCTGTTCGCATTTTATGTTGAGCCCCTGGCACAATTGATCAGACAGAGCAATGATTTGAAAGGTATTCAAATAGGAGGGCAGGACCATATAATTGGATTATTCGCTGATGATGTCATTGTGTTCCTTCAAGACCCAGATAGATCATTTCCCAACTTAATGTCGATCTTACAGGAATTTGGCCAGTACTCAGGATATAAGTTGAATGTAGCAAAGACTCAAGTTCTCTCGTCACACTACTTCCCTGCCCCGAAAATAAGAGAAAAATACAAGATTAATTGGAAGGCAAAAACAATTAAATATTTGGGTGTGGTAATTGCAAAGAAGCTTGATAAAGTATTTGAGATTAATTATAACCAAATTAACGCCAGTATTCAAGAGGATTTCAGAAGATGGTCGGCCTTCCCACTGGACTTTGGCTCACGAATTGAAGTTATTAAAATTAATATGTTGCCAAGATTGTTATATTTATTTCAATCTATTCCACATATAATTTTAGAAACCCAGTTTAAAACCTGGGACAATGGATATCCAGATTTATATGGGCTGGTAAGAGGCCAAGAGTAAAATATAAAACACTGCAGTTGAGTAAGGATGAGGGAGGATTATCTGTGCCAAATTTAAGGGAGTACTTTTTTGCAGTGCAATTGAGGTTTTTAGTATGTGCATCCTGCCCTCTATACAATGCGAAATGGAAAGATATAGAAAATATTATAGAAACATTTCCAGTTCATGCTACATTAGGAGATAAAGGGAATAAATTACATCAAAACAGCCAAAATGAAATTATTAAACAAACATTGAATATTTGGGGTAAAATTGTTAAGAAGTACAACATGGAGGGAGATGCCAAAATATTAACTTGGCCGGCCCTGGACCCTAAATTCAAACCAGGAACCATAGATTCAGACAATGGTGGGATAGGGGCATAACAGCGATATGCACTTTGACCAAAGGGAATATATTTAAGAATTTTGGAGAACTACAGAAGGAATTTGAATTAGGAAATAAAGATTTTTACAAATATTTACAAATGAGAGATTATTATGATAAAGAGATCAAACCTGAATTATCTGAGGAAGGCAATGAAGTTATTAATGTTTTCATTAAAGCATATAAAGAGGGCAGTAAAAAAGTAATTTCCAAACTATATCAGGGTCTTCAAAAACAGAAAGGAGACAATACTGAATATATTAAGCTAAAATGGGAAAAGGAATTTGAAATTGAAATATCCCAGGAGGATTGGCATTTAATTTGGGAAACACAACATTCAACAACATGCTCCAAGAGGTGGAGAGAATTTGGCTGGAAAAACCTGATCCACTTCTTCATCACTCCCCAAATTAAAAGTAAATCATCTAAGTCACAACAACAGTGTTGGAGACAGTGTGGACAAATGGATGCCAATCACTCACACATTTTCTGGACATGTTCCAAAATTCAAATATTTTGGAGTAATATATGTTTAATTTTGAAAAAGGTTCTGGGATACGATCTACCTATTGATGTTAAGATCCTGTATTTAGGTATAATAAGAGATGATGTTATTGATAAAAAGGACTGGTATTTATGTAAAATATTGCCTTTATTGCCGTTTATTGCCTGCAAAAAAAGCGGTTACAAGGAATTGGTACAAACCTGAGCCTCCAAGCCTTCAACAGTGGAGGGACATAATCAAGGAGATCTTTACAATGGAAAGGATGACTTTTTCTCTAAGATCTAAAGGAGAAATTTTCCTCAGAAAATGGGAGAAATGGACTGTCTTTATATCAGAAGAATTGGACGCTTCTCCACTTTGAGAGTCTGTGGACATTTAAAGGTCATTTGACGTGGACATGTGGAATTATATATGCTCAACTGTAGTGCCCCACACTATGTTCTTTGTGTTGTTTGTACTTTGTGTAAACATGTAAAAATTCTATAAATAAAGAGTTATAAAAAAAAAAAAGAACAAATAATAATCATGAGGTTGGTCAGGGAAGCCACAAGATGCCAATGTGAGCCTTGGCCAACATAATAATAATAATCTTTCTAATGAGACAACAGAAAAATAATAGGTAAGCCTAGCTCCCTAGTTCAACAAAAACAAGAGAAAACGGGGCATCAAACGAAAGGCCACTTACCTCTACCAGTGTCTTACAGGACTGACCAAAACTTTAATTAAACTTAACAAAAGCACAAGGCCAAATCGGGCAACAATTAGTAAAGGCTGAATAAAACAAAATAAGTGACCAATGGCCACAGTGGCAACAAACCAGAGACAGCTTACAAACAAAAGTTAAGCTAAGGCTAGCAGGCAGGCAAGCAAGAGTAAGAGAGTATGGCTGCAGTTGAATAGTCTTTTTTGCTTAGGAAGGTTCTGAGTGAATGAACTGGAATTATTTAAGTGGCAGCCATGATAAGAGCTGGTTGAATTCTAGATTTGCTAAGCAAAGGTGCTTCAATGCTTCCTTTCTTATCTCCTTTAGAATAGAGTACACTGGACCATCCTTTACGAAAGGAAAGTAGATAATGCCGTCCCACAATTCCTTGTGGCAGCAACATTTTAAAGCACAATACATTTAAAACACACCATTCAATAATGATATGTAGTAGTAGTGCTAACCCCAAACATTTTTATATTATTTTATATATATTATATTTATATTATTATGTTCAGCAGGTATTCAAATCTCAATTCAGGATTTGAATGCTTCGTTTATTTGTTATGGAAATGACACCTGCTGTCCAGCGTGAAATTTTGATTTTCCTGATGTGTTTGAGGGTGGACAATCTTTATTTTGTAAAACTGCTATAATAAAAAAGGTAGCACAATTCCACAATGATATAAATTATATTGCATGTCCACATCCACAATAATAAATTAAAGTGCAAAGCTACAAAACTGTAGTGTTATCACATTTTACTGATATGGAATTTATTGTATAAAACATGTAAATCGTAGGTCGTTCTGATGGGTAGAACTCAGTTCTGGTTTCTCAGGCCATTGTGTTTCTGGTTTCTTATGTACTCAAATACTCTTGAATTCAAAGTTTTGTTTGAAGCATCCTGTCTACTCGCATAGACAACGTTGGCATAAGTTTCTGCGGATGTTCATTAGGAGAGTCACTATGTTGGATTTTCCCAGCACAAATTAACCATTAACTTTTTCTTCATTACTTGTGAGATTTTGGTAATTTCCTCCTTCAGCTCCATGCATTCTACACTGTCACATTATTGTCAACGGGATTAGCTTGCATAATAGCTCTGGTTATACTATACCCACCGATGCGGTGCAAATCTTTGCTTATTTACATCTAAGGGAGGAGGGGTAAAATCATCCATGCTGAGCACGATACTCAGCATGGATGATTTCATTTTCATTATGATGGTGAGAAATGGGAAAATATATTTTTTATTTTGGGGTCATCCAATACTGGAGAGATGGAGCCAGGGCCGTACACAGGGTTTTAGAAATACCGAGGTCCAAAAACAGTTTGCTGGGGGGGTTCGGGGGCATGCTCCCCGAAAAACAATTTGATTTCCCTGATCTAAATATGTGCATTTTAAGACGTTTGGAGAGCAAAAATTGGATAACAATTGCTTTAAAACCATGTCAGTGGGCAGTGGTATAAATGATCTGTCAAGCAGTAATACATGAGAATCAGGTTAAATGTTGCAATAAATGATCCACACTACAATCTGGAAATACAGAAGAGGCTAAAATGATCACGAAACATCTGAAAATTAATTCTGACAATGTTTAATTAAAGTGTTCAAGTAAATGGAAATTCACACTACAGACACAATTGAAATTTAATCATGACCAAATATGGGAGCATAGGTTGTGTGTGTGCATGTGTGTGTGTGTTGATTATCCATGGAGAGGGCAGTGGAGATCATCTGAAGAGAGGGCAGTGTTTTGTGTTCAACCATGTCCATTTAGACTCACTGAAAATACATGAATTAGCCTACATGAATGTTGATTGTTGACAATACACCATCATACAGTATATTCCAAACATGAATGAATGGCCTTAAATAAGAAATGTTTCAAAGATTATCTAGCATAGATGTTACCTTTTCCTTAAACGGCAATGCAATCAACTAGCTAATGAAACTAACTAGCCGGCATCATGATGGATGGCCGCTGTTTAACGGAGCGCCACCGCACAGGAGCTGTTGGTCAGATGATGTCTGGGATGAATGACATTGAACTATTATATACACCTCAGAAAAAATACAGAGGTCCGGACCTCGGTGTCCTCAATGGTGGGTACGGCCCTGGATGGAGCGATCACTCAAAACGTACCACAGACGCTTCACTCAATATTTTAGGATGTAGATGGACCAGTTTGAAGGGCTTTAATATTAAACTTGTGTTTGTACTGTCAAATTATTAATGTTTATTAAATGTTCATCCAAAAATGTGCTAGTTTAGATATGAGAGGGTTACTCTCATTATCGAGTAATGGCACACACAGCACATGCATACACATGCACAGGCTTGATGGCCATAATTGTGAAAGAAGTTTGCCAATCTTTTTGGGAACAGTTGAAGGCCCAATATATGCCCACTCTGACCAAAGAAACCTGGGAGAACACCCCCTGCAGGTTTATGGCATGGTGGAATTTTACAAATTGCCTGGGAGCACTAGACAAAAACATAAAACAGCATAGTCATTCAGAAACCAGCACACATCCTGTAGAAATTACAAGCAATCTTTACAGGAATCTTTCTATTGTTATGTTATATATAACTATAGATTCCTAGCTATTGATGTTGGGGCATATGGCAGCAACAGCGACAGGGTGTATTTACTAATTTGACCCTTGGGATGGCACGAAAGGTAGGATGATTAAATGTGCCACCTACAGCTACATTTTACCTGAATTCCCCCGAGGATGTGTACCCTGGCAGCATTCCCATGTGCGCCACACTGTTCATCCAAATTGATTCATTTTGATGTATTCATGGTTGTTTTCTAATAAAACTTAAATCAACAGGACAATGCATTTGTTCATCAGTGATCATGTCATTGACTTCTAGCCTAATTTATTTGTATAGAGTTACAATATTTAATTATAGCTTTTATGTGTGTGTTTATCCTTTTTTTCATTGTTACTTGCTGTAGCTGTATTGCTGTTGCTGTCTTGTTGGTGCTGTAGATAAGATGAAAGTTGTAAAAAGAGCGGAAAACAGCAGAAGAGAGCAAGATTTTGAAAATACACAACCCAAAAAAACGTCCCCTCTCTATCTGCTCCCTCCCTCCCTCCCTATGTTTCTCCAGCATTGAGAAGTGTTGCACTTTGTTCTCACCCATGTCTTCTTCCTCAATTTTTTTTCAAGTCTCATCATGTATTACCACCTATAAGAAAACACCTCCTCCAGTGCCACCCAGAACTTCTACATGTACAGTGACCTCCAAACCCTATATCTCAATTACAGCTCAGAGCAGCACAGAGTCAGCACAGGTAAGGTACAACACAATTGATTCTCCAAGATATTTGAAACATTCATTAAATGTAATGATTGCCACACACAACAAAAAAAACACATTTTACAGGTGTGCCCATCATTTATGAATGCTAGTATGTCCTAGAAATGAAAAAAACTGTTTCTTATTTGTTAAACCAACAAGGACGCCTATATGGAGGAGGAAGGGCCACCAGGCAACATGACGATACAATCCAGGCTGAGTAATTCAACAGAGAGTATTGACAGCATGAAGGCCTTGACAGCAGCCATTGATGCTGCAAATGCTCAGGTAAGTGCATGAGGCTCTGTTCAATATAATACTGTAGCATTCACCAGAGCATACACACAAAACTTTGGTATGGCACTATTAAAGTAGCAGAATGTACGTTTTTAGCCAGAAGCTCAGATTGTTTTAAATTCGGAAAGGTCATTCCTATTGGTCTTAATTCAGGGGTGCAAACTTGTCATCTTTCGGTGAAATTTGCCGTTTTTTATCATTCACATGGATCATGTAGATCTGCAATCAAACATTTGGGGGGGTGGGGCTATGTTTCTCAAAGTGTGTGGGTAAAGTCATCTGTGGGTAGGCGTGTTTACCGTAATGTTCCGTTACTGCTTGGACAGTTTCATTAGTAAACTATTAAATCCCTGAATCCCAATCCAATAAAAACAAAGATTCCAGATGAATATAGAGCTACAGAGTGATCACATTTAGGAGTGTTGCTGATACCATTGTTTGTTGCAATGTATGGACTCAAATCAATAAAGTATGGAACTTAATTGATTCTTTTCTAATGCTGTAATGATAATGTGTACTCTGTATTAGGCGGGCATTAAATATACATAGTTACTTTCTTGAAACGTTAGCTTGATAATTTGCACGCTAACTTGATCTCGTTCCACACATTTTTTCTGACTAAACTAAATATAGAATAGAAATCTGCTCCCGCCTCCATTGGTTCTAAACACAACAACGGAGAGTTTACAGTTTTCCAATAGCGAAATATCTATAAAGGTTTTGAGTTTCCTGGTTTAAGATGAGATTGTTTTAATTGTATTGGTTTTAGGCTATTAGTTAAGCTTGTACCTCAAGCCTAGCAAGAACAAATAGCCTGCAAGTAATGGGTTGTTCCTACATTAACAGGCAAGTTATGTAACCTCATATTGCTTTGGATTGGATGCCATAATACTAATATTCCTCCCAGTCATATTTCCTAAAATACTCTTAAATTAATTTTAAATGAGAGATGACTATTGTGGGACAGAGAGGGGAGGATTACATTTTAGACCAACATACAAATAAAGAATAAAATGAATACTACATTTAGTGATAAGGATGGAGGATCCCACTCCCAACCAATGTTATGGTATACCTGTGTACTGGCACCATCATGCACTATAGTAGGCCTACTACCATTTTCAAGGCTATTTCGACCATGGTTGAAATAGCCTGTACAAGACTGTAAATGACTCCTTCAGAAAAAATAATAGTGGATACATTATTTATATATGGACCTTAAAAATAAATGTAACCTTTTACTTGTTTTCAAAATGAGGGGTTTTGAGGAGGAGGTTCAATGCTACTCTAATTAGAGACGGGAGTCCGTGAAGCAAATATGAAAAAAAAACATTGCTAACAAAAGAGATTCTTATAATAACTGCCTCATATAAATGTGTCTGAATATCACTGACAGGCTTTTTGTGTGCCACTTGGGTGGAGTATCTATAGCGAAATATAACCTATCTATAGCGAAATATAACCTACCAAAATATAACCTACCAAAGCCTTTTTTCACCTTGTTCTACCAACATGCACACACAAGACACTGCTTTTAAGAGTTCAAGATGACGAACTGATGAAGACTATCAGCAAATTGCAAAAAAAACCCCACTTATATCTGTAATTGTAATCCTAGTCCAAATAATTCATAAACAAAAATCTATATAACCACTACAGAATCTCTGCCATTTTAATTGCCTAATGTGTTATTTTAATAATGCTTCAATCAGCGCCAGTCATATACAGTGCCGCACAGGAAGATGTTTTGATGAGGGGGGGACGCCCCATCCCTGACCTTGGTAGCAAATTTTTCTTTAAATTAAACACAAGTGACGAGTAGCCCCGATTCATATGACCAAACGAGTTGTTATATTCGATACGGTATAGTTTGATATTTTTTTATATAGGTATAGTTTAATCTTTTTTTAAAGAGACCCCACAAACTTTTCAAATTAGTGTTTTCAGGGAGTCTCATTCAGGGGAGCTCAGCTCCCCCTGGCTCCAACATAACTTGCACCCTGCGTTTAGTAAACCTATTTGTCAAACGTCCATGCTGCATGTATGTAAGATAGTGTATAAACATATAAGGTTTTTTGTACGCGGAAGGGAAATTTTTGCTGACGTCAGCAAATCCCTTTTTAATTCCGTTTATGTTTAAACCGTACGGAAGAGTATAAAAACATTTAAAAGTGCCTGTGTTTTCGAGATTGAAATCAAAACTTCAAGAATAAAGTTTTAAAATTTAGTTTGGAGAATAAAGTCAGAACTTTAAATGTCATTAGCCTACCCACAGACTACAGACTACACACTTTTGACAAAGTAATCGGCTATCACTTTAAAGTGCTCCCACATTGCCGATTTCTTCGGCATCTGGACATCAGTCGGCTCCTTCCGTTTGGCCGATTCTCACACTGGACGGTGTTACGATCTTGACTGGTGGAGGACCCAAAAGCACGAATCTGAGAATAAACAAGGTTGAGGTGGATTTATTGACAGGGAAGGGAAGAGAAGAGAGCAAGGCGGTCGGGCTTGGTTGGGAAGCGGGGCAAGTAGGTTGACAGGAAAGGGGGAATTGGAGAGCAGGCAGTCGGCCTGGTTGGGTAGCGGGTCAGGAGGATATCCTAGACAGGTAGGCAGGTGAGCAGCAAGCGAGGCGGGTCCACGGCAGATGGAGCGGAGTGAACTAGTTGGCACAGGAGAACGAACGATTAGCTAGGAACACAGAACGAGAATAAACTTTGCATAATAGTGGTTAAGTAATTGTAATACTGCATAAATAAACATCACGTAAACCTATTTGTCAAACAGCCACACTTGTATATAAACAGCAAAACTTTATAACTTGAATGAGACACTAAAATTGCAGGAGTACACTCTGAACATAATGGTTTAGTGTTAAATATACATTGCCGTAAATCTGTATCAAACGTCTTTGCTGCATGTTTATAAGCAGCAAAACGGTATTCCTTGATTGAAACGCTATTGCATGAGTAAACTGAATATTGTGGTTTAGTTACAGCAATACTGCATACATGAACATCATCATAAACCTATTTATCAAATGTGCTGTATTTAGGTAAGCAGTGATTTTTTATTCTTTGAATGTTCTGATGCCTGATCTGGTTCATTTTTGTGCCCCTGTCTGTAGGGGATTTGACAGGCTTTGGTACAAATGTGATTAATACCTTAGAGTCAACATGATAAAATGTACTTCTTTCCTTTTCTTGTCATATTATTCATATTTTTAAATTATGTATGCCATGACTTTTAAAACTGTTTATACACCCCTTTTGAATCCTTCCCTAGTCCAGGCTGCTTTCCAGTTAAAATGTCATGAAGAAATCATAAAAGTTTAACAATTTATGTTACCAAAGCTTAAAGTCCACACTCAAACACAAATAATGTACACTAGCCTTATCTGGCTTTTACAGGTCCATGGTCCTTCCAGCCAGCATGTCATCAACAGCACTATCACTGCCAGCACGCCTACCACAACAGCAATGAACAGGGCCTGGATGGCTAATAACTATCAAGATGAATACAGGGAGAATTTACACACCAAGAAGGAAACAATAAAGAACGGGAAGTGTCTCTCCATTGGGATTCAGGTAATTATATATGCTTTGCCGTGATTTTATAGATATATGAAATTATACAAAACAGTAATGAGTATATGAATAATCATCATATCGTATAATATACCAATTTTATTAGGAATTTAATTAGAATCATCTGGTCAACTTTGTTAAAAACACAAGTGTGTTTGAGTTACGATCGCGCAACCCCCCCCCCCCCGCGCATCGGTCGTCGGCCCGGGGGGTGTTACGATCGCACCCCACCCCCCCCCCCCCCCCACCCCCCGTTGGAGAAAAATGCTAGGGCCGAATTTTGTTCCCACTCCGACCATGTTCTGGGCTACAGCCCCGGATCATTTCAATTGCTAGCGATGTCCATGATGCTGACCACCATCCAGGGCTGGACTGGGGAAAAAAATCGGCCCTGGCATTTTGCCCAGACTGGCCCACCTCAGTATTTTTTGGGTGCTCGCAAGCGCGCCCTGCCGGGAGGTTTCTATGCATCTGCCGGCACCAGAAGGGCCCTGTAACGCCCTGATGTACTACACTGTATTAATCTAACTTACCTTATAGCACACTTATCTAGACTAGATTCTACAAGGAGGAGCGAGGTAAAAAAAAACTGCTAGGACCAATCTTTTAGAAAAAACACAACAGCCGGCATTTATTTAACAATTCAGTTATCACCCTATTCACACAAATGTCAATAGTGTAACCAAATACAATTTCCAAACACAGAAATAAAGGTTCCTTCAGTCAAGGTAAGTAAAACACCCTTGTTTTTTAGTTTCTTTGTTATTTGTCCCTTAAGTTGAAAACAACCTCAGAGCTCTGTTCGTGTAATCAAAGTAGCAAAATAAAAGTGTGTCCATCTACCCGGGTAGTGTGTTTTTTTTAAACAATTGTGTTGAAGATCTCAAGCTTATCTGTACTCCAAGTGATGACGTGATGCAATGAAGATCCGTAGTAGAGTAGATATGATCAGATGATCAGTGTCTTCCAGATGAAAGTAGCATTGCATAAACTGTAAACTCACCAAGTCAAAAAGGCTGCAGGTGAACTCCTTGGATGAATCCTTAAAAACAGCAAATGAGGGCATCCTGTGTGTGAGGGAGGGAGAGAGAGATAAGACATGATAAATGATTGATCAGATGATCAGTGTTTTCCAGACAAAGTAGCGTTGAATAAACTGTAAACTCACCAAGTCAAAAAGGATGCAGGTGAACTCCTTTGATGAACCCCTTAAAAAACAAGTGAGGGCATCCTGTAAGAGAGGGGGGGGTGTTTCAGGCTTGAAGAAAACATGGAGAGCTGCTACATTACAATGAATATTTTCATAATCATTTTAATCATTTCATCTCACCTTATTAGGCTACAAAAGCAGCTTTCTCAAAAGCTCACTCTTCTCAGTGACCCTATCAATGACCATGTCGGAGTCGAGCGTCATGAGGATGTCTTTCTTGGTGGCCATCAATATAAATGTCTCCAGCTTGTTTGCTGACAGGCTGCTCCTAAGTCTGCTTTTGATGAATTTGAGCGTTGAGAACGTTCTTTCACAGGCCACCTGAGTCAGGTAAAGGGTCAGCAGGAACTTGTACGCAAGCCCAAGGAGATGATACGCATCTGAAAACATGTTGAACCGCCTGAGTACTTGATAGCAGCACAGTGGGCAATTTTTGCAGGAGGCGCAGCTTTTATTCACAATATCAGTCTCCTCTTCCATTCCTGCAGATCCATCTTCCACCGTTCTGATCTTGTTTTCATCCATAGGTGATGCTTTAAGCCTGTCCCACTGTCCAGCTAAACTTTTCAGTTCTGACTGTAGATTGTCCACCGTAGCCATGCTGTCAAATTTGATCAGACATTTACTGAGGTCTTGGAGTGCATTATTGGGAAGAGAAGTGGTCCTGATCTGATGAAAGTTCCTGGGGTCCAGCCATGCCAAATCAGCAAAGAGAGTGCCATGTGTCATACATCTTCTGTGGATGGCCTCGATAGCTGTGTCCAGAATTGTGTTGTGTACATTCACATTATATGCTCTCTCAGCATCGCTTAGTGTCTCATCTTGAGCCATCTCTCCGGCCCTGCTTTTTTTTTTCTTTGTTCTTTTCTGAGGCAGTGCAGCCTCCACTTCAATGTCTGTTCCTTCCTCCCTCTCTTCAATGTTTTCATTTGTCCATTTGACAAATGCGTCTGCAGCTGCCTTCACAGTTGTCAAATCCCTGGTGATGTTTTTGAGGCTCTGTTGTGTGACAATCACCATTCCTTTTGTCTGGAGGTACTTGGACAGTGGAGTGGTTTGTTTAAATACTCTCTCTGTGCTGTTAACACTGTTTCATATCTCAGGAGGCCCTCTTTAAAGCCTCGTGCTTTGGCACGTATAGTTGGCTTTTCTTTTGCCTGCTGTTCTATGGCTGCCAGTATGAGCACTGCATCGATGAAGAGGCCATCCTCCGGTTTACCAAAATGCCCGAACACTTTTTTAGAGCATCGTGCTTGGCCCACCACCGTGTCTCTCCAATGAGAGAGAGGCGTCTGCTTTTGTCTTGGGTTTGTTTCTCCCACAGAATGACCCTCTGATAGGAGTCCCTGATGAACACAGCTATGTCATTCAGTAGATTGAACAGTGTTCCACTTTCGATGACAGTTTGAGTATTGTCAGCCAGCACAAGATTAAGTGAGCATAGCACCACACATGCACATGAGTGGGAGATTGGGAGGTGCATCAGTGCTGAAAAACCTTTGTACTGGCGCTGCATATTGGACACCCCATCTGTTGCATTCCCTATACACATGACCGTGTCCAGTTTCAGATGCTCTAAGACGTTTGAGAGCAAGTTCACAAAGTATTGCCCAGTGGATGCATGGCACTTTACTACAGCGACAAGCCTCTTGTGTACAGCCTCACTAACATACCTTAAGATTATTGAACACTGATCCTGACAGGTTATTTCCTGTGATGTGTCTAGCTGAACAGAGAACATTCCAGCTTCACAGTAGTTTTTGAGAGTAGGGTGATGTGAGACCCTCTACCTCTTGTTCCACTGGATTGATGTAATTTCTTGCTCTTCTCTGAGCAATCGTCAAGATCTTTTAAGCAGTCATCATACTTTCCTAATAAAAAGATGAGTTTCAAAAAGTTTCCACGGTCTATGGTGTTGTCATCCAGCGTACATGCTGCCTCATTCTCCAACTGCCTGTAGCTCAGCCCCATCTTCCCAAGCACTTAACCACATCCACTACATGCTCCAAAACCTGGCATCTCTTTCTCAATTGTTCCCTATGAGTAGTCATCTGACTGCCAGCGAACATGCTGTTGATATCTGCTTTTGAGCACCTTAGGAAATACGCTTTGGCACAGGTTCGGTGTGCAATGCTCTTTTCGTGCTCCTCTGTACACTGGTGTGCATGCCTCCAATCTTACATTCCATTAATGAATATGCTGGTGTCACTCTTCCCAAATGCCAGACATACAAAACAAAACAATGTATGATGTCCCTCGCAATATGTGAGCCACTTCCTGCTGGTGCCATCTTTACAGGTGAATACTTTCTGCACTACTGGATTTTTGGTATTCTGTTGCGGGTGGTGATCTAAAAATATCTGTAACGTAGAAGGCTCAGGGCGGGCAAAGTTATATATGTCCTCCTGCTCCTTGCTCTCCTCTCTCTCCCTGACACTCTCCTCTGGTGATGCTAACTCAACCTGGTTCAACGAGACATGAGGAGAGAAACAATTGGGTGAGGTTTTAACATAATGATACAATCAGGTCCAGCATTATTCGATTCCCTGATTAAGAGGTGCAAAAAAGCTGCATTGACATAACAATACAATACAGGTAATGGACAAATTGTTGTTTAATAAATACATAAATGCATGGATGTCTCAATTTCATTTCTATACTGTATATTATCCATCAACACCCACACAAAAGCTGGCTCCCAAACACGTTTTTTTTACAGGCCCCAAAAGAGCACTGTTCACTATCCTAATAAATAAATGAACAAAACAACAAACGCTGCCAGCTGACTCACTGTTAATGTTGATGAATGGTGGTTAACAAAATAACGACGTTCTTCCAATAAGACAACGTATCAGAGCCACATTAAAAGATATTTTTAGCTCACCAGGGAAAACATAAGAGAGCTACTGTAGCTTGCTAGCCGCTAGAAAATGTTTACTATTTGTCTTAGCCAGTGCATGTGTTAGCTAGCCACTGCGACCTCCCTACACCATAAAACCTGCGTTCATAAAAGTGGCAAGCTAGCCAAATTGAAGTAGAGCAAAGCGTGCAGAATTTGTTTTATTGTAATGTTATCAACATTACATAACTTTGCAAACACCAGCTAGTTTGTTCACCACTAGCGCTTTTTGGCTCAATTTTATCAAGGGGATCTTGGGTTCCTGGACTCCAGAGTTAGCATATCATTTCATATTGTTGAGCTAGGCAGACAGCCCTGTTAGCTTCTGCTTACCGCAAGTCCTGCTACTCTCCCTTCACTCTTGCCGTCATCTCTCTCCCTCTCCTTATCCTCCTCACTGTGCCCGTCACCACCACCACCATCATCGGCCACCACAGGTGCTGAAGAAGGTCCTTCACTACCTGCACTGATGTTTGCTGCAGGTCCTGCCGTAAACATATCAGTCAGTTTGGCACATTTGGCAGCATCTGCCTGAAGGGCCTGCCTTTTTTTGGCCCGCAATTTCTCCGCACCTCCCTTGCGTTTTGTCTTATCCATTTTGGCACTCTTTTTTTGCAGATGTGCTATTTAATGAAGGCACTGAGCCCAAAGGGGGAGGGGTTTAAAGATGTGATTGGGCCAGCCCAGTGTCAATTAAGAAAAAAAACAATGGGTCCATCTACCTATTTTATGGGCCGGTCAGACAAAAAAAACCGAGACAGTTGTGTCGCCGGCCCAAAAGTCATGTTGGCCCACCGGGAAAGTGCCCGGTCTGCCAGATGGCCAGTCCAGCCCTGCCACCATCCATCATGAACATACAAAATGAAAGACTGGCAGGTTCTTTCCAGCAAAATTAAGAAACACGAAAATGCCTGCACACATTGCACATGTACGACACATGGAAGAATTATGTAACTGTCAACTCAAAACTTGAACCAGGTTAGCTTTTGGCCAAGTGCTAACAAGAATCACTCATGTTCTCTCCTTAGCGTATGTGATCTTTCCCTCAGAGGCAAACTTGTCATCCTGCATCCAACCTGATGCATTCCAATGGATCGTATTGACGCATCTCTTACAAAGTGGTCACTATACTGCTTTCTTGAAAACACAGAATGGTGATTGTGTTGCCATGTGGATTTATACTAGCACACCCCTCTCTGCAGAAGTCATAGTACCTACTTGCTTTGCTCGTCATCTAGAAATCACCTGTTCTGGTGTTTGCAGTCTCATCAACATTCCA
This sequence comes from Merluccius polli, assembly GCA_030340625.1. Classification (NCBI taxonomy): domain Eukaryota; kingdom Metazoa; phylum Chordata; class Actinopteri; order Gadiformes; family Merlucciidae; genus Merluccius; species Merluccius polli. The sequence continues at coordinate 197,275 of JAOPHQ010001991.1, read as the reverse complement.
TATATTTACCCCCTAAAGCCATATCTGGAATGGACTTCCCCCAAGTTATCAAAAAACATCCCTAGATTGAACCTATTGAAGCTGGTTTCCATAGCCAAGCGTTTTTTTATGTTGCCAAAACTGTTCACGTTGAGCTAGAGCAATTGTTTTATTTTTCTCTTCTAAACATTGTGCAGCATTATTTACACATCTACAAAGGATTTTCCAATGTTTTTAAGTTTCCTATTAGACTCAATGCATATGACCAAACGATTTGTTCTATTTATTTTTTGTTTGCTACACAGAAATGTATCAATGTGTCAATAGTAATATTTTAAAGAGACCCACCCCAAACTTTCCAAATTAGTGTTTCAAGTCTCATTATTCGTACCCTTCTAAACACAACATATACACAAACAGCGATATTTTACAAGCATTAACCAAAATTACACTGCAATCCACAAAACATTGTTATTCGGTCTATTTTGAATAAAAACATTTTTGATTGCTACACTTTCCTTGGGCCCCGTCATGAACTTACATTCCCTCCCCCAAGCATTGATTGGTCCTAGCTTTTGGAATTTTTGGAAAAGACTTACAATGGGATCGAGGCCAGGCTGGTCTCCAGAGAGAAGCAGAATGTACATTTGTGAGATCAGGATGGTCTCAAGAGGGTAGTTATTCAGTTATTAATGAGTGTTTCCAAAAATGTGACTTTAACAGTGTGTTGCCTATTTCTCTGTCTGGTCTGTATGAGAAGGGCTTTGTAACGACCTCTGTGGGTGGGCCCTGGTATTTTGCACTATGCCACTGAATAAAGGTGTTGGAGCTGGACAAGAATGAAAACGGAAAGATATTGTATTCTCTTTTACTTTAAAATGTTCTCAATATGCAGGTGGATGGCCCTGAAGAGACTCAGGATTCAGAAAACCCATCCACATTTACCTCCATAGGGGTCCAGGTGGAGAATGACAGGGGGTCAGTCAGCCATTTTGTTGTTTTTCTCTTCATGTTTTTTTGTTAATCTGTAATGACTCAGTGGGAACAAGTTTGCCAAAGTTGTTGCTTATGACAGAGTAACCAAATATTCTGACAGGCATATCAGTTAAAACTCAGTGTTCATTCATTTTTCATCAGCCACAACCTCCTGGATTTTTTTTCATTTTTATCCAATATGGTGTAAATTGTGAAAACATTTCTGAATCAGTAGAAACCGTTCATTTTGGTGGTTATGATTTGTCTGTCTCTTTCTTTTGGTCAGGCATCACCGTATTCATCGCTCTAACAGTGTAACAGCAGCAGTGCAGGTAAGCTACCTTAAACATATTCTGCAATTTTTTTCATTTAGCCAGAGCATGTTTTTTTATGCAAGAGTACTCGGAGGGAGGGGGAGGTGGTATCTTCATGTTTATGGCTCACGGCAACTTTGTGGTACTTTTTTTTAGCCAGTAGGCCTAACTGCTCATTTCCACCGGGGACGTGAGCGTCGCGTTACGGCTGCGTCGCGTTCACCGCTGCTGATCGCTGCCACTCTAGTCAATGAAAGCATTTCCACCGGGCGCACTGCGGAAGGTCTCAGCAGGGTCCCAGGAGCGGCGCGCCGCAGCCACAACGCTATCTTTACGTAGCGTTCTATTTTTGACGCGAGCCGTTGCTGAACCGCGTCAATTTCAACAGAGCAGACCGACCGGGCAGGAAGTAAAATAGTAAAAGCCATAGAGCATCCGGTCAATTTTCAAAATAAAAACACCCTCCCGATCGAACGCGGCCACAAATCGTTGTCGTTTATAACTGACTTTGTCTATAGGCTACAGCACAACACATTAGGACATAACAACAATAAACAACACTAAACACAATTAAACCAGACAAAAAAGTAAACATTTACTATATAGCCTACCAACTCATGGTAGAAGCACACAAATACAAAAAACGACCAAATCAACAGCAAATCAACTTCTGACAAACAAAGCAACTGCAAGTCAACTTCGGAAAGGCAAAGTAACCTATTATTTGTTTGTTCTATTTTGACATATACAAATTATCGCGTGGTCTCCTGATTCTCGTGTGGTCTTGTAGTTCTCGCGTGATCCCGCAAATCCAGCCGCCTCGCAGCGCTACGCTGCCGTAACTCGTCCGGTGGAAATTGACGCAGGGCAGAGGATGCAGCCATTCCGCGGCGCAGCTGTAACGCGACGCTCACGTCCCCGGTGGAAATCTGGTGTAAGGTTGAGTTTGAGCGTTATAATGATCGATGTTGTATATGAATGCACCACACATAGTGGCGTTATACTATAAGTGTCGGCGAAACTTAACCCTCTCTCAGACGAAGTCATCAACATAAACATGAACTGCTCCAATGCACTGTGGTGTTAGCGTAGCCTTTCAATGTCATCGTCACTTCAACGTGATGTCGAAGTGCCTCGGAAAAGGAGAAATCACAAAAAGAACGGACCTGAGTTTGGAGCAGAGTAGAACGGTCACAAACTGGCTCAATGGCACTTTAATACATTTTTTAAAACAAACCAATGTTATTTTTTAATAACACTTCAAAAAGCAATACTACAATAGCATGTAGGCTTGCTGCGTGGATGACGTCAATGGCTTTCAGGTCAACTCATAGTTCCAAGACCAACTTGGTTATGACAAAGATACACAGCTTCCAATGTATAAGAGTACTTATCTTATATTATCTGTGACGACCCCCTACATCCCCTTCAGGCCTTTTGATGCCACTACATGGCATCGTCAGGTCAGGTGGTTTGGCCAGGTGATCAGTTGATCACACCTGGGTTAATGGGTGGGGTATTTAAACCATTTTGTCTATCCTTCAGGTAGGCACTCTTTTCGGTTTGTTGCAGGCACTGTTCTGTTACTCTTTTCCATTGGGCACTTTGGTCTTTTGTCTTTGATTCTTTCCCCTCATCCTCACTCTTGTTAGCTATAGTCTCATTTCTAACATACAGACACATTCACCGCATCCACTCACCCACAACCTCTATACTGCATTCAAACATATACCCTAGACATTTGTTAGCCTACTCCATGTTTGTTCGTCCTTATAAATAAATTACATTTTTGATTTAAAACTCAATTCTGTTGTTGTCCCTTTAATTATGTCATGGTGAAGGTTTCACCGTAACATAATTTTGGGTTGCTCGTCCGCGAAGCCTGTCGGTGAAAGATCGGAACTCATAGACTTGTGTGAATTCAGGTGAGAACGTCTATTGTTTGTTTTGGCTATAGTTTTGTGCAGTCTCTGGCAAGGAAGAGTGCTCCAGCTGGGCTTGCCTTTCCTTCGGAGCACTGTTTATTGTTTTGCCTTTTATTGTTTTAGTTTGTTATTTTGGAGGAAATCCTGGTCCGAAGTTTTTTAACTTCTGTCAGGGGCACGCTTCGAACAGTGGAAACATTGTATCGAGTTCAGCGTTAACCAGTCGCCCCAAGGCCGGCACTCCTCAGAAGAGCTAGTCAGGTTAGTTAGCTTCTTGGGCTAGGTATTCAGGACGCCAGTGGACTGCGTTTTAAGACACACCTTTCAGTGGAAATTAGCGCCGGCAATCAGTGGACGATTTCACCTGGATGCATGGGAGTATTTTGAGGTTCGTGGCTTGCGGATGTGGTGAGTGTTTTGTGTTATTGTGAGTTAGATTGTAAGTTAGTTTGCTACTGTTAGCGTTCGCTGTGAAATTGTGCAACTTGTAGCGGAATACCGCATTGTGGAACGTGCACTGGTCTATTTTTAGATAGACTGACGTTCGTTGTTTGAGTTTGCGTAGCCTATCTGCTATTTTTAGGCTTTGCATGCGAACGCGTAGAACATTCAAAGCTACTGTGTTGTGGAGGTGTTGCCTCCGTTGCTTTAATTGATTGTTCTTAGTAACTTTTGGGAAACAGCTTAAACTAGAGTGAGTTGGTTCGAACTGGTTGTTTAGAAATTGTTTGTAGCTTATTTTGCCTATTGTAGCCTATGTGGAGAAGAACAATAGTCTGTGCAACTAGTTCTTATTTTGTGCCTCAAATATATTTGATTGTTTGCCCCTCTGCTGTTTTGGGTGTGGTAAAATTTGCCAACATTGAAAGTAGCCTGTGTTACTGTAGCGCACATTAAATAATGGGTAGCTTAGCACAGTTACATTTTTGAGCGTTGTTGATTTGTCTTGCATTATGAAATTGAAAGTTAACTGGGTTTAAAATGGCATCCCCTCAAGCTTTTATTGATCATCCATCAGAGGAGTTGTTGTCTGGCCTTACCAAACCGCAACTCTGTGACTTGGTTACACACTATGATTTAGTGGTAACATCACATGACAAAAATTTAAAAGAAACCTTGTTTTTGGCTGTAAGAAATCAGTTGAAAACGAAAGGAATATTGAATGGTGATGACAGTGAGAAGTTGCAGCTTGAGAAATTGCTTGCTGAGAAGGAGGTCCGGCTTTCAAGGGAGAAGGAGCTAGAGCAGAGTAGGACCTTAGAGCTCCGCAAGCTTGAGCATGACCTCGAAATAAAAAGGTTGGAGTATGAGACACGTGAGCGTGAAAGAGAGCATGCGTTGGCAATGAAGAGGCTTGAACTTGAGTTAAGCCAGCTGCCTCAGCCCTCTCCTGCCAGTCCGCCTATACGTGGTTTTGATGTGAGTAAGAACATACGTCTTGTTCCACCCTTCTCTGAGAAGGAAGTGGATATATATTTCACTCACTTCGAGAGGGTAGCAACCACCCTCAATTGGCCCAGAGACATGTGGCCATTGTTGCTTCAATGTGTGTTCACTGGGAAGGCCCAGGAGGTGTTTTCTGCTCTGAGTATGGACCAAGCTAAGCAGTATGATGTAGTGAGAGACAGCATATTGCATGCCTACGAGTTGGTCCCTGAGGCTTACCGACAGAAATTCAGAAATGCTAGAAAACTAGAGCAGCGTACTTTTGTCGAGTTTGCACGTGAGAAAGAACGCCTGTTTGATAGATGGTGCACTGCACAGAATGTTCAAACCAGGGATGACTTAAGACAGCTTATTCTCTTAGAAGACTTCAAGAATTGTCTCCCTGAAGCTGTTGCTGTGTACCTGAACGAACAGGAGGTGCAAAACTTGGACAAAGCTGCTGTTCTTGCAGATAGATTTGTGCTCACGCACAAGCGTGTATCTAGTAGTGGCTGGGTAAGCCATCAGAACAAAACACGACACCCTCCTAAGAGTAAACCACAGTCTGTTGGTGGAAATGATGCTCTGCACTCATCTCCACCTGTTAACTCTAGCCATCCTCCTACTAACACCGAGATCACTTGCCATTATTGCAAGAAGGTAGGCCATCTGAAATATGATTGTGCAGAACTTCGTAAGAAGAAAGAGAAGGAGAAGGCCAAGAGTTTTGGCCTGGTGGCTTCTTGTGGAAGTGTCCTGTCTTCTTTGAGGAATACCTCGAGTGTTGGCCATGTTGTTGCTTGGAAGGGAGATAAATGCAAAGTTGATGCAGATTACTCTCCTTTTGTCACCAAAGGCTCTGTGTCTTTGTCTGATGGTCATGGTAGTGTGCCAGTGTGCATACTAAGAGACACTGGGGCAGCTCAGTCATTTATGCTGTCTGGTGTTTTGCCTTTGTCTGACAGTACTTTCACCGGAACACATGTTCTAGTCAGGGGTTTTGAAATGACTCCTGTTAAGGTGCCATTGCATAGAGTTCATCTCTCTTCCAAACTGGTCAAAGGTGATGTGGTGGTGGGAGTTCGACAATCTCTTCCGGTACCAGGTATTTCATTCATCTTGGGAAACGACTTGGCTGGTGGAAAGGTTTGGGGTAACACCGAGGCCGTCTCCCCACCTGTTGTCTCTGATTTTGTGCCTGAGATACCACCAAAGCCTGATCAGTGCTCACGGCGGCATCCTGAGGTGTTTCCTAGCTGTGCTGTCACTCGTGCCATGGTAAAGCGTGGCCTTGATTGTGATTTGGTGTCTCTGGAGGACACTTTTCTTACTGGACCTGATGTGGCAGGTAGTAGCTTCTCACAGTCACCTGTAGGGGAGCTAGAGAGGACCACTGCTAACTTTGACGACTCCACTGGAGGTGGTGAGAACTCCGGTGTTGAGATTGAGTCAGTAAAAGTAGTCCCTCCTTTGGGAGTGATTGATGGTGAGTCAGAAGTCACAATGTTTACTTCCAATGAACTTGAAGACTGTTCTTTGCCTGATTTGTTTAAGGTTTCACGTGAAGATTTGATAAAAGAACAATTGGTTGACTCCTCTCTTCAACCTTTCTTTACTCTAGCATCTCAAGGGAAACCTGAGGATAAGTCCTCCTACTTTGTACAAGATGGTTTGTTGTGTAGAAGGTATGTGTTCCAACAAGAGACTTTCTCCAACTCCTTTGTACAGGTAGTAGTTCCTGGTAAGTTCAGGAAAGCTGTGCTAGACCTAGCTCACAATGAGGTGGCTGGACACACTGGGGTGCGGAAAACTTATGACAGGATTGTGCGTCGTTTTTTTTGGCCTAAGTTAAGGAAGGATGTTTCCTCATATGTAAAAGCATGTCATGTGTGCCAATTAACCGGCAAACCTAACCAAACTATTCCTGTCACCCCATTGCAGCCCATCACTGCGATGTCTAATCCTTTTGAACACCTCATAATTGATTGTGTCGGTCCATTGCCTCGCTCTAAGGCTGGACACCTTTACCTACTGACAGTGATGTGTCAATCTACGCGCTACCCTGCAGCGTATCCGCTTAGGTCAATTACGACTAAGTCTGTGTTGAAGGCGCTTACTAATTTTATGTCAACTTTTGGGATTCCAAAAGTCCTTCAAAGTGACCGAGGATCCAATTTCATGTCGAAGCAGTTCACTAGGGCATTACGTCAACTTAAAGCCAAACATAACATATCCAGTGCATACCATCCTCAGAGTCAGGGAGCTCTCGAACGTTTTCATCAGACACTCAAGTCTCTGTTAAGGTCTTATTGTGTAGAACTTGGGTCTGATTGGGAAGAGGGTCTCCCTTGGCTACTCCTAGCAATTAGAGAGGTTGTTCAGGAGAGCACGGGCTTTAGCCCTAATGAACTGGTCTTTGGACATGCTGTGAGAGGGCCAACCGCTGTTTTAGCTGATGAGTGGTGCACTGCTGAAACACCTGTTAACGTGTTGGATTATGTTAGCGGATTCCGCTATCGTTTGTATGAAGCTAGAGCTGCTGCTGGACGTAAGCTGGGTAAAGCTCAATCTAAGATGCAACGTCTTTATAACCGCAGGGCAAAACCCCGTAGTTTTAACCTTGGGGATAAAGTTCTAGCTTTGTTGCCTCTCTTAAGTAGTCCCTTTCAGGCTAAATTCAGTGGCCCGTATGAAATTGTGAAATGTTTCAATGACCACAATTATGTTCTTAGTACGCCAGATCGGCGGAAAAAGGTACAGGTTTGCCATATTAATCTTTTGAAACCTTATTTTTCTTCTGTGCCAGCTGCACCTGTTGGGTTAATTGCCACCACGCCTCTAGGGGGCTCTAGTGATCCAGATCATGTGTTTTCTTCGTTGGATAACAATTCTGAAAGTCTTGATTTTGTCACTGAGGAGTCCAGTGAGGGCGTGAGAGGTCCTTCACAGGCGATCGTAGAGGGTCGCCTGCGAAATTCTGAATTCCTGGCAGAATTACCTTCACATCTTTCCCATCTGAGTGATGGGGAGAAAGCAGATATTATTGGTTTGGTTGTGTGTTTTCCTACTCTTTTTCCTGATGTTCCTACCCGTACATCTGTGATTGAGCATGATATTGACGTTGGCGGGGCTTCGCCAATAAAACAACACGCCTATCGTGTCAATCCTAGGAAGAGGGAATTGTTGCAGAAGGAAGTTGACTATCTGTTAGCCCATAATCTTGCTGAACCTAGTTTTAGTGCATGGAGTTCACCCTGTTTGTTAGTGAACAAACCGGATGGAACTTTTCGTTTTTGCACTGATTATAGAAGACTGAATTCAGTCACAAAGCCAGACTGCTATCCCTTACCGCGATGTGATGATTGTATAGACCGTGTTGGCTCAGCCAAATTTGTGAGCAAATTTGACCTTCTAAAAGGGTATTGGCAGGTCCCTTTAACAGCCAGGGCTAAGGAATTGTCTGCTTTTGTTACCTCTGATAATTTCCTGCAGTACCACGTTATGCCATTTGGGGTCAGAAATGCTCCCGCCACTTTTCAGAGGCTCGTCAACCGAGTCTTGACCGGTATGCAGGGTTGTGATGCTTACTTGGATGATTTGGTCCTGTATAGTACCAACTGGACTAATCATTTAGACCAGATCAACCAACTATTTATTCGTCTTGCTACAGCTAATCTTACAGTAAACCTTGCCAAGTGTGAGTTCGGCAAGGCTAGTGTTACATATCTTGGTAAGATAGTTGGTGGAGGTCAAGTTCGGCCTGTAGGAGCAAAGATTGAAGCCATATGTAACTTTACTATACCTGAAACGCGCCGAGAGCTCCGGAGGTTTCTTGGTATGGCAGGTTACTACAGGGCCTTTTGTAAAAACTTTTCTTCTGTTGTTACACCTTTGACAAACCTCCTTAGCCCCAAAGTACAATTTGATTGGTCTAGACAATGTCAAGAAGCATTTGAGAATGTTAAACTTTTACTTGCTTCTTCCCCTGTGCTGTCGGCCCCAAACTTTGACCGTCCTTTCAGTTTAGCTGTTGATGCCAGTGAGAATGGCGCTGGAGCAGTTTTATTACAGTTGGGATCTGATGATGTAGAGCACCCCGTAGGATATTTTTCAAAAAAATTTAATCGTCATCAACAAGTCTACTCCACAGTAGAGAGAGAAGCACTTGCTTTAATTCTTGCTGTACAACACTTTGAGGTCTACGTGGGCTCATCTTCGAGTCCAATAGACATTTTTACTGACCACAACCCGCTGGTCTTTATTGATCGTATGCGGAACCAGAATCAGCGCATTATGCGCTGGAGCTTAATTTTGCAACAGTACCCTCTAAAAATCCAGCATATCAGGGGCAAGGACAACCTTGTGGCAGATGCATTGTCCCGTTGTTGAAAATTAATTATTACTTTTCACTGTTTTTCCTAGTCCTAGGGCCCAGGATCTGGGAGGAGACAGTGTTGTGGGGTTGAACTCTTCATGGGTCTTTATTTTTGTTTTGTTTATTTGAGGTTTTAGCAAACCTCTTTTTAGTGTGGGAGGTGTGACGACCCCCTACATCCCCTTCAGGCCTTTTGATGCCACTACATGGCATCGTCAGGTCAGGTGGTTTGGCCAGGTGATCAGTTGATCACACCTGGGTTAATGGGTGGGGTATTTAAACCATTTTGTCTATCCTTCAGGTAGGCACTCTTTTCGGTTTGTTGCAGGCACTGTTCTGTTACTCTTTTCCATTGGGCACTTTGGTCTTTTGTCTTTGATTCTTTCCCCTCATCCTCACTCTTGTTAGCTATAGTCTCATTTCTAACATACAGACACATTCACCGCATCCACTCACCCACAACCTCTATACTGCATTCAAACATATACCCTAGACATTTGTTAGCCTACTCCATGTTTGTTCGTCCTTATAAATAAATTACATTTTTGATTTAAAACTCAATTCTGTTGTTGTCCCTTTAATTATGTCATGGTGAAGGTTTCACCGTAACATATCACAAAACAAAAAGTGTGTACATTGTGCAAACTTTCATTGAAATTGCACAGCAGCACTAGCACTATGCACCTGAAGACAAGGCACACAGGCACTATTCTGGATGGCACCAGAAAAGGAAAAAAACATTGCTAACTGTTCATGTTTATGAATTACCAACCCGTTATTATTCATAGGTAGAGATTTTGGAAGCACTTTATACTAAGGTCCTTGTAATAAGCATTAGATAATAGTAATAAGGCCCTTAATAAGCATTAGTTAATAATAATAATAATAATACATTTTATTTGATGGCGCCTTTCAAGTCAGCCAAGGTCACCTTACAGAAAATAAAGGAGAGATAAAAACAACATTAACACAAAACATCGACATAAAAACAAATGAAGTGCACAGCGTCCAGTTATAGAGAGTATGCCAGTTTGAACAGGTGAGTTTTGAGTTGAGACTTGAATGATGTGATGGAGTCTGACTGTCTTATGTGTGGGGGAAGGGAATTCCAGAGCCTGGGTGCTGAGCAGCTGAAGGCTCGGGCACCCATGATACTGAGGCGTGACGTGGGGATGGTTAGCAGTCCAGAAGAGGTTGAGCGGAGGGTGCGGGAGGGAGTGTATTCATGAAGGAGGTCACAAAGGTACGTGGGGGCTTGATAGCTTTATACGTGAGGAGAAGATTTTTGTAGTCGATGCGGTATTGTACAGGGAGCCAGTGAAGTTGGATGAGAACAGGGGTGATGTGGTCCGATGATTTGGTACAGGTGATGATCCGGGCGGCCGAGTTCTGAATGATTTGCAGTCTGTTGATGAGTTTGGAAGGAAGTCCGGTTAGGAGGGCATTGTAGTAGTCGATGCGGGATGTGACAAATGAGTGGACCAGGATTTTGGTGCTGGATTGGGTCAGTGATGGGCGGAGTCTGGAGATGTTACGGAGGTGGAAGAATGCAGTCTGGGTGATGTTTTGAATATGGGGTCCAAATGAAAGGGTGCTGTCCAGAATAACGCCGAGGCTCTTGACTTGGGGAGAGAAGGGTACAGGGAATCCGTCGATGATGATGGGTGGAGCTGAGGTGTGCTATGATTTGGTGATGATGGATTTGGAGCCGATGAGCAGGGCCTCGGTTTTATTGCCGTTTAGCTTCAGGAAGTTCCTGCTCATCCAGCTCCAGATGTCGTCAAGGCAGGTGATGAGGGAGGTGGGAGCAAAGGCAGCAGTCGGTTTGGAGGAGATGTAGACCTGTGTGTCATCGGCGTAGCAGTGAAAATGGACCCCATGGTGACGGAGGAGAGTGCCCAGGGGGAGTAGGTAAATGGTGAAAAGAAGGGGACCCAAGACTGACCCCTGGGGGACACCCAATGAAACACTCAAACACCCAGACTTGTGGTTCCTTAGTTGCACGAATTGTTGGCGGTCAGTGAGGTATGATGGTAACCAGGAGAGTGCAGTACCAGAGATTCCACTACCAGCCAGGCGGTCCAGGAGCAGAGGGTGGGAGATGGTATCGAATGCTGCACTGAGGTCGAGGAGGATGAGAATGGTAAGTAGTCCAGAGTCAGCTGCACGGAGGAGGTCGTTGGTGATTTTGACCAGGGCTGTTTCAGTACTATGTTTTGGACGGAAGCCGGATTGGAAGTTTTCATGGAGGTTGTTTGTGTCGAGGTGGGACTGTAATTGTGCGGCAACCACCCTTTCAAGTGTTTTGGAGATGAAGGGGAGGTTGGAGATGGGCCGGTAATGATTGAGGACAGGAGGGTCAGCACCAGGTTTTTTCAGGATGGGTGTGATAGCAGCCAGTTTGAGAGTGGGGGGTACAGTATCAGTGGTGAGGGAGGAGTTAATTATGTTGTGGATCATGGGGGAAATGGACGGCAGACAGGCTTTGTCAAGGGAGGTGGGAAGAGGATCGAGCTGACAGGTGGTGGTTTTGGCTTTATGGATGAGTTCCGAGATGGTGTGTTCTGATACTGGGGTGAAGTCGGAGAGGGAGCTGATGAGAGGTTGGCCAGTGGTGATCATCCAGGGTGGATCGTTTGAGGGGGTGCAAGAAGAGGCCAGTTGTTGGTGAATGGTGTTGATATTAGAGCTGAAGAAGTCCAGGAAGGCAGTGCACTGATCGGTGGAGATGTCTGGAGGGAGGGTTTTAGGAGGCTGAAGTAAGTAGCTGACTGTTGAGAAGAGGACTCTGTTGTGACCTGTACCAGCATTGATGAGGTTGGAGTAGTATGAAGATTTGACAGTGGTGAGAGCATTCTTGTAGTGATGGTGGTCCGAGTACATTTGGCTGTGTACAGTGAGTCCAGTCTTTTTGTAGAGTTGCTCCAGTCGACGGCCAGTGGCTTTGAGCTGGCAGAGCTCCGGGGTGAACCAAGGAGTAGTGTGAGTAAATGAGACTGAGCGGGTTTTCAGGGGGGCCAGGGTGGTGAGGGAAGAGGAGAAACAGTGATTGTAGTGAGTCACCAGGTCAGCCGGGGAGGATGCTGGGGGGGGGGCTGGGGTAGGAGCTGATAAGGGTGGAGAGATCTGTGATGTCGATATGTTTGATGTTTCTGAAGGAGATGGTCCGTTGTTCTTTGGCTTTGTGTAGTTGGGTGGGAATGTCAAAAAGTACAGCTTTGTGGTCGGAAATAGGGAAATCAGTGACATCAAGGTCAGTGGGAGTGATGTCAGTACAACAGATTAAGTATGTGAGCTTTGTTATGGGTTGGGAGGTTGACATGTTGTGTGATACCAAGACAGTCCAGGAGTGATGTGAAGTCTTTGGCAAAGATACTGGATGGGTTGTCATTGTGGATGTTGAAATCACTGAGGAGGATAACAGTGGGGGACATTGCACATACAGATGTTAGTAGTGATGAGAATTCATTGAGGAAAACAGCAGAGGGTTTTGGTGGTCTGTAGATGGTCACAATGATAGCGGGTTTGGGGCCTGTGAGTTTTACAGCTAGACATTCAAAAGAGGAGTGATGGGGGACTGTGACAGCAGTGACTTTGATGTTCTCACGGTGAAGGAGAGCAAGGCCACCCCCCCTCCCAGTAGTACAGGATTTACTAATAAAAGAAAAACCCGGTGGGACAGCCTCATTAAGCTGGGAGAAATAATTTGGTTGTTGCCAAGTCTCAGTGAGGCATAGAACGTCTAGGTTATGGTCAACAATAAAGTCAGCAATCAACAGAGCTTTGTTGCTGAGGGATCTGATATTCAACAGACAAAGTTTCAGACAGTTGAGTGGTCTGTAGGTGGTTGCTTTGAGCAAGGGAGACAGTACACTGTGATTGACAGGACGGGCAGTGCGGGGGGGGCGGGGCCCTATGGACCAGAAGGAGCGGATGTTTGTATTGCTGTTGTGTTGAGTGTTCCGTCCAGAGCCACGGTGGATATATCTTGGTCGTTTCAGAATGTAGTGGTGGGATGCAAGCCGGGGGGGGGGGGGGTCCTTAAGAAGGTCTGGAGACGTAACATCTCCGTTGCCGAGTAACGGAGCGGCAGAGATCCGCTCGTGAGAGTCAAACATAAAACAGTCCAAAGCAGCAGATTAGAAATCCACATGATGTGAGATCGGTAGCGACGTAATCCGACAGTAGATGGACCAGGTGATTATGGTAAAGCCTCAGAGCCAGCGCAGCTGGAGCAAAGGAGTGGAGCGTGCTGGTTGTAGCTTCGCTGGAGACGGGGAAACCAGTTGGACGGCGCCGGAGATTAGCAACAGGCTAGCTGGCTGACAGGTGGGCACTGGTGGGTATTGGTGTAGCAGGGAGGCGGCGTCCTCCGCGTTGACAGCAATCCGCGGGTGCAGGTAAGCGTCCAGGAAAGCTGGTAGGGTGGCAGCGGACCAGTCCGAACGGGTGTGCTTCGTGGGGCACACCAGAGCAGGCAGTCCAGCCACAGAGTGCGGAGAGGAGCCACAGGAGTCCCGTACAGGTGAGCCCTATACCGGCGAAGCTAGCTTCTGGCTAACGAGTGGCGTCACAGTGTTGGATGAGGAAGCCGAGTCTAGCAGATGGATTTAAAGTTCGACATTCATACAAGATAATCTTGATGAATCAATATGAAACATCAAAACAACGAAAACAGCGGAGGAGGCGCGGCAGCAGCTTGCCAGCGGACCCAGCGCATGACATGACATATCATGTAATAGGTAATAAGGGCCTTAATATGCATTAGTTTATAGGTATATATATTCATAACGTTTTCAGAATATCTTTTACAATGTACAATTTACCTCAAGGTTTTTCAAAGCCTGTTTGAGCCTATGTTTTCTAGAATGTTCTTTGTGGCCGCAAATGGCTGCCATTTACATGAAAGTGATGAAAACTAAAAAAAAATATTTTCCAAAAAAACTGTCTTAGTGTGTTTTGTGATTCACTGCTAGATTATTCTATTTATATGTAATTTCTTTTCACATTTTATCAAGCTTGACCACATGTAGTGTTCATTCCATATGGGGGAGCTGCGAAAAGCATAGTTAACTGTTAATAACTTCATAATAAAGGATTTATTAACCTTAATAAGGCATTGTTCTCAGATCTGGTAGCATAGTTAACTGTTAATAAGTGTATTGTTAACTGCTAATAAATACATAATAAAGTCTGTATTAATCTTAAGCAACACAAGCTTAGTTGTTACTAAGTGCATATTTAACTGCTAATAAATGAATAATAAAGTATGTATTAATCTTAATAAAGCAAGAAACGAACGCTTATTAAGGGCCTTATATTACCTATGTAATAGGCATATTATAAGACCTTATTACCTATTAACTAATGCTTAAGAAGGCCCTTATTACCTATTAACCAATTCTTATTAAGGGCCTTATTACCTATTTACTAATGCTTAATAAGGGCCTTATTACCTATTAACTAACACTTATTATTACAAGGACCTCAATATACAGCTCTTCTGAGATTTTTTATATATTTTACCCTTGTTTAAACATTGAAATAGCTGCTAAATACGTTGATTATTAAAATCATTAACCACCTGCTTGCTGCAACCCCTTATTTCTTATTTCTACATTTGGCCAGCCCTAATGGCCAAATGTAAGGAATAAACCCACATGGGCTGTCCCGTTATTGGAAAAGGATGTACGATGGGGGTGCAGCCGTGTTGAAGCCGAGGTTGCTTACCACAGCTGAACAACACAGGCCGGAGTGGTTGTTTCCGGTTACAGTAGTACTGGAAACAACCACCAACAATGATTAAATATGAGTTACTTTCATCTCTAACATTGTTTTTTATCGATTTAATCAGCTGAAATTAAAATAGTAATATTGACCATATGGTTTTCGCGTTGTCAAGCAACTTCTGGTCAATGTTCTATTTGACTGTTGTTGTGTTTAAGATTGTTGGCTAAAAGGCAGAGCACACCCTTGGAACGTTATTGACCAATTAGAATCAAGTATTCAACAATACTGTGTTATAAGTAAGGGATAATCCACGAAGGTGTGCTTCGTACAGGCAAACCCCTTCTTAGCCCCCGCGTCCTGCATTATTTTTTGATATATGCACACCTCAGAGTGACTAATGTCTGGGTAATGTCTGACTAATGTCTGGGTAATGTCTGACTAATGTCTGGGTAATGTCTAATGCCTAAAGTCAGTTAACATGAGATTCATATGGAATGCGGACGTTACCTTATCACTCCGGTAAATAGAAACAACCTTAGTAACGACATGGCAACGTCACCTTATTATTCCAGTAAATAGAGACGATCTTAGTAACAACGTGGAAACGTTACCTTATTACTCCAGTAAATAGAGACGATCTTAGTAACGACATGGCAACGGGAAAGCTTGCTAAAGGTAGTCCCCCCCGAGTCCGGTCCAAGTTGAGGGTTGTTAACGTTTCGTTTAGCGCATTCATTTTTAGACCAGTGATGAGGCTGCTTGCATCATGGCCGTGCATGTTATCGAAAAATAATGCACACCTCCCCAGCCAATCAGAATCGAGTATTCACCTGGGCCATGGTATACATAATTGTATCGAATTCAGGATGCTCACAATGAAAAGTTGTGGCATGTTGGGATGGCTGTGAGCATGGTTGACAGGATGAATCAAACCGTTTCAGCATTTTGAATCGATGTCGATGAATATGTGTGGCGCTGCTCTGCGGCTGATGCACACATGAGAGTTTCAATCCTTAGTCAGACCAATATATTTCTCCGGTCGGATCATTTGTTTCCAGGAACACAACAAATAGTGCAAGCTAAATGTTTTAATTTAGAGACAGAATCGCCAAAAATATGAATCAACACCCTTATATTTACCAACCATTATATTCACCCACCCAATGGCATCTAGCCGGTGCCATTCTCTCTCTCATCTTTGTCTCTCTGTGTTTATGGGCGTGGCCCAGGCTCCAGCTACCCAGTGCACATCATCAAATCTACCTGCTCAGTCTACACACCTGCGGTTCATCATCTCATCACCTTACAGTATTTAAACCCTGGCTTCCCATCCACTCATCACCAGATTGTTTGTTTTTGTCAATATGTTTACAGTTTAGCTCTCAACCATTTAATCATTTGTTAGAAGTTTTCCAGTACCCTATAGTCTTTGTCTAACCGCGTTCTCTTTGTTCTTCAGTGCCACTTCCTGTTCCCCGCCTGCCTGCCTGCCAGCTTGCCTGCTCACCTACCAGCCCTGTCTACTTTGCCATTCCATTTCTCCATTAAAACCTCGTAATTTTACATTTGTCTCCTGACTCTGTGTCCAGCGCTTGGGTTCCTTAACTCTGACTGGAACATATATACAGTATATAATCCAGTCTAATTCCACATGTAATTTTTGACAGCACTCAATTTTTACTCTTTAAGGTAATTGTTGATTAACCTAAAAAGTAAAAATAAAATGTCTTGCAAAAATGAATGATAAAGATTAATAAATATTTATCAATACAGACAGATCTGGACTCACCAGACCTGGTGGAAAATCCTCATCCTCAATCCTCTAACAACATGGTCTTCACGTCTTCCGGCACCATCTCCGACCAGTACTCCCGGGATGCTGCTTCCTCAACTGTCAGCATTCAGGGTTCAGGGAACCACTACCATGCTTGTGCATCAGATGACTATGACGATGTGGGCTTTGACCCATCCATCCTGCCCCCACCTGATCCCTGGATAGACAGCGTGGCCGATGATCCACTACAGGTGAATTTTGTCAGGTCTTCTTTCATGGTGGTGACATCTGTTTTTGGTTATTTGTAACTTTTTGGGTTACAATTTAGATTAGGGACCACATATTCACAATTAACTAGTTGCCTATTAGCATTAAGATCGTAATTTACTTCCTTACTCACTATCAATAAGCAGTAATTAGGAGGTTATTGAGGTTAATGGCCTAGTAGTTGTAGAATATGGTCATGCAGAATAATGCATTAATAAGTGCTTTTTAATTACTAATAAAGAGCCAATATGCGTGCTTATAAGCAACTAGTTAATGGTGATTATGTGGTCCTTAATCTAAAGTGTTACCACTTTTTGTATAACAACCTTTGCTTTTGTCTCTTTTTGGTAAAGGCTGGTACAAGACCGGTGAGGCTTAGGGTATGGGGACTCCCATGTCATCAAATTTTGTCCTGCTAATTTTCCACGGTTTACATAAACATGCACTAAATGTGAGAATTATGAAGTGAACTTTGAGCGGATTTGATATTCCCGATCTGAACCCTATTCATTAAACATTAATTGCTAACCAGAAGTAAAAAATAATGTCAATATCGAAGCTCATGAAACATAAAAATGAACACTATTTTTTTTCTACATTTTTCAATATTTATGACATAACATCTGGGGCCCTATCTTACACCCGGCGCAGAGCAGCGCAGTGTCTGCTAGTTTCAGACTGACAGTTCTTATTTTCCTGCCCTGCACCCACGTTGTTTAAATTGCAAATGCACTTTTACTCCTTGTGCACGTCCATGTCCATGTTGGTCTGAAAATGAGGTGTGTTCAGTAGGGCTGCCCCCGACTAAAGATTTTCTTTTAATGTATGTTTTGGGGGCATCAGAAAATGGTTCCAGGGTGAGGGAGAGTGTTATAAAAGAAACACTGTTAACATTGTGCTAATTTACAGATAATACAAAACCGTAATAATATATAATTTTTAAAGCACACGTACGAAGCGGGCCTATTAACGGCATGGGCAAGCGGTTCTGAATGTTGTCGGAACAACCAGAATGGAGACATTGAACATGTTCATTTTATTTATACACCATATAACTGCACACAATTTTATTTAAAAGCAAGCAATTGCAAAAGAGCTTGACGTTTGTCAAAAATAAATGGAAACAATGTTGTTCATATTTTCGTGTCCGGTGTGTGGACGTATGGTGCTCCATCGGGTTAGGGTTAACCCAGGTGTAACCCTCTTCACACCTGGCATTAACATGCGTCTTGGTTGATCCGATCACAAGTGGATAGCTCAGTTCAAACTAGGGATGTCCGATATTGGCTTTTTTACCGATAACCGATAACCGATATTGTTCAACTCTTAATTTCCGATACCGATATCAACCGATACCGATACCGATATATGCGGCCACGTGAAACCTCCGATTTACACTCATTGCAAACCGCAATAGGCTTTATGCCGAGCGCAAGTGTGGATTAATAAATAAAAACAAAACAGCGGCAAAAGCTCGCGTGTGTCCGGGAGAGGGCTGCTCTCCTCGGACATATTACTCTGAAGCCCCGGTGACGGTCTGGAAGTGCGGATTAAAAAAAAAAGAAAAAGAAAAAAAAAAAAAAACAGCGGTAAAAGCTAGCGTGTGTGTCCGGGAGAGGGCTACTCTTCTCGGATATATTACTCTGAAGCCCCGGTGACGGTCTGGAAGTGCGGATTAAAAAAAAAAGAAAAGAAAAAAAAAAAACAGCGGTAAAAGCTAGCGTGTGTGTCCGGGAGAGGGCTCCTCTCCTCGGACACATTACTCTGAAGCCCCGGCGATGGTCTGGAAGTGCGGATTAATAAATAAAATAATGTGAGCGCGGTACAGCGGACCTGAACCGGTTGTGATGAGACCTGTTTCGCAGAATGCGTTAGTATGTTGCGCTGACCCCTATTTTACTATTCAACGTAGAAACTTTGAAATAATTCCAAACCACCGACATAACCACAGCTACAACTAGCGTCCCGCTACACGGCCGCACATGCCCAGGCTTGTTATTGAGACGGCGCGGCGCGTTTGATGATGTCATCAAACCACGTCCTCACTTGAAACATAACAGATGTCTGAAATTATTTCAAAATCGATTTTGGTATCGGTTAAAAAACCGATACCGATATTTTCCGATATTGATTTTTTATGCCAATATCGGCCGATAATATCGGTGGGCCGATAATATCGGACATCCCTAGTTCAAACCTAGTACGTCAGTTCACACCTGGCGTTAGGATGTGTCTCCAGTGACCACTTGTGATCGGATCTCACTTCCCCGCTCTACATGCAAATAAACACGCACATCATATCCGTTTGAAGTCTATTCCTTGCCGTGTTGCAGGCAAACTAAATCGACCAAGATGTTTGACGCACTCTAGTATATCTCTCAGTCTACACACCTGCGGTTCATCATCTCATCACCTTACAGTATTTAAACCCTGGCTTCCCATCCACTCATCACCAGATTGTTTGTTTTTGTCAATATACAGTATGTCAGTTTAGCTCTCAACCATTTAATCATTTGTTACATTTGTTATTTTTATTTATTTAAAAATATATTTTTAGTCGTACTTTTTGCGCGACTAAGCGACTAATGAAAACTAGGTCGACTACACCTCTTCCGATCGACTAATGTTTAGTCGACCATTAGGGGGCAGCCCTAGTGTTCAGGCATACTGTTGGTGTACTGCTATCGTAAGGCAACTGAAAGCATTTGTGCCATTGACCAACAGAAACCTGGTGGAAAGTCAACAGCGTGGTGTTTCACTGTTTAAGGGCGCGTTAGTAATATTGTGCTTGGTAATAGCAATCCGCCAAGGTGCAAGCGCACCTGGCTTTTAAAGGGAATGGGAGATGACACTGATTGGTTTATTGCATGTTACGCCCAAAACACACCCATGATTAATGAAGAGATTAAGTACAACCCTTTTGGACCGTGCGTCTGGTGCTGCGACCATTTTTTCACTGTTAAACTAGCAGGTGATTGGGACATGCCCTATATGCACCTGTGACAACGTGCGGTTTGCATTTTTTTTTTTTTTTTAACAGTAAATATGAACAGGAGTAGGACTGTGCATTTAATGTAGAAGAATATTGTTGTGTATGTAGTAGTAAAGAATTAGGAGAGAAGGAGAGTCATTTAACTGTAAACTCGTACAACATGCGTATCACACTGGTATTGACCCTTCTTCTTTCTTACATCTCAGCATGTAATACCACAGTCATACCATATGTGTCACTTACTGGCCTTTATCCTAATAAACAGTGTTCACGTTACAAAGTGTTACATCCTATCCTAATAAACAGTGTTACATGTTACAAAGTAACATAGTTACATTAGCCTACATTACATTATATGTTACTTGCATTACATAAGTGCTTCAGTGTTCTGCATAATGGGCGTATAGAAAAAAATCAATGTGCCTTTTCATGCAGGCTTGCGCAACAATCGCATGACGTCTTGTCATGGATTACAATTGAAAGACTGATCAATGAGAGCTCCATTATGCACAAAAAAAACGCATTGTATGTTCGTACATCCTGGCACTTGAAAATAGTACTTAGCATCGTGTAGCATCTTACCCCAGCTATCTTTGTTGTATACAAGGAATGGGTTAACCTAGCAATTATGAGTGCTTGAAACTTGTTGTATCGACTTCCTTACTGTACCGACAGCGATATATTGTTTCACTTTCTTCTGACAAATGTACTTATTGTAAGTCGCTTTGGACAAAAGTGTCTGCTAAATGCCCTAAATGTAAATGTAAAATGTAAAAGCTCCTCCAAACCAAGCTTGCACTTCATTGGGTTCTCTGTTAAATTGCAAAAAGGCCTCTAACATCACGGTCATTTTCTCCTGTGGCTGTCCCATCACTTTGAATCACAACATCATCTAAATATGTAGCTGCATGCTCACGGTGTGATTTTTGCACTCTGTCGACCAGCTTTTGGAATGTGGCTGGTGTGCCATGCAGTCCAAAGGGCAACACTGTATTGGTGCAGTCCTGTGGGGGTAGCAAAAGCTCTTTTCCATCAACTTTGCTTCTAGGGGTACATTCCAACAGCCTTTTGTGAGATTTAGGCTGCTGATGTACCAGGCCTCTCCCAGGCAATCAATCATCATCAACCACCCTAGACATGCGATAGGCATAAAGAAATGTAGGCATTTCGTTTAATTTGTGAATGTCATTACCGAACCTGGCCTTTTCACAGTAGGACTCCTACATGACCCCAAGCGCCAGCATTTTCTGGACCTCTGGACCTTCTCTGGACGACCTTCTCTATTATTCTGTAAGGACATGTATGTACCTTTTGTCCTGGTTCTGTCCAAATATAGTGTTCAATGAGGTCTGTATGGCCTGGCAGATTGGAAAACACATCCCTAGACAGCTCCAGCACTCTCAGTGGTTGTAGCTGGGCTGTGGAGAGTCCTGGTCGATGGGTCACTTGAGAAACTATGTCATCTAATGGAGGGATAGAGGGAGAGACACAGAGGGAGAGGCTCAACATACCAAGGCGTTTCTCAAAGCGTTACTCTCTTAAGTAAATTTACATGGTAAATTTGTGTGGGCTTCCACAGGCAATGTTGGGCCTGCCCTTTCGGCTACTTCATCTGGCCCTTACCAGGAGAACAGGAACTTGGTTGGATCAGTATCAGCACTTTATCCCCTGACTGGAACATTTGTGTAGTTCAAATAGCGATTGTTACATCCCAGTCTGTGGTTTAAGGTTGTTTTCTTGTTAAATTGGTAAATTATGAAACATTTATTTTTCCATGCACCAATTCATCCTCCATATGTGAATACCATTGGAAATTAATAGTCTCTACTTGTGTCGCTGTGTAGTTGGTGGTGTGAATTTAGCTTGAGCGCTCCTGTTTGAGCGCTCCTCCTTTGGCCCCTCCTGCTGGTGGTGAGTCAGCAGGGGGGGTCCCCTGTCGTCTCTTCGGGCTGTGCCTGGCCGGGCCCATTGGGTACAGGCCCGGCCACCAGGCGCTCGCCGCTGAGCCCCACCCCCAGGCCTGGCTCCAAGGGGGGCCCCGGTGACCCACGTCCGGGCGAGGGACACGGAAAACCATTTATTGTACTCGTCATAAGGGGTCTTTTGAGCTACCCTTTGTCTGGCCCCTCCCCCCGGACCTGTTTGCCATGGGTGACCCTACCAGGGGCATAAAAGCCCCCAACAACTGAGCTCCTGGGCAGTGTTAATTTCGTTGACGAAGACTATGACGAAAAATATTGGTCAACAAACCTTTTTCACGGACAAAAACTAAATACAAACTAAATAAAAAGTCAGATATGATGACGAAGACTGTGATGAATTATAACTGACACTTTAGTCAACGAATAAAAACGAGACGAAAATGTTAGGGAGGACGAATGGAGAAGAGATCCAATCAGAACTACTTTGTTTGTGGGACGAGTTGGAAAGACATCCAATCAGAGCGAATCTTTTGCAGGTAGGTTGACCTATGCAGAAGCAGCAGAGCCATTTTAAAAAGCAGTGGCAAATGCAGCAGCATCAGTTACACAAGGAGAACAGAGACAAGTTTGCAGAACTTCGCACAGTTTCAAGGACGTTTTCACAACAGTTGTTTACATTATATTTAGTTGTGTTTAGTTTAGGGCTGTCCCCTAATAGTCGACCGACCCTTACTTGATCAACAGAGGCTTAGTCCAATAAGTTTTCATTAGTCGCGCAAAAAGTAAAACATAAAAATAACACAAGCATTGCAACTGAATACATCCGTGGTCACAACAAGTCCTGATTTAACGCATCGGTGCATCTATTGTATTTTTAAAGACAAGACGACAGTCTTGTCTTTAAACAACAAACATTTTTTCCATTTGCTTGCATTTAAATAAAGTTGTGTGCGTTATACGGTTAAATACGATTATTGAAAATGTTCAATGTCTCCTTCCTGTTTGTTCCTTCAGAACCACTTGGTCCATGGCGTTAATAGGCGGCCCGCTCCGTGCGTGTGCTTGTAAAAATTATATTTTAAAGCCTGATAATTACAGTGTTGTATTATCTGTAAAGTAGTACAAGGTTAACCGTGTTTCTGTTATAACCCTCTCGCCCTGGAACTCAAACCTTTTTCTGATGCCCCAAAAAATTAATCGCAATAATTACGTTAAAAGTGCGACGATTAGTCGACTATCGGCTTCAAATGGTGACTAAGAGTCGACGAAGAAAATCTTATATATATATATATATATATATATATATATATTAGAGCTGCCCCCGACTAAAAGATTTTCTTCGGCTATATATTCTATATATATATATATATATATATATAGAATATATAGCCGAAGAAAATCTTTTATTCTATATATATATATACATGTATATATATATAGAATATATAGCCGAAGAAAATCTTTTAGTCGGGGGCAGCTCTAATATACAGTATATATATATATATATATATATATATATATATATATATATATATATATTTATACCATGGTCGGCGTGAATACTCGATTCTGATTGGCTGGCAGGTGTAGGTTAAAAAGTGTTAATGTACACCTAGGAAAGACGTTCGGGTCAAATTGCCTGATTACAGTTAGATTACTGCGCTGGCTCAAACGCTAGATGGTAACCATGGCAACGGAGAGGGAATACTCGATTCTGATTGGCTGCTGTAGGTTGGCCATTAATCCCTGCTATATGCAGAGCTAGCTCTGGCTATATGGACTCCTACTAAGTACTTCCAGTCAAATTGTCTGTTCAGCCTTCAACACGAGAGCTGGTAAATTGTGAAAAATGCATTAAACTGTAATCAGAAAACGCGGTTATATGCTATAGACCCTATAGTATCTGTGGTGTAAAGGCTGGGACACATTTCAAATTATAAATATGTACACTTTATTGAAAGTATAGACCGTCGCGATTCCCATTGAAACGAATGGCGCGGTGATTAGTCGTCAAAACGACAGCTGGTAAATTGTGAAAAATGCATTAAACTGTAATCAGAAAACGCGGTTATATGCTATAGACGCTATTATAAATATGTACACTTTATGTTGAAAGTATAGACCGTCGCGATTCCCGATGTACAATGCATTACGTCAGCTCTCTGGCTCATAGCTGAGCGGACTAGAATACCTCCCGTTGCCGAGTCGTATCTAAGGTCCGTTCTATTTACTGGAGTGAACTACGTTTCCGTTGCATAAGAACCTTACGGGAGGGTAATGATTGTTCCAGGTATTAGTCAGACCCTCAGGCGTTACTAGGGAAGCTAAATTATGGCTTGTGAACAACTTTATATTTTGATTGTAAAACCCATGCAAATATTAATTAATGGTCTTAATTTATTTTCTTTGGCAAGTGACCATGGTATAAGCGGGATAATGCCCTTCGAGGTGTCCATTATCAGAAGTTAATGGACTTCGCGGAAGCAACCCCGCGTCGTCCATTAACTTCTGATAATGGACACCTCGTCGGGCATTATCCCTTACATATATATATATATATATATATATATATTTGTCTGTATTGCATATTCAAACCTTAATACCATTCCATAACAGACGTATGGATACTTCCAATGACTGGAAATTCTGGAGAAACATTTAGTCGACTAAGTCCACTGTAGCTTTAGTCGACCAAATACGGTAACACTTTACAACACACACCAGCATGGCGGCGCCTGTGCTGGCTGCGGCTGCTCTGACTCGCGACGAAAAAACAAAGACTGTATTAAACGGAGTTATAGCTTTAAAAAACGTTCCTCCAAAGAGGTACAACAATGTTTCCCTGCTGCATCTACACTCAGTAAACAAACTGACAGCCATAGATGGGAGCACTCTACTACTCCTGAAATCTCTTGGATTGTTGCGGGCACGTGAATACACAGTCACGGGCCGCGCTGTCAACGCCGGCCGCTTGAGGAAGAGACGTAGCCGGCGGGTGAGGAAGCAGAAGCGGGGGAACCGGGGGGGAACTAGAGCAAAGCTAAAAGCTAACCCCTATAGAGCACCGCTACCATCGATACTGCTTGCCAACGTACGGTCCCTGGAGAACAAACTGGATTACCTGAGACTGGAATTAACAACGAGAAAGGAGATCGGAGACTGCTGTGTGCTGATTTTTACCGAGACGTGGCTGAATGCGGACGTACCGGACTCTGCCATTGACATGGAGGGATTAACAACATTCCGGGCGGACAGGAGCAGCGCACTCAGTGGTAAATCTAAAGGGGGCGGGGTGTGCATGTATATAAACAACCGCTGGTGCTCAAACCACACCACAGTCTCCAGTCACTGCTCTCCGGACATTGAATTCCTAGTCATTAAATGCCGTCCATTCTATCTTCCCAGAGAGATTAATGTGATTCTTATCATGGCAGCTTACATTCCTCCCAGTGCAGATACAAAGGAGGCCCTGAACACACTTTACAATTCCATCAGTGAACTTAACTCTATCCATCCAGATGGGGTGATTATTGTGGCTGGGGACTTCAATCAAGCGAACATGAGGAAAGTCCTTCCTCACTACCATCAACATGTAGATTTTGCAACTCGGGGAACCAACACACTGGATCATGCCTACACAAACATCAAGGGGGCTTTCAAGGCACTCCCCCGCCCCCACCTCGGCTCCTCCGACCACTCCTCAGTTCTGCTCATTCCCACATACAAGCCCGTCCTAACTAGATCAAAACCTGTGGTGAGACAGGTCAAGGCCTGGCCTGCAGGTGGGACTGATGCGCTGCAGGACTGCTTCGAAAGCACGGACTGGTCTGTTTTTAAAGAAGCATCCACAGGGCCACTAGGAGTTAACATCGAAGAATATGCGGAGGCTGTATCTGGATACATACAGAAATGCACAGAAGATCTCTGTGTAACAAAACACATCACTGTACGGGCCAATCAGAAGCCCTGGCTGACCAATGAGGTGAGAGCAAAGCTGAGAGCCCGAAATGCAGCCTTCAAATCCGGGGATGAAACAGCTCTAAGGTCAGCAAGAGCCAACCTGAACCGTGCCATCAGAGATGCAAAGCGTGCACACAGGAAAAAAATTGAGGGTCACTTCCAAGACTGCAAGGATGCCAGGCGGCTGTGGCAGGGCATCAAAGCCATCACAGATTACAAACCAGCCCCCCTGCAGTGTGATGACAATACAGACTTTTTGAATGAATTGAACAGCTACTTTGGCCGGTTTGACGAAAGAAATAACACGCCTGCCACTAAAGCCCCGCACCACCAGGATGACCAGGTTCTTTGTCTGGACCCAGCTAATGTCCATCGGGTTCTGAAGGGAGTCAACCCACGAAAAGCAACAGGCCCAGACAATATACCAGGCCGGGTGCTCAAAGAGTGTGCAAACCAACTGGCTACAGTATTCACAGACATATTCAATATTTCACTGAATCAAGCAGTAGTTCCCTCCTGCTTTAAGAGGGCAACAATCATTCCAGTACCAAAAACACCAAACATCACCTGTCTCAACGACTACCGCCCCATAGCACTTACACCCATCATCATGAAGTGCTTTGAGAAACTGGTGAAAGGACACATCACTGCAGCACTACCCCCATCATTCGACCCACTTCAGTTTGCCTACCGTCCCAACTGCTCTACTGAGGATGCCGTGTCTCACGCCCTTCATCTCAGCCTAGAACATCTGGAAAAACAGAACACCCATGTCCGTATGCTGTTTGTGGATTTCAGTTCCGCGTTTAACACAATAATCCCCCAACACCTGGTGAGCAAACTGGGCCCACTAGGGCTGAGTACTCCGATGTGCAACTGGATCCTGGATTTTCTCACGGGCAGGCCACAGTCTGTACGGATGGGGCACAACACCTCTAGCACCATCCAGCTGAGCACAGGCTCCCCTCAGGGCTGCGTGTTGAGTCCATTGCTCTTCACCCTGATGACCCATGACTGTGGTTCTCGCACTGCCACCAACTACATCATTAAGTTTGCAGACGACACCACAGTGGTGGGTCTTATTCAGGACAATGATGAGCTGGCATACAGAGAGGAGGTGGAACACCTGGTGGGGTGGTGCACCGAAAACAACTTGGACCTGAATGTCAAGAAGACAAAAGAGGTCATTATTGACTTCAGGAAAAAAACGTCCCACACACACACCCCTCTACATAGACGGTGCTGCTGTTGAAACGGTCGAGACCATCAAGTTCCTGGGGGTGCATATCTCCAGCGACCTCTCCTGGACCCAACATACATCCTCCCTGGCCAAGAAAGCCCTCCAGCGAATGCACTTTCTCAGACGGCTAAGGAGAGCCCATCTTTCCCCAAACATCCTCACCACTTTCTATAGGGGAACGGTCGAGAGCATTCTGACCAACTGCATCTCCATCTGGCACCAGAGCTGCTCTGCCATGGACCTTAAGTCACTCCAGAGAGTGGTGAGAGCCGCTGAGAAGGTTATTGGCACTTCTCTCACCTCCATCAAAGACATTGCCAGAAACCGTCACCTGGCAAAGGCAGGCAAAATCATTGCCGACTCCACTCACCCTAACCATGGACTGTTCTCCCTCCTGCCCTCAGGAAGGCGCTACCGGGGCCTTAGGTGCAGAACAACCAGGTTCTGCAATAGCTTCTTCCCCACCGCTATAAGACTTTTAAACTCTAAGTAATTCCCTGCTGTACCCCAATACTGTGTTTTTGTTTGTTTATATAGCGGAAATATTTATTATCTATTTATCAGTAACTTTTAATCTTTTTACCTTTGTTTTTATGCAGAGTCAGTGGCAACGACATTTCGTTCCACTTTGTAACTACAAGGTGAAATGACAATAAAAACCTCTTGACCTCTTGACCTTGACCTTGATAAGGTACGCAAAAAGTGGGTAGTTACTGAGGAACGAATGAGTAATGAATGATGAACGACCAGGGCCCTAACTGGGGCCCTAACTGGGCCCTAAGTGACAGTTACTCAGTAACTACTGAGGAATTACTGGTAAACAGACTAGGGTACTACTGTATTCGTTACTGCGTAACTGTCACTTAGGGCCCTGTTAGGGTTCCAGTTAGATCCCTGGTTGTTCATCATTCGTTACTCAGTAACCAATACAGTAGTCCCCTAGTCTGTTTACCAGTAATTCCTCAGTAGTTACTGAGTAACTGTCACTTAGGGCCCTGTTAGGGCCCCACTTAGGGCCCCACTTAGGGCCCTGGTTGTTCATCATTCGTTACTCAGTAACGAATACAGTAGTCCCCTAGTCTGTTTACCAGTAACTCCTCAGTAGTTACTGA
This sequence comes from Merluccius polli, assembly GCA_030340625.1. Classification (NCBI taxonomy): domain Eukaryota; kingdom Metazoa; phylum Chordata; class Actinopteri; order Gadiformes; family Merlucciidae; genus Merluccius; species Merluccius polli. Next base: position 169,285 of record JAOPHQ010001991.1, on the reverse strand, counting down.
GTAACTGTCAGGGCCCTGTTAGGGCCCCAGTTAGGGCCCTGGTCATTCATCATTCGTTACTAATTCGTTCCTCAGTAACTACCCACTTTTTGAGTACCTTATTGTAAAGTGTTACCCTAAATACTGCTAATTTGGTCGACTAAAACTAGACTAAGACTAAAAGATTTCAGATTACTAAAATATGACTAAAACTAAATATGTGGTATTCAAAAGACTAAGACCACATCAGAATTTGCTTTCAAAATTAACACTACTCCTGGGGGTCATTGGGATATGCAAACCCCTCCACCACGGTAAGGTAGTAGCTCAGGGAGGGGGCTCATGAGGCCGATAAACAAAAAATGTCTGCAGACACATCTGTAGGCAGCCTTGTCAGTGTGACTGCTGTGGAACGATATTAGTGCTCCCCTGTCATTTTCGCCATTCTGCAAGATACAGACGTCAGTGGTGGGTGCTGTGGAGCAATGGGAAACGCCGAACAATTTAACGTAAGAGAAAACGGTAAGACTTAAATCCCTATGTGGCGGGGTACGTCCGGCCACACGCCACCGAAGTGGCTTTCCTTCGGGGCCCTCCGACACAGGACACGGGTAGATGTAGTTCAAGGTGTTTATTGGAGTTAAAGGCCAGTTGGTATTCGCCGAGCTGATAGTACATCCAGTCATGACGGTGCTCCTCCTCGTGTGTGTGTGTTGATGGCTGGTTTATCCTGGGTGCCATGATTGCTGATGCACCACAGGTGTGCAGCCCCACCCAGCCAGAGTCCAATTAGTCTGACTCAGGCCAGGTGAGGCTGTAAACCAGCCACCAACAACACACACTCCACATAAACCCTCCACACCCTAGCTTTCAAAGCTCAATATATTTAATTGGCCAATCGTAATAACATATACGCTGGGTGGTTACAGCATTCAGAATGGAAAATATCCACCGTGTCCACGTCTTCTAACGTAATACCAGAGAATGTCTCTCTCTTTGTTTATCTGCAGAGCATGTGTGATTGTCACTCTTCTCATGCAACAGAATGAAGAGGTACAGGAGGGGTAGGGCGAGGAGAGATTGTCCACTAGTTAATCGATCATGGATGTCTCTCGGACGAATACATTTTTTTTTTTAAACAATGCTAAAATGGGTCGGCAAATACCGTATTGGTCCGAATATAAGATGACCCTGGTTATAAGACAACCCCCCCTTTTTCAAGACTCATTTTTGGAAAAGAGTTTTTGAAGACCAAATATTGTTTTTATAAAGAAAAAAAGTTTTTTACATCTTTTAAATAAAATCATGTTTTCATTATATTTTAGATGAAATTGTCACATTTAAATACAATTACCGGTAAATGTAATCACATTTGTAAATGAACGACTTACGGTATTTAAATACCATAAAAATGAAAATAAACTGTACCGTATTTTCCACACTATAAGGCGCACTTAAAAGCCTTTAATTTTCTCAAAAAACGACAGTGCGCCTTATAATCCGGAGCGCCTTATATAGAGTAGTACATGTGCTTCACCATAATATTACAGTGTATTACATATCAGACTGTGTTTTTTTACATGTTACAACTGAACAAAGTTGGGAGTTATTGTGAATACGCTCATTAACATTTGAACAATGTTGAGAGTTATTGTGAACGTGTTTAATAAAGTTTGACTGACTGACTTATCTGAGTGTTTTGTTTCGCTTAATGCGCCTTATAGTCCGGTGCGCTTTATATATGAAAAAAGTTCGAAAATAGACCATTCATTGACAGTGCGCCTTATAATCCAGTGTGCCCTATAGTGCGGAAAATACGGTAGTCTATTGGTATTTCTAATACCAATTAGGCTATCCATCTCATAGTGACAAAACAACTATGTAACCTAGCGAAATTTAAATAACTGCATTAACCATCAAAGTGAAGTCTAATTGTAGAACAGCGCCATCTGTTGTTGTGAATGTATATTGACATTTAAAAGTCTAGACCCCGAAAGTAAGACGACCCCACTTTTTCAGACGTATTTCCAGGAAAAATACCCCGTCTTATATTTGGACCAATACGGTATACTTTGGCGGCCGTTTAATATACCTGGTATACCTGCCCCCCAAGTAAAGTCTGTGTGGAAAACACTGTAGGTAATGCAGTTGAATGACGTCGCTTCTGACACTGTACCCCGCTCTCCCTTAAATACCAGTCACGTTCTGAAATCTACAGCATAACCTAATGTATTTTTCTATTTCATTCATTCATAAAAATTCCATCTAAAACAACATGTTACTGGCTATAAGTAAGGGATAATCCATGACAAGGTGTGCATGTATCGAAAAATAATGCACGACGCAGGGGCTAAGAACCACCCGATGCAAAGTGGAGGGGGGTTTGCCTCCGCGAATACCATGGCCACTTACGAATCAATACAAATATAAGGGTGTTGATTCATATTTTGCAGTAATTCTGTCTCAAAATTACAACTTTTAGCTCGCACTATTTGTGTGTAAAAACATAGTCCCCCTCAGTCCCGTCCAAGTTGACAGTTGTTAACGTTTCGTTTAGCATATTCATTTTTAGACCAGTGATGAGGCTGCTTGCGTCATGACCGTGCAATGCATGTTATCGAAAAATAATGCACACCTCTCCAGCCAATCAGAATCGAGTATTCCCTGCTTATAAAGAGGCACTGAAAAAAAGAAGATACAGCTAGATCTGACTCACTTCAGCCTACTATAACACAGATATTTGATGCTCAAAGAAAATGGAAAAAATCGGATCCCAGGTCAAAACAAATGTATTTATTACACTTTAATAACATAAATGATTGCCACAGACAACCAGCCCTTTACAGTTGTTTCAGATGTGGGCTTTCGGTGTTTGTTGGCTGTAGCAGAACCAAGGTATAGCCTTAAAAGTGAGTAGTACTACCGCACAGACATGCTGAACAGTGTGCACACAAACGTTAAGAAAATCAAAACACTGACTGAACCAAAGAATGCTGGCCCTCATTTGTCTTTCACCACAGACTGTTGGTCTGGAGAAACTGAATCATTAATGAGTCTAACATGTCATTTTATAGACAATGACTGGGAAAGGAAACAGGTAGTCTTAAATGTCAAGGCCATGTCTGGCTCCCATACTGGGGACTACATCAGCGAGCTGTTTCTCAGCTTGTGGTAAATGAGGGCATCAGCAGTCAAAAAGCAGTGGGGGACATTATCAGCAAGTTGAAGACATGTGCAATTCACTTCAACCACTCTGTGCTAGCAAAACAATGGGATATCATCTCAAATTTGAGTGAGACACTGGGCCCTATCGAATAACTGACTGTTGAGATGAGCAAGGCAGAGGCCTCTGTCTCCTGCATCATCCTAAGCATTGCAGTGCTGAAGATGCTGCTTCAGGCAGAGGTTCCCACTACTAGGGGGATCAGAACACTCCGGGAGACAATGTTGCAGAGCTTGGAGAAAAGATTTTCCAAGATTGAGGAGACCAAATGTTTGGTGCTGGCAACACTGCTGGATCCTCCATACAAGGGCAATGTCTTTGCAGCAGAGGACACACTGAACAAGGCAAAACAATGGCTAAAAGAAGAACAAGCCATTGCCTCTGAGTCTGAACAACAAACAGCCACCGCTGGAGACTAAGGATCGGATCCTAAACAAATAAGGATGGAGGAAGAGGAACCCTCTGGTCTTGTTGACCGAATGTACGCAAACATTCTTAGGGCTCACAGTCATCATGGAACTCCTGCTGAGGAACAGTGTGAGGACATCTCTGAACCGTTACCTCCGGGAGCCGGTGATTAACAGAAAGACTGGTCTGCCATTGGAATGGTGGAAACAGAACAAAACTAACTAAGCCTTCTTGCACCACTGGCTCCCAGCGAGAGAATATTCAGTGAGATTGGGACCATTTATGAAAAGAAGAGGAACAGGCTCACTGGAGAAAATGCAGAGAAACTTTGTTTCCTGCATTACAACTTGCATCTCATAAATTGGGAATACTGAGTGACAAAAAACAAAGAGATCTTGCTACTACACTAACATTTTTTATTTACAAATCTTCGTTCTCTCTTAGAAACAAGGAGATGTTGTTATCTTATGATTTACAGTTTAGATTTTTTTAATGTGTTAAGTGTTAAATAAATGTTCATTTAGGTTCAGCAATTTTGTGTCTCATTTGTTATTATTAAATTGTTGTATTTTATCAGATGCAATTAATTTACATAACATTTCTCTAATGCACCGCATTCACAGCTTATATGGGCTGTTCAACACTTATATATATATATATATATATATATATATATATATATATATATATTGTTGAACAGTCCATATAAGCTGTGAATATATATATATATAACTGATTTATGCAAGAATAGAAACTAGGGCTGTCAAACGATTAATTTTTTTAAACTGATTAATCGCATAGTATTGGCGAGTTAACTCGCGATTAATCGCAGTTTTTAAATTCTATTTTATATCCACTCCCATTGAAGTTAAGTTATCAAATGGAATGACACATTGTCATTCATACCAAATAAGGAGAACTCCGGTGTAAAATGGTTCTGGGATGTTTAGAATGAGAACAAGTTCGAACGTTCCATGGAGAGCAAAAAAAAGTGAAGCTAAGTTCTCACCTGGTAAAAAATAAATGGCTTTTTTAAAGCACTTACAAGGCTAGGAATAGCCTGACACTTCTTTGGTAGTATAATGAGGGTCTTAACATATAAAACAAGGCATTGACAACTTCGTAAGTGTACAGGTAGTTTATTAAAAAGCATATTTTATACACACAATACCTTCAGTAGTTCACCCGTCGACGCCATGTTTTTTTTTAGGCTGATAAGTCGATTGACGAACACAGAGCTCGCGTGCGATCACGTGAGCACTTTAATGCGTCATTTTTTCTTAATCGAATAAAAATAAGATTGCGTTAACGCGTTATTATCGCGCTAATTTTGACAGCCCTACTAGAAACTCAAAATGAATTGGAAAAATGAAGACCTTTTGGCTGGTTTCATGGTGTACAATGCTAGGTTGTCCAGCGATCAGTTTGTCAGAGGGATGGGCACTGGTTCCTGAAGCTTCTCCAGGCAGAAACCGACCGAATGGAGGGCTGGTGTCGACAGATGGAACTGGACCAACAGGCAAATTACCTGACAAATGACAGTATGTTTTTTTGACTGGCATATGTAATAATAATCCATCTGTCACCATGTCTTTGTGTTTAGACTTCCATGGCAGAGTTATTATTATTATGTTCAATCGTTCTAATATTACATGCAAAAAATGGGTGTTTTAAAAACAAAAAATGGCAGTAGATAATATTGAATTATTTGTATTTATAAAATGACTGAATATATACAGTCAAACTAATGCTGAATAGTATAATTTGCTGAAAGTATGTTTCAAATAAGAATGCTATGTTTAATGTCAGAAATTGTGTTTTTGTGTTTCCACCCCACTTTTTTGCAGTGCTGGGTAAAGTAAGAAGTGCAGTAGGAAGTGCCCAGCTGCTAATGACACAGAAGTTTCAGCAGTTCCGGAAGCTATGTGAGGAGAATCTGGTGAGTCCCTCTTTTGGACTTAATTCAGACCTGTAGCAGAGATTACAAATTATCTTTAGTAAGGGAATTGCATCTTCTTTTTGTTACGAATAAATAACAGCACATGTATCAACAGGCTGTATTAACCGCACATGGCCACAAGATGGCAGCATACATAATACACCTGGAGGCGGGCGCTCACCACTAGCCAATCAGAGCACATTACACGTCATAGAGGCCTGCCAAGGCCTAGACGCCTGCCAAGGTACTATCGAGCGCACACAAGCAGGAGAGGGCAGAAACTCTATAGGCAGCGTATCTATTAGATATTCAGCTAAGAGTCGCTCCACGCGTGAATGATACAATTCCCCTCCTTTTGCTTCATAGATAATAGACCTAAACCTAAAACAAATAAAGTGAGTTAAAAGTGATCCTGTGTCGGCGGCCTTCTTCCTCAAAGAACACAACATTTTTCAATGAAAAAATTAGTCACAAGCAGAATTAATAGAACTCACAAAACATGGATGCGCCCTGAAGAAAGAGCTAAAGAACAACCCTCCGTTGCCTCCAAGCAGGCCCCTTGGAGACAACTTCAGCCACGTGGGGATGACCAAGGCAACATTATTTGTTTGGACATGTGAACACTGGACATTTCCCCAGAGACTGTCAGCCAGACAAGCTGCATTTTAACTACCAGATCCTCACCACGTTATTAGGAAATATTCAGCTGTGCAAGTTTTAGTTGGAGGAGTGATTTATTCCTTGTCTACTGAACACAGGCTCTGTGTTCACTAACTGAAACAAAAAACAGAAAATAAGGCAAAGACCTGAAAGGCAAAGACTTGAGGAGGTGCAGCAGTTGAAACAATTGTACATCAGCACCAGACAAGCGCTAAGGTCCATTTAGATCAGACACCAATAAACAATATGAAAAACAAATACTCAGCTGTGCAAGTTTTAGTTGGAGGAGTGATTTATTCCTTGTCTACTGAACACAGGCTCTGTGTTCACTAACTGAAACAAAAAACAGAAAATAAGGCAAAGACCTGAAAGGCAAAGACTTGAGGAGGTGCAGCAGTTGAAACAATTGTACATCAGCACCAGACAAGCGCTAAGGTCCATTTAGATCAGACACCAATGAACAATATGAAAAAGTGTGAAAAACGGAGGAAAAATGTAATTGCGTCGCTATTTTTTTTCGACCTCAACCTCATCTAGTGAAGAAGAGCGAATGCTCCTTCTTTTGACTCAAGATCTTATATGTATTTAGAAGGTTGAAACAGAGTTTCACCTTTTAATCCAAGTGTAAAATAATGTAGCAGTTCTGTAGTAATACAGATACAAATGTAGTGATAGAAATAGGTCTATGGATGTAATTTACCACTGTGGATACAATAAAAGGACTGTGTTGAGAAATGTGAGAACCGATATTGTTCAACTCTTAATTTCCGATACCGATATCAACCAATACCGATATATGCGGCCACGTGAAACCTCCGCTTTACACTCATTGCAATAGGCTTTATGCCGAGCGGAAGTGTGGAAGTGTGGATTAATAGATAAAAACAAAACAGCGGTAAAAGCTAGCGTGTGTGTCCGGGAGAGGGCTACTCTCCTCGGACATATTACTCTGAAGCCCCGGTGACGGTCTGGAAGTGCGGATTAATAAATAAAATAATGTGAGCGCGGTACAGCGGACCTGAACCGGTTGTGATGAGACCTGTTTCACAGAATGCGGAAGTATGTTGCGCATAACCCCTATTTTACTATTCAACGTAGAAACTTTGAAATAATTCCAAACCACCGACATAACCACAGCTACAACTAGCGTCCCGCTACACGGCCGCACATGCCCAGGCTTGTTATTGAGACGGCGCGGCGCGTGTATGATGTCATCAAACCACGTCCTCACTTGAAACATAACAGATGTCTGAAATTATTTCAAAATCGATTTCGGTATCGGTTAAAAAACCGATACCGATATTTTCCGATATTGATTTTTTATGCCAATATCGGCCGATAATATCGGACATCCCTAGTAAATATTAAGTACCTCCATGTACCTCCAATACTACAACATGTATTGTGGCCATGGACGAGGTGAAGACCATGAGGTACCTGATTGGGACTGGTTAAACTGATTTATTCGCAGGCTAGAGCCATCAACAATACCAGAATACACTTTGAAAGGATCACAGAAAATAAAACGACTATTTGTGAGCCCTTTATATCTAAATAGGGAGAAGGTCCTCTTCCACGGAGCCCACCACCTGTTCTACAGTAGCCCAGAACGGATAAATGGGTGAATTAATCTTTCAAGGAACATCATCACTTGGCACTTGGCTACTCGATGCTGTCGTAGACGATCATTTTGGAAGTTCCTACTGGAACCTTACAGGCCAGTACAAGCTACCGTAGCATCTCCTACATTGCTGGAAAGGGAGGAGTGAGGGTATTCAGTTGGTTGCAATCTACAACCTTACCGCTAGATGCTACTAAATCCTACATACTGCACATTTAAAGGTACGGTGGCATATATTTTTGCCACTGTGTTTTGTTGTAGCACTGTTCCCAAAATGTGTCCACCCTTTTTTCATCCACATACGCACGAGGATGCGAGAGATATTCACGCGCAACTATATTGCATTGCTAGCTGTATATATCGGAGCCTGTCTTCTTCACTGTTCACTTCACAGGCGTTCAATTATTTTATGTGACTGATAGAGAACGATCACAGTCTAGATTGCATGTAAATAAAAATTGACACAGTGGAATACGTTGCTGCATATGGGTAAATTGTGTGTTGTTTATATATTGCATTTGATATAAGCTGTTGATATGTTGCTTTTGGTTGTTGACATGTTAAAGTGTAAGTGAACCCCCTGTTTCATCTCAAATTCAAACACTAAGATTTAAAAAGAGAGTTCTACGAAGCGTGTAATCCCAATGGTTACGACCTACGCCAACTTTGTGATAATTTTTTTTAAGCTAGTACCGTCGTATGAGCATTATTTATGATTATTATTATTTATTATTATTATTATTAAGTAAGGGATAATGCCCAACGAGATGTCCATTAACAGAAATTAATGGACGACGCAGAGGCGTGCGTCGGACGGTTGCTTCCGCGAAGTCCATTCAAATTTCCATTGTTTTCTCCCTCTTTTCCCACTCAGAACCCCAATGCTCACCCAAAGCCAATGTCCTCAGACCTGGCTGGCTTCTGGGACATGCTCCAGCTCTCCATTGAGAACATCAGCCTTAAGTTTGATGAGTTGCACCAGATCAGGGCCAACCACTGGAGACCTCTGGACCCACCTGAGAGGAAGGTATGAACAAGTCAAGTCAAGTCAATTTTATTTGTATAGCCCTTCATCACAGTTACAGTCTCAATGGGCTTCACAGGCCATATATGTATGATATTATGCCTTATCCTAGCCCCCCAAACTGCAAGTAACATTCTTAATTATAAGGAAGAAATCTTAAGAAGGAACGCAGTGACGCAGAGTGAGGGATCCCTCCTTGTTGTGTTACTTTTTCTCTTTATGCTTCCTAAATTTAGTCTAAAGCCATTCATGAGCTAATGCCACCGACATTATCATCATTCGTTTATTCTTCTTCGATAGCAGAACACTATTTTGCTGTCAGTATTTTTCCATAATATTGTCAATCATGACAATATGACAATCTAACAATGGAGGGGGGGGGGGTGCAGTATGAGGGTATATATGTTTTTACATAAAGCAAATTGAATTTGGGGCACCCACATAATTTTGAATTCTGAAAAAAAAAAAAATATATATATATATAGGCCTATGCAACCATCGTACCCTCAAGCTCATTTTCTTTTTCAGCCACCGTTTATATTTTCTGCGCATGTATTGGCGTATTTAGGGTAAATGGCTTGCATAGTGGGACATTGAGTGAAGAAGCCAAAACAGGAATTGTCTAGCTTGGGAAGTGTAAATCTAAATTATCATTCGAAACAAATCAGCGCCTGTCAATGCGTAATAACAATGACATTTTCAGATTTATTTTTTCTATCCACTGATATAGACAAGTGAGCTGCCATTCGCTCAGACTTGGTATTTTCAGTTGCTATTTATACGTTTTGTGCGTATCGGCATGTAATGCATGGTTATTATTCTATATCTAATTAAAACAGGATATTTAAATTAAGTAATGAAAAGACCAAGCTGATCGCAAACGATGGCGCACTTGACTGCAAGTGGTGATCAGTGTTGAGAATACTTCTACTAAATAATTCACTGAATTATAAGTGCAACATACTCTGGGACTGTATAAACTTTAATATAGGTGTACCAAGCATTCTTATAGGCCTATTTGTTTCTATCAAGGAAATGCTGGTGACTGGCGTGCTTCATATCTTGGCAAACATTATTTTCTTTACCAGCCCATGGCCACATCTTTTCTGAGCCTAGGTTATGGCAATAACTTCTCTCGAACTACATGAAACACAGTGTTCATGTTAGCACATACACCTAGAATTATTTGAAAAGTATCTTAAAGACCATAGGCCATCACTTTAAAAATGGCCTACACACTTTTTAATCTGTACCCCCATATACATCACATGAGCCTACTTAGTGCCCAATTTATTTTACCACATTTGCTGCTGCTAACAAAAAACACCTGCAAAGGACACACACGCAAAGGAACCCATGTACTTCATTATTTCCTGAAATGTGTTTCCTCTTACTTCCCTCACCCCCTAACCAGGAGATATGGCGTCCATCCCCTGTACAAAAGAAACCCCCTAAGGGCCCTCAGCACCACCATCCTCCCCTGGCTAGAGACAGGTCCTTGGAGAGCTCAGAAAAACAGAAGCAGGAGGCACGGAAGCGCCTTATGGCCGTCAAGCGAGCGGCATCCATGCGGCAGAACTCAGCTACTGAGAGCGCCGACAGCATCGAGATCTACATCCCAGAGGCACAGACTAGACTATGAGGAAAGAATGGATTGTGAAAACAGTTTCTCTGGGGACAAAAGGCTGTCTCCATTGACACACAGGCCTCAGTTACACTTATTCCAATGTCATATGATCGGCTATGCTAGTTCGGAACACAGACCTCACGTTCACACATAACACTTGAATTCTACTTTATTTTTGAGACCTGGGTGAGGCAAGTTTCATTTTTAACATTAATTTGACACAGTATTTTTGGATGAATTGTATTTTCAAGGTAGCTATGCATACCAGGCCTAACCACATTGTGTATTTTGTCCTTTCTAAGATGAGATCACAATACGAGCTAGAGCAATGCGATGTCGACATCTGAACACAATGTGAGCAAGAGCTAATCTGGGAATGTCCACATCTTACGGTTAATGCTATTATGTGTCATCAGATCACAAAAGTCACGTTGAAACAAGTGTAACCGAGGCCACATTTGCCTGGAACATGCCTCTGGCATAAGCAAACTTTGCATACTGCATACACATGTTTCAACCTTTACACAAACAAATATATGGATTATATTGCATAGATATCATACACAGACCATACAGACCCAAAGGAGAACACAGCTTAAAAGATTGAAGACCAGCATTGTATCATGTAACGTACACTGGTCCACACACTTAAACACCACCTGTACACTGAAATAACTATTGTTTTAAGCCATATGAATACTGGGTGTATGTGAAAGCAAAAAATAGAGCTAGATGTTTTTACAATTGATTATTTATATTTAAGTCTTAATCTCTTACCACGTCCCTCTCCTCTACATAATTTCCTTAAAAAATAATATAGAAGCCTTCCTTGCTCGCTTTCCTAAAATTACCCATTCGTTACCCTTGCCATCTATTATTGAAAGTTATAGATCATTTTGAATGTTACAATAAACAAAGGTTCAGTTTTGTAAATGTAATTTATTGGTGTTTCTTTATCTCAGTAATTTGGCTAAGTAGTAGGCTGCACACTAGCAATAGTCATTTAAGAAGGATGACCTTGAGAGCTATGAGGCTGATTGGACATTATAACTATTTGCACAATGGAGAGAATTTTATTGATGTAGTTTTCCATACAGTTCGTACGTTGCAGTGCTTAACACTAGTTATCCTGGTTGACTGGTCTGTTGACTTATGAACTATTATGGCATTCATTGTTTTTATATTAATTATGGTTTACTTTATCTGGCCTGGTCAGCCTCCTAGAAATGTCACTACAGTTTTGGTTTTTAATTTTTTTTGATTCATGCCTGTTTGTGTATCAAGGATTGTGTTTTTTTTTTTTTTTTTTTTTTTTTTTTAAAGTATATCGCCAATGTTTAATGCCATTTGTTTAAATATGAAACAAATACATAAAAAATAGGGATTGGTGAGCTAAGCAGATACTATTCATTGATGTGTTTAAAAAATATTGTTCCTTTACTTTTTAAAAGATGAGTGATTTGTGCATGAATATCTTATGTATGAATATGTATAGGTGGGGTGATAATGTTACTTAGAATCGTGTTACCCATGGTAAAAACAGTATATTGACAATAAAGGGGACAATGAGCCATAAGTCTGAAATATCACTATCAATGAAAGGGGCACATACAAATATCCCCAGAAACTAAACAAATGCTAAATTACTTGTTTTAGTGTATTCAGCAAAGGCAGCCGTTGAATACACTACATATGTTTTCCTTTGTTACAGCAGCATTCTAAACCTATCTTGAGCCATGAGAGGGTAAACTAGAGAAATACACACAATACTTAATTCTCGACAAAGCTAGATTTTAGTCATTCACTTGGCCTTGATGGCACAATGGAACACGAATAACATATTTAAATTAAAGCTCCAAGGAGCTGTGTGCGGGACCTCGCCGAGTCCGTCAGGGTGTGTCGTGGATAGTGTCGGGACAGATTCTCGTCCGTCGCCGTCCATGCAGTGTGCGGTAGACTGGGGCGTTCACAGGGAGACTCGTTGTAGCTAGCATTAGGGTTTGGGAATGGCACAAATCGCATCACAGTTTGACATTCGATTCAAAATGGCCACTTTGACGGACCCGCCCTTCCATAGATATATATAGAACACTAGATGCCTCGTCCGCGTTGCTGGCCAACGGAGTGGAACGTCCGCACATGGCGGCCATCTTACTCCAGGCAGCTCGGTCACCCATAACATGTGTTGTAGTGGTACACGTACTTTTAGATAACCATAACTTGCTCAAATTTCATCCGATTTTCAAACGGTTTGGTTTGTTATAAATGTCAAAGTGCACTGCATAATAGCATAATTAAAAAAAAAAAATTAAAAAAAAAATAAAAAATAGAATAAAGTTCTAAAATAGGTAGATTACACTATTTCCTATTACAAATAGGCTATAAGAAAGGCTGCATGTTGAAATCCCCCACCCTGGACAGAGATCTTGCCTGTGGTAAGATGCCTGTGGTCGACCGTCTTGCCTGGAGTAAGATGGCCGACCTGTGAGGACGTTCTAGACTCCGCCGTAACGCATCTAGTGTTCTATATATATCTATGCGCCCTTCTACGTACAGTTGCAAATAACAAAATGTTTGTTCAGCACCATCTTCTGACTGTACTGATTGATTTTGAAGCAGAACTGATAAATTCCCTGGGAGGAGTTTGTTCACAAACATTGGGAAAAAAGACCACAGAACCAACTTTGACGGAACGCCACGGCCACGCCCTTCAACGTAGAGTCGCAAATAGCACAAAGTTTGTTCAGCACCATGTTCTGACTGTAGTGACCAATTTTGAAGCCGAACGGACAAATCCCCTGGGAGGAGTTCGTTCGAATACAACGCAAAAAAGACGACATTATTGAATATGGCCGACTTTGACGGCACGCCACGGCCACGCCCTTTGATGTAGAGTCGCAAGTAGCACAACTTTTCTCAAGTTCCATCTTGTGAACGTACAAAAAATGTTTGAAGCCCAAGTGACAAATCCCCTGGGAGGAGTTTGTTCAAATAGGCGGCGAAAAATGAAAAATGACAAAAATAAAAATATCTGACTTCCGGTGGGTTTTGGGGTAAGAGCTTTTTTTGTAGGTCTTGGACTGTTACACGTGCCTACCGATTTTTACACATTTCTGTGAAACGTGGTGTCGGGGCAGTTTTTTCTATTCCCTGTAGGGGGCGCTACAAACACGACAAACACCATTTTTGGTACTCTACACATGTCCTGTGAATTTTAAATTCATAACTATTACGGTCTTTGTACAGTGATTTACGCTGACATTAGAGCGCCACCTAGTGGCGGATTTTTTTTCCCTTTTGACATGATCCTCAGGGAGCCATGGGCTATCATCGTACCAAGTTTCGTTTAAATCGCCGTTGCTGATGTGGAGATATAAACTTCTTAGTTTTAAAGAGCGCCACCTAGTGTTGACGGTCTGAACATGTGTATGATGCTGAATGGAGGTATAAGGAACTATTGACAAAAGTTTGGTGTCGACCGGACATAGCAATGTGGCGAAATGGTCCACTTGCTTTTTTGACATAAAATGTACACAAATTAAAATATTTATAGCACGCTTATTTTTTGAAATATCGAAATACTTCCAATTACTTTTTTCATGGGACAGTCTGGAGATGCTTCATGTGAAGTTTTGTGCGAATCGGAGAAAGGCGCATAGTTGGAACCCATAGACGTAGTATTTTGGAGTTTTTGTGCTGTAGCGGAAAAAAAATGTAGGCGGAAGTGGGCGTGGCCTATATGAGGAGGTGCAGCAATGATTCCTGCATGTGTGGATATAAGGTTTATGAATGTGCGACAAAGTATGCGGGAGTTATTAGCGTTACGGAATTTGCTCAAAAACAGTGCCACCTAGTGGTCTTCCAAGTGTGCGACATGAACGTGACGCATAGAATATATAAGTTTTCACCAGGCCGGACAACTTTGGCAAATAAAAAGAGTTTTGGTATATGTTGAGATGGTCAAAATCGCCGGCAAAGTCGCTAAAAATAATAATAAACGGACCAATTTCAATAGGGACCTTTCCAGTTTTACTGGCTCGGTCCCTAATAATACAATTCAAATTTGACTTAATTTAGAGGAAATTCCTGTTCAAGTCTTTCTTTTTTTTGAAATTCTCTTTTTATTCAGAAAGGCAGACCTCCATCACATACATCACTTCACACATACATTAACTCAGTTTGTCAAGGATACAATGATGTTATACATTCTGCCCTTCTGGAGCTTTCTCCCACGGACCCAAACCTTTCCAGGTGGAAGCAATAACACAAAAACAACAAAACCGGGGAGCGCACCCCTACATGTTCTCCATACACAAAAATGAAATCAAATAAAATAATTATACTATAAATGAATAAAAGAGGGTAGGTTCACACAAAGCACAAGTATAATCAGATAAAATCAGATCTGATTGGTTTTACATACTCAGACCATTTGGTCCAGATCCTATAAAAATTGTCTTTCTCAAATTTGAGGGAAAAAGAAATCTTCTCCATAACATAAATCTCATAAACAATTCCAATCCATTCGTCGATGGTGGGAGGTTCCACTTTTAACCATTTCCTAGTGACACATTTCTTACTTGCTGCCAACAATATGGTCAGCAGTTTTTTGTCTTTTACGTTCCATGTTTCAAACAATATATTGCCCAAGAACATAGTTTCACATTTTAATGGGATGCTCACATTAAATATATTTTCAATATGTTTGTGGATCTCTTCCCAGTAAGATTTTATTACTTGACAGTCCCAAAAAATATGGAAGTGGTTGGCTCCATTAGACCCACAGAGTCTCCAACAAGCATCCCCGCCACCCTGATGACGCTTCTGAATGGGTGTGATAAAAAATCTTGTTATACTTTTCCAACAGAACTCCCGCCAGGTGTTTGACCCGGTTGAGATCCATTGTAATTGACATATTTTCTCCCAACTCTCCTGTGTAATAATTATACTTATTTCCGTTTCCCATTTCCTCTTTATATATTCTGTATTCTCTTGTTTGGCTAATTGTATGGCATTATATAATTTGGAGATAATTTTGTTGCAAGATCTGGACTTAGTTAATGTTAAGAATACCTCCATGAACCCTGATTCGTCTTTTCTTAACGCCTCTTTAATATTTTTGTTATAATAATCTCTCACTTGCAGGTACCTAAAAAAAATCGTCTCTCCCTAGACCATGATCCTTCTGCAGGGCCTCAAAACTCTGAAATGTCCCCTTGTGGACAAATGAATAATAGGTAGTTAAACCTTTTGTGATCCATGTCTTAAATCTGCCGTCGGTTTTATTTGGCGTAAAGTCCGAGTCATAGGCACACCACCTCATAATCTTAGATTTGTCTTTTAATCTGCTAATTTTGACTATTTCCTGCCAGGACTTCAGGAGGCTACTTGTTATAGAGTCCTCTGGGATCTCCTGTTCTTCTTGTAATTTATTGTCGTTTAATAAAGCTGTTATTGGAATTCCCTTTATCATCGTTCCTTCAATTTCCTTCCATGCTGCATCGTATATAGGCGAGCACAGGCAGACTAAAGGCCTCAACTGAGCTGCATGGTAGTAATCCTGTAAGCAGGGAAGGCCCACTCCCCCTTTTTCTTTTCTTAATTGCAATGTTTTAAATTTGATTCTGGCCCTTTTCCCTTGCCACAGATACCTCACTATTACTCTGTCCCACTCTAAGAACTGTTTAGATGGTATTTTAATTGGTAAACATTGAAAAAGGTACAACATCCTTGGAAGAATATTCATCCTGATTGACTCTATCCGGGAGCTTAAACTTAAAAAGGGAATAACGTTCCATCTTTGTATATCGGTTTTTATCTTTGAATTTAGTGGGCCATAATTTATGTTATACAGTCTCGTGAAGTCCCTAGGTAATGAGACACCCAAATATTTAATGGACTCAGCATCCCATTTCCAATTGTACATGGTCCTAATTGAAGGTGGAGGGTCATAATTAAATGTTAATGCTTGGGTTTTATTAATATTAATTTTATAACCAGAAACTAAACCAAATTCCTCTAACAATTTCATCAGTTTTGGGAGTGTCTGAGTAGGTTGTGTTATACTTATTAATAAATCGTCGGCAAATAGGGCCAGTTTTTGTACCCCAGATGTCATTGTTACCCCCTTTATATCATTCCTCTGCCTAATTAGTTGACTCATGGGTTCTATAAACAATGCGAAGAGGAGCGGCGACGCACAACACCCCTGCCTCGTTCCTCTTTCTAAAGTGAATGAATTGGTTAAGTTTCCATTGATTTTGATTCTAGCTGTTGGTTTGGTATATAGTGCTGCAAACGTGTCAATTATAGTTGTATGGAAGCCAAATTTTGAAAGTACTTTATATAAGAATGACCACCTCACTGAGTCAAATGCTTTCTCAGCGTCCAAACTTAATATCAGTGTCTCCAGTTTTTGATGTGTGACTTGTCTCATAACGTGCAGTGTTTTCCTGATGTTATCTTGGGTCTGTCTTTGTCTGACAAAGCCAGTCTGGTCCTTGTGTATTAATAGTGGTAATAACAACTCTATTTGTTTGGTTAAGATGGAGGTGAATAATTTATAGTCGTTATTTAAAAGACTTACAGGACGGTAATTTCCACACTCCAATTTATCTTTCCCCCTCCTTAGGTATGATCGAAATCATTGCCTCCCTCCATGAGGGGGGGGGTATTTTTGTTCTCCAAAACCCAGTTGAATGTTTTTAATAATGTTGGAATTAGTTGATCTTGCATTGTTTTGTACCATTCTGTGGAAAAACCATCTGTCCCTGGAGACTTCCCCCCTTTCATTCTCCTAATGTTTGAATTTCTTCCTTTGTTATTTTGGATATTAATTTCCCATTTTGTTCTTCAGTGATCTTTGGAAGATTTACCTGGGCCAGAAAGGCATCAATCTGGTTGTCGTTGCTTATCTGTGGCTGTGTATATAATATTCTATAGTATTTTTGGAAGCATTGTTGTATTTTCTCTGGGCTTGTTTCTATTACATTCGTTTCGGAGTTTCTTATTTTATATATAGTTCTATCCGCTTGTTGTTTTCTTAACCTGTACGATAGAAGTTTCAGTGATTTCCCACCTGTCTCATAGTATCGTTGCTTTGTAAAAAGGAGCTTTTTCTGAATTTCCTGAGTATTTATTTCATCTATTTCTTTTAATTCTTTGATCTTACATTTGTCGTCATCTTTGTGAGACTTTGCATGTTCTTTCTGTAGTCTCTTCAAGTCCTCTTCTAATTTTTTGAGTTTTTGCTCCCTAATTTTCTTCTCATATGAGGAGATGGCTATTATTTTGCCCCTCAACACTGCTTTTAATGCATCCCAGAGAATGGGTGGGGTCACTTCTTCATTATCGTTGTTTTCCAAATACAATTTAATTTCGCTTTTCAATTTATCTTTAATAACTGGGTTATTCAGAATGTTTGAGTTCAGTCTCCAGAGAGTGGATTTCTTATTATTATTCAGATGGATTGACATGTAGATGGGGCCGTGATCTGAAATAGTAGTAGGTCCTATTTCACAGTTGCCCACCCTGAAAAGATCTCCTTTAAGCATAAACAAATAGTCGATGCGTGAGTAAACATTGTGAGCGTACGAGTAATGCGAGTAGTCTCGGCTCGTCGGGTTTATCTCTCTCCATACGTCCACAATCCCCACTTCACGAATCCAAGTATTTAATCTATTGCTGATGTTTTTTGTATCAGATTTCCCGTTTGATGAGTCAATTCTGGGATTTAATCGGATGTTAAAATCTCCGCCACATATTAAAATCCCTTGACTCTTTGTTGTCATTAAATCAACCACATGTTTATAGAAGGACCATGTCACTGCCCGGTGGCACATACACGTTAAGGAGACTTATCACAATACCTTCTATCTTCCCTGTGACCATAACAAATCTGCCTTCCTTATCCTTATGTTCTGATATGTGTTCATAATTTACAGCACTGGATATCAAAACCGCCACTCCTCTCCGCCTACGTTTCATGTGAAGAAAAGTAAACATGTTTAAATCCTGATTTATTCAATTTAGCATGTTCGGAGTCGTCGAGGTGTGTCTCCTGTAAGAGAGCTATTTGGATTTTATCTTTCTTCAATTTTGATAAAATGTTCCACCTTTTAACTGGATTGAGTACTCCATTTATGTTAAATGACAGCTATTTTTAAAGACCTTCATTGTGATTTCCTCCTCCCTCCCACTCAAAAACCCGGTGCGCTTCCCCCTCCCTGCGAGAACCAGCAGGGAATAAACAACTAACACACTAAACAGCATCAAACTGAACACAATTTGTCCGTGTGACTCCCTATGTAGGGGTCTAATAGTCCGACCCTGTTGAGCCTCCCGAGGTGGCTCGAAGGAAACAGTCTCCCTCCTCAGTCCGGAGGAAGAGGCCCTTACCTGCAACAGTCGCATGTCGGAAAAAAAAAAGTCCAAAGTGAAAAAAATAAATAAAAAGGGCCCCGAGCGAACCAATAGTGGATTTTAACCACTAATTATAGTCAGTGCATTATAAAAAAATAAAATAAAATAAAATAAAATTCACAATTTAGTCCGCCGTCCTCTAGCGTGGGTTAAATCCTTCCAGACCCGGAGGGAGTCGGTGATGTTCTCCTGAAGGCCCGGAGCTTCTCCTTGTAGCTCTGGTCCCGGTCGGCTGGGCCCTTCTTTGCTCGTCTGTCCACTCTCGTCCAGGAGAGCCGCTGCACCTGCTCCATGAGCGTCTCCGGAGGTGCGGTGGTGGTCGTCACAGCGTAGCCTCTTCTCAGCAGATCCTCTGATGCCTCCTCTACCGTCTCGTAGGTTCTGGTTCCGTCCTCGTGTCTCACGCGCAGCCTGGCAGGGAAGAGGGTCTGGAACTGAACTCTGTTCTCCTTCAGTATTTTGCGGATCTCTGTGTATTCTCTTCTTCTCTTGAGTATTAGAGGTGGATAGTCATGATCCAGGTTTATGCGGTTTTCTTGCCAGGTGAACCCCTTCTTCTGCCATGCCATGTGGAGTATTGTCTCTTTTGTTTTAAAACTTAAACACTTGATTACGATGGAGCGTGGCGGCGCGTCTCCCGGCGGCTGCGGTCCCAGCGACCGGTGAGCCCTTTCAATCTGCAGGTCGGGCATGTCGTGTGTTAGCTCGAGACCTTCACGGAGTAAATTTTCCACAAATGAGACCATCACCTTCTCGGACCCCTCCGGCACCCCATAGATCCTTATGTTCTCACGCCTGGAGCGGCTTTCCAGATCCAGCAGCTTGTCCTCCATCTTGGTGTGTAGCTTTAGCATGGCCGTGACGACGTCTTCTGTGTTTTGGATCCTCTCTTCTGCTTTCTCAATTCGACCTTCCGCCTCGTCCAGTCTGGTATTCGCCTTTATAATTTCTTCTCTTATTGTCTCTAATTGTTCTTTGTTTTCTTGGCGAAACCCTCTTAGTTCTTGCAGAATCAGTTCCAAGTCGGCCATTTCTCCGGACTGCACCTCGTTGTTTGCTAGCTCACACCTGTTGGCTGTTAGTTGCTAATTGTTGCTGCGCTCCGTCTTTCTCTCCCACTTGTCTTCGGACGACGTTTACTGCTCAAAGTGGTGATATCGCTTTTTAACCCCCTTCTCTACGTATTTTGCGGAATGATTTGTTTGGTTTATATGGGGGTATTTCTCTAATTGCTCTGGTTCAACCGGGAGCTCCCTCGCTATGCGGCCATCATGATGGTGTTCCGACCGGAAGTCTCATTTATTATTATTTTTAATGAATGCAACCTACACAAGAGAGGAGATGTTGGTATTTACCATACTGTTTACTTTTTTTTTTTCAATTATGTTGTGAACCCACAACCTCCGCTCTTCACCTGCCATGCTTTGCACACGTCTCCTGTATCCAGAGACAAAAAAAATGCCCACAGCCTCAACTGTTGCTCTGATAGAAAAAAACAGCAAGGCAACAGATATGTTCTTGATGTATGAGCTTGCCGAACTACAAATGTCCCGTTTTTTTTAAATTGAAAATCTGCTCTAATATATGGAGTTGCAGTGGTTCCCCTACGCACTGGAAAAACCTGTTCACATTTTAACTTTGCTTTGCTCAGTATGTTTAAAAAGGGACCCACAGCAGGCTGCATTTATTGCGCAACAATAAATTGTGTAACCGAACTCTTCGCACAGTGTTGCTGCACTTTATCATCCTTGACTTATCAAACCATGGCCATGTCATTATGGTATGGACATTTTGCCCAGGAGGCCCATTTATTGAAATCTTTGTTTCCCGGATGTGGCTGGGTGGGGTTGTACACCTGTGGTGCATCTATGTTATTAGAAATCATAACTTAATACAATGCAGAACTATTACTTTATCTTTTGTTGACGTTAATGGATCATTGGATCATTACTAATCTCAACAGGCAGCCTATATTATTTGTCTAAATCATGACACAGAGAAGGAGAACAAGATGAGCACATTGACTACAAAGCAAATCAAGCTGTTTTTAAATTGTTGACATCCGGGAAACTATGATGTCCGGAAAGTTTATGAAACTTGCGAAACAAGTCAGAAGCCTGCCAAGTAGCCTACATTGATAGCACTTTCTAGTATTTGTAACCACCATTGGGTGTTACATAAAAAGCTGGTGAATCCCAGCCAATAATAGCACCTAAGCCACATTATAGCCTATGACATTCTAAACACAAACAGCAAGCGTGATATACGGGATATGTACACCTATAGCATTCATGCACAAAACATGTATTCAATGAGACTTACAACTATTATGAAGAGCATGGAAAAGAAAAAGCATTTTAATTGACTATTTCAAGCAAGGCTAACGTTGGCTATCTACACTACAAGATATTAATAGAAATGTGTGCCTGGTTTCTTGAGGCAGACAGTGGATGGTTTGTGCAGCACCCTTAAGAGAGTTCAAGAGAAGTGCATTTCTTTATTATAATGGAGGATATTCACCAAACACCTGAATAGTCTTTTCCAACTTTCCAACACTGACAAAACCTGAAGCTACCCTCACTGCTGCAGGATTCTAGCTCAACTAGGACTGGGTGATATGGCCAAAATCTTCTTTCCCGATATAGGTCATTTGATATGATGATATACAGTATATCACAATGCAGCATGTTTTCTGGTAATTCAATAAATAAATAGTCTATATGAAATGACCACATGGTAAAGCCTATTTTTGTATACTCCTGTGTGAATTAAATGCCTCACAAATTAGTATTTTCTCATTTTTTTCATCACATTACTGTAATGCAGCCTTAAACCTTCTCCTTGGCACCACTATATCAGCATTAACACACTAACCATCACCACTGTAATATTAAAGGCAAAAAGGATAATTACTGATAATGTAACTGGAAGATGTACATCAAATTAAATGTATATTATACAATAGTTAGTTCCGACCGAGTCATTTGAATGGACAAGAGGCGTACCATGAGTGCTGATATTCAGTGTAACAGCACTGGGACTTTGAACTATAGGCCTACACGTATCACTCAGCTTTACAGCTGCTCTATCAACGTTAGAGCAGCTGTTAATTACATAATTTATTACATCAACGATTGTTGTGTGCAGGAACATGTATGTTTCCCACAGCTGTGATTCAGTCGTAGATAAAATTATCTTCGGTCAAAGATAATGATAATAATAATGATATTCAGTATAACGGCATCGCCTCTCATGTGATATTGCTTAAACAACTCATAAACTCGACCAGATTGAAGTCAAACCAGGACAACATTATTTATAAACACGTTTATTTATATGTACACAGTCAGCCAACTAGCCAAACCTGTTAATGTGCATCTACTTCCGCTGCGTTTCATAGAGCTGTATCTTGCAATCTGATGAGTCATTACATGTGACATTTACAAATATTCCCCAGTTTTTGATTCAAACTATTTTAATGGTGATGAATAGTTTTCATTGCACAACAGGTCCCTTAAGTTCCTTGCGGTTTGGACACATCAATGGACCCTAAGAGAATGTTCCTCTGTCTATTCGGTACGGAAACATCTCATTGTAAGCTACGCCATTTTTAGCATGATAGAACAATGGTATTCCTAATTGCATGTTTACTTTTTCCAGCCCTGTCTACAAATGCCATTGTCAATGGTAAGTTTGCAGTCAACATTTTATTATTTATTTCTATGTAAACCTACTATTTCCCTAATTTCCTATCTGAGTAGGCTACATCTTATCTTGTATATTGGACCTACAGAAGGTATGCATTCTAAAACTGAGCCTACTAAAGCTAAAGAACAGCCCACTGCTGAGCTAATTTCTGTGCAAAATATTGTTCATAATCTATTGTGTTTATTGGGAAATATGTTGTTTTATATGTTTCTATGGTGTTTACAATTGAATTATAACTACGTCATTATAATATATAATTATTCAACCTTTATGGAATAGGACGATTTCATACATCTGTTAATGATCTATTTTTAGATCATTAACAGATGTATGAAAACGTCCAGTATGTGAAATCGTTTTGATCTATTTTTAGATCATTAACAGATATCATGGGAGCATAGGTAACAGTTAATAGTTAACTTCTTCCAGTAAGGGGAGCCAGAAGGCATTGGCAAGGGTTCTCCTCACACTGCGTAGTGTAAAAAGAATGTCATATAAAATTGGCAAAACTTGCGTATAACCTTTGATTTAAGTATTCTTTAAGAGGAGTTGTTAATGCATGAAAACTGAAAGGCCATGTCCTTGAATATCTAATATTGATGGCCATTTTTAATTCATACAAATGAACCACTACATATTTCAAAAAGTCCTTAATGATGCAGTACTTTCATACGAATGGCTCTCTTTTAAAATAAGTAATATCTACTCTTTCCGATGCCTGGCTTACCGTAATACAGAAGATCCATCTTCATCCACTTATTGGTGGATAAAGATTTTCTGTCAACTCCTGTGGCCCACACTACACATGTTTTCTACAGAATGCCGTCCTGGGAACTGGCAGTTGTATTGTGGACATCTGGGCAGTGAGAAGATCCTCCACAAGGAATCCAACGACAGCATATGTTGTGGAGACGGCCAGTACAACCCAAAGACACACTGCTGCTGCGGAGATCTTCTTCTTCGTATAGAAACTCAGAAGTGCTCCAAGTGCTGTGAAGAGGATGAGAATCAAGCTCCTTCATGTATGTCGTCTTCTTTGAGGCTCTCTGGTGTATGACATTTAAAGACATTCCTACATGAAACTCAATACATTGTGTATTAACGATGACACGTCCTTCCACTGTGTTGATGGCAGCCTGCTGCGGATCGAAAAAACTTGCTAAACCAGGGTCTTTGTCCGGGTGCTGCGGAGAAGGTAAAGAGCAACACACATTGATTGGATTTTAATTGAGTTTGAATATTCAAATATTCAGGGCCGGCCCTAGTACACTTGGATTTTTGTCTGCAGCATTTTGTGACTCACAAACCCACCCACTACCTTTTAATTGCATTTAACTGATTAAAAAAACAATACCTCATGGTATAAGCGTGCAACCTACATGTTGTGTAATTCTTTTTCTCTCCATATTCTATTTTTTCAAATTGGCGGACCCCCTGAAGTACCTCCCTCTGTGAACCCCCGGTTGAAGATCACTGATCTAGAATATTAGAGTGCATATAGTCAATGGCTGAATCTAGGAACCCATGTGTTTTTTACAGAGGCCTATAATGTCGACCGGCAGTTGTGCTGCGGAGATCTGGGCAGTGAGAAGATCCTCCACAAGGAATCCAACGACAGCATATGTTGTGGAGACGGCCAGTACAACCCAAAGACACACTGCTGCTGCGGAGATCTTCTTCTTCGTATAGAAACTCAGAAGTGCTCTAAGTGCTGTGAAGAGGATGAGAATCAAGCTCCTTCATGTATGTCGTCTTCTTTGAGGCTCTCTGGTGTATGACATTTAAAGACATTCCTACATGAAACTCAATACATTGTGTATTAACGATGACACGTCCTTCCACTGTGTTGATGGCAGACTGCTGCGGATCGAAAAAACTCACTAAACCACGGTCTTTGTCCGGGTGCTGCGGAGAAGGTAAAGAGCAACACACATTGAATTGGATTTTAATTGAGTTTGAATATTCAAATATTCAGGGCCGGCCCTAGTTCACTTGGATTTTGGTCTGCAGCGTTTTGTGACTCACAAACCCAGTTGGTTTTCTGCTGTTATATCTTCTCTTCTTCTTGAATTGACAAAAGTTCACTCACCTCAAAATCCTACCAGTGTATCAATGTCAATTCTGTTGCAACAAGCAGACGTTTGTCTACATGTAAACAGAATCTGAAGGACCCCAGTTTAATGTAGCTTTTCTATTGGTTCTTTGCCAATTACCAATGAGGTTTGAGGTACAAGAAGCTGTGTCACAATTCTTCTGCCAAACTCGAGCCGTAGCGGATGTGAGTTAAACTGTTGTTCTTATCTTATCAGGGAATGAGGCTATGGTGGGTTTAATCACACTCTGGTTGTTTGTGGTTAATGTTATCCTCCTTATTGTAACAATATAATTTCTTTTAAGCCTGTGTGAACAGTCATTCATGTAGAACAGGTGCCTTCAACCTTTTTCAGGAGAGAAAACCTTTGTACGTACATTTTTGTGCTTTATTCTGTGCTTGGCCTATAATAGTATATTGATGCCATGTTCTGTTTATACACTCAGTTATGAAGTCTAGGTCTCAGAAAAACTCAGAGTTAGAGAATTTGTTTTCATCAGAAAAATGTTACTTTTGTCAAATTCAGAGTGAAAACTTAATGTGGGTTTATGACCAGAAACCAAAATAGAAAATGCATTCTTTCATTATTAGGGGAATATAAACAGCTGTTATGCTGACACTTTCAATTCAAATGATTGACCTTATGAAGCATAATGTGGCTTAAGAGTACAACATGCACATTTTTTTAGTTTGAAATATGCTCTAAAACACATTCTGTCACATAGACGCTAGTCTCACAAATCAGACTTTAGATTACTAATCTAAAGTCTGATGACAGCTCCTTATTGGATACCCGACCCAAGCCCGACGGGACCCGAGGGGACCCGACGGGACCCGAGGGTACCCGACGGGCCGGGTCGGGTTCGGACTTGGTGACGTCTGCGCGATTTGAAATGTAAAACAGCTTATTATGCATGGTAGCCAATGGGCTGTTTCACATGTTGCAAAGGTTCGACTGTGTGATTAAAATACATTTTATACATATGACATAAGCGTTGCGCTCATCTGTTTGTTGACATTTCCAAATGCGCTGCAGTTGCGTAATAAAGGCGGACTTTCATAAACACAAACGTAAATGTGTCATAGTATGAAAAAATATAGACTTTAACTGTGTTGGCCTGAGTAATAACACGAATCAATATAAAAAACAGCCAACAGATTTAAATGAAATGAGAAATGACTAGGGTATATGTAATATTGTAATTCGGGATAATTAAAATGATGCAACATACTTAGAAAGACCATGCACATGCTGTAAAACACATTAATTCCTCACAGGATTGACGGTGTAAATACAGGTGAATCACTAGGATTAAGCTTAGCCTGGCTTTTAGCCTGGTCGGGAGCAGGCTAGCCGCGGAGAATAAATCACCATGGTAACTTAGCCGGGATAAGTTTGAGCCGCTTTCATGCAACCGACTTGAGGCTAAAATGTAGCCAGGATAACCTAAATCCGTAAACATATCCCGGCTTAATCCCTTATCCTAGTTTTGTGCAATACCCCCCAGGTCTCAGAAAAACTCAGAGTTAGAGAATTTGTTTTCATCAGAAAAATGTTACTTTTGTCAAATTCAGAGTGAAAGCTTAATGTGGGTTTATGACCAGAAACCAAAATAGAAAATGCATCCTTTCATCATTAGGGGAATATAAGCACCTGTTATGCTGACACTTTCAATTCAAATGATTGACCTTATGAAGCATAATGTGGCTTAAGAGTACAACATGCACATTTTTTTAGTTTGAAATATGCTCTAAAACACATTCTGTCACATAGACGCTAGTCGCGAGCTCAAATCTGGGTGAGGGGGCAATTATTTTTCATTCCCTTCATATTTGTTTCATCCAATCATGTTGCTGGAAGCGGGGATCTGTAAGCGCATAATTGGCTATTAACAGCAAAGCAACCTCGGCCAGCACTAGTAAACAGTAAACAAGTGTCTGTATAGGTTTCAATTCAACACTGTGTAGACACTGGCCACTGTAGGAATACACTTATTAGGAGTACACTTCTTAAAATTTCCTTCTGAAAGCTTCATCTACTTGCATGAATCAGTTTCTTTTCGATAAAATATCTCTAACAAAACTGGAAACAAGGCATAACTCCGCCCCTTCAGTTATTGGTTTCCGGTCCAGGCTCTGTGCCGTCTCCCCCCGAACGTCTGCCATAACATTGTAGGACTGCTGGATCCGAGATTACATAGACATGTACTTTAAGTAACTTACTTTAATTTTAAATAATATTTTTTCAAATTGGCGGACCCCCTGAAACCCGGTTGAAGATCACTGATCGAGAATATTAGAGTGCATATAGTCAATGGCTGAATCTAGGAACCCATGTGTTTTTTTACAGAGGCCTATAATGTTGACCGGCAGTTGTGCTGCGGACATCTGGGCAGTGAGAAGATCCTCCACAAGGAATCCAACGACAGCATATGTTGTGGAGACGGCCAGTACAACCCAAAGACACACTGCTGCTGCGGAGATCTTCTTCTTCGTATAGAAACTCAGAAGTGCTCCAAGTGTTGTGAAGAGGATGAGAATCAAGCTCCTTCATGTATGTCGTCTTCTTTGAGGCTCTCTGGTGTATGACATTTAAAGACATTCCTACATGAAACTCAATACATTGTGTATTAACGATGACACGCCTTCCACTGTGTTGATGGCAGCCTGCTGCGGATCGAAAAAACTCACTAAACCACGGTCTTTGTCCGGGTGCTGCGGAGAAGGTAAAGAGCAACACACATTGAATTGGATTTTAATTGAGTTTGAATATTCAAATATTCAGGGCCGGCCCTAGTACACTTGGATTTTGGTCTGCAATGTTTTGTGACTCAAAAACCCAGTTGGTTTTCTGCTGTTATATCTTCTTCTCTTCTTCTTGAATTGACAAAAGTTCACTCACCTCAAAATCCTACCAGTGTGTCAATGTCAATTCTGCTGCAACAAGCAGACGTTTGTCTACATGTAAACAGAATCAGAAGGACCCCAGTTTAATGTCGCTTTTCTATTGGTTCTTTGCCAATTACCAATGAGGTTTGAGGTACAAGAAGCTGTGTCACAATTCTTCTGCCAAACTCGAGCCGTAGCGGATGTGAGTTAAACTGTTGTTCTTATCTTATCAGGGAATGACACTATGGTGGGGTTAATCACACTCTGGTTGTTTGTGGTTAATGTTATCCTCCTTATTGTAACAATATAATTTCTTTTAAGCCTGTGTGAACAGTCATTCATGTAGAACAGGTGCCTTCAACCTTTTTCAGGAGAGAAAACCTTTGTACGTACATTTTTGTGCTTTATTCTGTGCTTGGCCTATAATAGTATATTGATGCCATGTTCTGTTTATACACTCAGTTATGAAGTCTAGGTCTCAGAAAAACTCAGAGTTAGAGAATTTGTTTTCATCAGAAAAATGTTACTTTTGTCAAATTCAGAGTGAAAGCTTAATGTGGGTTTATGACCAGAAACCAAAATAGAAAATGCATTCTTTCATTATTAGGGGAATATAAACAGCTGTTATGCTGACACTTTCAATTCAAATGATTGACCTTATGAAGCATAATGTGGCTTAAGAGTACAACATGCACATTTTTTGAGTTTGAAATATGCTCTAAAACACATTCTGTCACATAGACGCTAGTCTCACAAATCAGACTTTACATTACTAATCTAAAGTCTGATGGCAGACGAGCTCAAATCTGGGTGAGGGGGCAATTATTTTTCATTGCCTTCATATTTGTTTCATCCAATCATGTTGCTGGAAGCGGGGATCTGTAAGCGCATAATTGGCTATTAACAGCGACGCAACCTCGGCCAGCACTAGTAAACAGTAAACAAGTGTCTGTATAGGTTTCAATTCAACACTGTGTAGACACTGGCCACTGTAGGAATACACTTATTAGGAGCACACTTCTTAAAATTTCCTTCTGAAAGCTTCATCTACTTGCATGAATCAGTTTCTCTTCGATAAAATATCTCTAACAAAAGTGGAAACAGTGCGTAACTCCGCCCCTTCAGTTATTGGTTTCCGGTCCAGGCTCTGTGCCGTTCCCCCCCCCGAACGTCTGCTATAACATTGTAGGACTGCTGGATCCGAGATTACATAGACACGTACTTTAAGGCTACCGGGATCTAGGTTAGTTGTGAGTTGTGGTTAATGGTTTTTATTAGCAAGCCTCACTTTTTGGGTGGGCAGGGTTTGGAGAGAATAAGGAGAGGGAGGGGTGAGGATCAGGTGAACTCGAAAATCGTACATATTATACCTTTATTTGCATTTAACTGATAAAAAAAACAATACCTCATGGTATAATCCTGCACCCTACTTGTTGTGTAATTTTTATTTTTTCCATATTTTATTTTTTCAAATTGGCGGACCCCCTGAAGTACCTCCCTCTGTGAACCCGGTTGAAGATCACTGATCTAGAATATTAGAGTGCATATAGTCAATGGCTGAATCTAGGAACCCATGTGTTTTCTACAGAGGCCTATAATGTCGACCGGCAGTTGTGCTGCGGAGATCTGGGCAGTGAGAAGATCCTCCACAAGGAATCCAACGACAGCATATGTTGTGGAGACGGCCAGTACAACCCAAAGACACACTGCTGCTGCGGAGATCTTCTTCTTCGTATAGAAACTCAGAAGTGCTCCAAGTGCTGTGAAGAGGATGAGAATCAAGCTCCTTCATGTATGTCGTCTTCTTTGAGGCTCTCTGGTGTATGACATTTAAAGACATTCCTACATGAAACTCAATACATTGTGTATTAACGATGACACGTCCTTCCACTGTTTTGATGGCAGCCTGCTGCGGATCGAAAAAACTCACTAAACCAGGGTCTTTGTCCGGGTGCTGCGGAGAAGGTAAAGAGCAACACACATTGAATTGGATTTTAATTAAGTTTGAATATTCAAATATTCAGGGCCGGCCCTAGTTCACTTGGATTTTGGTCTGCAGCGTTTTGTGACTCACAAACCCAGTTGGTTTGCTGCTGTTATATCTTCTTCTCTTCTTCTTGAATTGACAAAAGTTCACTCACCTCAAAATCCTACCAGTGTGTCAATGTCAATTCTGCTGCAACAAGCAGACGTTTGTCTACATGTAAACAGAATCAGAAGAACCCCAGTTTAATGTCGCTTTTCTATTGGTTCTTTGCCAATTACCAATGAGGTTTGAGGTACAAGAAGCTGTGTCACAATTCTTCCGCCAAACTTGAGCCGTAGCGGATGTGAGTTAAACTGTTGTTCCTATCTTATCAGGGAATGAGGCTATGGTGGGGTTAATCACACTCTGGTTGTTTGTGGTTAATGTTATCCTCCTTATTGTAACAATATAATTTATTTTAAGCCTGTGTGAACAGTCATTCATGTAGAACAGGGGCCTTCAACCTTTTTCAGGAGAGAAAACCTTTGTACGTACATTTTTGTGCTTTATTCTGTGCTTGGCCTTTAATAGTATATTGATGCCATGTTTTAATCTGTTTGTACACTCAGTTATGAAGTCTATGTCTCAGAAAAAGTCAAAGTTAGATAATTTGTTTTCATCAGAAAAATGTTACTTTTGTCAAATTCAGAGTGAAAGCTTAATGTGGGTTTATGACCAGAAACCAAAATAGAAAATGCATCCTTTCATCATTAGGGGAATATAAGCACCTGTTATGCTGACACTTTCAATTCAAATGATTGACCTTATGAAGCATAATGTGGCTTAAGAGTACAACATGCACATTTTTTTAGTTTGAAATATGCTCTAAAACACATTGTCACATAGACGCTAGTCTCACAAATCAGACTTTAGATTACTAATCTAAAGTCTGATGGCAGGCGAGCTCAAATCTGGTTGAGGGGGCAATTATTTTTCATTGCCTTCATATTTGTTTCATCCAATCATGTTGCTGGAAGCGGGGATCTGTAAGCGCATAATTGGCTATTAACAGCAACGCAACCTCGGCCAGCACTAGTAAACAGTAAACAAGTGTCTGTATAGGTTTCAATTCAACACTGTGTAGACACTGGCCACTGTAGGAATACACTTATTAGGAGTACACTTCTTAAAATTTCCTTCTGAAAGCTTCATCTACTTGCATGACTCAGTTTCTCTTCGATAAAATATCTCTAACAAAACTGGAAACAGGGCGTAACTCCGCCCCTTCAGTTATTGGTTTCCGGTCCAGGCTCTGTGCCGTCTCCCCCCGAACGTCTGCTATAACATTGTAGGACTGCTGGATCCGAGATTACATAGACACGTACTTTAAGTAACTTAATTTAATTTTAAATAATATTTTTTCAAATTGGCAGACCCGCTGAAGTACCTCCCTCTGTGAACCCACGGTTGAAGATCACTGATCTAGAATATTAGAGTGCATATAGTCAATGGCTGAATCTAGGAACCCATGTGTTTTTTACAGAGGCCTATTATGTCGACCGGCAGTTGTGCTGCGGAGATCTGGGCAGTGAGAAGATCCTCCACAAGGAATCAAATGACAGCATATGTTGTGGAGACGGCCAGTACAACCCAAAGACACACTGCTGCTGCGGAGATCTTCTTCTTCGTATAGAAACTCGGAAGTGCTCCAAGTGCTGTGAAGAGGATGAGAATCAAGCTCCTTCATGTATGTTGTCTTCTTTGAGGCTCTTTGGTGTATGACATTTAAAGACATTCCTACATGAAACTCAATACATTATGTATTAACGATGACACACCTTCCACTGTGTTGATGGCAGCCTGCTGCGGATCGAAAAAACTCACTAAACCAGGGTCTTTGTCCGGGTGCTGCGGAGAAGGTAAAGAGCAACACACATTGAATTGGATTTTAATTAAGTTTGAATATTCAAATATTCAGGGCCGGCCCTAGTTCACTTGGATTTTGGTCTGCAGCGTTTTGTGACTCACAAACCCAGTTGGTTTTCTGCTGTTATATCTTCTTCTCTTCTTCTTGAATTGACAAAAGTTCACTCACTTCAAAATCCTACCAGTGTGTCAATGTCAATTCTGCTGCAACAAGCAGACGTTTGTCTACATGTAAACAGAATCAGAAGGACCCCAGTTTAATGTCGCTTTTCTATTGGTTCTTTGCCAATTACCAATTAGGTTTGAGGTACAAGAAGCTGTGTCACAATTCTTCTGCCAAACTCGAGCCGTAGCGGATGTGAGTTAAACTGTTGTTCTTATCTTATCAGGGAATGAGGCTATGGTGGGGTTAATCACACTCTGGTTGTTTGTGGTTAATGTTATCCTCCTTATTGTAACAATATAATTTCTTTTAAGCCTGTGTGAACAGTCATTCATGTAGAACAGGGGCCTTCAACCTTTTTCAGGAGAGAAAACCTTTGTACGTACATTTTTGTGCTTTATTCTGTGCTTGGCCTATAATAGTATATTGATGCCATGTTTTAATCTGTTTATACACTCAGTTATGAAGTCTAGGTCTCAGAAAAACTCAGAGTTAGAGAATTTGTTTTCATCAGAAAAATGTTACTTTTGTCAAATTCAGAGTGAAAGCTTAATGTGGGTTTATGACCAGAAACCAAAATAGAAAATGCATCCTTTCATCATTAGGGGAATATAAGCACCTGTTATGCTGACACTTTCAATTCAAATGATTGACCTTATGAAGCATAATGTGGCTTAAGAGTACAACATGCACATTTTTTTAGTTTGAAATATGCTCTAAAATACATTCTGTCACATAGACGCTAGTCTCACAAATCAGACTTCAGATTACTAATCTAAAGTCTGATGGCAGACGAGCCCAAATCTGGGTGAGGGGGCAATTATTTTTCATTCCCTTCATATTTGTTTCATCCAATCATGTTGCTGGAAGCGGGGATCTGTAAGCGCATAATTGGCTATTAACAGCAACGCAACCTCGGCCAGCACTAGTAAACAGTAAACAAGTGTCTGTATAGGTTTCAATTCAACACTGTGTAGACACTGGCCACTGTAGGAATACACTTATTAGGAGTACACTTCTTAAAATTTCCTTCTGAAAGCTTCATCTACTTGAATGACTCAGTTTCTCTTCGATAAAATATCTCTAACAAAACTGGAAACAGGGCGTAACTCCGCCCCTTCAGTTATTGGTTTCCGGTCCAGGCTCTGTGCCGTCTCCCCCCGAACGTCTGCTATAACATTGTAGGACTGCTGGATCCGAGATTACATAGACACGTACTTTAAGTAACTTAATTTAATTTTAAATAATATTTTTTCAAATTGGCAGACCCGCTGAAGTACCTCCCTCTGTGAACCCACGGTTGAAGATCACTGATCTAGAATATTAGAGTGCATATAGTCAATGGCTGAATCTAGGAACCCATGTGTTTTTTACAGAGGCCAATTATGTCGACCGGCAGTTGTGCTGCGGAGATCTGGGCAGTGAGAAGATCCTCCACAAGGAATCAAATGACAGCATATGTTGTGGAGACGGCCAGTACAACCCAAAGACACACTGCTGCTGCGGAGATCTTCTTCTTCGTATAGAAACTCGGAAGTGCTCCAAGTGCTGTGAAGAGGATGAGAATCAAGCTCCTTCATGTATGTTGTCTTCTTTGAGGCTCTTTGGTGTATGACATTTAAAGACATTCCTACATGAAACTCAATACATTATGTATTAACGATGACACACCTTCCACTGTGTTGATGGCAGCCTGCTGCGGATCGAAAAAACTCACTAAACCAGGGTCTTTGTCCGGGTGCTGCGGAGAAGGTAAAGAGCAACACACATTGAATTGGATTTTAATTAAGTTTGAATATTCAAATATTCAGGGCCGGCCCTAGTTCACTTGGATTTTGGTCTGCAGCGTTTTGTGACTCACAAACCCAGTTGGTTTTCTGCTGTTATATCTTCTTCTCTTCTTCTTGAATTGACAAAAGTTCACTCACTTCAAAATCCTACCAGTGTGTCAATGTCAATTCTGCTGCAACAAGCAGACGTTTGTCTACATGTAAACAGAATCAGAAGGACCCCAGTTTAATGTCGCTTTTCTATTGGTTCTTTGCCAATTACCAATTAGGTTTGAGGTACAAGAAGCTGTGTCACAATTCTTCTGCCAAACTCGAGCCGTAGCGGATGTGAGTTAAACTGTTGTTCTTATCTTATCAGGGAATGAGGCTATGGTGGGGTTAATCACACTCTGGTTGTTTGTGGTTAATGTTATCCTCCTTATTGTAACAATATAATTTCTTTTAAGCCTGTGTGAACAGTCATTCATGTAGAACAGGGGCCTTCAACCTTTTTCAGGAGAGAAAACCTTTGTACGTACATTTTTGTGCTTTATTCTGTGCTTGGCCTATAATAGTATATTGATGCCATGTTTTAATCTGTTTATACACTCAGTTATGAAGTCTAGGTCTCAGAAAAACTCAGAGTTAGAGAATTTGTTTTCATCAGAAAAATGTTACTTTTGTCAAATTCAGAGTGAAAGCTTAATGTGGGTTTATGACCAGAAACCAAAATAGAAAATGCATCCTTTCATCATTAGGGGAATATAAGCACCTGTTATGCTGACACTTTCAATTCAAATGATTGACCTTATGAAGCATAATGTGGCTTAAGAGTACAACATGCACATTTTTTTAGTTTGAAATATGCTCTAAAATACATTCTGTCACATAGACGCTAGTCCCATAAATCAGACTTCAGATTACTAATCTAAAGTCTGATGGCAGACGAGCCCAAATCTGGGTGAGGGGGCAATTATTTTTCATTCCCTTCATATTTGTTTCATCCAATCATGTTGCTGGAAGCGGGGATCTGTAAGCGCATAATTGGCTATTAACAGCAACGCAACCTCGGCCAGCACTAGTAAACAGTAAACAAGTGTCTGTATAGGTTTCAATTCAACACTGTGTAGACACTGGCCACTGTAGGAATACACTTATTAGGAGTACACTTCTTAAAATTTCCTTCTGAAAGCTTCATCTACTTGAATGACTCAGTTTCTCTTCGATAAAATATCTCTAACAAAACTGGAAACAGGGCGTAACTCCGCCCCTTCAGTTATTGGTTTCCGGTCCAGGCTCTGTGCCGTCTCCCCCCGAACGTCTGCTATAACATTGTAGGACTGCTGGATCCGAGATTACATAGACACGTACTTTAAGTAACTTACTTTAATTTTAAATAATATTTTTTCAAATTGGCAGACCCGCTGAAGTACCTCCCTCTGTGAACCCACGGTTGAAGATTACTGATCTAGAATATTAGAGTGCATATAGTCAATGGCTGAATCTAGGAACCCATGTGTTTTTTACAGAGGCCTATAATGTCGACCGGCAGTTGTGCTGCGGAGATCTGGGCAGTGAGAAGATCCTCCACAAGGAATCAAACGACAGCATATGTTGTGGAGACGGCCAGTACAACCCAAAGACACACTGCTGCTGCGGAGATCTTCTTCTTCGTATAGAAACTCAGAAGTGCTCCAAGTGCTGTGAAGAGGATGAGAATCAAGCTCCTTCATGTATGTTGTCTTCTTTGAGGCTCTCTGGTGTATGACATTTAAAGACATTCCTACATGAAACTCAATACATTGTGTATTAACGATGACACGTCCTTCCACTGTGTTGATGGCAGACTGCTGCGGATCGAAAAAACTCACTAAACCAGGGTCTTTGTCCGGGTGCTGCGGAGAAGGTAAAGAGCAACACACATTGAATTGGATTTTAATTAAGTTTGAATATTCAAATATACAGGGCCGGCCCTAGTTCACTTGGATTTTGGTCTGCAGCGTTTTGTGACTCACAAACCCAGTTGGTTTTCTGCTGTTATATCTTCTTCTCTTCTTCTTGAATTGACAAAAGTTCACTCACCTCAAAATCCTACCAGTGTGTCAATGTCAATTCTGCTGCAACAAGCAGACGTTTATCTACATGTAAACAGAATCAGAAGGACCCCAGTTTAATGTAGCTTTTCCATTGGTTCTTTGCCAATTACCAATGAGGTTTGAGGTACAAGAAGCTGTGTCACAATTCTTCCGCCAAACTCGAGCCGTAGCGGATGTGAGTTAAACTGTTGTTCTTATCTTATCAGGGAATGAGGCTATGGTGGGGTTAATCACACTCTGGTTGTTTGTGGTTAATGTTATCCTCCTTATTGTAACAATATAATTTCTTTTAAGCCTGTGTGAACAGTCATTCATGTAGAACAGGGGCCTTCAACCTTTTTCAGGAGAGAAAACCTTTGTATGTACATTTTTGTGCTTTATTCTGTGCTTGGCCTATAATAGTATATTGATGCCATGTTTTAATCTGTTTATACACTCAGTTATGAAGTCTAGGTCTCAGAAAAACTCAGAGTTAGAGAATTTGTTTTCATCAGAAAAAAATTACTTTTGTCAAATTCAGAGTGAAAGCTTAATGTGGGTTTATGACCAGAAACCAAAATAGAAAATGCATCCTTTCATCATTAGGGGAATATAAGCACCTGTTATGCTGACACTTTCAATTCAAATGATTGACCTTATGAAGCATAATGTGGCTTAAGAGTACAACATGCACATTTTTTTAGTTTGAAATATGCTCTAAAATACATTCTGTCACATAGACGCTAGTCTCACAAATCAGACTTCAGATTACTAATCTAAAGTCTGATGGCAGACGAGCCCAAATCTGGGTGAGGGGGGAATTATTTTTCATTCCCTTCATATTTGTTTCATCCAATCATGTTGCTGGAAGCGGGGATCTGTAAGCGCATAATTGGCTATTAACAGCAACGCAACCTCGGCCAGCACTAGTAAACAGTAAACAAGTGTCTGTATAGGTTTCAATTCAACACCGTGTAGACACTCCTCCACAAGGAATACAAGCACAGCCATTGCTGTGGAGATGACCAGTTCAAACATGAGACAGAAGGCTGCTGTGGAGATTCCCCTAAAATAAAATGCCTCTCAATTTCTCGTTAGACTGACTCAGAACAGGCATTGGGCCAGGAGGTCACAGGTTCGTCTCATTCTGCATGCACACTAAGAGTGCCAATACCGCATGGTGCCAATGATCTGTGAAGTCGTCTGTGGAAATTGTTTTGAATAAGGCAAGTATTGCCCCGAGGGGGAAATTACAGCATTACAGCAGCTCACATCGCAAAAAAAACCAGCAACAACAAAATAAAGTGAGAAAATAGACATCTCAAATGATGTCATTGGCAAACTCAAATAACTTTTCTGCCCACACACAAACATTTATATTGTTTATAATTGAGTGTGTTAAAGTGCAACAATTTTCATAATGTCATACGATAATATGGTCATTAATACATTTTATACCATGGCCAGTGACATTTCTAGTGGTTTTAGGTGTGCATTTAAGCAATATCACGATAGGGAGTGCTTTACACTGAATATCAACACGGCTGTGATTTGGTTGTTTCTAAGATCTTCTCTATTTACTGGAGTAATAAGGTAATGTCTGCATTATCTGGTAAGATCATTTGTGTTTCCAGGAACACAACAAATAGTGAGTTTTTATTTTGAGACAGAATCGCCTAGAAATGTGAATCAACCCCTGTGTTAAGGTTTAGCTAATAAGGTTTCTCGGATCCCAAAAGCGGAAGACAGAGGCCGGGTAGGAAGAACAAAGTTTTATTCCAACACCCGAAACAAAAAATAAAGACAATGTGGGTCGGGAGCGGGTAGGCGAGGTAGTCTGAGCACTGGTGACACCGGATCAGCGAGGACCATCCACAGGTAAGAGGTCAAGGTCTGAGGAAGGGGATAACAAAGAATCCAATGAACTAAAAAACACGAAAAACGAACTCACTAGACGGAATAGCTACTAGTCAAGCGAACTGTGAGCCACTGGTACCGTGTGTGACAGAATACTCTGGCCCTGTGTATTTAAATGATTCGCAAGTTGCTGTAGAATAATTCACTCCTAGGTGTGTTGTACCATGGCCCGGGTGAATACTCGATTCTGATTGGCGGTAGCCAGAAAATAAAAAGATCATCAGCTGCTGACTTTGTCTTGGCAACTCTCTTCAAAATAAACTATTAAGTGTTTGTATCTCCCACCCTTTCTCCTGAATATCTCGCAACTCTTCCGGCATCCTCAGCCATTGCAGAACCGATATCATCCATTGGAAATGTGAGTACACTAAACTACACGTTAAAAGAACTCAAATCTAACCATAACACTGACAATTTAAATGGTAGATGGTAGATTTAAAACAAATAATGAAACAACCATAATCCTTGTCTATAGCTGTGAACTATCATATCATATCATACTGTTATTAAAAAAATATTTGATGGTTGTTTTCTCCTTGAAATTTAAGATGAATTAATTCTTGTAGGAATTTACATTTAAACGTAATTGGTTACTGTATCTTCTTCCAGGTAAATATGCGGTCAAACTCGTAAGTAACTGATTGTACTGCACTCCATGTAAAGCCATATGTCAGATATTTCCACCAGCTAATAGATAGATAACAAGTTTTATTATAAATCTGCTAAGCACAATTATGTTTTGTGTTGATGTTCACAGTAGTGTGTGCTTTTCTATGCTTGCCTCTGTGTGTTTCAGCGTGATTCAAGCATTGGGCAAACATTGCCACAGGGTGTGCATTTTCCATCCCACTAGCCCTGAACACCTTTACCATTTTCAAGGTAATGAAATTTTTGCCTGCATTTACCCTGTGCATGGACATACTTAATACTTTGCCACAAAGCATGCAATAAAATAATCATCTCAGGATCGCAGAAACCATTCACCACACATCTCTGACACTGAATTGCATTAATGAAGCGATTTATGTTTAAAAATCAACACCAGTATTTGTTATTAGGATACTGGATTGATTTTTTTTTAACATGGTACAGAGATGGAGGAGTGTACAAATACATGTTCTTAAAGTGTGTCTTAAATTGACCCCCTGTTTTAGCTGAAATTTGAACACTGAGATTTAAAAAAAATGCTTTATGAGCTGAGAATTTAGGAAGTCGGCTCACACCAACTTTGTGATACTTCTTTTAAGGCTAGTGTGCATTGTTAAGTATGAGCGTTGTATTGAGCAATGTTGTAGGACAGCGGTTTTCAATAGGTGAGGCGCGCCTCCCCTGGGGGGCGCCAAAGAGCCACAGGGGAGGCGTGACGAGACGCGAAGAAAAAACGTATTAAAATAAAATAATTTAAATAAAATAATAACGTAAATAAAATAATCCCCTTCACCTCCACCTACTTGTGAGTGTGGGTTTTCCGCACTGACCCTGATTAAAAATAAATACAGATCAAGGCTGCAGGTGGAGGACGACTTGCATTTATTTTTCTCTGCAGTGCAGCCCCGCATTGAACACCTCTGCGCATCAAAAGCGAGGCCTCATTGTTCCCACTGATACGAACGATTAAATTGAAAGTCAAAGTTGTTTGTTGTTTAAATCTGAGGTTTTATGTGGCTGAAATCGTAAAAAAACGTTATGAAAATATGAGAATCTGTTCGATTTGCGATCGCAATACAGCCCGGACCGACGACCGACGTCCATGGCCATGAGGAATAAATATATATATATATATATATATATATATATATATATATATATATATATATATATATATATATATACCCAATCGCAAAGGGCCCCTCTCGGCTCAAGGGCCCCTGGGCAAATGCCCAGGTTGCCCATATGGTAGATCCGGGCTTGCTTACTGATGTTCAGTGATTTTAAAAGTAGCCTCAATTAGGCCTGCATGAAGAAATTATTTGCTGTTGCAAAGACTCGTTTATGAATGCACTTTTTAAAAAGTTGTGGAAATAAAATGTCTTCAAATACAATATTAAAAAATATTTACATTTGATCAGTTATTGAAAGTCATCATTGCCTGGAACACACAAAAGCATTTACTGCAGTGGGTTAGATCAGGGGGTTGGGGGGGGGGGGGCTTGGCTGTCCTTACCTACTTTAAGGGGAGGCTCACATCCACCCAATTTGAAAACCCCTGTTGTAGGATGATTAGCTCGTCAACGTCTGGTCATGGAAAAAAGGTTGTTGGTGAACATTTTTCGTCTTAGCTTTCGTAAACGAAATGAGCACTGGCTAGCCCCTGTCACTTTTCCAGCAGTTGGGGAAACAACGTACGAGACTTTTCTTGGTCTTGAGAAGCTTCAGCTTTAATGAACAGACACACTGTAGCCTATATTCTATACATTTACTGCCAGATTGACAACTTACTGCTAACCTTTCCCTCTGCTCCGCTCACATTCACCGTCACTTTTCTGCCACTTGCTGTCTCGCTCAAACACACACTCACTCTGTTACGTTAGGCACTGTCCTATTCCTTAAGGAGCTACGCTATGTAGATGTCGTTTGAAGAATGAGGAGAGGGAGGCTTTAGGCGCTCATAGTTCTGGGAGGATTTTAATGATGGGGGAATCACTGCTGACGTGTCCGAGACGCCTAACCTTGGACACAGCCAACATCCTGTTTCCTTCTTGGCAGAAACAGTATTTTACACTTGTTAGAGTGCATAACACAGGATGCTGTGAACGGGATGCCTGCCATATTAACTCCCTATCCAGACATTAATCTTTCCTCTTTCCACCCCCTTTACCACATCCCAATACACAACAATTCCCATAATGAATGAATCACTTCTTTTTTGATCTGCTTTTCCTTTTTTGTCTCTTCCTTCTCGCCATAGTTTGTAAACGTCATTCCATCTTTAAGACTTGTGACGTAAATTACCAAATCTGCTTCAAAGGGAAACATGGCCGATACAAGGTGAAGTACGACATTCTTGCTTTTTGAAATTAAAGTTTATTTATTTGAGTTTATTTAATACAATTGTAGTTAATTACATTTATTTGCCATATACAAAAACATTAATCTCACACAAGGCAGGGGCGCTGTAAGGGGGCGGGAGGGGTTAGGACGATTCCAAGGGCCCAGCACTGACAGGGGCCCCTTAGAGCACACTATTATTGGAGGGGGGGGGGGGCAATATTATATTCTTTTATAGGGCCCAAAATCTCTAGCGATGCTTCAGCTACTAACTAATTTCCATCTGCAAGTAATGACTGTAATTTATGGCATCATCAACCTCTGCTAACCAGTGGTATCACTTAATAGGTTGTACTATACTGTAAAATATGAGAAATATGGTAATTCTGTTGCACTTTATAAAACACTTTATACAAACTTTATACATTTATATTTGAATAACGCAAGGCTGCACTGAGTTGTGTCTCGTTCTGTTGCACACATCCCTTAAGGTGCTTCTGTGTATTTGTTCACCGCTCGTTTGCCTATTAAAGTGATCTCTCTGATTCCATCAGTGCTGTAGGATGAAGCTGGGCCATTTGGCTGACTGTCAAGTTCTTCATCAGTACACCTTGCGCGCAGATGACCAAGCAGAGACTCGGGTCATTTGCAAGCCTTACCAACCAGTCGCAGGGAATATCCCTGGTTCATTCTGTGGAGGAAAACCTTACAACCCTTCACATGAGATCTGCTGCAATGGATATAGGTAAGTGTGGGCATTTGGGCTGGTGGTCAAAAAAAACATTTCGCAGTCTGAAAAATCATTTGTTCGTACGGTAGTCATCTATAATTTAAAAAAAAGTATTCCTAAGAACAAACTTTTAAAAGTGACTTTCTTTGCTTTCAGGTATCC
Organism: Merluccius polli; assembly: GCA_030340625.1. NCBI lineage: Eukaryota > Metazoa > Chordata > Actinopteri > Gadiformes > Merlucciidae > Merluccius > Merluccius polli. The sequence continues at coordinate 127,998 of JAOPHQ010001991.1, read as the reverse complement.
ATTGGGGAAAAGCACTCACTGCTGTGGTGCATAAGCCTACAGCACTGGTGATGCAGACATGAAATGCTGTGCTGGAACTCTGTACAACCTGAAATTATTGGGCATCGTTGGGCAGTTGCAATGCTATGGATCTGTGGTGCTAGCAACTGGTCCACACTGCTCGCCTAGGGTTAGGCTGCTGTGGTCAACTATACAGCAACGCTTCTCTTGGTTCAGGGACACATGAATGCCACATGAGTGCCAACGATTATTCGTTGGCACATATTTAGTCAGGACGGGCGGACACGGAAATTCTAGAGACCGATGCACACATTTGCTTCCTGATTGGGTCTCTTTCAATGGCTTCCTGTTGCTGTCGTTTTAACATTAGGTCAGTTTTATGTATGTCTGTCACAGCACTAGCATGGTCAGTGTATATTTACTAGACTGGTTGTTTCTACACTGGTGCACGGCAACACCTAAATTGAACGGACCTATTATTAATGTTATGAGTTACACCTGTGTTTTTCCTAATGTGAAAAGGGTCTTTTCGACATGGGTAATAAATTACAGGAGTTGATGTCTATGCTAGCAGCTCTTGTGCAGTTAGAATCTGCACACACATGCCCAGTGTATGTGAATGGTCATGTGATATGCGTTTTCAGGCGTGGGAGTACGGACAGAGATTCTTTCGTGCTAAAACGCTAGTGAGGACGGAGATTATTTTCGGTTTAAACTGCCGTGTAAAACCGAAAACATATTAGTGTGGATGTAGCCAAGACAACAGCTCTTCTCTATGGCTTAATGCCGCCACCATCAGTTGAGAGAAAGACGCATGCAATTTGGGGAACTAAATAAAGTAGTAGAGTTTATTAGAATATGACTGAACCGTTTTGGATGCCATAGTATTGTAATGATTTGAGTTGGTTTAATAAATGGAAGACACGACGGCTTTCAAGCAAAGGAGAGTTATTTATTGCTTGGCACAATCATAGCGATATCACTCCAAATTTATTCCCACCCAAAAAACACAGGAGCCAGTCGACAACACGAGACACCAAAACAATAAGAGCAAAAACACTAATACTTTTGAGTAGTATACAACAGACATTAAACAATCTTTAACCAATGCATGCCCTGCCTAGAGCATGCTGGAACAATCTAGCACACTCTGGGTTTCTACATAGCCCCCACCTGAGGGGTTCAGCTGGCCCCCCAGCCACCCATGCACCCAATACAATGTCTTGAGGTGGTGCTGAGGAAGGCGTCATTGGCGCCTCAGTGGCCCTATGTGCTTTCAATCCAGGGGTTGGCTGAGCACCAGCTGGTGTCTCCTCTGTACTTGGAAGGGGCTGGTAGGGTGCCAGCTGGTCCCGATGAAGGACCACCTTTGCTGCCTCGCATCAGCTGCACCCGGTAGACAATATCTGTCAGTTTGGCCAGCATCATGCAGGGTCCAGTCCACCGGCTGCTGAGCTTTGGGGTGACCACCTTCTTAATTTTGGGAGAATATACCCACACTTGGCCCCCGTGACAAAGTCCTCTCCCATGCAGCAGGAGGCATAAGCCTGCTTTTGGCAGACTCCAATGTGGGTGAGGATACCTCCTGTCAGCGGTTGCCATTGTCAGTGATGCGAAAAAGACCCAGGATGTCGACTGCCACATGCTCCATACGGGCTCCCACCTGTTACTGCTATAGGGGAGCATGTGAGCATTGTGTGAGTCCCTTACACGCAGTGCAGCTGTCACACTTTTGGACAAACAAAGCATGACGTCCTGGCAGCAGTTGGGCTAGTAGAAGCGGCCACGGAGTCGCCCAAAGGTCTTGGAGAGCCCAAAGTGGCCCGCCCCTATCGAGCCGTGAACCAGATGGAGCACCTGGGAGTGCAGGTTGAGGAGCACCAGGAGTTGTCGGACTTGTGGCCTCCTCTAGATGCTTGCCAACCGTGGTACAGCAGGTGGTCGAGAAAGGAGAGGTTGGCCCACTGTGAGTAGTAGGCCTTGCTCTCCTTGTCCAGCACAGAAATGGTAGGCCACTCTGCAACTGCACCCGGTTGAGTACGCCATCACCCTTCTGTTCCCGCCGCAACATGGGAGCAGGAATGGATGTCCATAGAGGTCCATAAGGTTGGAAATGGCAAAAGGCTCGTACCACAGCCAGCAGCTCCCGTCGGGTAACACGATAGTGGCGCTCAGGTCGGCTGAGAGAGCAAACAGCTGTGCTGTTCCCCCTTTTGGGACAAGACAGCATGAGGCCCACATCACTGGCATTGGTATCTAGGATAAATGGTTGGCACAGGTCTGGGTACGCCAAGACAGGGGCCCTGGTGAGTGCCGTCCGCAGCTGGTCAAAGGCAGTGTCGCACTGCCCTTCCCACTTCTGACACCAATGTAATGATTTGAAGTGTTTTAGTAGAAGGAAGACACATGGCAAAGGGAAGTTATTTATTGCTTGGCACAATCACAGTGATATCAAAACAAAATTATTCTCACCCGGAAGCACAGGAGTGTCCGTCGATAACATGAGGCCAAGTAAGTTGTTTAAATAAGTTGTTTGCTGACCAATCATTCCATGGTTTACATAGCGGGGCTAACAGATGGTGACATAACCATTGTATTTTCTTATGGGAACAACGTCAAGAAACTCTCACCCCTCCCAATATCTGGGATAGTGTCTTTTTACTCCAGTGTAGAAAGGACAACTAAATGTAATCATTAATATATAGGCTTCATGAACTAGTAGCCAATGTATTATGTATTTTCCATTTGATGTGAGAAAAGAAACACTTAGTAGAATAATGTGTGGGTGTTATGATGTCATAAAATGTCTCCAACAGGATTTGGAATGACAGCCCCGTTGACCACTACAGGAAAAGTATTTCTGGTTGCCTATGGTTTGATTGGCTGCTCTGCAATCCTCTTTTTCAACTTATTCCTGGAACGAGTCTTTACATTTTTGGGCCTGGTCACGCGTTGGTGCCACAGGAAGAGGGCAAAAAAATGCTGAAGGTAATTCTCAAGGGCAGGAGGAAACAGGGGTGACAGAGCAAAAGACTGGAAACCCTCCTTGTACCATGTCACACTCATGCTGTTTGTGGCTGTGCTGGCACTGGCGTGCGGCGCTGCCAGCCTTTATTCAACCATGGGGCTGGACCTACCTGGAGTCGCTGTACTTCTGCTTTGTGGCCTTCAGCACAGTGGGCTTTGGGGACATTCAGAGATTCAGATCTCTTCCTACTTTGACCGCGATAGTGAAATGGAACTAGAAACTAATAGTGTCAATGTAGTTAAGGGCTTTATTTTTGGAAGAAACCACAGTTAAATAAATTGTTCAATTTCTGATGATTTAGTCAACTGCTTTCGAGCCACTCTGAGCCCATCTTGCTTTTGTACATCGCTGGCAACATTGGGATTTGAAAATAAGGGAACATTTCCAGCGCTCCACCCCGGGCCATCCCACCTAGACCCCGAAGCCATTTGTTTTGAGAATAACGGCTGGCTGATGAAGTTATTGGCTGGCTAGCCGGCTCAGCCAAAACCGAAATGGCTGCTGCAGCCGCCAAAATGTTCATGGCTGCAAATGGCTTAAGCTGCCACTTCATGTCTACAGATCAGCCTATGTTATACTGATTTACTAGATCTCAATATTTCCAAGCAATGCATGACTTTCTCCATATTTCTACAAAATGCAATACAATGTAATTAAAAAAAACACCAGATTGTACTTTCACAAATTATGTACATATTTATTTAGTTACATGTATGCTACTACATTTTCATTATTAACTTTCAAGTAATGAGGCCAAGCAGAGAACGTCTTGTGTAAAGAAAAAATACAAACAAAAAGGAAGTGACTAAAGTATTTTTCTCTTTTCATGTTCGATTTGTGTCTATGTTCATGTCTGTGATGTCAGGTTTCTTTTTGTGTTGTGTTTAGGCTAAATGTAATTAAGCTAAGTTGTATAGAATAACCTGGCATTATCATGGATGAAGCTTATCATATTACACCTTGAAGGAGCAAGTGATGATCGTTTACCATTGAGCAGAAGGCCAGTGGAACTAAACATGCATTCTACCGGCACACTCCCTGGTGAAATGGAGAGGTAGCACCGGGCCATAGCGGACAATAAAACACCTAGCGGTTGCACAAAACACCTAAAGTGAAGATTTATAGCTAGAACTGGCCTGCCTACTTGAGCTATTTGGCAATATTAGCTATAGTGCTAGGCGCATTCAATTGGCACCGTATAGCCTAAAATAAATGTCCCTGCTGTAGTGTAAGAAATATATGCACACGTCTTAAACTTCACGGAATAACGTTTTGCATTGCATCTATTCATGACATACAATTCGCTGTCCAACTTCATAGTTAATTGAAGCACACATTGTTGTTATATTTATTTTGCACAACGTTCGACACATTTCATTTCAATGTACACTGAAGCATGCGTCATGAACTAGCAACGCAGCAATCTGTAAACGGTGGAATAATATCGCAGTCAATATAAATCCCTCCGTTCCAACATATTTGGTTCATATCATCAATCTTTGGTTCGGGTATTTGTGCAACCAGGCCCTGAAGATTTGACAAAGGTTTGAGTATGCCTATGTAGGAATTAGCAAAGTGTGTGAATGTGAAACGTGAGATTAAAATTACCTTGTTTGCTTCTTTCCGCCATTTCCATCTGAGTGAGCGCGATAAAATAATCCACCACTTCAAGTCCATCGCGTGGAAGACGTGCATTTTTAATTGGTCGTCAATTCACTTTGAGTCCTGTGTATCATAGCAACAAGCACAGGACTGTGGTGATGAATCCAATGGGGAAATCTCGTGTAGCAATCGTTATTGTTTATTATTTCGTATGTGTGTGTCTCTCTATGTGATATAATTATTATTTGATGCAAATTCTAACCAGCTAAGCCAAAGTTTATCAGATGGCGGCTCAATTTGGCTTACGAAATTATTGGCTGGCTGCGGCTGAAATTCTAAATGGCGCAAATGGCGGCGCAAATGGCGGCGCAAATGGCGGCGCAAATGGCGGCGCAAATGGCGGCGCAAATGGCGGCGCAAATGGCGGTGCCTGGCGGCGGCTTCGGGGTCTAATCCCACCAGCCCCAACACCAACATACTCCTTACATGTAGACAAGGGTACACACACAGTGAATCCTAAAATCACCACTTGGGATCCACCTGCTTTAAAATATGGGTGATTTACAGGGAAATATATAAATGGGAGGACAGCGGATGACGTGCTCGATAACAGATTATGATTATCATGGTTTGTTTATGTGGTCATTTAATTGGCTCCGCCAACACAAACAGACCCGCAGCTGGACTGGGAGTGGACCTGCTATCGTTGCCTCTGTAATGTTGCCATTGAACAATGCGTTGTTGCTGCGGAGCCAGAGCACAGCCGTGTGAAGGTCTTTTATTATGCCAGGCTCCTGCTTTAGACAAAAAAAGGAAAAACACCTAAGTAAAGGACAACCTTAATATCCACCATTAAAGACTCTTGGGAGCTCTGGAAAAGAGAAAAACATCCATAAGACAATCTCTGGCCATGTTCCCAAAGTATGCTGGAATGATATAAATGGAGGGGCTGTGTTGCATGTACAGTACTTGAATGCACGTACGTCTGCACTTGTTTGTGCTATGCACTTTATGTCTCTTACTGCACCAGACACGTAGCCGGTTTAAACGTTATATCTACTGATGTTGTGTGTGAAAGGGCCATATGGGAGGTGATAGGTGTTTTATGATGTGATCAATAATAGTCTTTTGTATCTTTCAGGATCTTTATTCAGCAATCACAGGGTTCATTCATTTTAACCGGCATCCGTTGGGTAGCAACGAGCAATCACCACCCTCCGTCTAAGCACGCATGCGCACATACCCATTTTTTTTTACAAGAAGTGTGTCCTTCCTTTTCTTTTTTCTTTTTTTTCAGAAAAAAAACCGAGAACATCTGAAAAACGACAACCAACAGTCAAACAGCCGACCCTATGCAAAAAAAAACAGTCCGGTAGAGAGCCACTGTAACAATCAATAGAAAAAAAAACAGCCCATAGGCCTTGCAGTGCTTATTGCAGGTACTTACGGTTGGGCTTGCATACGCGTCCCGCTCTTGTGACGTATAGATCTCCGGCAGGCTGCTGGAGGGGTGACGCCGGCCCTTGTACCACCTTGCCATCGCTGATGACGTCTCGGGCTCTGACCGGAGATGTAGGAGCCCCATCCTGTGACGGCTCACCGGTCAGCGGAGTGACCGCAGCCTGGTCGCCGTTGTCCACCTGATGTGCTGGTGGCGGCGGTGCCTCCAGGACAGGCAGGAGGTGCCTCCGGTTCCTCCTGTAGTCGTGCCCGCCAGATTCAACGATGTAGGACCTCGGTTCCTTGCAGATCAGTTTCACCATCGCCAGAAGGGCATGACCACGCTGAGTCTGCATCCGTACGACTTGACCTTCAGATAGTGGGCGTAGAGGCTTGCTTGTCTTGTCGTAGCACACCTTCTGACACTGCCGCTTTTTGGTGAGTTGTGCTTTGACAGCATCACCGCTTTTGACAGTGGGAGCGAGGAGTGTCTTGCTGAGTGGGAGCGTGGTGCGCGTTTGCCTTGACATCAGTCTATCGGCTGGCGAGCCAAGTGTCGTGTCACGCGGAATGTTCCGGATGTTGAGCAGGTTCAGGAAAACGTCCGTTCCATCACGTTTGGACTTTTCTAGCAGATTCTTTGCGCTGCTGACAACATTCTCTGCCAGGCCATTAGACTGCGGGAATTCTGGGCTGCTGGTGCGGTGGACAAAGTCCCATGTGGAAGCAAAGTCCTTAAACCGCTGGCTCGTGTACTGAGCGCCGTTGTCCGAAAGAAGCAGGTGGGGGCATCAGTGAACTGAGAAATGCCGCTTTAAATTTGTCATGACAGTGGTGGAAGTCACGTCACGTAGCAGGTCTATCTCAAACCATCCTGAGTATGAATCTACCAGCACTAAGTAGTGCTGGCCATTCCATTCGAAAATGTCTGTGGCCACTGTCGACCATGGCAGCTCCGGGATGGGGTGAAGTTTGAGTGGTTTCTTCTGCTGATGTGGTTTTGTGCTGTTGCAGATGGAGCACGATAGAGTCTCTCTCTCAATGTCTTTGGACATGGAGGGCCAGAACACAATGTCTCAAGCCCTGCGTTTTGTTGCTTCTGTGCTGGGGTGGCCTCTGTGCAGAATTGCAATGTACTCACGCTGTAGGGATTGTGGTATGACCGCCTTGGGTCCATTCATGATGACACCGTCTTCAATTGTCAGCTCATCTCTAAACGTGAAGTACTGGCGTACGCTTGTTGGCAGTTTGGCTTCCCGCTTGGGCCATCCATGCTGGATGATTTTGCAAAGTGCCTGCAGGTCTTTGTCCTCTGCTGTGTGTTCTCTGAGCTCTTCGACACGTGAGGAGGAGATGTGTTGGATAGTCATCACCTCAAAATTAGCCTCCTCATTGCTGTGCTGTTCCGTTGTTTTCATTGGAGCATGAGACAACGTGTCTGCCAGGTACATATGCTTTCCCTTCTTGTAGATCAGCTGAATGGTGTATCTCTGCAGACGCAGCATCATGTGCTGCAGCCTTGCCGGGGCCGTGTGTAGGGGTTTTGACAGAATAGTGACTAACGGCTGGTGGTCAGTCTCAATCTGGATGTGCTTGCCATAGATGTAGTCGTTGAACTTGGAACACGCAAACACAACAGCGAGAAGTTCCTTTTCTATTTGCGCGTAGCGCATCTCGGTCGGCGTCAAGGAGCGGGAAGCATAGGCGATGGGGGCTCCATCCTGTAGACACGCCGCCCCAAGGCCATACTGGGAAGCATCGCAGGTAAGCGTTACTGGCTTTTTCACGTCGTAGTATCTCAGCGTTGGTGGGCTGGCAAGAGACCACTTGAGCGTGTCAAAAGCATTCTGGTGTTGTTCATACCAGCACCAATCACAGTCCTTGTGCGTCAGCTGATGTAAGGTAGCAGAGACCTCACTGATGGTCGGGATGAAACGGGCCATGTAATTTATGACGCCGAGGAAGTGCTTCAACGCTGCGACATTGTCTGGTGCTGGCATTTCTGCAATTGCTCTTGTTTTGGACGGGTCAGGCTTGAGCCCGTCGCTTGTGAATATGTGACCGACGTAGCCGATCTCCCTCTGCCTGAATTTGCATATGCGGATTAAGTCTCAGGTTAACTTCCCGTGCTCGATCGAGGATCTTCTTCAGGTTCTCATCATGTTCTTCTTCGCCATTTCCCCCGACAATGATGTCATCAACTATTACCGCACATGGGTAGCCAGCAAAGATCTGCTCCATCGTGTGTTGAAACACTTCGCTGGCGGAGCTGATGCCAAATGGCATTCTCAGGAACCTGAACCTCCCAAATGGTGTACTGAATGTCGTCAGCTTGGAGGAGTCCTTGTGCAGGGGAATCTGCCAGAATGAGCTCTTAGCGTCTAATGTAGAGAACACTGTGGAGTGGGGCATTTGCGCAGCTACGTCCTCCACAGTGTGCATGGGGTAATGAGGGCGTTTGAGCACTTTGTTCAAGTCTCGTGGGTCAATGCAGAGTCTTATGTCATCAGAGTTCTTCTTGTGGGTCGCCACCATGGCTGAGACCCATTCACTTGGTTCCGAAACTGTAGTTATGACTCCTAGGCTTATCATCCTGTCCAGTTCCGCCTTGACCTTTTTGCGCTTTGCGACTGGTAGGTGACGTGCCGGCCTGACCACCGGTTGTGCCTCAGGGTCAAGTGTCATTTTGTAGGTGATAGGGAGCGTGCCCACATCATCTGTGAAGAGGTCAGCATAGTCCTTGAACACCTTGTGTGAAAAACGAGGCTCTTCCTTCAAACGAAGTTGGTGTACTTCCTTACTCAAAGTGACTAGGCCCATGCGAACGCTGTCTCGCATGCCAAGCAGTGGCTGCACATCTGGCTCCACTACCTGGAAGCGTAAGTCGTATATGGCTGACGTGCTGACAGGCAGGATAGATATACTGAGCTGGCTGAGGGGATTTCATCTCCTCCATATGCGACAAGCCTCGTCCTCCTTGAGGTGTCCAGTCTCTCTTTGCGTCTCACTTGTGTCAAGGCGTCGCTTGACAGCACATTACATTTCGCCCCAGTATCTACTTTGAGTTCCAAGGGCTATCCATTGACATAGACTGTGCAGAAAATGTCCTCTTTTTCTTCCTCTGTGTCAACCACGTCAGTGGGTATGGAGAGTCCATCCACATAGTATGACTCATCACTGCTGCTTGAGCCTTGGGCAGTATCAACCACATTGACTGCTCTCCCTTGTCTGTACTTGTGGGAGCTCTGTGTTGATCTTGGCGTTGTTGTGACTGCTTTGTCTTGAAACGTACGGTGTCCACATTTGTCGTGATTTGTTTTGGTGCAGCAAGAGTCTTGGTGTGCTGTTCTGTTATTTCGTGAATTTGACAAATTTCAATTGCTTTTGTTAGTTAGTTCGCTGTTGCGGAGTAAAATCTTCCTTACACCGTCATTGTGTATGCCTGTGACAAGTCTGTCCTTAACCAGCTCGTCTTGTAGATTTCCAAATCTGCATGTCTTCACTTTATTCCTTAAATCACTCACGTAGGCTTCCACAGTCTCACCTTGTCTTTGGTTCCTGGTGAAGAATATGTGTCTTTCCATAGTGATGTTGGTTTGCGGGTTGCAAAGCTCACAGAATTTTCTTTTCAGGCACTCGGGGTCCTCTCTCAATTCGGTGGGAGCAGTCTCCATTCCGTCATCATCCACAACAGCGGGAGCGTATACAAAATAACGTTTGCGTTCTATGGCTTCTGAGCCCGCCAGGTTCAGCAGGATGAAGGCTTGTGTACGTGGAGGCTTGTCTGAATATGCTGCCGCAATGAATATGTCCTATTCCTGTTCAAATATCCTCCAGTTTTCCGCGACGTTGCCGTCAAACACCAGCGGGTCTGGTTTGCGGAATCCCTCTGCCATTCTGCTGCTAACGTTAGCACTCACTCAGTCACCGTAGCTGGAACACAACGTCCACTCGTATTAACGCTCCTCCGTCTTTGGATGCAATAGGTCCGATACTTCTGACACCATGTTTTATGATGTGATCAATAATAGTCTTTCGTATCTTTCAGGATCTTTATTCAGCATTCACAGGGTTCATTCATTTTAACCGGCATCCGTTGGGTAGCAACGAGCAATCACCACCCTCCGTCTAAGCACGCATGCGCACATACCCATTCTCGCTTGGTACGGTGGCTCACCTGTGACAATGCGTACGAGCATTGCACATCGTTCTACAATAGGGGCCCGTCATGATTAAGCTGCACTGCTGTGCTGCACTATATTTGTATGTATTTTTACGTGGCAGCCTTCATGTCCAAGACACATTTCCCCTATAGGGACAAATCAAGGAATATTAAATCTTGAGTTATTTAGGCTACTGTGAGCCATACCACGGTTGTAGAAACTTGAAAATCATCATCAAACAAACAAAAGCTATTTTTGTTTGTTTGATTTGAAGTAGCTTGTGACGAGGCATTATATTTTATCAGGCTAATAAATCGGTTAAAATGTTCAAGAATTTAACTAAACATAGGTTGGGTTTGCTTATACGTATGATCATAGTATCGCAGGATTTCAGTTTGACAGCGTTAGTTAAAACTACCGATAGCCCATCCTGAGCGGGGAGCTGAGTTTGTCAACAACACCGGCTCTCTGCGACAAACTGCATTGAGTTTATTACACTTTATCACATTTTATTACATGTGTGACTTCATATCGCATCATAGCATAACACATATTTGGACACATTTCAAATAACCTTTGGTTCGGTCCTTCCTCGCCTTCTCGTTTGGTTGTCTTAGAAAACCGCTGGTTAAACCAATCAAACGTGGGACAGGAACAAGCCCCGCCCACTCACTGCCATAAGCCGCTCCCACTCGCGCCCTGCAGCCACAGTCTGCACGCAAGGCTCGCGATAACAGGGCTGCGAAACGCTGCGAGAGGGGCCCTGATGACGTCATCGCGGATGAATATACAACGGTTGCGGTGATGCGGCAGCGGCAGCACTGGTTTCTCTAGCTGCAAAAGGTTTCCGGGCATCTCCTCATCTCGCTGCTAGCTCGCACCAGGCCCGTTATTTTAACCACACTGTCCCCCTTTTCACGCAGTGTTGAATCACCAACAGCCTCTCTTACACGCCTGGTTTAAAAGTCGTTTAAAGTCAAAAGGTGACGGAATACTCTGCGATATAAATGGTAAGTGAGGGGCAAGCGTTAACTGTACCCTTTTTTTTTTTTCTTTTTTTTTTTAAAGCTAGCTCCGCTGATAGCTAGGATAGCTAGGCGCGATAACCCAATGCGTCTCGTTTCACGGTTATCTGTCTGAACTATATATATATATATATATATATATATATATATATATATATATATATATATATATATATATATATATATATGCTAGGCGTTGCACGACAAAGGGGTGTTTAATTTGAATGTGATTAACGTGTGGTGCTGTGTAACCTGCGTTCGTATCAAACGTGAGCATGTGGACGTTACTGCTTCTTCATCGTCGTCGTCGTGAAGGCCAGCTGGTCATAGAAAATAGGGCAAGAAATGGCGTTAGCTGCTTAACTTGCATGGCCCTGAACAACACCAAGGATGGCTGGTGGTGGACGTTGATGCCATTTTGGGCATCAACCTGGACCTACTACTGTGTGTGTGTGTGTGTGTGTGTGTGTGTGTGTGTGTGTGCCCGCCCGTGCTGCAGCAGCGCTGAGATACATCGGTTAATCCGTAGTATTGATCCATCAGCGTTGTCTTCATACTAGCACACACACACACACACACACACACACACGCCTTATTCTAGTCTGTCGTTGGCCATTGGGCTTGCTGACCGCCGGGCCTACTTTGTTGGCCAGCACGCATTAGCCCACTTGAGGCTGCTGGTCTGAGAGTGATGCATGGACGCATGGACCACATCAGCGGTGTGTCTCTCTGCGCAATGACGACCACGTAAGGGGACTGCCTATACGGTATCTGTGTGCGGTGTGCAGGAGCGATGACCACAGTCGGGTACATGTGTGACGTGTTGCTGGCCCTGGACTTCCGTATTGCACCACAACCGCATGAACCGCAGTCTGCTCTTCTTGAACGATACACCTTACCCCCCCCCCCCCCCCCCTTTCTTCTTTACCCCCCCTCTCCTTTCTCCTTTACCACCCCTCCTTTCTCCTTTACCACATCTTTCTCCTTTACCACCCTCTCCTTTCGCCTTTACCACTTTCTCCTTTACCACCCTCTCCTTTCTCCTTTGCCACCCTCCTTTCTCCTTTACCACATCTTTCTCCTTTACCACCCTCTCCTTTCGCCTTTACCACTTTCTCCTTTACCACCCCTCCTTTCTCCTTTACCACCCTCTCCTTTCTCCTTTACCACCCTCTCCTTTCTCCTTTACCACCCTCCTTTCTCCTTTACCACCCTCCTTTCTCCTTTACCACCCTCTCCTTTCTCCTTTGCCACCCTCCTTTCTCCTCTACCACCCCTCCTTTCTCCTTTACCACCCTCTCCTTTCGCCTTTACCATTTTCTCCTTTACCACCCTCCTTTCTCCTTTACCACCCTCCTTTCTCCTTTACCACCCTCTCCATTCGCCTTTACCACTTTCTCCTTTACCACCCTCCTTTCTCCTTTACCACCCTCCTTTCTCCTTTACCACCCTCTCCTTTCGCCTTTACCACTTTCTCCTTTACCACCCTCCTTTCGCCTTTACCACCCCTCCTTTCTCCTTTACCACCCTCTGCTTTCTCCTTTACCACCCTCTCCTTTCTCCTTTACCACCCTCCTTTCTCCTTTGCCACCCTCCTTTCTCCTTTGCCACCCTCCTTTCTCCTTTACCACCCCTCCTTTCTCCTTTACCACCCCTCCTTTCTCCTTTACCACCCTCTCCTTTCTCCTTTGCCACCCTCCTTTCTCCTTTACCACATCTTTCTCCTTTACCACCCTCTCCTTTCGCCTTTACCACTTTCTCCTTTACCACCCCTCCTTTCTCCTTTACCACCCTCTCCTTTCTCCTTTACCACCCTCTCCTTTCTCCTTTACCACCCTCCTTTCTCCTTTACCACCCTCCTTTCTCCTTTACCACCCTCTCCTTTCTCCTTTGCCACCCTCCTTTCTCCTCTACCACCCCTCCTTTCTCCTTTACCACCCTCTCCTTTCGCCTTTACCACTTTCTCCTTTACCACCCTCTCCTTTCTCCTTTGCCACCCTCCTTTCTCCTTTACCACATCTTTCTCCTTTACCACCCTCTCCTTTCGCCTTTACCACTTTCTCCTTTACCACCCCTCCTTTCTCCTTTACCACCCTCTCCTTTCTCCTTTACCACCCTCTCCTTTCTCCTTTACCACCCTCCTTTCTCCTTTACCACCCTCCTTTCTCCTTTACCACCCTCTCCTTTCTCCTTTGCCACCCTCCTTTCTCCTCTACCACCCCTCCTTTCTCCTTTACCACCCTCTCCTTTCGCCTTTACCATTTTCTCCTTTACCACCCTCCTTTCTCCTTTACCACCCTCCTTTCTCCTTTACCACCCTCCTTTCTCCTTTACCACCCTCTCCTTTCGCCTTTACCACTTTCTCCTTTACCACCCTCCTTTCGCCTTTACCACCCCTCCTTTCTCCTTTACCACCCTCTGCTTTCTCCTTTACCACCCTCTCCTTTCTCCTTTACCACCCTCCTTTCTCCTTTGCCACCCTCCTTTCTCCTTTGCCACCCTCCTTTCTCCTTTGCCACCCTCCTTTCTCCTTTGCCACCCTCCTTTCTCCTTTACCACCCCTCCTTTCTCCTTTACCACCCCTCCTTTCTCCTTTACCACCCTCTCCTTTCTCCTTTGCCACCCTCCTTTCTCCTCTACCACCCCTCCTTTCTCCTTTACCACCCTCTCCTTTCTCCTTTACCACCCTCTCCTTTCTCCTTTGCCACCCTCCTTTCTCCTCTACCCACCCCTCCTTTCTCCTTTACCCCCCCCCCCCCCCTTCTCCGTTATCCCCCTTTCTCCTTTACCACCCCCCTTTCTCCTTTGCCACCCCTCCTTTCTCCTTTACCCCCCCCCCCCCCCCGCCTTCTCCTTTACCCCCCCTCCTCCTGCACCCTGCATTGAACCAAGCCAGGCTTGGTGCAGTAAGCTGCCGGGATCCGCAGTGCATGCTCTACGACTGGAATGCGAATCCTTAAAAGACCCAGTTTTTGGTTGAGCGTCTTCCCCCTTCATCTCTTATTTATATTTTCAGCAGGGACGTGTTGAAATCTGGAAACCGTTCTGGAGTTTGAGAGAGATTGGATCGTGCATTGTTTTTTTTGAGAGAAATAATCCCATTTCTCTCAAGAAAGTTGTGATTGGCTGCAACATCCCAAGCATGCACGTTGGTAATAGTTTTGTAAAGCTCGACTATAAAAGACTGAGTCATGCAGGTGACGGGTCACGGTGGTGCACCACAGCTGCATAAGATCATCTTTGTTGTACATACAAATGTTGTGACAATGCTAAATAAAGCATTCATTGTGTCACTACACCAGAGCCCTCCGGTACTGACTACAGACCTCCAGCACTGTTCTTTGATCTCGCCACTGCTTGCTTCAGCACCATTCAGTTTGCCATAGACGGAGGATGCTGCAGTCTGTCTCTCTCTCTCTCCCCCCCCCCCCCCCCCCCCAAATCTCTTCTCTCCTGATGGTGACTCATTGAAACATCATAGAGAAACACATGGCCTCACCATCCTCAACTAGAGAAATGTTTGATTTAATTAGCTGGCTCTTTAGAAACCAAGCTAATCAGAGAAACTGTGTACAACATTGGAAGGGAAGGATCTTCGTGCCGGTCTCAGATGAAAACCATTTTTGTCTGTTTTTAGTTTTACACCCACCACCATCTATTAAAATACCATTGGTTCATGCCATGGGTGCTTCTTACTGTCTCACACAGCACTAGTCCAGAGCTTGTATCATTGCGTAGCTTCAACTTGTATAATCTAATCTTAGTGCCAATAGACAATGACAATAGAGTGATTAGTCTTTTGTCAACAAAGATTCAAATTGGTTGTTTGTTATATATTATATAATATCAACTGTCTTTTTTTGGTGTCTTTGCAGAGAGAGAGAGAGAGAGAGAGAGAGAGAGAGAGAGAGAGAGAGAGAGAGAGAGAGAGAGAGAGAGAGAGAGAGAGAGAGGAGAGAGAGAGAGAGAGAGAGAGAGAGAGAGAGAGAGAGAGAGAGAGAGAGAGAGAGAGAGAGAGGGTTAGGGCTATTTGAGCAATCTTAGACTTCACATTGATTCAAAAAGGGAGAAAGTGCTGCTGAGTGACCGTGATATTCAGTGTGCTACATTGGCGACCCTGTTCATGTCTCACTAATTATAGCAGGCATGTGTATTTCGGGCAGTGGAGTATTTGCAACAGTCCCTCATCACACTTCCACAGCCTGAAGTGTGCTTGTTTACTGGCCACATAAGACGCTGTGTGTAAATGTGTTCATATTATACATCTTATGATCATACTGCCCCCATACCAAACTGAAAAAGAGTCTGCTTTCTATAAAGCGGCTGGTCCCTTCTGATTAGGGGTGTGTATTGGCAAGAATCTGGCGATACGATACGTATCACGATACAGGGGCAACGATACGATATATTGCGATATGTTGCGATACTGTAGGAACAACGATATATTGAGTTTCTTTTAAAGAATTTAATTGTAGGAAAACTGTCCTAGCATAGTAAACACACAATGCTGTTACATGCTTAACATCAGCTTGCTGAATTCAAACAGAGGGATCTATATTTGTATTTGACAAGAGAAGAAATAAAAGCATTTGCAGGATTTTTTGGATAAACACATGAAAAAACTAAGCGAACAGATTTCAGCGAGTCCAGCACCGTCGCTTTGACTTGTCCGTACAACTTCGGGAGAGCGATGTCCGTGACGTGTTGTCGGGAAGGGATGGTGTAACGGGGCTCCAGTGTTGTCATCATATTACGAAATCCCTCATTCTCCACAACACTCAGAGGGCGCATGTCTTTGCAAATAAAAGAAAGTACTGACTGTGTTACGTTTGTTGCGTGAGTTGAGGTCGCTGGTAGTTTCGAAAAGTTAACTTCTTTAATAGTTCGTTGAGCAGGATCCACTCGTTTCACGTTAGCCTGTAATGCTACGTTGTCATGGTGTCTCGCCACATGTGCTCGCAAATTTGTAGTATTGCCCGAGTACTTGACTCTGGCGTTGCAGAGTTTACAGACCGCATGGCTCTTGTCTAACTCGTAACTGCCTTCCTTTGCTTTAAAACCAAAATATGCCCAAACATCAGCTTTAAAAGCTGCTGGAGTCGTCTGTATCCTCTCGTCCTCAGTCATCGGTGCAGTGCTAAGTTCGCGGTTAGCATGCAAGTTGCCACAGACTGGTGCTCTCGCGGGATCTCGCGGGATTTCATTGTTCCTTTGGCGCGGAGGACGTAATATAAATAATCGATACAGTGCTTTTGAATATCGATACGGTATCGTGAAAAAAAATATCGCGATATTTAAGTGTATCGATATTTTCTTACACCCCTACTTCTGATAATTACCTAATCAAGTGCAGCTCATTTGAAGCATCTGGCTCATTTAGTTCTCAAGGGTGTACTTGCATTCGCACATGGCTTTTGTGTGTTGTATAATTATTTCACGATGGATGCGTATGATTTGAGGTTTAAACTTTCCTCCATTTTATGTTTATCCTCTGTCGTCATTAATCCTTGGTGCTTGTCTCTTCTGCTGAAGGATTTGGTCTTTCGGTAGTCTACTAGCCTATGGTTGTGTCCTTTCCTTTTTATAGCTAGATTTGGTGCCTTTGTTTGCAAGAATCACTAAAATCTCAGTTGATGCCATTATTCATTGTAGCACTGCAGTGCCACTAGTCTGGAACATTTTGAGAAAGTTAGTTGCATAACAAAATGTAACCCCCTCAAAGTCTAGAAAAGCAGATTTGAATACATGTTTATTCACATTTTGTGACAAGACCGTGTGCCAAAGACTAGTGTCTTGTGTCAAATAAACATTTAACCGAGCCGTAGCTATTCAGCATCTGGATATTAATCAACAGCCTAATGCAACCTAGCATTGATGTCTCGAAGCTAGACAATAAATGCAGCGCTGGTTGTGTTTGCCTCCACCTTACTTGCCCCATATTCAGTTGTTATATGTAGATGTGAATGTTCACTTCTACATACAACTGAATATTTTCCCAGTTTCAACATTATGAATGTTTTTGCATTAAAGTGTCTGTACAAAAAGCTATGTTGGGCAAGCTCAGATGATACCTATATTTTTATACGGATTTTGACTTACAATTGTTTCTCAAAACAATCTTGTTTTTGTAATTTAAACTGTAATTGAAAAACAAAATGTATATATTATTGCCTTGCCCTTCTGTCAGGTTTATATAGCAGTACATTTGCAGTAGCCTACATTTCTAGGAAAAGAAGGGGGAAATGTGTCAAAATGTTGAATATTATATAGATACTGAATATTATATTACATTTCATGTTTTCTTGATAACAGGCTGACCAACTGACTGAAGAGCAGATTGCTGGTGAGTATCTCACCCAAGCTGGATTACCTGGTGGGAGTTATAGTTTCTCAATTGTCAGCCAGACTGTAGAGGCCCATGTGGGAGTTTATCTTAAGTATGGGTGGTGAGTGACGATGCTGAGTTTGACATTTCTAACGCAAACAAAAGCCTCATGGAGGACATGGTCTCAAAGCAGAGATCTTGTTTCAAACAGGAACAGTCGGGTGATGCTCGTGTATATTATGTACACATGACGACAAGCCACACTAACTGACTCCAGCATGGATTACCATACCCGCGGGAAGTAGGGGTGCTGGGGATTGAGGAGGAACCTTTTTTTGGGGTAAAACGATATAAAATAAAAATATTTTGTAATTTATTCATATTATATATTTTAATTTAAAAATAATCTAATGTATTTGCCAATATCCAATTGGACATGAATATTGAAATGATGCAATTCAACTTTACGTACAGTCAAGCCACCACAACACTTTTTATCAGCATCCCCTTTTGAAAACATCTTCCCACGGCTACGTGGATTACGGCGTACAAAACCCTGCACTAAACGACGATGTGTTCTCCACAAATGAGTCAATGTTATCGGTAGTCATAGCAGCTTTATTTTTAAACATTCAATGTCTCTATTCAAGCCTCATTGTGTGTCATGTTCTACTCTCAGAGTTCAAGGAGGCGTTCTCACTGTTTGATAAGGATGGGGATGGTACCATCACCACTAAGGAGCTGGGGACAGTCATGCGCTCTCTGGGACAGAACCCCACTGAGGCGGAGCTACAGGACATGATCAATGAGGTGGATGCTGATGGTGAGGAAGACGGGCACGCACTTACAGCACTTGTATCACTTGCATCAAAACATCCCTCTGTAAAACCTCCTAAAATCCTTACATACCGGTTGTCCTTTGAATACACTGATTACTAGGGCTGCAACTAATGATTATTTTCATATTCGATTAACGATAATTCTTTCGATTAATAATTTAGTCTAGAAAATAATAGCAAATGCCACCACAAGTTACCAGAGTTCAAAGTGATGTCTTCAGGCCAAGTCCACACGTACCAAAACGGTCTTTTTCCCCCCCGTTTTCCCTGGCATCGTATCAAGAACATTTGCGTCCAAATGGATCCATCTCAATACGACTCAACACGCTACTTGATATTCCAGGCGTATATGTGGCGCTGTTTCAGTTTTAGAAATTCACCGAAAACGGAGAGGAAGAGGCGGAGCATGCGCATAAAGCTTGAGCGCTGTATACAAATAAACATCGCGGTGGATGTAAAATGTGGCTTATGTGGTTGTCCATCAGCCTTTTTTGCTCAGCGTGGTGGCACAGGAGCAGAATATTTTGCGATAGTAACCCTAATAGGCACAATATCTTCTCCAGCAGGAACACGAGCATGTAGTCTGCCATTGTTGTTGTTATGAGACGTCGTCGCGGGTTACAAGAGGTTACACTCGAGGGGTGTGGCGATGACATCATTGAAACGCAAGTATGCGTATTGGCCGTCCAAACGAACACTCAAGGGCTTCGTTTGTGAATTTTTTCACCCTGGGAACAGGTTTCAGAAAAGTTCGTTTGCAAGCAATGCGTTTAC
Organism: Merluccius polli; assembly: GCA_030340625.1. Classification (NCBI taxonomy): domain Eukaryota; kingdom Metazoa; phylum Chordata; class Actinopteri; order Gadiformes; family Merlucciidae; genus Merluccius; species Merluccius polli. Next base: position 108,802 of record JAOPHQ010001991.1, on the reverse strand, counting down.
AGGATTCGTTTGGACGATCGGCCAAAACGATGCAAAACATTGCGTTTAAACCAAAAAGCGTCTCCGTGTGGATGGCCCCTTAAATTTGCTCGCTTTATCTGTCAAGCAGCCAAGTATTTCTTTTATAATGATCCATGAACCAAACATTTGAATTTCTGAAGCATCAAGCAGCAAATGTTTGGTATTTGTACATGATAAATGGCCTAAAGGATTAATCAATTCTAAAAATTTGATGAATTTAATTTTCCGTCGATTGATTAATCATTGCAGCGGTACTGTTAACCCTGTGACTAGTGCATCTAAAGGTGAAGTTTTTGTCATTGTAAGCGCACCCCCATAACATAACTACCAAAAGACGCATCATTTTTCGGATGCTTGAAAGGTGAGCGGGATGCTTGTTTGGCTCACCTCCCTGTTGACCATGCTTCTGTGTAGGTAACGGTACCATTGACTTTCCTGAGTTCCTGACCATGATGGCTAGGAAGATGAAGGACACGGACAGCGAGGAGGAGATCAGGGAAGCCTTCAGGGTCTTTGACAAGGTACTGTACAGCAGTATCATATTTATTTTCTATTTGTGGCAGACTACTGGTGTAACAAAGGTGGAGCGACACAAAACTGAGAAACACAGTCTGCTTATTTAAAAAAACTTTGAATAGGGTCATTTTTTTAAATTTATTTATTGGACCTCCATATGGTTACCCATCTGTCCTCCATCAGTGCTGTTTGTTGACATGGGGCAGTGTGTGAGGTTATCCACAACATCTGAATGCTGGACCTGTAATCTGAGTAACGAGCTAAAAGCCAGTTGGATTTACTTTGTTTGACTACAGCAAATTGGCAATCTTAATAAAACACTTGTATTTATTCTGGGGGATTTATTCTGTTAAGTGCGTGAAATGCAACATTCATGTCACAGATTGTCATGATCTTTACAGCCTTCTCCACTTCATAAGACATTTTGTTGTGACATAGGATCAAGTCTCTCGCCTGGCCATTTCAACACTCCAAGGATATATGTAACATGGCTCAGTTGTTTTTGGCTGCCATAACTTTTTGTGGTGTTTTTGCTGGTGTATTTTGGCCCATAGGGTGGGGTATTGACTACAGAGATGCCGGAGGGATGTGATTTCCAAACATTGATCAGATTGTTTTGTATTCTGTGTTGAAAGGCATCCAGGAGACTTGGTTTTACCACAGTAAATTACATTTTCCATGTACCAGTTGCGAAATAGATTTGAAACATTGATCTTTGATCATGACCAGCAATTTGATGAATCGACCACTAGACTGTGTATCACCAACATGTTGCAACCTGGAGCTTTGCAAGCAACATTGATTAGCCCTCTGTGGGGTAATCAGGGAAAGGCACACTATAATGATGACGACCTCAAAGCATGTATAGTAAGAACTGATGTGGTTTTCCCCTTTCGTCCCCATAACGACTTTTAAAGACATTTTGAATACAGCTTCATCTCGTGACCGAAAAAGCCTCTGCATTAACATAAATCTGTTCAATCTGCTGTTTGATAGATCTGTGGGACATATGTCAATGTCCAGGGATACAAACCAAGCTGTCAAATGACAGGAATAGCAATAGCTTATTTCAACTTCTGGTGTGTGTTACTCTCTGCTGCCCCCTGCAGGACGGTAATGGCTACATCAGTGCTGCCGAGTTGCGACATGTCATGACCAACCTAGGAGAGAAGCTCACAGACGAGGAGGTGGATGAAATGATCCGCGAGGCTGACATCGATGGAGACGGACAGGTCAACTACGAGGGTGAGTGGTCCCGTTGTGTCCTGTCCATTTTAACTTGTTTCCTTCTCTCCTCCACTCCTATGATAACGTTTCTGATTTAACAAACTACACACACACTGCTTGCAAAACTCTTAACTTCAATTGTGTGTCCACTTTTCTTGTGAGGCCTGTGTTTGTAACATTACATCTGTCGCCATATTTCTAAGATGTGTTCCTCAGTGAAGTTTGTAATGTTTTTTGTTTTGCAATTTATTCTTTGTTTTGCAGAGTTCGTCCAAATGATGACTGCCAAGTGAAGAGTTCTTCCACCTTTCTCTCTTAACATTGCTTGTCCTTCTAAGATCACTCTGTCTTTAAGAAAGAAAAACCTATCAAAAAACAATGATCAAACCAAAATCACAAAACTTACCCCCTCCCTCCCTGATAATCACTATCTAATCACTGTAAATCTGTGATTTGCGATTCGATATGTCCAACGACTTCTTCTGCGCTGTGTGTTTAGACTACACTAACAGCAAATCTGTAGAGAAGTTAACGGACCAGGCTTTCCAGGGAGCTGAAGCCCCTTTCTCCTACTACCAAGATACTGGGTATCACAACCACCAAGCTCCTGGCTTCATTAGAGCACAGAGCAGCACTGTAGAGGCAGAGGGTTAGAGCCCATGTCAGAGAAGTTGACTATCATGAGACACTCGGTAGCACTCATTCACTCAAATTGGACTGTAGATCACAATATGACCCTGTGGTTTCCCATTCTCATAGTAATGAATTGGGCTCTAGGCATTCTTGCATGCACCCTTTCAGTGGCTGTTGACGTCGAGAGATTGTGCTTGGATTGTGTACACACTGTATATATATGTATATATATATGTGTGTGTGTGTGTGTGTGTGTGTATATATATATGTGCGTATATATATATATATATATATATATATATATATATATATATATATATATATATATATATATATATATATATACACATACACTCACTCACTCACTCACTCTCTAACATATGTGTCACCAATGGTCGTTGCAGGAATATTGGTGTAAGTTGGTGCTAGGTGGAAGAATAATTTCAACCAGAGAAACAGTTTGTCCGGAGATGTAACGGCACTATGGGTGGTTTGTTTGTACTTTTTGAGGGGGGGGGGGGGGGGGGGCTATTGTTGTGTTTTGATTCAGAATGAGGACTTTACTTCCCCTGCAGTGCTAGTTGGAGGCGCAGTAGTACGATGTAAAGAGTCAGAAGGCTGTTTATTGTGAAAACACGAGAGGACTAACTGTAAAGATATTTAATCTGCAAACGGATATCCTGATAAGATATTAATGTAATGCTTTTTAAATGTTATCAAATATTAATGTATTTACTACAAACTTTGGTCACAAAATATCTAGTGTATTGCATTGCCTATTGTTGTAGTATGCCCCCTGTGACATATTTATTTTTTCCCCCTTGGTTTTGTGCCATGTGCCATAATCTAAACGCCTCAACCTTGAAGAAAAATGTGTAGTTAATTAGAACATTATAAATATATAAATATATATTATATACATATAGATATTCAGTAAAAATATATTGCACTTTGGTGTACACCATAAATGTTTTTGTTCTAAAGGAAAAAAGAAACCAAAAGTGGCTGTAGAACCACTCATTCATCTGTTTCCCATCCTTGTTTCTGTCTGATCCCCCACGTTGTGCTCCAGTGATTACATTTGCTTGCTGTTCTGCTGAACAGAATACACGTCATATATCTATATCTACCCACATATTTTTCGTCAGAGGGCAATATGTTTCAAGTTAGAATTGGAATTTCAGATAGGGGGGTGGGGGCCTAATAAAGACTTGTAGCAATTGATTGGTTAAGTTTGTTGGCTGATTTTAGTCTGCACTTTTAATGAAGCTCAGAAATGTCCTTAAAGTGCTATAAACTAAGCGTCTGCTTTGTTGGAGTGATTTTAATTTGAAGCAGGTAATTCATGGATATGGGCTTAACTTAAGAGGGTATATCTGAAATGTCGATGTGATATTTTTCATGATCCAATAAATTGAACATGTGTGCATACATGTCTTGTGTTCTGTTTTTTGTAACTATGTGCCCCTCTCTCAATAATATGATAACATGTTTAGTTCCATACATTTGACTACTCGAGGTTTAATTAAATGTTCTGGTTTAAGGCAATGGTTGAAAAGAAGCCATTACATCTTTTTTTTAACCATATATTTATATTGGTTTCTTTTGCTAAAATATCATCCCTTGCTGCCTGGGCGGAGCAGTAATCACAGCCTGGGACTAGGTCAGGTCAGTGGAGCTCGTCTAGAGAGCTATCCTGGGCACCAAAGTTATATTTGGTGGCTCATGGGATTGCTCCAGGAGTCTCTTGGTGATCCGGGTCACCGGGGTTCATGACCTTAACATGCCACCGCTCTCCCCAGTACTGTCCATTGGGTTAATATGAACTATTTCATGCAAGTGTCCAATATAAAATAGTAAATGAGATATGAATTTACATTGTGTTGTATCCACTGAATGCTATATGGTAAGACAATTAGGTGAAAGATATAGGCAATGACCTATGATTGAATATTTTATGATAATTTGTGTGCCGACCTTTATCAGTGGTAACGTTGTACATATGGATGTTTTAAGCAAATGTCATCTTTTCTTGTCTTTTAAAATCATAAATATGACTTATAAAAAGTCGCTGGACTCGGAAGTTTGTGGCATGGCCACTAGGGGGTGGTATTGTATTACCTCCACTAGCTCTAACATGTTAGCATTTTATTATTACATTCAAGTCATTTTGAATCTTATGCACACACTATACATAGCATAGACATATACATATCTATACACACAACATGAGTAGAAATAGGCTGTAGTAGTAAATGCAGAGAGTCAATGTTAACGTTATTGACAGTTAAGGTAAACATTATTGGCAGCATATATGCTACATTATTGATATTATTATACATAGATAGGATACAACATGATGAGAAATATATATCTCATATCCACATGCTGATAATTATTTTTGCATAATCCACCTGCCACCATCGTACATTGTGTGTCCATATCTTTTCATCTTAAATGTCTCCACTAAACCATCTCAATGTATACAATATGCAGTCATTTCTCATTCTGATTCATCTCCAATATTGAGTAGTGTTTACTTGATCATGGCAATAATATTCTTATTCACATTCATTTTTTCTAGGATTTCGTAATGAGTAACTGCTTCAACGTTCAGCACGTAGAATCAATAGAAGACAATGACACAGGGCCCCCATAGTCAGCGGTGGACTCAGACTGTTTGAAGGGCAGGGGCGAAAAGAAAAAAAGGGCAGACATGGGGCCCCGTCAACGCCCAAAAAGCATTGCTTAAAAATAGGGACAGTGCAGATCGAAAAACATCAAAATATTATCTAGATATTACTGTTAGCCCATCGGCCCCATGCAAAAATGCAGAAAATATTTGCTTATGGCCATACAGTCTGCTATGTTTTGAATGTAAGCAGGGTTTGACTATTTGGCGGCACCCCTCCTTTCCATGGAAGGGCGCCCATAAGGAAGATCAAGTTTAGACCATTGTAAAGACACCTTATAGGGCACTGCATCATGTTTTCTCTACTAGAAGGGCATTCGTTAAGACATTGAGGTGAATTTCGTTATATACATTTACAGGTTGTTCTCCTCCTTTCTTTTATTTGTATTTCACTCATTCTTAATCTGTAAAAGGTTTCTGCAAACAGTCCTGTGTTTTTCTGTAAACAATAGGGACAATCCTGAGTGCCTGCTGAAACAACAAGAAGATGCCCTAATGACCTCAGAAGGTTTTGAGTAGTACCCTTTTTTGAGTAGTAAATCTATACCTTCTTCCAGACGCATTGTTCCTTGCCGGACTGCCACGTATGGTCTGGCTCAGGCCTATAAGAAGTGTGTGCATTAGAGAGGATTCAGATTCGGACCCCATTGGGGGATTCGGACACCATTCAGATGCATTGAATGTCATCCCGCTTGTGTTCTCTGTAAATAAAAAAAGTTATTTACTCAGACACTTTCATCATCCACAGACCAGCACTCTGGCAGCCGAGAAGAATATACCACCCATGTTATAGAGTTTTCTTGCTCTAGAGGGCACATCATAATGTATTGCATGGGGGCACAGAGGGCACATCATAATGTATTGCATGGGGGCACAGAGGGCACATCATAATGTATTGCATGGGGGCACAGAGGGCACATCATAATGTATTGCATGGGGGGAAAGAGAGCACTGAATACTTGCTCCCCCATTTTTTCCACCTCTCACTTGGAAGGGCATCTAAGAGGATACTTCATGAGTTTTCCTCAGAAACGCACCTGTAGGGAACTTCAAGTATATATCCCATTGTAAGGGCACCTATTGTACGGGATCACATCACATTTTCTCCACTGGAAGGGCATCCATTAGGAAACCTTCCAACATGTTCATGCATGTAAGGATACTCTTCATACAGCATCCCATTTTTCTCAACTGGAAAGGGAACCCTTCGGGACACTGTTATGTAGTGGCAGCATGGAGGGCACTTTATCACGGCACTGTTTACCTTTGTAAGGGCATCCATAGGGATTGTCAAGTTTAAACAATTGGAAAGGCACCAATAGGGCGCTGCATCACATTTTATGAGCACTCATTAAGACATGTTATTGTATTTTCTTGCTATGCTTCCTATGTGAAGGGCAGCCAATAGTACTCTCTCCACATACTCTCGTTTTCGCCACTCAAGAGGGCACTTAAGCGCAACGTTTTCAGCCGGTGGGGCGCCAGGGGGGGGGGGGGGGGGGGGGTGCTAGCATACTAAACCATCACATGAGATTGGCGGTCTGCTATCGATAACTCAATAGAGTGGATTCTAATGAGAAATTCCCATTAGGACCCTCCACAGTCCACAGATGCTTTCAGTCTTCACACACACACACACACACACGCACACACACGCACACACGCACACACACACACACACACACACACACGCATATATAATTTGCATTACAAGAAAAGAAGCAAAACAGAAAAGCATTTATTGAGTTTTTGGTTTCTCATGCCCAAATAGACATAAATATCTGAGTGAGTCTATAAACATCGGTGGATAAAACAAAACAAGAATCGACAAATAATATGACAAGCATCTTCCAACACATAATGGAAGATGCCCCCCCCCCCCCCCCCCCCCCCTGAGTCCTCCAGTGCCTAAAGTAATAAGTGCTAGCATACTAAACCATCACATGAGATTGGCGGTCTGCTATCGATAACTCAATAGAGTGGATTCTAATGAGAAATTCCCATTAGGACCCTCCACAGTCCACAGATGCTTTCAGTCTTCACACACACACACACACACGCACACACACACACACACGCACACACACACACACACACACACACACACACACACACACACACGCATATATAATTTGCATTACAAGAAAAGAAGCAAAACAGAAAAGCATTTATTGAGGTTTTTGATTTCTCATGCCCAAATAGACATATGGACATCCCTCCCTAGGAAATAGAGTTCATAGGACTGATGCACACAATGACGGTCTGCTTTAAATTATGAATAGAAAGTCTTGAAAAAAACAGAAAAAACAGCCATAATGTTATTCAGAAACTGGAAGTAACATTAGCCTCAAAGGCAGAACACAATGTCTCGGCAGAACACTTGGCATAAACCCCCATCTGTTTTTACTGTCACCTATTTTCAGCCATCTTTCAAGTCCACATCATGGACACCACAAATAGTCCATTTGACACCTCATTAATTTGACTGTGGCAGAAGGTCTGTTTTAATTCACATTTTAAGTGAGTTTGGTGAGTACAACATCCAGACCATGGACATTCATCACACTCACAAATATTCTTCATCCATAATCCATGTTCTCATAAACACCCGTTAGTGAACACCTATAACATTGAACTCTTTGGATCCGTCTTCGGCTCCAAGTCCCAGAAACAGATTTAGCAGGGATGAGGAATTCCTTATTTGAGGTTAAAATCATCCAGGTTACAATGCAGCCAGAAACACACGTGTGCTTAATCAAAAATATGCTTTGTAAAATGGTATTGTTACGTGACAGCATTATTTTCTTTAGAGCCAACTGACAAAACGCACGTCTCCAAGATGATTCCACAGAACAATATTGGACTCAGTGGTCACATCCGTCTTTGGGACCTTGGGATCACTCTTCGCTGGAAATCCCAAATCCTCAAATGACCTGTTCATTCACTGGATTCACACACACACACAAAGGCTGTGTGTGTGTGCGCATGCATGTGTGTGGTGTGTGTGTTGTTTGCCTAAAGCTCCCAGGCTGTTTAGTTTATGGGCTATTAACTATTCAACTAGTAAATATGAATGCCAACCTCTCGTGGTGCCAACCAGTATCATGGAGCTGTGGCTCGAATGGTCTGCTGAGTCCAGATCTAACCACATGTGACTACTAACATTGTGTTTCTGATTCCTAACGCTGCTCTGCACCCAATTGTTTTTTGGAACTGGGTTGTGCAGCACTTTATCTGGAGCTACTCCAGATAATTGTTCTCAGCTTCAAAATTGCAGCGCTGGATAAAGGCGTCTACTAACCGATTCAATGTAAATGCAAGTGTTTGCATTCAGCAGAGTCAGACGAGGTGGCCTCTGTGATACTGCGGGGACTGTGATCATGATCCCAGGATGGTCATGATCATGCTCTTCTAGCCGACCAGCAGGGAAGGATTGGTGACTTGGTGAGGGGAGGAGAAACAGAGCAACCACAATGCTATTTGACACTTGGCAGCGTGCGCGGTCATCGGCCTGGCGCTGGTGAACAGAGCCGGTCTTAGTGATGAAAAACAAACACACGCATTTAACAAGTGTTATGTTATGTAATGGACCGGGCGTGCGTGACATTACCATTTAATTTGTCATCGATGCTGTTATGATGAAAGATTGTGAGATGATATATCCCAGGAACTGCCGTAACTCTTGCCATTAGGGGCGTGTTGGGGTGTCCCCCGCCCACGCCATCATGACCATGATCTTCACCATGTTCTCATCCATCGTCATCTTCATTGTGGGTCACATGGGGTCGATCCGCCCGCAGCAACATGGCCACGATCATCATCATCATCATCATCATAATCATCATCATCATGTTCTCATCCATCGTCATCTTCATTGTGGGTCACATGGGGTCGATCCGCCCGCAGCAACATGGCCACAACATGGCCATGGATCATGATCATCATCATGATCATCATGATCATCATGTTCTCATCCATCGTGGTCTTCAATGTGGGTCACATGGGGTCGCAGCAACAGCCCGTGGCAGGTTCATCCTATTGGCAGACACGTGGCGTCAGCACCGCCATGTGGTGGAGCCTGCGCTTTACATGTATATAGGCTACACTTTGTCTCTTTAGTTATGGTTTTTTTGGGTGGGGGTGGGGGTGGGGGGTCGGGACTCAGCAGACCTCACGGCCTCCTCAACCTGCCTCCCGGAGTGACTCACCGCCAGCCGGCTCCAGGGGGCGGGACCTGAGGCGGAGCGGCGGGGTGCCTCGGCGGCGCGGCGCAGTGCTGCTGCAGGGCTGTCTGGAGGGACCGGGACGGGAGGAGACCTGCTGGGAGGACTATGAAGGAGGGAGACCTGCTGCCTCGCTGGAGAGCTACTATGAAGGAGGGGGGAGACCGAGGCCGGGAGACAACGACGCGTCGCTCAGCAGCGGCCCCTCCATCTTGAACTACCCCCCGGTTCAGGAGTTACTTTCGTTACTTTCGTTACTGTTGGCTGTTAAGGTAAGTGATAAGCGATATATATATATATGTATATATATATATATATATATATATATATATATATATATATATATATATATATATATATATATATATATATATATATATATATATATATATATATATCTTTCAGTTTTACTAGTAATTATTAATTAGATACTAGTACTTATTATTTAGTTATAGTTATTAGTAGCTATTCCAATAGTGACTAGTAACTATTCATTAAAAAAAAAACAACATTTTTAGTACAATGGTTTTAGATACTAGTACTTATATTTTAGTTACTAGTGACTGACGAAAGATATCCCCAACCCGGTAGGTAGGCTACTGGTATCATTGTGTCTATATTTACATGGCATGCAAAGGACCACACCACACTATAAAGACATCAGTCCGCGTTTAGTAGCAGAGGAGAGGAGATGAAAGAAAATTAATCCAATTTAATAGATACTAGGCCTAGTTGTTATTCTGATCTAAGATATCAACTATTTGCTTCTGACTAGTCACTATTCCAATAGTGACTATATCTATTTCAGTTGTACTAGTAACTATTCATTAGATACTAGTGCCTAGTTATGAGTTACTAGTAACTATTCAAATTGTTTTATTGCTACTAGTTAGAATGTTAATTGAACTATCAAGTAGTCATTTTGACTAGTCATTCCCGATGATGAGTAAAACAGAAATAGTTACTAGTAATAGTACTAGTACTAAGTACTAGTATCTAATGAATACTTACTAGTAAAACTGAAATAGATACTAGTCGCTATTGGAATAGGAGTAACTAAAGAATAAGTACTAGTATCTGATGAATAATTACTAGTAAAACTGAAATAGATATTAGTCATGATTGGATTAGTGACTAGTAACTAAATAATAGGTACTAGTAACTTTAGAATAGTTACTAGTAAGTCTTGAGGAATACATGTTAAAACGGCTTGCCATAGAGCATGACATGTCCCGATAGTGACATTTCCTGCAGAATAAATTGATTGACTGAATGTTGAATGTGAAGCTGGTAAAAAAAAAAAAAACATATCGTCTAAAGTAAACTTATCCCTGAATAAAAAAAGCCTCTTGTTCTATTGCTACTTTTTTGTGATTCCGTAAAACGTATTATGTTTCTGCATCAACTCCATGGCTCCTAACGTTTATCTCTTCCTTTTTCCGTTCCGCAGATGTTCGCAGGACGAAGTCTGAACTTGACTCTGGACACCATCTTACTCGTGGTGAGGTGTCGCAGCACCCACTAAACCAGACCTGCACCACGCGTACAGATACAAAGAACCAAAACAAACAAACGATGTTCCCGAACCAATCCTGCAGCAACATCACTGTTGTGAACGTGACGACCAAAACGGCCATCACTAGCTTCATGTTTGTGGCGGGCGTGGTGGGCAACCTGCTGGCTCTCATCATCCTCGGCGTGCATCAGAAGGAACGCCACACCAAATCCTCCGCCTTCTGCATCCTGGTGACAGGGCTGGCCGTCACCGACCTCCTGGGCACCTGTCTCCTCAGCCCGCCCGTCTTCGTGTGCTACGCCAAAGAGCTCTCCCTCATAGGCCTGATCAATGACCACTGGCTCTGCCACCTCTTCGCCTTTGCCATGACCTTCTTTGGCCTGGCGCCCATGCTCATCCTGTGCGCCATGGCGGTGGAGCGCTGCCTGGCCATCAGCCACCCCTACCTCTACTCCAAGTACGTCCGCCTCAGCTTCACTCGGCTGGCCCTGGTCTTCATCTACCTGTTCACCGCCGCCTTCTGCCTGCTGCCCTTCATGGGCTATGGGGGCCACCGGCAGTACTGCCCTGGCACCTGGTGCTTCATCGACATGGAGGGGGAGGGCAACAGGCTGGTGCTGGCCTTCTCCCTGTCCTACTCCACGCTCATGGCCCTGCTCATCGTGGTGGTGTTCGTGTGCAACGGCTCGGTGATCGTCAGCCTGTGCCGGATGCACCGGAGCCAGCGGACGCGGCGAGGCTCGGTGCTGTCCACGGGGAGGAAGAGGAAGATGAGCCTGGCCTGGTTCGGACAGGGCGAGGAAGAGGTGGACCACCTGATGCTGCTGGCGCTCATGACGCTCATCTTCGTCGTCTGCTCCCTGCCGCTCACCGTAAGTGTGTGCGTGTGTGCGTGTGTGTGTGCGTGTGTGTGTGCGTGTGTGTGCGTGTGTGTGTGTGCTTGCGCAGCACACACACTCCTGGGCAGGTAGGCCTATACACCGCTAGACGGGACTCTGGTGATCGCGTCTTGAGTTCACTGCGTCACATTGAAAATTCAGAGCATGAATATCTATTTGGAGCAGTTGACTCTGACACTGTTACATGCCACACAAGTGGCTTTTCTGGGCTCCTCCCACACCTGACACAGGTAGACGTTGATAGAGAATATCCATTTATTGGAGATGGCGAGATGTTATACGCCGAGCAGATGGTACATACTGCCAGGACAGTACTCTCTCCTGAGTGTGTGTGTGTGTGTTGATAGCTGGTTTATCCTGGGTACCATGACTGCTCATGCACCACAGGTGTGCAGCCCCACCCAGCCCCAGAGTCTAAATCAGTCTGACTCGGGTCAGGTGAGGCTATAAACAGCTATCGGCTGTAGAATATCCAATATCTTTCTAACTTAAAAAAAAAAAAAAAAAAAAAAAAAAAAACGCCAAAACTGCATGAACCGCTATTGAGATGTGATTTTTTTTTTTTTAATGCATCACCACAGCAGCGTTATGCTGCTATACATTTCACGTTCGTTTTTTTGATGTTAGGACGTTCCTCCTATCCTAAGCAAACACACACACGCTCCCAATCCATCCTCACTGAAAGTCAACACACAGCATGGCAATCGTTTTGAGAAAGCCTTTTTTTTATTAACTTGCTTGGTAATCGGGGCCCAGTGATTGTGGAGTTTCCATTTATGTAAAGGACACCAGAGTATCTCAGCAGTTTGCATAAAGCAGTAGTGTGAGAGACTGCAGTCTGCAGGGAACGCACAGAGTCCACCTCCTATTCTCTCTGTAGGGAGGGGTTACCTCTTTCTCACACAATCTGTATTTACATCTCAATCTCACTGTAACCGATCGTGTGTGTGTGTGTGTGTGAGGAGGTGTTTTCCCAAATCATGTGCTTGAACCTAATGGTACCGTCAATTAACGTGTGTGTGTGTGTGTGTGTGTGTGTGTGTGTGTGTAAGGCTATAAGGCTTTCCCTGCGTGCCATATGTCATTTGCACCGGTTTTTAAAGCTGTGCGTCAAACGACAGCGCTGGTGCGCGGGTCGAGCCCTACCCATATTGAGGCTTGCTTATCTGGCTGCAAGCTCTCCTCGGTGCACGCCCTGTATGTAGTCCTTTAACATAAATAATAATAATAATAATAATAATAATAATAATAATAATAATAATACAAAAAGAATGGGTAAATAAATTCCGGGGTAAATTGGGTGTGACGTGACATGAGTTCATAACGTTCTCGCGGTCTCTGTGGTTCGAAAGATTGAAGTTCACTTTGAAGACAACTGATCAACGTCGGATGAGGAAGAGGTTCACAGGAAGTCGTGTGTTGTTTTCACATGTGCACTTTTACAACACATTTTCCCCCTTTGTGCGTTAGAAACTCTGCGTAAGCGATGCTAAAACAGTCATTGCCCACAACTGCATCACAGCTCAGAGGATTTCAGCAGCGGTTGCAGAGTCATGCTGTGACAGAGCATTCCTATAATGGTGATACAATAAAAAAGTCCACATTTTTTCACAAATCCAAAAACATATCCACATCATACCGTATTCTTGATGTGTGAGTGTGTGTGTGTGACCTTTGCGTGTGTTTGTGAGTTCTCCCCTGACTGACTTATTTGGTTTGAATTAAAAGACGGTGAAAGCGGAGATGAGGTCGATAAATACGCTTTACTATTCCGTCTCTGAGGGGCTTCACCCAGACATAATGTAGCCCAGCTGGGTTGGCCTCTAGCTGGGTCACAGCAAAGCAGATGCTTCATATAACAGTAATACAACACCAAATTATTTGAATATGCTCTCCACAATCCCTCCATGTTAGGGTTGGGTGACTTTACGACAGAACGATATATCACGGTTGTATAAAATTATGACGTGTCCATCAATACCGTCTCAAAATATGTCGTCGTTAAATGGCAGCTAGCCCAATCGCCGTGAGACTTTTCTAAGGCAGAATTAATGAATGACATTTAGCATACATTGAATTCGATTTGTTGACTTTAAATCCTCAATTCAATGCCAAATCGAAATCCACATTTCTTTTTTCCGCGGGTAATTTGCACTACCTTTATGGCTTTATGGTCGATCTGTGCGCAAAGCTATAATATAAGCTAAAGCGCTGGTGGATCTTTCTTACTGCCTGACCTAGATGAGCACGAATGAGTACGGTGAAATTATGAATTATTATAACTATATTGGCATACATGCAGAAAATCTTGTTGTTCTCAAGCTGGCTGTCAATGTCGCTCCATCTCCTGGCAAACGATTGCCAGATATAATGCTGATTTAATCATTCTTTTCAGCTTATAGGCCTAGCCTAGCTTACAAACACAAAGTTATGAATAGCAAGCTTATGAAGGTCATAATTAATCGCTAGTCTATTACTCATTTGTTAATGGGATTTGTTAATGGGTGTATTATATATGAAACAAAAATGGGGAAAAAAGTGATTTGCAGACAATTGCTTTTTATTTTGAACGGTTGAACCGTAAACCTCAATGTTTTGGGGAGAGGTTTTAACGATAACAGTGCACGAGGTCTGCACGCAAAAGGATGTTTGTTCTTCCTTATTTATTTTTTATAGCGTAGAACAAGAATCAAACACGTTTCGGCTCTGCCTTCGTCAGTGTTTTTCTCGCCTTTTGAGTGTGGTGCATTTTTATCATTTAATATTATTACGGTCCTGCACCTGTTCTGTGTGCAGTGGCTTCTATGAAAAAATGGATATCGCCCAATAGTCCATGTGCTATACATACATCATATACATAAACACGGTACAACTCAAACATGTTGCACACTCGTGCACAATGTTGTACAACGCTACAACGTCATCATGTCATTGTGTACAGAAAAGGGATGGGCCCATCAATGTCAAATATCATAATATGGACCTAACACACAATTAGTCAGATGATTGTACACTGCTCTCGTCCTGAGAGAGAGGAACTTGTGTTTGCAAAGTAACTTTCAAACATTTGCTGATTGTAATGCAGTCAAATTTCTAGTGTTTGCTCTATGGTTTTCTGAGGTGTGACCGTTTCTTTCTCAGGGCTCTTTTGTTCCTCAATGGCCAAGAGATCACGTGACTTATGACCTGCTGTGACCGTTCATGATCTATATAGACAAAACGTTTGCTTAATTTTTGATCAACAAGAATACAGAATACACTTCTTCCGCTTCCTTCAAATAAGACATTATGTCAAAACTAACGTCCAGCTCCTACAGTCCCCCCCCCCCCCGACAGACAGCATTTGATTTCACAGTTTATGTCTGTCTATGCCCCCTCCGTACCTACTGACCACTTGAAGGAAGCCTGGGCCAGAGAATTGAATATTGACCGTTCTGATAGATAACGCCTCTGGTAACGCTCGGTATAGACCCAATCAATATAAAGTCACTATTTGAAAACTAAACTGAATATCATTTATCACACAGTGTCTCCACTATGTGACAGCTTGCAGAATGGCAGATGGTTCACAAGCACATCTTTTTTGGCTATGCCCTCTTCTACACAACTTTTGGTCCAGTATATTTCAATGGTTCTCTGAGGTCTATGAAAAGGACCTTCCACCGGACCCTGAGCGGGCTTTCTCCGGATGTTCAGAGACTGCTCCGGAAACAACCTATGGGGTACAACTGGCTTTGATGCTTGGAATGGTTGCGGCCAAGAAAATGATTTGAATGGACCGGAAAATTGCCCTCTCCTCCCTGCGTTCGGAGGTGGCTCAATGAAATGGTCACAATCATGGAGAAAATCCGATTCAATTCCAAATCAACTACCTGATTTATGGAAATATGGATGAATAGCTCCATTGTAATGCACTTCCTGAAATGGCTTTATTCATATATTGTCTGGCAGCTATTTATTTATTCGTCTGATTTCTGTCTGTTTTTTTTTTAGATGTTGATCTATATGTATGTGTACTGTATGTGTACTGTATGTGTGTGTACTGTATGCGTGTACTGTATGCACTGTATGTGCACACACACACACACACACACACACACACACACACACACACACACACACACACACACACACACACACACACACACACACACACAGCTACTGTATCTGACTATCTTGAATCATTTCAACATAGTCACATTTTAACTTCAGGTTCCCCTGCAGCCGCCGTGCTGCTGTCTCACAGTATAAGCAACCTGTTATGCCACAAATAATAAAAAACCCTGGTGGTGTGTTACTAGCTTCCCAGGCGTTTCACTATACAGTCATTATATAACCCCGGCCTTGAGTGATGATCCACCATAAATTAATTTGTACAATATATTTCATTAGCTTCCATCTCATGCCCTAACCACACATGGTAATCAAAGGTAGGAAGAGCATAAAGCAATTGATCTTCAGGCTGTTGCTGAGTTCCTACTCCGTGGGAAAGGAGAGAGTATTTTAATGGATGTGTGTTTAGCAGTGCAAGAGATGTGGTTAGTTTGATCCAGTACAATTGATTTGTGATGGTATTATCCATTTGGTACATAAACATATTGTATTGCAAGTAAAAATAATAATGTGGCTGTCTTTCATTTGTTCGGTCAAATTAGGAATTGGATTCCTTATTATTGGAATGCATTCATTTGTCCAAACATGTTTTGCTCCTCCCACTTTGTCACATAACATTTGAATCAAAGCTATGAATTTCCTAACTTCAGCCTGGTCTGTTGACTGATGTACAATGAAGACTATTTTTGGTATACTAAAAAAATGCATTCTCTCCGGACTGATGAGGGTTCAAAAATATATTTTTACTGTGACCGTTCTAATGGAAAACATGTTGTCCACTGGGTATAAATCGTATGTCTTGTGCCGTCATCAGTATGGCCCACATTGACCTGTTTGTGGGAGATAAAATGTCTTTGCTTTGATGGCTGTAGGAGTGGGTTAGATGGTAAATGTGTCGTGTAAACGTCACACTGTTGACCCCCAGCATGTATGTATATACAGTATATATATATATATATATATATATATATATATATATATATATATATATATATATATATTATGTCTCAGTGTTTGTGTTGTCTGCAAGACAGTGCTTGTACAGCAGATCATTTAATTTGCATTTTCATTTCGAGCATTTAGCAGATGCTTTTATCCAAAGCGACTTACAATAAGTACATTGGTCCATAGAAAGAGATCATGGAGGACAGGGTGGTGGTGACCTGGAGTTGGGCGGGAGGCGGCAGGAGAACGGGGTGTAAAACGGCCTTCCCAAGCATGAGTCTGTGGACGAGTGAAATCACCACCATGAATCACCATCACCATCCAATTGCTTGGATCCCTAGGATGTTTGTGTGCCTGGTGCTGATAAAAACCATTAATTAAAGAAAAAGGAAAAGAGGGATGTGGAGTGTGTGTCGAGTGTGTGTTATTGATAGCTGGTTTCCAGCCTCACATGAGTCAGACTGATTTGACTCTGGGGCTGGGTGGGGCTGCACACTTGTAGTGCATTAGCAATCATGGCACCCAGGATAAACCAGCGGTCACCACACACACGAGAGAGAGAGAGAGAGTGCCTCTGTCATGGCAGCATGTTACATCTGCTCGGCATATATCATCTCGCCATCTCCAAAAAATGCATCTTCAAATCAACATCCACCTGTGTCGGAGGGCCCTAGCAAAAGCCACTAAGGTGGCGTGTGGCAGGGGTAGACTGCCACAAGGGATAATAGATCAACATGTGATGGGCTGGAGTCCATTTGCCATGCTGGTTTGGGTGTTCTTCTGTGGCTACATGGTCTGCTTTGTCTGCGACCTGATGTGGATTTGTTTGCCGAAAGAAAAACCAACAGCACATCCATCAGACCCTCTTGTCTGTCTCTCCTCTGCTTTTTGCTGTTGTCACCCATCCACTATACAACACACACAGCATTGTCCCTTTGTGTGGATACAGGCGGATATAGATCTTGGTGATGACCCACAGCCCCTTTCATTGGTACTCAGCAGGACCATCACTGTTTTGCCCTCGGCCCTCCAATGACCCCCAGGACAAATCCTGTGAAGAGGCTTTTGTGGTGCTGTGAAGCATGCCACTATAACTTGTTTTATTGACGTTCTGGGTTTACTGAGTGGTTTTCAATAATTACTGAGTGGTTTTCAGCAATTATAGTCCACTGGGAAATAAATCGTATGTCTTGTGCCGTCATTAGTATGGCCCACATTGACCTGTTTGTGGGAGATAAAATGTCTTTGCTTTGATGGCTGTAGGAGTGGGTTAGATGGTAAATGTGTCGTGTAAACGTCACACTGTTGACCCCCAGCATGTGTGTATATATATATATATATATATATATATATATATATATATACATCATGGAGGACAGGGTGGTGGTGACCTGGAGTTGGGCGGGAGGCGGCAGGAGAACGGGGTGTAAAACGAGCGGCAGGGTGTGGTGGTTGGCCATGAGCCCAACCACACAGCCTCTTCTATTGTCCGTGGCGGTGCTTGGAAAATGTCACTGGACGCCGGCGGGGTATTACAGAGCGGGGATGTTGATGAATGAGCCCAGGCCCTTTTGTGTGGGTTATCGTGCCTGTGGTGGTGCTCCAGGCGGGGAGAATCCTCATACCACGGCCAGAGAGAATAGTGGTGATATAGGCGTGCATTATTTTCAGATAACAGCACGGCTAGAGTCTGATCACCACGTTCAAAACTAATGCGCAACATGTGCAAGATTGCGGTTGGAGTTGCTCAATATGTCCATATTTAGCAAAAATGTTTTCCAGCAAATACCTTAGTTGCAACAAGCTGGAGCTAACGAAGCATATGCAAGGGATAATTCATGACGAAGAGTGGATTATCCCGCTTATACCATGGCCGGTCCAAGTTGACAGTTGTTAACCTTTTGTTTAGCGCGTTCATTTAGACCGGTGATAAGACTGCTTATGCTACGATCACGTCATAGCCGTGCAGTTAAGTTAATCAGCACCCCTCCGGGCCATGGTATAAATGTGTAAATGTGCCATATTTATTCTGTTTTTCAAATCTTACATATTCTATTAAGTAGTCTGGCTGACGGGACCCACACTACGTTTAGAAAGCTTTTCCGTTGCTGAACGCACATTACTAAGATCTGCTCTGTTTACCGGAGAAGTGAGGCAACATCTGCCTTCCATATGAATCTCATGTTCACTGATTGCATTCAAAGCATTAGTCACCCGTTTAAACACCAATTGTGTTGTCAAAGAGCACAACAAACCGTGCGAACTAAAAGTTTTTGTTTTCGAGACACAATCGGCCAGAAATATGAATCGACACCTGTATATTTTAATGATTCGCATGTGGCCGTGGTACAGGCGGGATAATTCACTCCTAGGTAGGCTGTTATTGAAAAATAATGCACTTGGTGGAGGTGAAACCCCTTAGCCCCACCCCTTGTGCATTTTCTTTCCCATAACCACACCTAGTCGTGGATTATCCCTTGCTCATGAGCCTCGACCGACAGCCTTCCACTGCTCAGCACTCGAGATGAAGAGCACGACGATGATGATGATGATGATGATGATGATGATGATGATGATGATGATGATGATGATGATGATGATGATGATGACGATGTGTGAGGTGAAGCAGTGAGTCTTCCCTCTTTGACGCCGTCCAGACATCAACCCCGTGTGGTAAAGTGAAGTGTAAAGTGTAGGCCTGAACGGTAATCTCTTCACGTAATCTTATTATTATTATTATTATTATTATTATTATTATTATTATTATTAAGCGACACACGAACAATGACCATGATTTGGTTGTGTGCCAGCACAACAAGCAATATGGAAATAGGAAGTGGGAAGGTTGGCAGGGGTGGTGGAGGCTCGGCGGTCCTGCACTGCGCCAGCCGTAGAGACGAGCGCCCAGCACTTCCTGTTTGAATGGCGCCGCATGGTTCCCCCCGCATGCACCTGTCATATATCGCGCATTTGCTTATAAAGATAGAAAAACGATACATGAGCACACACACACACACACACACACACACACTTTTAACATACACACATGAGAGCATTTAGCTCTGTGGCTGGCGGTAGTTACAGTAGTGGCTTTGTCTATGAGTTAACAGCAGTCTAAACGGTTTTGTTGTGTCTCACGCGCGCAGCATTTTCTACTCTGTATTGATTCTCAACACGGCATTCACCTGGAGGGGAAAAAGACCCCAAAGGGTTATTGTGATGGCCTAAGATGAAATATTGACGTTCTTCTTCCATATCGACGAGATACGAGACCGGAGAGAGCATACGTGGAGCAATTAAGACATAGAAAGAGCGAGATAGCGATAGGAATGAGAGAGCGAGATAGGGAAAGAAAACACTTGGATAAGCATTGATGAAAATACCGACAGTTGAAGCCATTTTTCAATTATTTTGTGGTTTAAATGATAAACTACACACAAATCAAATTTGTTCTAGGCGTATTGTAAAACATGCTGTCTGACCTCTTGATGTGAAACAATACTGGCTAGTCCTGGTTTTGTTTCATCATTGTGGATACTCCCATGTTACCACACTGGATTGTGAGGAAATTGTTTGCACATAATGGGCGGTGGGTCACATATGAAGTGCTGCTACTATTAGTAATTATTAACTTCCACCAATGGCAAAATCCCTTAAGGCTTTTCTTAAATAGTTCTCTTTGGCCAACTCACAACTTTTTACTTATTTATATTTATTTACTCTCTATTGTTCAAATATTCACTCGCTAACATAATGGTGCATGGCTGGGCCACATACATTACATATAGATGTTTTTGGATAAAAGCGTCCACTGAATGGCATATATTAATATATATGTGGAGAGGAAATAAGTGTGAATTACATGTTTTAGTGGGTGAAAGTGGGCCTGGTACTTTTTTGTGGTTACAATGTGTTTTGTTTTGTTCAGGTGGTGACATAATTTGTGTGAGTCAGTGAACTTATTTTCCTCGTGTCATGAATGGAAATCTCAACGCATGATGTTTCGAACACGAGAGACAGATGCCGTCTTCCCACATCCGTCATTCCAAGCACCGTGGTCTCTGATCCGAACATCCTGGTCTCTGATCCAAGCACCGTGGTCTATGATCCGAACATCCTGGTCTATGATCCAAGCACCGTGGTCTATGATCCGAACATCCTGGTCTATGATCCAAGCACCGTGGTCTATGATCCGAACATCCTGGTCTATGATCCAAGCACCCTGGTCTATGATCCGAACATCCTGGTCTATGATCCAAGCACCGTGGTCTATGATCCGAACATCCTGGTCTATGATCCAAGCACCCTGGTCTATGATCCAATTCAATTCAATTCAATTCAATTTTATTTGTATAGCGCCAATTCATAACAGAAGTTATCTCAGGGCACTTTTCAAATGGAGCAGGTCTAGACCGAACTCCTAATAACATTTACAGAGACCCAACAGTACCACCATGAGCAAGCACTTGGCGACGGGGGCAAGGAAAAACTGCCTGGTCTATGATCCAAGCACCCTGGTCTATGATCCGAACACGTTCCGCCTGTACAACACTTCCAGGCAGGGACAAAAAACACAAACAATTCCCTCGGATAATTGGAACCATGCGTGATCCAACTCTGGAAATACCCACCCACCACGCCTAAACCAAGTTGGACCCCTTACAGAAAGAGACCTTAGAGACCTGAGTCAACATGAGTGAATCAATAGCTGTTTGAAGTGATGTGTTGAGAAATGTGTTGCTTGACTTTTGCATAACAATACATCAGAATAGGAATCCACTATGAGAACCACTGAAGCTAATCCTCTGAGGGCGGTTTGAAGCCAGTAGTTGCTACAATAACATGCAATGTCGCTGGAACAACAGCTTATGTTGATGGACTGGATGTTTGTATTTAATTATTGGATTAGAATTAGTCTGTTTTGACCGCATAGCTTTTCATGTCCCTTTTCTCCATTGTATTATTGACAGCTAATTGAGTGAGTGTGTGTGTGTGTGTCCTGCTCAGTGCGTGTGTCCTCCTCAGTCGTCTTCTCTTTTGTTAGTTAATTTATTTGCCAGTGAAGGTAAATAATGGTCTCACTGTTGAACTGTAGTGGTGCTATAGCCGACTTGATGTACATTTATTTATGAAGATATGGACTACATCATTTTTGCTTTAAATATCACCATTTAATTATCTGGTTTAAATAACGAACTATAACAATGTACATGTGTTAACTGTAATAGAAAGTTCTGAAAATATATTACAACATTGTTGATTGCAATATCCTGACAGTATGTATGCTTGCTTGCTGCAGCGTCATTAGCCCTGAAGCCCCGAATGTTAATATTTGCAGAGTAGTAGTTTTTGCGGCCTCCTACCTACGACCACAGCTGATATTCAGTATAACAGCACTTCCTCTTGTGTGATATTGCTTTTATACAACAGTTCTACATTTATTAGTTGACAGTAATAAGCGACAGCAGATGATGGTTTGTTTTTTGTTTTTGTTTTAGTTAATCCTTTATTTGGCTCCACCAACACACATGGTTCCTCAACTGGACTGGGAATAGACTGTCGCCAAGCAACACATCAACATTTTCCTGCCCACTAGTGTGCTACTTGGTCTACGCGTCCATGCGGGCCAGCTTCTTGTATGTTGCTATTTATTGTGCAACCAGTGAAATAGGAATAGTGATACGTGTATAGTTAAAAGTCCCAGGGCTGTTATACTCCATGGAACGCCTCTTGTCCAATCAAATGACTCGGTCGGAACTAACTGTTGTATAATGTCAAATAAACGATGCACATGCACATCATGCAACCTACAAATATAATCATATAATGATAATCATAAAGTCGTCAGCTATTCCTGAAGTGGTTTATCGTTCACATGGCGCCAGCGCACGCCCGGCCCATTCACATCTTATGGACCTATCCTCCGAGGTCAAGGTTGGAAAACAAATCGCTATAGAAATATCAGAAATACCACATTACCCTAATAAATCGACCATTAAACCATTGGGATTACCCAGGCATCCTGGGTAATCCCAAACGGCATTAGCGCTAGCATGTAGCTACTGTTAGCTCCACCTAGCGATCTCTCAAATGTATATCCATTCAAAACTACGGTCAACCCAAGACAGATTTATAAAAACACTCAATTTTCACAACACAAACGTATGTTTCAATGCACACACGTTTTTCACCAATAAAAGAACAAGGCAGCATAACAAAAATGGAGTGAAAACCCTTCAAGACAGCATCCACAAAAATGCCCCCCAGTGGACAAGAAAATACACGAAAATAACGAAAACTGAACTTCTAGCTACGTTTAATGCAACTAAACATGATACGTTATATATATGTACTAAATACGTGGTACTAAATCGTTAATTTCTCTTCAGAACATCGACATTTAAAAGGAAACAATGGGAAAGATGCTCATTAGACAGAGAATGTCTTAATTATGTTGATTGAATGGTTTTCCAGAGGGTAGCACAGCCGGTGAGATGTGTTGCAGAGCAGGGGTCATAGGTTACAAGGGAACAAGGTAAAGAGAGAGTGGAGAGTGAGAGAGTTTGGTTAAGAGAGAGTGAAGTTGAAGCCTGTACTGAGAGTGAGACATTAGTGGGACGACTTTGATGTAAACTGTGGTCCAGTTTCATTGTTTACTCTGTGTAGGTAGATTAGAAGTGCAATCATGCAAGTGCTCATGTAAGTAATCATGTAATTATGCCCATAATCATGTACGTTTTCCAAGGAGGTGTGGCATCTCAACCACAAATTGCTTGAAAATGGTGCTTGA
This sequence comes from Merluccius polli, assembly GCA_030340625.1. Taxonomy (NCBI): domain Eukaryota; kingdom Metazoa; phylum Chordata; class Actinopteri; order Gadiformes; family Merlucciidae; genus Merluccius; species Merluccius polli. The sequence continues at coordinate 85,227 of JAOPHQ010001991.1, read as the reverse complement.
AGATGTCGAAATGTCAGGGGGAAAAAAAGTCCCAGATGTATTGGGCTCAGCGCCAGATGTTTCCAAGTCCTAAAAAGACAACTGCGTGCGTGTTCAGTTCGGTCTTCAGAATACTTCGTGTGAAGTGAGTGTCAGTAGGAGTGTTTATGGTTGACTGCACCATAGTGGATGGTATCTTGGTCATAATTCATAGCGTATATGTGTGGTCTATTTGAGACATAGGACGGCTCAGATAATCAGTGGCGGCCAATAAGTCATCTGAGATGTCTCTTTCACTCTCACTGGCCGAATGGCAAACAATCCTCTTAGCTATCCAGTTATCTTCTTATATGCGGTAATTTCCACTGGGACACTGAATCAATAGACGCCAATTGTCCTAGACAAACTTTTTTTTTTGTGTATATTTATCTGTCCTGAAATTGAACTAGAAGTACATCTGGGCATGAAACAATGACACTGTTTATGTTGGAAGTATTCCCTCTGCCCTGTCATGTTGAAGTGTTGCTAAGTAGACGCTATATTGAAACACAGCGTCTTAGTACTGGCATGTATGACACAGTCAGAATCAAATATGAATGGCTTACTAAAATCTACAAGGAAATCAACATGTTGTGTTAATTGCTTCACAATGTACAAAACAAAATGAACAAAGTCTATTTTAGTTTTAGGAGTGACACTTTTATGAGTGACACGTGTTTACCTATGATGATGGATCTGTTAAGCCAGCTGTGTGATTTTAAGTTATGTTTGCTGTGGGACCGGGACAAGTAGTTGTTCAGGCGTATGATTAGTGCCATTGGTCAATTAGGTCTGAGGTCACTCCTAATTGTAGATATCCCGCCTTAATAACATCCAGTTACGGATTTAGGCTTTTCTTTTGTATATGCATTTACAGATTGACTGGACATTTATCCTTTTGACTACGCACAGTCGATGCCAACTACACTAAAACAAATCTAAATTGAAGTCAATCATCGATTTGGGTGACCAGGGACTTTAACAACAAGCCGCAGTGGTTGGGAACATTTTTCTGTCTGCCAATACAACCATTGTTGTCTGCTAGCCTTGAGCAAGCAGATCCAGACCCATTGATCTGATTCATGAGTTCACATAGCGGGGAAATCGTTTGGTATTGTTTAGACATTTTTCAGTCGCACTCACAACACGAAGAGATTTCAAGAGATTGAAAAAAAAGATCAAAGGTCTCTGCATCAATGTTCAGATCAATGTTATTTGCATATGCACATTTTTTTATTGGAGATGACATCCAACGTTTTATTATTTAGAGTTATTATTAGAGTTAGAAGAATCATCCACAGGGGTATTTTAATTATAAAGGCTGTGGTTGTAGATCAAGTCAGACAGGTTATTAATTACAGTGCTAGTGAAACTGTAGTGCATGCTTCTTTCCATGAAAACAAACAAAACAAAATGGTTGGTGACGATAAAGGGTGAACAGTACATGGTGGTTGGTGGAGCACATGAGTAGTGTGGCATGTTTCTCAATGTTGGCAACCTGTATGTCCTGACTTGCGATCATTTTCTGTTTTAGATATTTGTTCTCATTGCGGTATTGTTCTTTACCCTCTTCTGGGCTTTTATCTACTTGTATCTCATGGACACTAACTGTGTGACATAATGATAATATTGAATAATAATAATATTTTCTTCTGAATTTGGGGTTAACCAAATGCACTCAATAATATTAGAACAATAGACCAAAAGCAATAAAAGTAATAAGTAATAAATAAAGCGGTGTGGAACGGTGTAGAAATGTCAAATGTTAGTTATTATAAATTGACAAAAAAAAGTAAAAAGTACATTCAAATGAATAGAAGTTAAATGCCAGATACTGTGCCGGTCAAGCCCGTCGGTATATATGAGAATCGACATATCTGCTGTTCACCTCTCAAGTGGTTTACTTCTCAAAAGCCCCCAGAAGCTCTTAAGGGGTGTTGAAAGCCAAGTGTACTGTTTCCCAAGGAAACCAAACAGATTTCTAAATCGATTATTTGCGTTCTTATCAATGACTCATTTTCATTGGTTTCCTCCTAATCCAGCTTCGCTTCTTCGCTGTTTCTAATCTTATTTTCTTCTCAAAGCCATTTTAGTGATTTTCTGCCATTAGTGACGAGGTGACATCAGATCATGCAATTGATATGCTACTCATCTCGTTTGAAGGAGTCCGGGTTTTCCTACACATGCACGACTATACACACGGGCTTACACACACCACCAGCAAAAGGAAGTGAAAGCAGCTAAAGATATATCTGCAGATAAGCTCAACTCTAGGTGAACGGGCGTTTCACTTTCTTTTGTTTAATATTTGTCTCGATGTTGCTGTATAGGCGGGATCTGGGATGCGCGTAATTGCTGAACACAAACTTGGGCAGCAGTAGTGAACTGTAAAAAAAAGTGTCAAATCAAAGGTTTCAAATCAACACCGTGTCGGCTGGCCACTGTAGAAAGTAAAATCCCCTTCGGAAAGCTTCACCCACTCGCGCAAATGAGTCTCTCTTAGGCAGAATATCTCCGTAATGAAACGGTAAAAACAAGGCGTCAGTCCTGGTTTCTGGGCCAGGCTCTGCGCCGTCGCCATCGACAGAAGAGAAAAGCCCTTTTAGGAATTACTTTCAGACACATTTTATTAAAGGGGTGTTAAGATATAATGAGGAAAACTCAAATGCCACCCTTGGTTTCTATACACATACAGTATAGATTTTTACTGCAACAGCACAAAATACAGCACAAAAAAAACAGCACAAAATACCCACAGATACAGACAATAACCCTTCCTCTTTCCTTTACCGAGGTACACAGTCAGTTTCACAACTGAAATTGAGCAATGAAAGCTCAACGGGAAGAAAACCATCAAACTAGCCTCACTCTGTAACTGCCTTGGCAAGTTTGAGGTTTGAGTGACTTGCCTGTCCACATACACAGTAACAACATCGTGTTTGTATGCTCCTGCCTGAAGACGTGACAGCTTGATAAACCTGAAAAGGAACGAGGAAACATTCCTGGCCTCATGAAGCCTAGAAATAAAATAAACAGACCGTCCTCTTGGCGAAGTCCAGAGTAATACATTAATACGCCGCAGGAGTTGTTTGATTCCTAAATGGAGGACTTTGCTGAATACCTGCACATTTAGTCACCAGATGAAGGTGTCGGAAACGTTCACAACATGTACTATCGTGTACAGGTCTACCGTAGTAGACACACACACACACACACACACACACACACACCCCTCCTTGCCACATCCTTGTTGGTCATCACCAGACGACGAGATCGTCATCACCTGTCTGAGCACAGATAAACAATTCTGAGTTTCCTATCTACGCGTCTCAGACTACGCGACGCAGTCTCAGAACCAAACACGCTAGACACGTTTGGTTTTAATATATAATATGGAATGTGATGAATGGATGCGGTGGACACATTATCTGTTGTTGGTCGTCTTGTGCCAATAACAACACATAATGAAGGATTCATTAACCAGTCAGTATGTGTTGAATAATAATAGAGCCAGAATAATTGCACCGGCAAGTCTTTCACAAAACCAACTATGCACACGTGTGTTTTCGACAAAACATTCGGGGAAGGCGATCTATAGTGTGCATTATCCCTCATGACAGCACTCCCCTCTCGATTCTCTGTAAGTGTCTTATCGGGGGGGCGCCCAGTAATGTCCAGTATTGAACTGGCTCCACTTATCCCATGATAATGGTCTAAGAGTGAAAGTGGATCAGGAAGAAAGCGGTCCTCTAGGGCCCCAAGATGGAAACTGGACCTTGCTGTGCTCGTCCATTATGGGGCCTTTTTCCTACCATCGGCTTCTAATGGCACCCAGTGTCTCTGAGCACCTCGACATTTACACGGGAAAAGGCGTACAAGTTCAAGGTATAGCTCGTGGAACAATATAATAATAATAATAATAATAATAATAATAATAATAATAATAATAATAATAAATTGCATTTATATAGCGCTTTTCAAGATACTCAAAGCGCTTTACATAGTGTGTGTGTGTGTGTGTGTGTGTGTGTGTGTGTGTGTGTGTGTGGGGGGGGATATGATACCTCATCCGCTACCAGTGTGTAGCACCCACTTGGGTGCTGCATGGCAGCCAGTATGCGCCAGAACGCTCACCACACACTGGCTCAGCGGAGAGGTGGCTGGAGTGTGTGCGTGTGTGTGTGTGTGTGTGTGTGTGCGCGAGGCATAAAACGATTCCTGCTATGGCTACGGCTAAGCGCGTGTATACAGTATGTGTACTTGTGGTGTGCTGTCACAAATGCCATGTCAGCACACAACACCAGTGAGGAGGACGCCACATCCGTATGAAACGACAAACCGCCAGCGCGACGCCCACTCATTTGTGCTCATCGCATGCAGGGGTCACATGCGTGCCCATGCCCACCACGGCTTTCCCCCATACATGCATATATGGCACTTAACTATACACGGCCCTCACTGGCGTTTTATATACAGTGCAGCGCAGCGCAGCTCCCTCCCAGTAAATCTGCCCTGAGTAACCCCCGCTCCTACACCCTCTCACGCAGATCCATCAGGACGCTACTGTTTAAGGAGAGCCAGGCGGCGTCGCATGCCTCACCAACCCCACAGCTAGCCTGTGTTTGGAAGCGGCGGCTCGTTGATCTGCGCCCCCCCCCCCCACTACCTCCGCACAGCCAAAAAGTCCCTCCTGGAGGACCTTATGAGGCAGGGTGGCGCAAGGTTATGAGATGGCAGAAGGCAGGTCTAGGTCTTTACTGTGATTCACGCAGACGACAGCGTATTATTATTTCCAATTGGGGGTCGTTAGCGCGTCGATATTCGCATGTCTCCGTTTGAGCGGCTTTGCTTTGATGAAACATTCGCACAACGAAAAACACATTGGGCCTCATTCACCAATATCTTCTTAAGAATCTTCTTAGATGCTTTCTTAAGTCCTTCTTCAGAAGATTTCTAAGCAGACCCGACGTCAGATTCATCATCGTGTTCTTAAGCCGCTGAATTGTTGGCAGCTGTGTTCTTAGATTGATGAATGCCATCTCCTCGTAAACTGAGCGCGTGCCAGGTGAGTCTAATTAACATAAGATTAGCATAGGTAACCGCCCATTAATGCCCATAAAAGGGACTGCAGGGCCGTGTGCAGGGCCTCTGAAAAAAGATCTACGTGGTCCTGAAAGATTCGTTCCCTCCGTAGGGCGCGATCTGCAATCTCCTGTAGCAGCAATATATATGCCATTGTTTTGTAGGCTGTGGATGGAGAAATGCCACCTATAAATAGGGTGGGATCACTAATTGACGGCATGGTTTCCAATGTACTTGATTCATGTTAAAGCGTTGGCACATTTAATGTAATTAAAATGAAAAATGAAAAAAATGAAATGAATAAATAAATACATAAATATGACAGAAATTTCACTGTAATGTATTTTATTCAACTTAAAAAAAAAGAAGACAACACAACCATGCCAACATATCGGCACTGAAATGTGCTTAAGAGTACTCCTGATTGTTCGTAGGATTTGTTCTTACCTAAGAAAAATCCTGCATAAGAAAAAAATTCATGAATGCCACAATCTTCGTAAAATCTTCGTAAGTAGGACTTAAGAACAAATTTGTTCTTAAGAACGGTTCGTGAATGAGGCCCATTGTTTTCTTAAAGGTTCGGTGCCTTTTATTGGTCATGGATGGGGTGGATGGATCGGTTAACAGCCACATGTCTCCTATAAAGGCTTATTGCCACCAGGTGGAAATGGCAGCGCAACGGTAATAGTAATACAACTGCAGGCACATGTACTGTATGCCTGGGAATGATTTGACTCCCACCACAGACACCACACCCAAGCAAACATTTATACTTGAAATATCAACTATTATAATGTGCTTATGTCAGAATAAGAATCAGAATCAGAAATACTTTATTAATCCCCGCAGGGAAATTGTGTTTGTCACAGCAGCTGCCAAACGGCAAGTCAGACCAAAAATGGCAAGGGAAGAGAAAACATTTGAATACTATACAAATAGTAACATCAAAAGAAAAAATACTTTAAAACTATAGACTTTAAAATTTAAGACTATATAGACGGGGTATAAATAACAGTTAAATAAAAACCAGTGACAGTAAAATAAAAACCAACCGTAACCGTAAACTAAAAAAACAAGACTGTTAAATAAAAAATCAGTGCGAGCAATATATACATCTAAAACCTTATAAGAGAATGTGTGTTTATGGGAGACTGTACAGAGCAGAGACACTGATTGTTTAAAGTGAATGCATGTGAGGGTATTGTACTTATTTATTGCACAAACAAGAAGGGAAGCTATTGGACTATTGGTTATTTCCCGGCGCCGCACAGATTATGATACATAAAGTATGACAAACAAATCTTCAATCTTCAATATCTGTTTCTCTGCACCAGGCAGGGAAAAAGGTCACGTTCCTCTTGGGTTGTGCAATTGGAGATATGTCGGCGAACTGCAGACTCAGAATCAGTTCCCTAAAATCGTGTTATTTCTGTACGTTTAAAAAAACGTTCTGTCATGTACGAGCCTTGCAGGGTTTTGGTATCCCGGGCGTTGCTAAAATATTTACAGTATGTCACAGAGACGTGTACTCTCTGTGGCCGAATACTTGCCTGATGGTGTGTTACTGGGTTTAAAGTGATTAACACAGACAGAGAGGAGGCCAGCCACACTCACCCCGGTGTCTGGTCCTTCTCGGAAGGAACGACTTCACTTTGCCTATGGGCTCTAATGGGCCCTCTGACTTCACCGCTGCCACTGCTCCCCCCCCCCCCCCCCCCCCCCCCCTCTCTCTCTCTCTCTCTCTCTCTCTCTCTCTCTCTCTCTCTCTCTCTCTCATCCTGATTTCATCCCATCGGTTTCCCTCCCCGGGGGCTTAGCAACAGCAGCATGAAACATTTACAACAAGGCACCATAACACTCAGCAGTAAGCACAGCAGGGTCTATTAATTAGGGCCGCTGTGTGTTGGAAACTCAATCCGGCAAACAATAAACAAAGAAACCCAGGGATGAGCGAGGTGATGCGGCGTCTTCCCCGGGCCGGCTGCTCTTCATTTCTGTCTGTGCCCCGGCCGGCTTGGCTAACCAATCAGAAGCTTCCGTGTGTGTGTGTGTGTGTGTGTGTGTGTGTGTGTGTACTAAGGCTCCCGTCGGGTTTCTCCTGTACTGCGTCGTGAGTCTGAAAGGTCACCGTGACATGTCTGTGTGCCGTCTGTTTCCTGTGTGTGTGTGTGTGTTCGCGCTGCTTCTCCGTCACACTCATGCGGTATATTGAGAATTCATCTCGAAGATCGGTTTCAGTTAAGTTTTTCAGTGTTGCTAAAAAGATGTTGTTGCAGTTGCAAGGGTTACCGTTACAATTGCAAAGATGCATGCAAAAAAAAAAAGATGCATGCGTTGACGATCATCACGTATTGCGACCCGAAGTTTGTAAGTGGGGTTTGTGGCGGTGTTTCAGCCGCAGGACGATGGGAGGGGCCTGCTGAAGAGGTCCTTATCCACCCTCATGTCTCCACTCCTTCATTACCCCGTAATAGGCTTTCAGTGGCCATATTATATTAGTGTCATGAACTCTTCCTCACTGTCTATTAGTGTTCCTAGTCGCTCTCACTGTATTATGTTAGTGTCCTGGACTCTTCCTCACTGTCTGTATTATGTTAGTGTTCCTAGTCTTCCTCACTGTCTGTATTATATTAGTGTTCCTAGTCTTCCTCACTGTCTGTATTATATTAGTGTTCCTAGTCGCTCTCACTGTATTATGTTAGTGTCCTAAACTCTTCCTCACTGTCTGTATTATGTTAGTGTTCCTAGTCTTCCTCACTGTCTGTATTATGTTAGTGTTCCTAGTCTTCCTCACTGTCTGTATTATGTTAGTGTTCCTAGTCTTCCTCACTGTCTGTATTATGTTAGTGTTCCTAGTCTTCCTCACTGTCTGTATTATGTTAGTGTTCCTAGTCTTCCTCACTGTCTGTATTATATTAGTGTTCCTAGTCTTCCTCACTGTATTATGTTAGTGTCCTGGACTCTTCCTCACTGTCTGTATTATGTTAGTGTTCCTAGTCTTCCTCACTGTCTGTATTATATTAGTGTTCCTAGTCTTCCTCACTGTCCAGGACACTGTTAGTGTCCTGGACTCTTCCTCACTGTCTGTGTTATATTAGTGTTTCTAGTCTTCCTCACTGTCTGTATTATATTAGTGTTCCTAGTCTTCCTCACTGTCTGTATTATGTTACTGTTCCTAGCAAGGGCGTAGGTTTGGTCTGAGCTTTGGTGGGGACACTACTACAGGGGTGATAGTAAAAAAAACAAAAAGGGGGGGGGGTTAACCCTACCCCCTAAGCCAAGATATAACAACGTAATTATCTGGCAATTCTGATTACTTTTTTTGGATATAAATGGACATTATTCACACATGACATGCACAAACCCAATACAAGCCTATATCACAGTGGCATCTTTATGTAAAGCACCAGAGCTCTTGGGACCCTGAGCCTGGTAGGCTTGTTCAGAAATTCATCCCTGCTTTTAACTAGTCACTTAGCATACGTATTGCTTGTATAGCATAGGCTACTGAGACTACGGATACTACAGCTCTACCAAGAAAGGTCAGTCGGTGGCAATATAATACTCAAAAGTAACTAGGAATTGATTAGTAGCCTTACCATTGACTAAAGGGCATGAACAAGACATCCATTTTTTATTAAAATCGGACACGTACATTTAGAATTGTATCCATCACATTCGCACGTGGAGTGACTGCTGAATTAATCTGATTGGCCAAAACCCAAGACCAGCCCCTACCCTATTACCGATTGGCTAAAGTAGGCCTACAGTGGTAAGGTTTAGTGAACGCGCCTCTAAGGTATTGGGAATCGTCAGTATACAGGCAGTGTTGAGGGGGAGTAGCCTATATAGTTTGATACAGGGAGCTAAGCCAATAAAAAAACAGACCTGACCAGACCAGACCCTCAAGACGTATTTTTGGAGGCGGTACCTAGATTACGGACGTCGAAATTTATTTAACCCTTTGTGTAACGCGCAAGGCGCTTTTTTCCGTTTGCCTCAATATTGGTGGGGACATTTCAGTCGTTATTGAATATTGGTGGGGACATGTCCTTCGGTCCCCACGCAAATCTACGCCCTTGGTTCCTAGTCTACCTCACTGCCTGTAAATGTCCTGACCACTTCCTCACTGTATTATATGACTGTGTGTGAGTGGGCGTTTGATCAGTGGTCAGTGTGTTAAAGGTTCCCTAGTTGTTGCCACAGTTGCACAGTTCCTTGTTTTTTTTGTGTCTGTTTTCATGAAGTAAACATCCTTTTTGCACTTGAGTCTGATCTCTGCATTTGGGTTCGCCTCCTTGCGCCAGCTGTGACAATGATATTATCCAGTATGAACGTGTTTGTGTCCTCCAGCCTTCTTCATTATACTATATTAGTGAATATTATTGTGTTCGTGTCATCGATCTGATACAGTATATCTTCTATATTATTGGGTAGGCCTGTGTGTCATATTCGTGTTCTCAGGCGCTCTCCTCTCCTCCCTCCCCAGATCGTGGGCTTCATCAACGCCGTGCGGCCGTTCCCCGACGACAGCGGCAACCTGACGGCGTTCCGCTTCCACGCCCTCAACCCCATCGTGGACCCCTGGGTGTTCATCATCTGCCGCAAGTCTGTCTTCCGCCACCTCTACCGGCTGAGCAACTGCTGCTTCACGCGGGGCGCCGTGAAGACCCCGACGCAGCAGCGGACCGCCTTGTCTCCGCTGCCGGCCGCGCCGCAGCACGCCCACACCCACGCCCAGGCCGCCGGCGGCAACCCCGACCCGACCGGGCAGCCGCTCAACCCCTACGCCAGCCTGCCCCCCCTGTGACCTGGGGGGGCCCGCTACCCCCGCCTCGCTCCGAAGGGCGGGACACCGTACGCGGCGCCGGGTCGGGCGTTGCGTTCTCGAAGCGCGGCGATTTTTAACATGCACACAAAATCACCCACCGCTTAAAAACGTTGTCTTTTCGGCCCGCGCTGCGAATCTATTGGTCGGCCGCGTTACGTCACGCGGCGCGCCGCCGGGTCAAAGTTGAAATCATCAATCAACTTCGAAGCGAGGCGACGAGTCAACACACACATCGGCTGTTTTTAAGCGTAACGGACGTACGAGATACAGCTGGAGACTTGATATGGGGATTATTATGAATTCCAGGATTTTCACTCACGGTCATGATTTAAAAGCGAGGGACATGACAGGACCGTGAGACGGAGGACTTCTCAGTGACAATAGACACACAACAGGACACACTCTGTCGGTACGGGGTACCACCCAATTGTAGAAGCTATGCACAAGGTACGACTCGCGTGGATCATCGTCACTACGCTGTGACGAGCAGCACTTTAATCAAACTCAACCACTAATGTTTTGTAAAAAGATAAATCATTCATAATGGCACATACTGTACAATACGATTGTATTCACTTACTATGGTAAACTTCTGCTCCGTGTTGCTTTTATCCACGATGATATGCAAGCTAATACAAAATCTTTTCCCCTATAAGGCAAGAAGACAAAATGCAATATCCAATACATTTCCAGTGTTTGTGAACCTACATTCCTGAATTGATGCATGGATGGCCGTCCATCCTCCGCTGTTGACTGAATATTGTAGCACTCAATCTTATGACTAAAAGGTGAATGCTGTGAGGCCGTTTGGGTTATTGGGGTGCATAGTGATACTCACCAGTATACGTATATTTCCCATACCAACATTGTTCTCAAACCAAGCTACCCAAACTGCTTTTTGGCCTTTGACGTGTGTAATGTATTTTTTTTGCTTTTGAAAACGTTTGCACTGCCGGATTTTGGTCATTTCCTTTTTCCTTCACTGAAATTGTGTAATTGTCGAAAGTGCTAACTGATTGCAATGGGTGGTACTGAATTGCGTGTCGAGTGTGTGTTTTGATCATGACCTTTGACTTTGTACCGCAGCAGCACGTTCTTGACATTTGCACGTCGTCATTCCTCGTGGGTATCGATGCTTTTGTTTTGTCTGAAATTAATAAAGTAAACTTTTAAAATGTGACCCTCTTAAGAACTCACACAGACTCGTATATACGTTGACCTTTCATTTCCAGCATTGCGTTCACCAAAAGATGCGCTTCTTTTCTGCTGCGTTTGGTTTACTTTCACAAGATGCAAAAACATACGCTTCCTGTTTACATGAACCTACGCAAGAGCAAGACGAGAAGCAAATGGTTATTGAAAGCGAGAGCAGGTTGGACACAAAGCTAGATAAAGCGTTTGTGTACTGAACTGCAGTGAGAGGACTTGTGGTTATTTAGAGATTTCAAAAGCCCCATGTACAACAGAATGATTAATTTGGCAGTTTGCTTATTCAGCAGAATCCAACACTATCAGAGTCAGTAGACACGCCAGGAGACACGCCAGGAGGCCAAAGAAATATTGGTATCTTAACACCATAATCCCCCTGGTGTGGTTTGCAAAAATGCTGTGAAATGTCTACGAACAGCTTGCGGATGGGACAAATATGTATAAATGACACCGAAGTTGTTAGGCCTACATTAATGGAGTTAATTTTAGACTTTCGTGGTACAGTGAATGTTAGTGAAGTGAATAACAGAACTGTGTGTCCCATTATGTCTTTCATCATCTTTGTGGGTTGCATTTCCAACGTAAGATGTACAGGAAAAATTCTGAGGAACTTGTGAAAGACTCATGATTCAGAGATCATTTTTATATTCAAATGACATTTCGAAGGAATAGTCCGAACGTCGACGATTATTTTGGTTGTGGTCTGTCATGGCATGTCAGAACAGCATCTATAGCTGTAAGAAATGTTCAGGAATGTCTTTATTTCAATGATGAGACTAATATATTGAGGCTGGGTAGCAAAGTAGAGCCATTATTGGTACAACAGTGCCCCCATGTGGTGTTGCAGAGCATAACCAACAATTGCAGAGCATATAACCAGCTCAAAACTAATTTTACGGACTTTAAAAGTTTGTTTCACCCCCAGATAGGCCAACTACCCCGCTCGGCAACGTAAAGGACATGCGGGCGGATCCATAGCACATCTCCCAAAGGCCGTTGCGACCCAAGAAAGCAGAAGTGTCAACGGGTGGAAGAGCAAGATTGATGGGTGACCGAGCAAGAATGAATGACTCATTGCGCTTGGCGCGTCACCTTCATTCAGCCTCACGGTGCGGCGCGCTGCCAAAAAAGTGATTTATAAATCCCTGTAATCCACGGCTATAAAACAAAGTGCTCTGCACTCAAGAGCCGCGTGCAATAACACATCCCCCCTTTGAGAATGGTTGATGCTACATCCCCACAGGAACTAAAACAAATACTTTTCACAATAAAGAACATGAGTGCCACCGTTTTTGACACGGTCAATTTATTTTTCCATAATATTTCATTGCCAGATTTATTTTAAAAACATTTCCCTGGCAACAGAGGGGGGGGGGGGGGGGGTGGTCCTAGACTCATTAAATCAGCTTCCGTTTCTCCACACAGATGTTGGTCAGTCCCCTCCCAGGACGTTTTCTAGGAGTAGCTTTTGGCCTCGATCAGCTTGATGACGATGGCCTCCTGGGGCCGGAGGGTCAGCGACGCGTACAGAGACACGGACCCCACGCGGTCCAGGCCCGTGCTGGTCACGAAGACCCCGGCGCCGGGCAGGCTCCGGGCCCAGTGGGGGTCTAGATGGTGGGGGTCGGGGCCGATGTTGAGCACCACCAGGAACTGGGAGCAGCCCCAGGAGCGCAGGAAGCCCAAGACGGGCGGACGCAGCGTGGAGTTGGCGGCGGCGGAGGCGTTGAAGGAGAGCATGGTGAAGCTTCCCGACAGGAGCGCCTCTTCCCTGGCTTTGGCGAGCCTGAGGGACGTGAAGAGAGCCAGGCGTTTCTGCTTCTCCTGGACGATCGTTGAATGGAGAGAACCAAAAAAAAGGTGTTAAAGTGTGTGCAGTTTATCCATCGCCTGATGGCATGCCGACAATCTCCGGACGAGACGATCCGAGCGCCGATTTTAATGCTTACCCACGTGGGCTCGTTTTCATTTTGCGGCAGTGTCGTATTCGACGGCACATTCTGCGTGGAAGGAGGGAACAAAATAAAATAAAAGAGGCAAAACATTTGTCAAAATAAACTGCGAGGAGCCGGGCTTACTCGCGTGTTGCTGATCTCCTCCCCGTATTGGAGGGCGGGTGTCCCTGGCAGAGTCATGATCAACACCAGGAGTAGCTTCTGTAAACCACTAGACGGTTTGCCTCCAACCTGCCATGAACGCAGTGTGAATATGGACACTTGTAGATACATTACAGATATGGTCGTACAACATTACTTGACTGGGTCTTTGAGTGTGAAAATGACAGACATGCACTCAATCTTGACAATAAACCCTGCTCCACTTACCATCCAACTAGGCCAAACATCACCTTCGCTGGCTTGCAGGCGCGCCTCCACCGTTTCTGCCACTTCCTCTGCCGAAAGGATGTGATGCGTGGGAGGGAGTATTGACCTCATCATCACTTCCACCAACGAGCCGTTGAACGACCGGGTGGAGTTGAGAAACTCCCCCGTCTGCTTCACCAGCACAATCCTGTGGCAAAGCGCGCGCAAAGTGTAACACACACACACACGCACACACGTCGACAAAATAACAGTTCTGACCTGGTTGTGTGTGCATTTACACTTTTACCTGTCATGGTCTCCCTCACTGAACTCCTTGAGCACAAGCCTCCACTCTGTCAGGGTCTACAATGTCAGGAAGGTGTGTGGATGCGTTAGCCGAGGTTAAAGATTTAAGGCAAAGGAGATTCAACAGAGAACATCCCTTTGGCTTCTTACCTCTTCTGAATATGCCGGATCTGTGTCGCATATCGCAAACCCTGCCACACCCTTCTCCAGCCAAGACTTTAACGCATACTGGAAGAAATGGGACAACCATACATTATAACTACGGGTAGAGCAGGCATCTCATCGCTACCACACGGTCGGGGAACTGGTGACCTCTGACCTCTTCCTTTAACACAGTGGCTCTCAACTGGTCTCACCTCAGGACACACACGTGTCATTAGTCATTAAGTCACAACCCAAAAATAAAAAATGTATTTACCAATATTGCAGTAGTCAACAAGGCCTTCGTGTACTGTTGAAAACATTGGAGCGAACAAAAAGCTGCAACAATTAGGGCTAAACTCAATGAAATAGTGAGCCATTGAAACATGATTTCATTCATGGGCTCCTTTCTAAAGATGAAGGTTTGGGTTAGCCTAACCCTAACCCACCAGTTGAGAACCACTGCTTTAACGGACTAATCGTTGCAGCCCTAGTTTAAAACAAGCACAATACAAACATTACAGGCCAAGGCGCTTTACCTGTACTGTGGTCATCTTTTCCGGTGACACACTGGTGTCGTTCACTTCTGGAGCCTCGGGTCGAGCGGCGGTCAAGTTCAGGTCACACAGATCTAGCACCACTCTGAGGCCTGCGGTGGAGGAACACGGACAACAGTCAGCCCCCCTTCAAAGCGCGGGTCACGCAGAGACAGGGACAGGAGACACGCAGAGACAGGGACAGGAGACACGCAGAGACAGGGACAGGAGACACGCAGAGACAGGGACAGGAGACACGCAGAGACAGGGACAGGAGACACGCAGAGACAGGGACAGGAGACACGCAGAGACAGGGACAGGAGACACGCAGAGACAGGGACAGGAGACACGCAGAGACAGGGACAGGAGACACGCAGAGACAGGGGCAGGAGACACGCAGAGACAGGGGCAGGAGACACGCAGAGACAGGGACAGGAGACGCGCAGAGACAGGGACAGGAGAGAGACAGGGACAGGAGACACGCAGAGACAGGGACAGGAGAGAGACAGGGACAGGAGACACGCAGAGACAGGGACAGGAGAGAGACAGGGACAGGAGACACGCAGAGACAGGGACAGGAGACACGCAGAGACAGGGACAGGAGAGAGACAGGGACAGGAGACAGACAGGGACAGGAGACACGCAGAGACAGGGACAGGAGACACGCAGAGACAGGGACAGGAGACACGCAGAGACAGGGACAGGAGACACGCAGAGACAGGGACAGGAGACACGCAGAGACAGGGACAGGAGACACGCAGAGACAGGGACAGGAGACACGCAGAGACAGGGACAGGAGACACGCAGAGACAGGGACAGGAGACACGCAGAGACAGGGACAGGAGACACGCAGAGACAGGGGCAGGAGACACGCAGAGACAGGGGCAGGAGACACGCAGAGACAGGGACAGGAGACACGCAGAGACAGGGACAGGAGAGAGACAGGGACAGGAGACACGCAGAGACAGGGACAGGAGAGAGACAGGGACAGGAGACACGCAGAGACAGGGACAGGAGACACGCAGAGACAGGGACAGGAGAGAGACAGGGACAGGAGACAGACAGGGACAGGAGACACGCAGAGACAGGGACAGGAGACGCGCCGCCGGGTTTTCTTCACTTGCCCGCTTTGCCGCTCTCCTTGAGCAGGTGCTGCATCTGAGGCGCCGTCACCAAGCTGTCGTTGAGCACGGGGCCGTCCGGCGCCTGACCTGTATGGAACAGGCCCTCCAGGATCATGGCCCCCACGCCCAGGGCCTTGATGTAGGAGAGACGCTCACACACCGCTAGAAAATAAAAAAGGGGTCACTGTGAGTTAGTTTCCCCCCCCCACCCCATCAACTCAAAATGGGGAGGCGGGGGGTTGGGGGTCACAGTAACTCATTGATGGGGGGGTGAGTTACTGTGTGACCCCCCCCGCCCCCATTTTGTATAGAGTGGTGCAGGGATGACGTATTTCTGTAGGCCAACCCGGAAGTGAGCGTCGCCCTGGGTTCCCTCGACAAAAAGCCAATGGGGTTTTTCCCATTGGATTTGGGATTATTGCAGAAAATAAGCTCTGTGGCAAACAAACGTTTATGATACTTACATGTTTTGTTAAGCAAGATAATCTTCACCAATGAACACTACTTTTATGATTTTTGAAGCGTAAATGCAATCACCAGAAGTTTTTTTAAGACACGTAAAAGCTTCAAAAATCACGAGTGGGGGTCAAGGCCGGATTAACCATATGGGCAACTGGGCAATTGCCCAGGGGCCCACGATATCTAAAGGGCCCAGGGCAGTGAGGGCACAAGCAACATATCTGGTTATCTCTCGCTTCTATGTTAAACTGTCCGCCGGAGCCGTTGCGCTGCACCCAGTGGCGGTTCTAGGGGGGGGGGGGGGGGGGGGGGGGGGGGGGCAACTCTGAGTCCGGACCCCCCTGTGGCCCCCCCCGAACGAGGAGTCTGGTCCGGGCTGTATTGCGATCGCCCCCCCCGTCGGACCTCTGGACTGACAGTGCCCAGGGGCCCCTGTGGTTACTGATCCGGCCCTGGTAGGGGTATTTACCAACATATTTCATGTCGTAGAAGAAAACGTGTGAATCTCTTAAGCTGGTGTTAACCACAGACTTTATTTCAGGCGTCTAACCAAAAACCCATTCAAAAAACCCATTGACTTCGAGACGAGGGAACCGGAAGTGCCAAAATGCTAACGGATTTCCGGGTTTTAGGACTCATTCCTGCACCACTCGACTTGAATTGACAGTAGGTCACAGCAGGTCACTCACCCTCGACGCCTCCCCGCCTCCCCGGCTGGGGGTCCACCAGCAGGGCGGGCCGCAGCCGGTAAAACGGCGACGTCTGCCACCAGCGCAGCGGCGCCGCCACCGGCCGCGGGCTCACGACCACGATGGCGACGGCGGCGCCCAGCATGGCGAGCCAGGACAGCCAGAAGAGGAGCACCAGGCGGGAGCGGACCTTGGCCCAGCGCAAGGACCCCGCGGACCCCCCCTGCAGCTCCTCCTTGGTCAGGGGTTGCCATGACGACGAGGCCCCCCGCTGGTCCGAGGGCTCCTCCGCGGGCAGCAGCGCGGCGGACTCCGCGTCTTCCGGGCGTCGCGGGGCGGCGGCGGCGGCGGCGGCCGCTATGCTGCCGTAGCCGGCGTTCACGGGCATCCTGTGGGACTGTGTGTGTGTGTGTGTGTGTGTGTGTGAAAACAAGGCCACACTATTAAAACAACAATATGTTTAAAGGTCAATAGTGTAGCGGTTGCAGTTAATTCATTCCCTCCCTACCGTGCAGCCACTTTCATCAGCCATGGGGGGGGTCACCGCAAATCAAGAGGGTGTGAACCGGCGTGGGATGCAGCCTTTTACCGGGCAGCACTGCGACGATCACCGTGTGGGATTTGTTTTTGGTTTTTCCGCCGCCGCCCACCATTGTGGCAGCAGGTGCTCCAATTAACCAATTAACCACTTCTGGGCCTTCCGCGTGGTGCGCTGTGCGCAGACCCTGCTGCTACCTTTCAGGTTTGAAGGAAGTAGGCTACAATCTTATGTTTGTTGTTGTTGTCTTTTTTTTCAAAAGTACCACAAAATGTTAATATTAATTCACATTCCTACAAGGGAGCCATAAGGGGGGGAGTTAGGAAGATTCTAAGGACCTGTGACTGACAGGGGCACAGTTTGTGCCCTGTGGTGGTGGGGTGGAAGGGCCCAATGTGATATCTCCTCATGGGCCCCAAAATCCCTGGCGGGGCCCCTGTGCTATGTATAATCAGACTAAGCTCCAACAGTCACTTTACTGTAGGCTGTTGCTGGATGTATTGCTCTACGTCTCCATTGTATATCAAGCAAAAAAGGGAAAAAGAAGAAGCCTACGTTGTACTCACATTGAAATATGAAGCTGCTGTTCTTCCTTTCTCACGCACGTTTCCTCCTTCGTCTTCCTTGTCTGTCCTCCCTCGCACTGTCGTTCCCCGCCGCTGAAAAAGTAGCTAACTGTCTCCTGCCCAGACTGTGTATGTTGAGCTCATTTGACTGTGTGTGTGCTCTGGGCGGTTGCAGGGGCGTGGAGGTGAGAAGACCACCATGACCACCGGGATTTAATTATGAGAGAGGTGCTGAGTGTCCCTGCGGCGGGGGTCACACATTCTGCACACCCCCATGACCCACTGGGAGCACAGCAGCAGCACGCCTGGCTGCTGGGACTGGAGGGATAGCCTACTACTGCACTTACTGGTAATCTGTTTTTTTTTGTACAAACGTCTGAGTTTTCACAGTAAGGACAAAGTTCTGTGTTTATTGGACAGGGGTTGTCAAATTCCCAACTCTGTTGTTGTTGTTGTTGTGTGTGTCTGTGTGTGTACATGGTTTGGGTTTCACACACTTGGACGAGGTGGCTTTATTCAGTCCCTAGTTCACTAAGGTTCAATGCCACGGTTTAGGACTAGGGTGTATTAGTCTTGCATTTGATGCATTCAACAAACAAAGACATACTTAAAGGAGAACTCCGGTGTTTAGTATGAGAATGAGTTCCAACGTTACCATGGTGATCAAAGGAGAACTCCGGTGAAAACTGGTTCTGGGATGTTCAGTATGAGAACGAGTTCCAGCGTTACCATGGTGATTAAAGGAGACCTCCTCGGTGTAAACTGGTTCTGGGATGTTTAGTATGAGAACGAGTTCCAACGTTACCATTGTGATTAAAGGAGAACTCCGGTGTAAACTGGTTCTGGGATGTTTAGTATGAGAACGAGTTCCAACGTTACCATGGTGATTAAAGGAGAACTCCGGTGTCAACTGGTTCTGGAATGTTTAGTATGAGAACGAGTTCCAACGTTCCATGGAGAGCAACAAAAAGCCGATACGACGCGAAGCTAAGTTCGCTGTTTTTAGCCGATTCTACCAAACTGCTATACGTTTGAGTGCTAATCTCACCTGGTAAAAAATAAATTGCTTTTTTAAAGCACTTACAAGGCTAGAAATAGCCTGACACTTCTTTGGTAGTATAATGAGGGTCTTAACATATAAAACGAGGCATTGACAACTTCGTAAGTGTACAGATAGTTTATTAAAAAGCATATTTTATACACACAATACCTTCAGTAGTTCACCCGTCGACGCCATGTTTTTTTTGAGGCTCCATAAGTCGATTGACAAGCACGCGAGCTCTGTGTTCGTCAATCGACTTATCACAGAGCTCGTGTGCTCGCGTGATCGTCAATCGACTTAGCGAGCCTAAAAAAAAACATGTTGTCAATGCCTCGTTTTATATGTTAAGACCCTCATTATACTACCAAAGAAGTGTCAGGCTCAGTGTCATTTCTAGCCTTGTAAGTGCTTTAAAAAAGCGATTTATTTTTTACCAGGTCAGATGCCCTTAGCACTCAAACGTAGAGCAGTTTGGTATAATCGGCTAAAAACAGCGAACTTAGCTTCGCGTCGTATCGGCTTTTTGTTGCTCTCCATGGAACGTTGGAACTGGTTCTCATACTAAACATCCCAGAACCAGTTGACACCGGAGTTCTCCTTTAATCACCATGGTAACGTTGGAACTCGTTCTCATACTAAACATCCCAGAACCAGTTTACACCGGAGTTCTCCTTTAATCACCATGGTAACGTTGGAACTCGTTCTCATACTAAACATCCCAGAACCAGTTTACACCGGAGTTCCCCTTTAATCACCATGGTAACGTTGGAACTCGTTCTCATACTAAACATCCCAGAACCAGTTTACACCGGAGTTCCCCTTTAATCACCATGGTAACGTTGGAACTCGTTCTCATACTAAACATCCCAGAACCAGTTTACACCGGAGTTCCCCTTTAATCACCATGGTAACGTTGGAACTCGTTCTCATACTAAACATCCCAGAACCAGTTTACACCGGAGTTCTCCTTTAACTTGAATCTATACTTTGCTGTGTCCGTCACTATTTTATACGGTCTATGGTCTGTCACATATAATTGCACCCTATTTACTGATCAGCTTTCATTTTAGCTAAATATTATTTTTAATATTTTATGAAAAAAATGTTTAAGGCTGCACAAATCTGACATCTAGGTAGTTATAATGGCACAGAAAATGGTAGATACAACAACTCTACTCTAAAATGCTAAAGGGAATCAATGTAATTAGCTATGTGTGTAATTCTTAGAAAACCACTCTCTCTGTCAATGTTCTCCTGAGGCCCTTCATGTTTACATCCATACCATCCATACCATAACCTCCCCCCCCCCCCCCTCTGCTCTTTCACATGGCTGTGTGAACTGATTAGTTACTGATGGGTAGAGCAGGTATCTCATCGCTACCTCACGCGCAGAGATCACACGTGCAATGCACGTTTGGGGACCCGGTGACCTCTGACCTCTTCCTTTAACAGATATTGACGACGTTGGTGTTGTTGAGCCGTTTGACATACATTTGGAGAAAACGGGATTGTGTGTGTGTGTGTGTGTGTGCGTGTGGGTGCGTGTTTCAAATGTACTCAAATATGTGCAAAATATGAACCTGTAGTTTCTTTTTATCTACACAGACAATGCAAAATTAGATTTTTTTTTTTAATATGATGATTTTATTATTTTGATAACAAGAAACAGCAGAGTCGGGATTCTTTACTGAAAGCCCTCCCTATGTGACAAATGTCTACGACATGACAATAAACTGCCACTAATTTCCATCTCAGACCAGGTCCCTGTATGGATGTGATAAAGTGCATGATGTGCTTCCATTAACTTGAGCTTGAATCCTCTTCCGATTCCTCCAACACAACGTCCTGAAATTGGTCAAATGAGTAATCAATGTATATGGTTTCTATTAACTTGTAAGCATCATTGTATTCTCCTTTATGTTATACTAGTGCATTGTCGAGAAAATTGAAGGACATACATACATACATACATACATACATACATACATACATACATACATACATACATACATACATACATACATACATACATACCAGTACATACCGGTACATACATACAAATATATGTGTATTGTGTTAGAAACTCCAGGTGGCAGGAGCACAATCCTTGACATCATAAGCACAATGACCTATATCTATTCTGAGAGCATTGCTTACCATTGGCTCCTGCGATTTCCCTGCCATTATGTATTTCTGGTAAGCAGAGATAATACAGTCACGCCTGTGAACAGAAAGCCACATATATTGTTATTACAACGCAGTTCTCTTTTGTTTCCAATTCCTGTAAGTGTTTTCTAACTACACTGCAAAACAGATGTCTGATCAGGTATGCGTTTGTTCTGTGCTTACTTGCTGATGATGCCGCCCCCTGGTGGTAGCCCTGGTATATTCTCTGCGGTGAGGAATTTGATGATGTACAACAGGTCAGGGTCTTCATCTTTGGACCTTATCAACCCGATAATTTCTGAAAGACATATGATGTGAACAATATTCACATCGTTAGGGTTCAGATGACGGGTTCAGTTGGTTTGGGTATAGTTTTAGCTTTTGAGATTGGTTTCAAAAAGGAACTTACCTCCCACTTTGAGGTCAATCAATTGCTCCAGCTCAGCCTCCTCTTGCAGTGCCTTTTGTGACACCTGGGGGGCGCCAGGAAAGCAGACTATGATGATGCTCATGTTGTCTAGGCTTCCCTGTGGATGGGGGAACAGTGACATACGCCAAAGCAGAGGTGGCTAAATAACAAACAAAGGCATGCATTGCACTAACATAGCACACATGGTGTTTAACTAAGTTTTGGAAGGTGAATGTGTTATGGCTGTTTAGTGCAGTGAATTAGGTGACAATACTTTGCACTGATTCATGATGACGTCACGCTAAATTGCTTGATTGTGCTTTAGGATTACGCAGCTTTGAATTCACAGTGGTGAATAGGTGCAATGCCCTAATAAGAGTACATTGTGTGGATTGTGTGTGGTAATACCAATACCTGGCTGGTATTAGCATTAACAGCAAGGTGATGTTGTTAGCACTGCATGAAGCAATGCTAGTGTGGAATAATCTAATCCTAATAGTGTTGTCACATCTTTTTTTTTTAAAAAAGGCAACAAAATGGTACATGGTGCTGTGTATTGAACTGTAGTCTTGCCCTCCGGTCAACAGAACTATTAATCCATAAGCCAGGCCCATACATAGCCCTGCTTTCTACATGCTGGTCTGCCCTAATACTGCTATTTATAGTCCTGGCTATTCTCTTCTCTGGTACAGGCAAGCTGCTTACGTAACCAAACAATGTAATCCAAGAAGCACCTGAGGGAAAAAAACACCGTCCACGTCTCGTCAGCTTCCCCCACCCACCCCGACCTCCTTCAAATGACCGATAGTTAAACTCAAATATCTTAGCTTTCCAATCAACGTGTCTCTCAGCAATACCTTCAATTGGTTTTCCCACAAAGCACAGGACTCCAAACCCATCAATAACAGACGTTTGAGTACCAATGTGTCACTGTTTCTATGACGATGTATCCCCCCCCCACCCCCCAATCATTTTTATGTTCTTGTAGAATAGTTTATTGGCGGTAGGACAAACTTTTTGCTTGCTTATAAACACAATTCGTCACGGTCAACCTTCTTTGCCTGCAAACTTTTCTTTCACATTTTTTTAATTTAATCCATCTGAAATCGTGTATTCAGGTTCACTGAAAAAATCGCACAGAATTACATTACATTCAGTATACCTAGCGATGGCCCTCAAACTATGCTGCATTTAGAAATGTGTCTGCCAAGACCAGGGGCCCGGTCTGGGCCTGTGCTCACCTTATAGAGGCAAAGGTCCAGCACCTGCGAGCAGATCTCCCGGAGGTCGTCGCACACCTGCAGCCGGCTCCGCACGAAGGCACAAAGTTCCTCGTTGCCGATGGCGTCCCACACGCCGTCGCACGCCAGGATCACAAACTCGTCCTCGCCGCCGCTCCTCTCCATCTCGTATACCTCGGGCTCCGGCGACACCAGCTGCTCCGTCTGCGGCCGCCACTCCACCTCCTTGAAGTCGAAGTCCCCCAGGGCCCTGGACACGGCCAGGGACCCGTTGACCCTCTGCAGGGTCACCGACCCGCCGGCGTTCTGGATGCGCTCCTTCTCGCGCGGGTTGCAGGGCTTGTGGTCCTCCGTGTAGAAGACCACCTCGCCGCCGCGGCACAGCAGGGTGCGCGAGTCGCCGCAGTTGATGAAGTAGAAGTGGCGCGGCGAGATCAGGACGGCCGCCGCCGTGGAGCCGCTGCGCTCCCAGTTGTCCTGGCGCGTCAGCTGGTGCATGTGGGAGTCGATGGCGAGGAAGCCGTTGCCGATCCCCTCCTTCACCTCGTCGGGGTCCTCCTTGGCTCTTAACGCGCCTGTGGACGGGAAAGGAGGGCTGGAGTTAGGGGCTGTGATGTTAAGGTGGATCTGTGGTTGTGGGGGCAGCCTCTACTCTGCTTTTAAAGCGGGAATGGAGAGATGGACTCCCAGCCAAAGTTCTCGATTGTCCACAATCTCTAGCAGTAAGCGTCCTTGACCGATATTCCTAACCCCAATCGGCTCAAATCGGCTCTAATTGAACTGTATCTACAAGTTCAATGTAAGTTGATTAACTTAATGATTCCATTAAATGGAGTTAGGGCTGTGATCGACGGTCAAACCTGGTCATCTCTACCCAGCATAATATACACTATACTGGGCAAGGGCATATACACTGCATGTGGTCAGTTGTAGTAGAAAACGAAACATCTGAATAATGTTTACACTTGTTTAAATAAGTGGAATATAAGAGGACAACAGCAGTTACATAATGCAGCTCTATTGCCTTCATATATATATTTAGAATGACATGCGTAACTCCGAGTAATCCTACCCTTGTACCTGAACATGTATGCATCTCCAAGATGCATGGCCACAACATGTACATGAATCTGGCCTTAATTGGCTCCTGTCAAGTGATGGGTTTTTCTACAGCTTTTAGAGAAACCAAATCAGTCACAAACCATTGAAAACATTGAAATTAGTTGCTAACCACATATACTATTACCGAATTCAGTTTATACATACTGTGTGTGTGTGTGTGTGTGTGTGTGTGTGTGTGTCTTATATAAAAGAGAGAACAACAGATCTTCTAAAATGTGTGTAGAGTACCTGTGGCCAGGATATGGTCCAGCAGGTTTCTGGAGCAGTACTGTGCCACCGTGATACCGGCGTGTCCGTCGAACACGGCGAAGTAGCTCCACTGGGCCAGCTCTCCCTTCAGCTGGGTCATGCAGGTGTGGGCGTCCTCCATCTGGGCCCGCCAGCCCTGCATGCTGGCCACGGCGTAGCTCATCCCCCGGTCGCAGGAGCCCCCCTCGGCCACCTGCTTCTCCAGCACGGGGTGGTCCAGGTACGGGCTGGGCATGTCGTCCCCGTCCTCCTCGTACTCGTCCTCGCCCGCCTCCCGCTGCCGGGGATCCCCCTTGAAGAAGAAGGTGACCATCTTCTCCGTCTCCTTGACCAGCTGGCGGAGGAAGGAGGGCACCTCCACATTGCTGGCGCGCCGGCTGGCGGTCCGCATGGCGCCCCGGAGTGTCTTCTCGAGCCTTTTCCTCGACCCGGACGGGCCCCGCCGCCTCTTCCTGGACCCCCCCCGCCGTCTGCCCTGTGTCTTCCTCAACAGGTCCAGCGCAACAGCCGGGCACCGCAGAGTGCGAGTCAAAACCAAAACCCAATAAGACTGAAAATGGATGGATGCTTTTCGAGAGATTGTTGTTATTTAGACAATTGAGTTGAGGCTTCTGTTGGGAGGAATGAAGCCATGGTGGTCCTTGTGGTGCTGCTGTTATGTAGACACTCTCTCTCTCTCCCTCTGTCTTTCTCTTTCTCTCTCCCTCTCTACTGTTCTGCATGTGTCTGAGGTGATCTGCTCTTTTATTGGTCCATCTATTTCTGTTGACTTATTCCTCCGCCCATGTTGTCACTGTCTGCAGCCTTATTATACCTCTAGTTAATCTCTCACTCTCTCTCTCTCACTCTTTCTCCCTCTCACTCTTTCTCTCTCACTCACTCTCTCACTCTCTCGCTCCCTACTTTCCAGGTATCCACGATTAGTTGTGTATGACCTGTTGAAAGTGTCTCCATCATGAATGATCACAGAGATGCATCATTCCCTGTGTACACACACACACAGCTGAGCTTGCATATCAACATTGTTTGAAAAGTTATTATATCATGTTACCAACATTTGCATGCATCTCCTTCCTGACACTACACCACATTCTGACGCATCGTAAATCATAAGCGCATTATAGAAAGCATTGTCTAGTCTTAGATACGTACATATGTGCGTATCTGTATGTGACGTGTGTTGACTACCTGCTGTCCAATAAGAGCAGCGTTGTGAGTTAAGCTTATTATCCCCTGGCCTGATTTGGGTGGTATAGATTCTGGTCCAGTTGTAAGTAAGGTCAGCATATAACTAAGTTCAGCATGTGTGTGCACTACTACCGTGTGTGTGTGTGTGTGTGTGTGTGTGTGTGTGTGTGTGTGTGTGTGTGTGTGTGTGTGTGTGTGTGTGTGTGTGTGTGTGTGTGTGTGTGTGTGTGTGTGTGTGTGTGTGTGTGTGTGTGTGTGTGTGTGTGTGTGTGATCGACACAGAGGTAACCAACCAGAATACCTCATTTGAGCATATTTGACAGTTTCTTTCTATTATATTATTATATTTCTTTCTATACAGCTTGTTTCTATTCATCAGAGAGAGCAAAGAAAGAGAAAGATGAAAGGATATTACCTCACAACATCACTTACCAGTGTGATTGTGTTACAGGTCATTATTTAAACCAATACTGACCTCTAGTGGCTGCTGTAGCTGCAGACCAGACTTGCAGTATATGCCCCAGTCTAGAGATGCATAGGGGGGGGGGGGCATAGCCCAGATCCTCCCCTCTGCATCCAGCTTGACTCTGAGCTGCAACACTGCCCTCTAGCCCCAGCTCCACCATCACCATGTCCCTTTAACACCAAGACAGGAGCATGCATTATTTATAGGCTCAACCCCTCTCTCTCTCTATTGTTCAGTAAATCATTTGTAAAAACATTGTTTATATTATATTGTACACAAATGTGGGATAGACTTGTTTGGATGGTACAGCTTACACCTTGTCATATTGCTCATACACTACAGATTCACATATTATCCAGTGTGAACCCTTTCTATTGGTGAACTGGAATATATACCTGCGGTGGAGCTACTATCAATAATACACACACTAGAGAGACAGCAGTCTGTTGGTGGTGAAATTATGGTTGAAAACATGCTTTTATTTTGACATGTCACACTATGACAGGATTACACTAGACACAGACGTGCATGCTCCGGGATATCACTACACTGACTTCACACACACACACACACACACACACACACACACACACACACACACACACACACACACACACACACACACACACACACACACAGATACTGTCCTGCAGTCATGATAACTAGAGGGCTGATACGAGAGAATATGAGAGCGACACAGAGAGTAGGGGGAGAGAGGGAGAGGAGAAGAGAGGAGAGGAGAGGTAGGGAGGGGCCGAGAGCTGCGCAGCGAGTGTGTGAGAGGCAGGGAGGAAGCTGCGCAGTAGAGAGAAAAGGAAAGAATGGAGGGAGGGTCGAGGGGAGAGGGAGAGAAAGAGTAAGGGAGGGAGGGGGGGGAGGGCAGGAGGGAGGGAGGGAGGGAAGGCACGAGAGAAGGGGAGGTGGAAAGCACCGGCAGAGGAAGTGGACGAAGGGGGCTTTGAAGCAATGCCTTGATGGAGCATGGGCCAGGTTTTAGGATTCTCCCATTGCCGTGAGTCTCGCTTTTATCCTGTCTCAGCCTCGCTGTCTTGCTTGTCTGTCTGTCTGTCTGTCTGGGTGTCTGTCTGGGTGTCTGTCTGGCTGATTTTGTTTATGTGTCTCCTCAGCATCTCCCTATATGCACTGCTGCTCAGCCGTGCTAGCTGCTCCTCTCTCCTCCTCTTCCTCCCTGCTGCTGCACCTTCCATAAACACATGGCTGCCGGATCGCTGTATTGATTGTGATGATGTCTTGGGTGGGCCCATGCCTGTGTTGTCTCCCACTGTGTGTGTGTGTGTGTGTGTGAGTGTGTGTGCGTGTGCGTGTGCGTGTGCATATCTGTGTTTGTGTATGTTAGCATGTTTACAGGCAGAAAGCCAGGCTAAATAATGGGACAATCCTAGGTGTACAGTATTAAGTAAGCATATTCGGTCGCTGGGAGATGGATGGTGTTTGGATTTGGGATGTGGTGTTTCAACACAAACGTGTTGGTGGCTAATCTGAGCCAGGTATCTGATGTGTTTCAAGGCCTCTGACGATTGAGGCTAGCTCTGTGTACGACATGAAGCACATGAACCCAGCAGACTAGACATTAGCAGTATATCTTCTGAATGTTATCGAATGGCCTTTATATTCGCGTGTAGCCGTAAAATGAATGTTGCAATAGCTTTTAATTACAAGCTGCAAGAGTTGCTGCCTCGCTGTATGAACTCTGAAGGAGTGAATTCATTTGTATTGACTTTATTATTGCTTTGTGGTGTGCTCTTGTGGAGCCCATTGAGGGCTAAAGTCAGACAATGGCTCTCAAAAGGCTCTCATGTTCAAAATGACACGACTCGTGTGCGATGCAACCCGCAAAGAAAACGTTGTTTATTGTCATTTTTCCGTGTTGCCATTGTATCTCCTGCTTGTTTGTGTTTCTGGATTATAAATGTGTTGTGTTTTATTGCAGAGGAATACAGCTCTGTGGCCTCCACACCAGACTCCACCCCTCCCTGCACTGATGGTACATACATATTCATATACCTCTCTATATATATCTTTATATATCTAAATATCACAGCTTCATCCCTGTGTTTATATTCTCGGTTCTCTGAATGAACGTCGTTATCGTACAAACACAAAGTGGCATGTGTCCTTATTTGTCACATGACCCCTCAAATTAGTTTATCCAAACTGTGCTTCTCTGCGCTTGCTCAGCTTAATCGTGGTTCATGTTACCTTTAGGAACCCATACCGACTTTTGATTGGTTTTCAAAGAGGGTTGCCGTCTTCAATGTCCCCTCCAATTTCTCCAGTCATCAAATCACATTCCAGCGTGTTCTCCTGTGATGCACAGACACACTACATCGAGACACACACACACACACACACACACACACTAAAACACCTCGCATGGTAGCTCCTCCTCACACTGGCAGCAGCAGTAAGGCATATTCACTTTGACTCCTGTGATCCAATTGAAGTCGCTCTAAAGTGCACCAGTGTGTGTGTGTGTGTGTGTGTGTGTGTGTGCACATCTTAAGATTCTCCTCCTCCCTGTGTGTGTGCATGCATGCACGTGTGTTGATGCAAGTGTGTGTGTGTGTGTGTGTGTGTGTGTGTGTGTGCATGTGCGTGCATGTCCATGCGCACGCGTGTGTCTCCTCAGGTGGGAATGAGGAGTCTGAGCTCTACGAGCTCCAGACGGCCCGCGAGTGGTCCGAGGACGAGGACCTCGGCGACGGGGACATAGACGAGGACGAGGGGCTGGGCTCGTCGCCGTCCATCTGGGGCACGCCGCGGCAGAACTCCTTCGAGCTGAGCTTCTCCTACTTCGCCATCGCGGAGGCCGAGGCGGCGGGCGCCTCGCGGCACCACCGCGACCGCCGCCGGACGCCGTCGCGCAGCAGCCGCGCCTCTCCGATGCGGGCGGACACCCTGGAGATGCCGCTGGACTCCCCGGACCCCGAGTGGGACCGGCAGGCCTTCCTCGGCACGGAGGACGGCGCCGGGGGGCCGTCCGAGGGGCCGGGGGAGCGCGAGAGGAGACCGGGCGAGGCCCCCGCCGAGGGACCCTTCCTCCTGGAGCAGCAGGGGGGCGCCGCCGGAGCCCACAGACCGGAGACGGAAGGCTTTCAGCCCCGGCCTCCCCAAACCGCCCCGTCCCCCCAGCATGAAGACCCCACACAGAGCCTCCCGGGTGAGGC
Source organism: Merluccius polli (assembly GCA_030340625.1). Taxonomy (NCBI): domain Eukaryota; kingdom Metazoa; phylum Chordata; class Actinopteri; order Gadiformes; family Merlucciidae; genus Merluccius; species Merluccius polli. Next base: position 56,354 of record JAOPHQ010001991.1, on the reverse strand, counting down.
AAGCTATCATGGGATGGACTAATGGTCGGATGGTCATCACAAGCATCATTCATTTTGAAATCATTTCATTTTTATTTTACTGATCAATTTAAATCAGTGTGCGATGGATTTATTTCACAGACTGATAAAAGTTTATAGATTATATATGGTGCTCACTTACATGAGGTTAAATGAATCTACTCTGAATCTCTCTTGTCGCTAGTGTTGGGTGCATGACGCTTCATCATGACACTATGCCGTCATCCAGATCATGACACCATCTTCCTGTTTCCCAGCAGCGGTCCCATCGCCCCCCGAACCACAGCCCGCTGTCGCCATGGAGACCATTTCAGTGAAATTACTCACCTCTGTGGGACCTAAAGGGGCGCGCAAAGCGGAGCCAACATCCTCTTCCTCCACTGCCACCGGGCGACACACTCAGGAACAACTGGCCAGTGAACATTGGTTTTCAGCACTAGGCCTCTCGGAAGAACAAGCAGTACGCTTCCAGACAGCAGGTACCGTCCCCACCACAACAACAGCATTTTGTCCTAATCTGTTGGTTCTGCTGTGGATGATTTCCTACATCTATATCTGATTCTGAGGAATCCATAAGCAGTGCCTCTGTGTGCGCATTAACCTTTTACACCCCAGCTCTGTGTCCTTGCCATGTTGCTGACAATCGATTCCCTAAATCAATAACATTGAAATAAAGAAAGTATCACATTTTCACAGCCTCAGCTGAGGGGTTGCAGCAGCCAGCAGGGTCCCCAGAATAGAACAACCCCATCGCCACGCCCCTTCCTTTATCTCGTGTCTCCATAGAAACCTGACGCTAGGGGTGTCAAGAAGCAGTTGACTCAATGTAAAGAGGTGCTCTGGCAGTGTGGATGCTTAGAAACCTATCAAAACCCATTCCAAATGTGCAGTTCATGTGCATTTGGTATGAAGGAGATGTGATGCGGGTTTGTGTCGTAATTTGTTGTACGCCGTTGTTGGAGTTCAAATGTGGGGCAGAGAATGACAGACAGAGTTGGGGAGACGGAGAGAGAGAGGGAGAGTGAGTGACTGAGTGAAAGAGGAGAGAGAAAGAATGGTAGGTATGATATTGAGCCTTTTTGCCAGTTTGATATTGATGGAGTGGAACATGCCTCAGAATAGATCCTGGTCTTATTTTTAGGCTGTGAGGGCCGCAGATTGCCATGTAGTACTATGTGATTTATGTGGGATTGGGCTGCTGACAGGGAGTCGGATTGCCTTCCATAACCACCTGAACACGACATTTACATAATGCACTGCTGGGCCCTGCGTGCTACTCTCTTTCATCACCGCTAATACTGCATTTGTTGCATTCGGTGTTGTTCGCACGTGTCACGCGCTCACATTGTGTTTTGTCACTTTTGCTCCTGTGGATATTTTAATTGAGGGAAACTATCTATGCTATTAGTATTCACTATTCGTATGCGTATGGCATAAACCCATGTTTTGGTAATCTAATCGCTATTCTACAAGTGTTTTATGGGGAGATTTCGGAAGTAGAACCACTGGCTGGGGAACCTTGTGTCAATAAAATCCCATGAACCATGTCATCAATGCTGTCAGCGCCGGTCCTGGTCTCTGTTATCTGTGAGACGTTTCACTCAGGGCGATCTTCACGTTATTTTCTGTACAGCAGTTGAGAATGTTGGGGCGGTGCCATCCCAATAGCACGTTCATAATCTTTAATAATGTTTTCGCTGGCTTTTCACCAGAGACAAAGTTGGCCAGCTCATACATGGCTCAACTTAAAACAATGTCCTGCAGAGACAACCAACACTATATCAAAATGTGTGAACTGTGTGGTATTTAGTCTGGAAAAGCTATGCATTATCATCGTCATCGTCATCGTTATTATTATTATTATTATTATTATTATTATTATTATTATTATTATTATTATTATTATTATTATTATTATTATTATCATCATCAAACATTTGGAGAATCTCCTTTCCCTGTGTGTGTCAATGGGAGTTTTTAAAGGGGGGAGGGAGGGAGGGAGGGAGAAGGGGGTGGGGGGGTGGGACGTAGACCAGATTATTTTGGGCTGTCCGGTCTGTGGACTGCTGACGGGGCAGGGGCTAGCCAAAAACAGCTCTGCGCTCTGAAAGGGGAGCACAGCAGGAGTGAGAGGGAGACCGGCAGAGAACCACACAGGAGGGACAGCAGTACACTAAATTACCAAAATGGCCAGCAAAGGTGAGACCCTGGACTTTTAAACTAGGAAAGGGAAAAAAGACCTTATAGTCACACCTCTGCACACGATGCATTGAGCGTGATGTTTTAGTATCTGCAGGGGCTTACTGTTGACTTAGGCTGATTGTAATCTCTGGCAGTGGGGCGAAGTGTGTGAGTGACCTGAGCAGCAGGCATGAGAGGAGACAGAAGACCGCCAGAGGAGAGGAGAGAAGTGGTGATAGAGACCGCTTTTAGTCTGCGCTAGTTAGTCTGGGAGCTGTCGAACCTGGAAGAATTTCACCGAGTTTCAGTCAGAGATCAGGAGATTATCATCTTGATCCTTTAACACACTGCACAGTCTCCCTTTCTCTCTCTATTTGTCGCTCTCTGTTTCTCTGTCTCTCTGTCTCTCTTGCTCACCACAGAAGCTTATTTTCGCGACATATGCTTGCTTTGTTTTTAATTGATGGGCTTGTTTATCACTCGCTCCTTGCTTGTGACTAATTAATGCTGTGTGATCTGATTGGTCTAAGTCACACACTCACAAACACACACACACAATTTTCTGCCGGCGTGTTATGCTGTTCTCAGATGGTTGAATTCGTGTGTCATGACTCCGCCAGCTGGTTCCCTAAATATTCCTGGGGGTTCCTCTGTATAGTTGGCATGGCCGGGATCATTCAGAGCCTGCGTGTCGTACTATAAGACATACGTACACCTACACATCGCTGAGTCATGTGCTGTGCTGGATAAATTTTTTTTTTTAGTCATGCTTACGTGTCGCTTAGGGGTGGCAACCGAAGGTGTTGCTTATTGACCGTCTGTCCTTTGTGGTTAATCTAGTCGATAATACTATTATCGATTGGTATAGTGTGTATCTGTCTTATGTAATGTAGTTCTGTCTGCTATTTTATCCAGCTTTTAAGTATGTATTTAACTTAACAACTGTGCTTTCGGCTGTGAACTAATAGTGCTGTTGGGTTGTTTCTAAGGTTTAAAGGGTAAAGGGAGATTTATGCAGATTTATGGATATTTACTTAATTGCGGGGCACTTACCGTTCAGTTACCTCATCTCCATACAAAATACTATGCACACACTGTTCTCGGTTATTATGTGGACATAATATTTGTATTTTGTGCTTGAATAAGCACTTGAAAATGAATAGACCGGTGTCTAAACTAGACAACAACACAAGCAAATACACGCCAGAAAGTGGTTTGTGGGTAGCTGTGTTTGTCTTTGTGTGTTTCTTCTGTCTCGACGGTGGACAGGTGGGAGCATTTGTGCTACTAGTCTGCGGTGTGACCATTATAAATAAATATAGCCCACTGCTGGTAGCCTCTGTCATTGCTCTGTATTAAAAGCACTGTTTGTATGTTGTTAGAGGCTTTGGCATTACTGACATAGTCGTAGAATAGAAAGGAAAGGGCCACTATCTTTCTGCCATTACTGAACCGTTGCTGTGGTTACAACACTGGCCAGACGTACATGATGTCATGTTAAAAAAAAAAGTCAAAATATAGCCATGTTACCATAATTGCATGACATAATTTGATTCTGTGTGATAATGGTTCACAAATGATACTCCAGTATTAATACTCCAGTCTTAGTAATGTTATGTAAGTGTTTCATAGTTTGTCAAATAGCTAACTGAAAGTAGAATTACTATTATTAATAGTCTATGAATTCACATATTCTACATATCAATTGTGTCGGATGGGGGTATGCTGCCTTGGTGGTCATCGTGTCTGTTTCCGCGGCAACAGAAAGAGACACCAACAGGGTGTGGATTGGGGGGGGGGGGGGGGGGGGGGTGTTGACATCCTGATGTCTGTCAGCAGGTGCCACTAGAGGCGGACTCTCCAGAGTCCCGCCCACTTTCCCTCAAAGCCCCTCCTCCTTCAGTCTTTCTTTCATGTCAGGGGCTATATTTAGCCGCTCCACCCAGCTCCCTGAGTGAGCGTGTGCACACACACACACGCACACGCACACACACACACACACAGCGCTGCAATACTGGAAATCCCTTGTACCACAGTGTTTGTGTGTGTGTATGTGTGTGTGTGCCTTGTGCCACAGCTACTTGCAGGGCCTTAATTCACCCTGCCTCTGTTCCCCACTGCAGCCTTCCTTCCTGTGGCCTCATCCTACCCTAGAGACTTATAGTGCTGAGGTGACAACAGCCCACTAGCCAAGCCAAGTGTGATAGAAAAACCTTTAAAAAAAAAACCTGAGGCAGAAACCAAACACTTTAATGACCAGTCTCCACCAGCAATTAAAACTATTACTAGACTATTAGAAATCCTCTCTCTTCACGCAATGGTCCTGTGAGCGCTCCTCCGCCTATCCTAAGCCACAGTTTGGTACCGATATTCACGTTATCGGAAAAAAACCTCAATCAATGCACATGTACACCCTCGTCACTCCTTTCTGCTCACATCTCCCTCTTTTCCTCTCTCTCGTTTCCTGACCTGTGCTTCTTTACATCTATTCCCCTCTGTCTGTCTGTCTGTCTGAACCCCCTCTAACGGTCCGCTCCCTCCCCCAGTGATGGATCTGCTCTACTGGAAGGACACGGAGCGTACGGGCATGGTGCTGACGGGCTTGGTGGTGGTCCTGCTGTCCCTGTTCCAGCTCAGTATCATCACGGTGGTCTCCACCCTCTCGCTCGCCACCGTCTGCTTCACCATCGCCGTGCGCGTCTACTACAAGATCCTCCACATCCTCAACTGGGCCGACGGCGAGCACCCCTTCAAGTAACCGCTTTGTGTCTGAATGAAGTCCCTGTAGGCGTCCGCTGGATGTTTTCGTGTTTTATGTGGTTGTATTGGTGCTCTGCTTTTCTGGGGTTGGCAAGTCATTTTGTCAAAAGTAAGGAGGGTGGGATAGACTAGTGGTTAGGGTGTTTGACTTGCAGCTGAAAGGGTGCTGGGTTTGAACCCCTAATGTCCGCCAATGTTGACTTCCACCTGAAAGGGTACTGGGTTCGAACCCCTAATGTCCGCCAATGTTGCCTTGCAGCTAAAAGGTACTGGGTTCGAACCCCTATATCCGCCAATGTTGACTTGCAGCTGAAAGGGTACTGGGTTTGAACCCTTAATGTCCGCCAGTGTTGACTTGCAGCTGAAAGGTACTGGGTTTCGAAGCCCAATATCCGCCAATGTTGATTTGCAGCTGAAAGGGTGCTGGGTTCGAACCCCTAATGTCCGCCAATGTCTGTCTGTAGGCATCCATGTGCAAGGCCTGTATCTCAATTCACTGTAAGTCACCTTGGATACAAGCGTCTGCCAAATGAATGAATAAATAGTTAGTAAAGTAAAGTTAGTCGGGAATTCACCTCTGATATCTGTCAACCACATACCGTATGTATTGTTATGCTACAATATTTTTGGACTCAGACAGTGATACGGCATTTTGCTATTTGCTCTGTCTTTATGAATCGGTCACTTTATTGCTCATCTCTCGTCTCTCGTGTGGTTGTGTTTCTCTCTGTTAGGAAATACTTTGACCTGGACATTGGTCTGAGTGGAGAGCAGGCTGAGCAGTGCATGAAGAAAGCCATCATCATGGTGATGTCCGCTGTGGACACCCTGAAGAAACTCGTCTTTGTCGCAAACCTCTTTGACTCCCTCAAGGTAGGCTAACACACACACACATACACACACACACACACACACACGCTACAGGACCCTGTTGTACCTCAATGTTTATGGATCCATAAATACTAGATGTGCACTGAAAAGGACATAGGCCTATTATTGTTTTTCAGACTTCATACTTTCCTCTCTCTCTCTCTCTCTCTCTCTCTCTCAACCCTTACCATCTGTTACCATGCCAACTACCTCGTACACTTCAGTTGACAACAACACGCGTCCCCATTATTTTTAAATTAGGCCTGACGACTGGACTCCAGAAATAAGGGCATCCTATCCATCCTGTCCTATGTAGTAACCATAGACTGGGTCCGTTTGCAGGGAACTACTTTTTTCTAAAACGTCGATGACAAACAAAAAGATATACGGCACTCGTCTCTCTCTCCAACCATCTGACATTTTACGAACCCCTCGCATACATAAATCTCAACACACTTTGTAATGAGTTTAAATAGGGGGGGCGGTTAAAGTGGCAGAATCAGTTAGTGGGTTAACTGCTTCAACCCAGGGCTTAAGTCCGCTAAGCCATTTTCAACCCTGACCGAGACGGCATGTGACACAGCCCAGGCAGCAGTCAGACTATCTCGGTGCGGGATATCCCATTTCACACCACATCCACCACCGCTAAAGGGGACAGGGCCTACTGGTTTTAGAAGGTGGAGACATCACAACCTACCACTAACCACAGTCAAACCAGGTCAATCACATCGCTGTAAAGATATGTTCATGGAGAAAAGGGAAGCCCAGGCCTTTGTCAAAGTCAGTCTTTTGTATGTGTTAAATGCACAGTATAACACGACAAGACATTTGTCAATTACAATTAATTACAATTAAAAGACACAATAGAAATATAACACTTAAAGAGAAGTATTTCACTAGATTTGCTGCTGTCCAAATCACATGCAACAGAGCTAAGCTAATCAGTGCTAACGGTGTGCTATCTATCTAACCCTAACCTAGCTCTAGAGCTAACCCTAACCCTGCTTGTTCTTACCGTCTGTCCTCAGTTCCTGGTTCTGGTGTATCTGGCGACGTTCCTGGGAAAGATCTGCAATGGCCTTACCGTGGTCATTATCGGTGAGACACTAGCTGAGCATATAACGTGCTGTGTTTGACTACCGTGCCATGTGGTGTATGGTTCACAAACATGCACATCGGTTTCACTTTCTCTCTTTTTTCATCTGCCTCCTCAGGTGTGATCGCTATTTTCTCTCTGCCACTTTTCTACAAACGGCGCCAGGTAATTCCTCGCACACCGATCCAGTGAAGTGCAATACCGCGTCATAGGCTTCAGCAAATTGGTGTTTGGTTTCACATCCGAAGTGTATGTCTACTATAAGGCCTTCTTTAATATTTCAGGAGCAGGTCGATAGCTTCTTAGCGAAGATCCAGGCCAACATCGACAACGTCAAGGACATGTGAGTATGGCGCCACCTGCTGCAGGAAGCCGTTCCTTTTAGGCAATATGGTCAACTTAAATGAGTTAATGACCATTTAAAATGTGGCACCTGGCGTTCACTACATGTCTAATCCACCACATTGTGTCTCCCCTCTTCTCCAGTCTGCAGAGAATTGCCCACGGAGGTGGCCCATCCCCAGACCCAACTCCAGGTGGCGCCAAACCCAAATCCCAGTGAAACTGAAAAATGTATTAAAAAAAAAAGGACAAAAAAAAAACAAAGAGTGGGCAATGAAGTGGAAACAAAAGTGGAGTTACAGACTGTCACTCAGATGTCTTACCCAGCAGTCTGTGCTCAGAGCTTCTGGGGTTGATGGGCTAATCATATAGAGGGGGTGGTACTGGGTCTTAGGAGCGAGTGTAATCCTGTGTACTGTAGTGGGGGTTGAAGGATGGGGTCAGGTTTGGACCGGGGGGGGGGTCTTAAGGGGGACGACTCGTGCTGCTATTATCGGGGGCACTCCTGGCCTTCTTAGGGGGGGAAGACGTGCGATGACATGAACAGGGTCTATAAAAAGATTGAAGAAGCGGACACATGGATGATTGGCAGCTGCAAATCCAAATGACCAGATCAAATAAATACATATATAAGGTGTCTGGGCTCGTCGTACTCGCTGCTTGGAAACACGGTGTTAAAAGCCAGTAAGTGTGGACAGGACAGTTAAGGGGGGCGGGTGGGGGGGGGGGGGGGGGGGGGTGATGGTGGTATTTATGGTTGTGAGTCAGAGAGAAAAACATACAGAGGTCACATACAGAAAAAGATAATACGTCATCATCACAATCACAAAGGGACGAAGCTTGTTGTCCTCTAAATGCAGACGTTGTGATCATTATTCATGGGAGCGTACGTCTGGGATAAATCAGGTCGCATGTGTGTGTATGTGAATACGTGTGGACAGACTGTAGGCGTGTTCATTTTCATGGCTGTATGCATTGTGTATATACAGAAACAGTGAGTGTGTTGTGTGTGTGCACGCAAATGTATGTGTGTGTGTGTGTGTGTGCGTGCGCAAATGTGTGTGTGTGTGTGAGAGTGTGTGTGTGTGAGAATGTGTGTGTGAGTGTGTGTGTGTGAGAATGTGTGTGTCTGTGCATGTGCGTGTGTGAAATAATTTTAGAGAAAGAGACATTTGTGACATACCACTTGCTGGACATCCACTGTTACCCTCAAGCTATTAAAATCACATGTGTTCTTTGGCTGTTCAGCTACTTGCTTTCTGTCCGTCAACCATTTTTACCTCCCAACCGACTGAATTTTCTTTGCGTTGAGTGTCCTCATTCATTCATTCATTCATTCATTCATTTCACCACACATACAGAAAGGAGGAGGACTTCATATGGAGGAGGAGCAACATTATTTCCTCTGATAATCCATAATGGGAGGAGAGAGGGAAGATAAAGACATAGGCCTCAGCGTGTCACAGATTTAGTGAAATCGCACACATTTCTTTGACTCTGAGGTTGCATAAAAAATAAGAGTGATGAAAGTGACCTCACCTACCCCCCCCCCCCCCCCCCCCCCCAACACCTTGCCCCCCCCCCCGCTGGTCTCCAGGCTATTGGAGGAACGTAAGTGTGAACTATACAGTAGGTGCCTTTTCTAATCACAGCTAATAAGTGTGCATGTTCTGGTTTCACTGTAACCGGAAACTATCCTACATCAGCATCCCCCCCCCCCCCCCCCACACACACACACACACTTCTCATAGCAAGCCCCCCCCCCCGCCCCTCCAGTTTCCATCAGACCGGCTGACAACGCTGTTGCTTTCCACTATACCTTTTTGTGTGATTAGTGCTGATGAATGTTGACTGATGTGAAGAATAGTGTGTGTCTCGGTTTAACTGTTGACCGTCGGTAAACGAGAGTTGACCACTTTTATGAATGGAGGGTTTGTGGAGGAGAGTCGAACACGCGTCCCCCACACTGCGGCTCCTCGGGCCGCTGACACAAGCTTCATGCGTCTTCAGTTGTTATGCCTTACGATTTATGGTGACACTTTTCTACCGTGGCAGTTGGGTTCAAGGACACACATCTAATGTACGGCACCCATGCGGCCTATTTGCATTGAAAGTTGAAATAATAATATATATATATAATGATAATATATAAATGTATTGGGCCTGTCCCATATTATCAGCTGATATTGGCTTACAGTAGATACTGTGTGTTGGTATACTTCCCCCAATATGCAAGTATTTGATCAAATAAAAATAATGCCGTACATAATGCAGAATAACAGAGCTTGGGATGAGCATCCTCCTCTGATGCATTTCTATTTTATTCGACCATTATTTTCCTTAATACTGAGGTTATAACCATTCTATTTTTTCATCTTTCTTAAATATCTTCTTTGCCTTCTCTCTTTGGACTCGTTTATTCTCTATTTAAAGTGCTACTTTTATTTTCCAGTGAAGTTTGTTGTAATATGATGTCTCCAGTGCATTAAATACACAACAGTTTGTTTACGACTTTGCTGACAGGTTTATTCTGATACGTCTGAAATCAGGATACGTCTCGTAATCTGATTTGATCTGAATTGAAGGTTTAAGTGATGGGAGATGTAGTTTTTGTTCCTCTAAATTTCCCATTAGGATATTTCATCAAGGTAGTGTTAGGTTATTTCACTAAGGATAAGTATGTAGTTATAAGGCATGTCTCCTGAATGTGGATTATTCTAGTGCAGCCTTGCACACATCACACTATTCTTGTTCTGATGAATCATTTCGGTAGTCTATGTTTTGCTTTTTGTTTCTCCGAAACATTGTGTATTCATTATGTGGATTTTTAATCTAGCAATAATAACAAAAACGGATATCTTGGAAACCAATAAAATAAACAAATAAACTTTTTGAAGGAAACAAAGATGATGCAAACTTTTTTTGTTCATCTAGCAACCGAGGGTGTCGAGTGTTTTTTTTGAGGAATTACATTTTTGTTTATTTATCTTATGTAAGGACACATTTTAGTTTCACACATTTTAAATTTTATATGGATGTTAAAACACCGAATTTGAAGAATATGCCAACAACTGAACATGTGCAATGTGTAGGCCCATCATATTCTTCCACCAAAGCCTAGTCAAGACAACAATGTCAGTTCCTCGGTTCGACAGCAGGGGGCGCAAAAAGTCCGTCTAATCTATTTCTAGTCATCCAGAATAAGATGATGACTAATTCTTATGATGAGACTAAAAAGTTGCTTTAACTCATAACTCATCATATTATACGTGACATAGCCTCGACCATAAACGCAGTCGAGGCAGTTAACCCGAACGTGTGTTTTAGACATGGTTTTGAGAGCCTGTAAACCCATTTATAGTGGGCTATAATCCCCCCCAAACCCCCTGAAACCTGCCTTATTTGTACTGAAATCAAAATAGGTCCGAGTCAAATGTAGCCCAATGGTCAAGTCTAGACGATGTCCAAATGAGTCACACAAATATACTTAACGCACAGTTGATAAATAGCTTATGCTGCAAACCTTTCTGACCTTTGGAAACACAATGATTGTTTTTAAATGTGCTTTTTTTTGCAGTGGTCAGTCTCTGCAGCATCCCCATACAGAGATAATAGTTTATCCAAACGCAGCAACCCCAGCCCATCATAGAGGGGCAATCCTGCAACAAAAAACCAAGAGGGAAACGGTGCAATAAGAAACCAAACTAGGAGTTGTGCACGACTCTCCACACTGATCCTACCCACTGGATGGGGGAGGAAGGGGGAGGGAGGGGGTGGGGGTATGGGAGGAAACGGTCAAATGTCATCATCCGTCACGTTGAGACATCTAGACACGCCTCCACTTTTTTAAACAGTGTGGGACCAGTGAGTTGAGCGCAGTGATGGTAAAGCCGCCGCTGGAGGACTTACTTTGCGCGCAGGGCTCAAAGGAGGAGACATCCTCCCCCCAGCAGGTCGACCCTCATCACTGTGACTTGTAGGATAGGATAAGGGAGGAGGAGAGGAGGGGGGGAGGAGGACAAGTCCACATGGTGCGTCCTTCATCTACCCTGACCAGGGTAGCGGTCTGCACGTCTGCAGCGCCAGACGCGTCGCTGGATCAGATCTGCTGAATGTGACTTTTTGGGGGTTTTTGTGTGTGTGCTGTTGTGCGTACTGATGGATTACGGCAAGGCGATGGCCCCTCCGGTACCGCCCCACAAGCCGACCCCTAGTCCCAGACCCGGACCGGCCCAGGAGCGGGTGCTGAAGTGCGTCCTCCTCGGCGACGGGGCGGTGGGCAAAACCAGTCTGGTGGTCAGCTACACGACCAATGGCTATCCGACCAAATATGTCCCCACTGCCTTTGATGACTTCTCAGGTGAGAGCTATGACTTATGACTTATGGGTTACGAGTTATGAGTTATGACGTATGTGTTATGAGTTATGACTTATGGGTTATGAGTTATGAGTGAAGCTGTAACTGCAGCTGCATCTTATCCACCATTCAAAGTGTAACACCATTCGCTGCTTTTGAGATCAGAGAACAAGAAAACAGTCGTTTATACGAAGCCCGCATTTCAGTAATAAACCATCCCTTAATATGCATTCACTTTATCGGGATAGAAATATGGAAAATAAACCGCGGAGCTGTTTTACGCATTACGCGTCGCATTACGCGGCCACCCAACGCGCAGTTTCGCCGGACTCCTCCAGAGGCAGCTCTATGGTTTATGGTTTGTAATTTGTCAAAGTTAGTTATGAGCCCAGGTCTCATAAACCATCCTCCCCCGGCCCAGGCAAGGACCCTGGTGGGGTCCGCTTGGCTTGAGTCCCGACTTTCCCCGAAAACAGCCGCCCTATAGTGCGAGGAGACCCGGGAGACTGGGGGCTGGTGGTGGTGGTGGTGGTGGTGGGGGGGGGGGGGGCAGATCCTCCGAGGCGATAGCACCTGCTTTTACTGACATCATCGGAAAGTGAAGGGAAAACCGGTTTGAAAGTGGATTATTCTGCCCTGAAAAAAGTCTAGTCTAAACTTTCTTAAACTTTTTTTTCCTGGTGATCTCACTGATGGCACACTTCATGTTCACATCCAGAGCCTCTATACCTTTTATAAGCTCTTCTGTTCAGCAATCACAGCAATGGGGGATCTTTAAAAAAAGTCACTAGGAAAAAAAAAAGAAAGAAAAATCCTGCATTGTAACCCAATATGGCTCCTAAAAGTAGCACGCAGAACTGAACTGCAGCTTCAACTCTCCTAGTCTCCATTGTGCTGTGTGGTGCCAGCAGAGCCGTCGGTGGGCCCCGGGTCCCCCGCCGGCCTCCTGGGCGCCTGCTCCTGCGTGGAGGTGCTCAGGGGTTTAGAGTTGCACAACTCTGGCTATTGTTGTCGGCCTTGACCCGTGAGCCCTCTCCTCTTCACCGAAACGGGCACATCTGTTGCAGTGGCTCTGAGGCAGAGATTGTCTTACTGTGGCGGTGGGGGGGTGGAGGGGGGGCCCTGACAGAGGGGGATTGTGCAGTTGGGGGGCCCTTCGCTGGTGATGATGTCATTTTTTTTCTGGAAGCAGGGGAGGCTCTTCGAAAAAGCTGATTTCTGGGCAGTTATGCAATGTGCCACAGGTGGCACAATGACCGACTGGGGGGAGACGCATGGGGAGCGAAGGGGAAGGGAGGGGAAGAGGGAGGAGGGGAACCAGTGAGTTTGGTCTTGCAAGAAGGGGGGAAAAAAAATCAAAGCAGTATCATATGTCGAAAATTACAAACTAAAAGAGAGAGAGAGAGAAGAAGAAAGGAAAGAGAGAGCTATTTCTTTTCTTCTTCTCCCTCTTTTCTTCTTTCTTCTCCCCTGTTCTCCTTTTGCTCTCCCTCCCCTCTGTTCCTCCTCACTCTCACCCCTTTCTTTTCTCTCTCTCTCTCTCTCTCTCCCCTCTCTCCCTTGCGTCTCCTTGTGTCAACGTCATGCTCTTTGATGCCGGCCCCTGGTCTCGCCAGATGACTGGCTCCCAGTGAGGGCTTTGATCAGGTGCTGTGACCGCCCCATACTCCCAGGGCGTACTGTAAAACGCTTCCATGTGCCCACCGCTGCCTCTCTGAATTACCCCACAATGGAGGCTCTCCATGGGGATGACTCACCCACTCACCGACCCACCCACCCACCCTCACGGTTTTTTGGGGGGACAAGGGGGGGGTAGAGAGAGGGCGAGAGAGAGAGAGAGAGACCCCAGTTGGAGGGCAGAGAGAGAGAGAGACGCTGAAGAAAACACTTTGCTCTCCTATGCCTCCTCCATAAGTCAGGAGGGGGGGGGTGGTGGGGGGGATTTTCTAGCAACAGCCCAGTTTACTGTAACTGACTGACTACTGGGTGGGCGAGGCGGAGAGTCTCTTTGAGTCGGACGAGGTGTAGCGGGGGCTTTCTGACTACTAGGGGGTCTTTGTGTGTTGTTTAACTGACTGGCATTTGCTTATTCCAGGGAGTCTCCTGGTGGGCAGAGCTGTGTGTGTGTGTGTGTGTGTGTGTGTGTGTTGTAGTCGTGTTTATCTGCTAAAATGTCAGGTGGAGGCTAGCTGGTATTTTATAAAGTGACTGCATTCCCGGTGACAGCTGTTACTTTGTTTCTCTCTTTACCGTTGTTAAAACTTTCTGTCTCTCTCTCCCTCCCCCCCCTCTCTCTCTTTCTCTCTCACTCTCTCTCTCCATCTCTCTCTCTCTCTATGTCTCTCTCTCTCTCTCTCTCTCTCTCTCTCTCTCTCTCTCTCTCTCTCTCTTTCTCTCTCACTCTCTCTCTCCATGTCTCTCTCTCTCTATGTCTCTCTCTCTTCTCTCTCTCTTAGCGGTGGTTCAGGTGGACGGCAGCCCAGTCAGACTACAGCTGTGTGACACTGCAGGACAGGTATGTGAAAACATACACATCGCACACTCACACATGCACATAAAAGTACACACACACACACACCCGCACACACACACACACACACACAAAAACAGACTCAAACATGCACTTAAATATACACACGTGCACACACACACACACACACACACTACACACACAGTACATATTTCGGCGTGACACTTCTCAGAAGGAATGTGTCAGTGTCTCCTCCACCGTCCCACTGTCACATGAATAGTTATGAATGCCTGCAGGATGAATGAAGCTGAGCACCAGTGAATTCAGACAATGGCCATTTCCTTTCCCTCGCGTCCACTTCACTACAGAAGAAAAGCCCATGACTCCTTAGCCGAAGATACCGCACATGTTATTCTTGCATGTCACTGATTTTCTTTTTCTTTAAGCCTATATATGGACTTGTAGTTTAAAGGACTTCGAGATTACCCCCCCCCCCCCCCCCCACACACACACACACACACACACTTGGCCTGGAGAGTGTATCCCTATGTAAGCCCTTTATACACACACTGCAGTTAAACAAGGACCCCTTTCAGACGGTCCCGGGTACTGCTGCGTTGGAAGGAGGACTTTACGGTAACAAGGAGAGGAGGAGAGAGTCTGGGAAAAGTCTTTTTTTTTTTTTTTGGAGGGGACACGACGCTGTCTGGAGGGCTGATTGTTTCCATCCAGAGCGATTGGACGCGGCAGTGGAAAAGCTTTACCTGCTGCTACGAGACACCGTATCTCTTGCCCGGTCGAGTTGACGTTGCGAGGAGGACTGTCTGTTCGGAGGGGCGAGGCTTCGAGGCCGCAGATGTATTATGTGTGGTTGCGGTCGGCGGGTGGTGTTGTAATCCGATTGAACGGGAAGACATGGATCTATCCCGCAAGGACACTTGACAGTTTTACCAGAGGCATCCGTCTTTCCTCGTCTCAAGGCGACGCGAGCGCTCGCTAAGACCGTTAAAGTGCAAACAGCAGACTGCAGAAGTACACACACACACACACACACACACACACAAACACAGACGTGCTAGGGCAAATATGGGCAGATAAAAGTTGGACGGCTCTTTCAGTACTGACGCACTTTCAGACGAGGGTAACATGTGCCAAAGAACTTGTCTTGTGCCAAGAAGAGGAGTTGACTAGAGAGGAGGGAGAGAGTGGGAGAGAGAGAGAGATACAGACAGAGAAAAAGACAAAGATGGAAGGGTCGAGAGACAGCGAGAAGCAGACAAGAGAGAGAGAGAGAGCGTTTAAACAGTAACAGCTGCAGAATTGCTCATGGCCCCCCCCCCCCTCCTCTGTGAAACGGTTGATGTATGTTTACTCTCAGCAGATAGACTTGCGTCATTCCCGGGGCGTCTGTACTCGAAAAAAGTAACCGTAGGACTTAAACTGCGCGCGCACCGAATTTCATTTTCACAGTTTGTACTTTATCACCAAAAAGTCGATGACGTGCGGGTTTTTTGTTGTTGTTGTTGTCGTCGATATCTTTGTTTGCGGGGTGGAAAGTGTTAAAGGAGGTTTGTGTCAAGTTTCAGCCGGTCTTAATCTGTGTACTCAAGGGTGTGGGAGGCCCTTGTTAGTCTAAAGCCGCCTGGCTCCGGCGTGTTAATTTAGGAGAGTCAATACAAAAGAAGGGGCTAGGCTCACGTGTCCCACGGCGCGGTATGAACACCGAACGCCAGACGATATACGCCTCGATATCAAACGGTTATCATTCCAGTTCACTTTCTCCATCGCGGCACACTGTGTCTTTTCGTGTGACTCACGGAGCAAATTGCCGAGTTTTTACATTTTCGGCGAGTTCTTGTTCGAGCGAAGGACGAAGTGAAACGCATCGTGAGATCAAAGCGTGGGATCAGAATCTCTGGCCTTGCCCACTCACTCACTCACTCAGTCACTAAATCACTCACTCACGCGATCGATCGCTCACACGATCACTCAATCACTCATTCGTTGGCTTTTCCGATCGCTCAATTCACCTTTCTCTCTCTCTCTCTCTCTCTCTCTCTCTCTCCCCTCAGGACGAGTTCGACAAGCTTCGCCACTTCTGCTACAGCCGCACGGACGCCCTGCTGCTGTGCTTCAGCGTGGTGAGCCCCGCCTCCTTCCAGAACGTGTGGGAGAAGTGGGTGCCGGAGATCCGGCGGCGCTGCCCGCTCACGCCGCTGCTCCTGGTGGGCACCCAGTGCGACCTGCGGCAGGACGTCAAGGTGCTGATCGAGCTGGCGCGGCGGCGCGAGCGGCCCGTGCTGGAGGAGGACGCGCGGGCGCTCGCCGACAAGATCGGCGCCGTGACCTACGTGGAGTGCTCGGCGCTGACCCAGAAGAACCTGAAGGAGGTGTTCGACGCCGCCATCGCCGTGGCGCTGCGGCAGTCGGACCGCCGGGTGCGGCGGGAGCGCAAGGTGCGCAGCACGGCGGATAAGATGAAGATGCTGTCCAAGTCGTGGTGGAAGAAGTACGTGTGCGTGCAGTAAGGGGGATGAGGAAGGGAAGACGCCGGCGACGTGATGATGATGACGATGATGGTGACGATGATGATGATGATGATGATGATGATACTGGAACTGAACTCTTTGAATTGTGTCAATCAGCTGGGTTTGCGGGCTTGCGAATTCAAGTCATGTGAGTGAAGCCCAAACTGCGGTAGCCATGGACAGACTTGGACAACACTTGGAGAGACTTGGAGAAGCAAAGATGTTGCCATCAAGGTAGAAGAACTGCCTGTCTGAAGGCCAGAACCTGTCTGAAGGCCAGAACCTTTCTAAAGGCCAGAACCTGTCTGAAGGCCAGAACCTTTCTAAAGGCCAGAACCCCTCTGAAGGCCAGAACCTTTCTAAAGGCCAGAACCTGTCTGAAGGCCCGAACCTGTCTGAAGGCCCGTCTGAACTCTATGGTCGGTGGAGGACAGGAGGACAAACTTGATTTGGGCCAAAAGTACCCAAAGAATATCCATCCCTGATTTTTGCTGATTTCCAAATCAACGGAGCGAAAAATGCCTCCGTCCGTCAGAACTTATGACTTATTATTACTGAGCAAGTACAGATGCAAAATCACAGCATGATGCAGTAACACGGACAGAGAGACGACCATGTTGTTATATTGGTTTTGCACCCGAGTGAGTCGGTGGGAGGCGTTGGTTCTGTGATTGTATGTACTCAAAGTATACTCCCTCACTTAGATTTGCCAAATATGACACCCTTTTTTTAACCAAATATATAATTTTTATGTGCTCTGTACTGTAATTCTGTCCCGCCTCTCCTAATAGATTTACTTTTATATATTATTGATTATAACAGAATTAAAAATCTGACATTAATACTTTGAGAGCTGGATACAAAACTTGGCTAAACTCCCTTTACCAATGAAAGATGCACATATATTCAAATCAACCAAAGCCAATGCTTCACCCTTGTTGCCTAAAAGATCGCAGAGACATTTTAATGTCTGTGATTTATTTGTACTATGATGTGGAATTTTACATGGAATGAGAATCAGTCCATTTTTCCTTCCTGGTTTGCAAACTGGCTGATACGAACATATATATAGTTATATATATACGAGAGAGAGAGATTTGAGTTTCCGTCCGGCTCTCGTTTTAACAACACCAAAGCACAATGTGAATTGTTTTTCTCGGAGGAGATGTCATGGCCGCCGTGTCCTGTCTGGCCGTGGTCCAGTCTGGCCGGCCTGCGTCTATGTCACACTTCTAACTGTTGATCCAGCTGTCACCTCGCGGGTAGGCCACACAGTCGGGGGGCCGCAGCAAACAGTTATACAGCTCTGCTCACTGGTCTCCACCAATAAACATCCAGCGGAGCAACCACCCCTGACTCACTGAAGAGACTTTACCTTTTAACATGTATCGGGGAAAAAAAGCAACAAACTTTAAAAGTTTATTCAGCCTTGTCGGGAAGACGCAAGTGCTTCGGTGAATCACGCCGGCTGTGGTACTTTTTGGTTTCCGTTGCTTCGTAACTCTTCGTTGGGAACCGCTACGAGTATCGAGCGTTTTCCTGAAGAAGATCAACAAACCTGTTGCTCATTGTTACTTTCCAAATAAGCGAGCAACATTGATCACGCGGTCGGGGTGTCGTCTGTCTGTTGCACTTATCCCATATACTGTAGTACAACCACGCCCCTGAGGTCCTGCCGTGCGACGGCCTCCGGTCTATGGATAAGATGGATAAGAGGCGCCCGGCTCTTTTTCTAAACCACGCGGCAAATAAGGTGAAATTGCCGAAGACACAGATCCTACATTTGCTTCTTATTTTTCAGAAGCCTCCTGTCAGCTCTCCTTATTTATCTGATTACTTTGGGCGCACACACACACACACACACACACACACAAACACACACACAGCCTCTGATCAAACAGCCGTGTAATCGCAAAAGTGTACGAAATCTATCTCGTACGGCGTTGTCCATTACCGGTAATATTGGAATTCTGTCATCCAGTTGTACTGTCCCACTGAACGGTACGCAATGAAATCATGTTTCCACTGTGTGACTGTGCGATTCTGTAAAGCTTTATTGAAGAGCTACTAAATAAAATGTGAAATATTACACAGGAGTGCCGTGTTACTATGTTTTGCCCGTGTCTTGGTGAGAAGCAGTTGGGGCGGCGGGGGGGTTGAGAGGGGGGGGCGACCTCTGTGGCATTGCAGCGACCATGAGAATCCGAACGGTCACATGACTGCCTGTGACCCATTGACACCGCCGGTCACATGCTTAGCTCTCAGAGGTCAAAGGTAATCAGCGCATGAATGTGTGCGCCGAGCGATCGAGACGCCGTCCCTGTTTTCTTTTCTGGTTGGGGGATTTGGGGTTTGAGAATAAAATGTAGGGAGAGATAGTTTATACTGGCGTGTTAGGTGCTATTGTTGGTATCGCTACATGGCATGTATCCATAGGTACCTTGTGTCTTGTACCGCTTATACTGTGAGGGGCAATCATTCACTAAATGTCGGCAATTTAGTGAAGCTGCCGTTCGTGACTTGGAAGGGGAAGGTCAAATCATCTACCCAAGTTAAAGCAGTCTCATACGTTTAGTCAGCTGTAGGACAGTACCTTGTGTATTTTCACTTCATTTAAATACAAACCACCTGAACTCTATATATATCACGCCTTCTGTCAGAATGAGAGGGTGTAAAAATATGAAATCATCAAAAAATAGACGTTTAGATGTTTATATAGCACATTTATACACAGCACCGCGATGTGTCTGCACCACAGCACACAGCGATAGGCACAGGCTTGTTTAGAGACGGTAATAACAGAGCAGACGTCTCAAAAGACGTTTCGCGTTGTCTGGCAGACTAGAGGCGCGTTTGCCGGCCCGACCTCAGAGGGAGAGAAACAAAGGCGGGCGTAGCGCCCTGCGGTCTCATCACCATATCCAGACTAGTCTACTCTCTAAAGCCCCTTATTTTAGTAAGGAAGCCCAAAGTGGGCAATTGGTGGTGTCCAGTCTGGGTCTCTGTAATGGTACGCCAAGCAGCTGTCTGCATTCTGGAGTATATCTTTCTTCCTGCTTTTAACAACCGGTATTTCTGAGTTGTTGTAAATCAAGATATTCAATTTAAAAAAACAACAGTGGAACTAAGGACCACTTAGATTTGCTCTTGTTTCGCAAGCCATCTGTGTATCGCTGCAGTCCCAGCAGCATTAGGCGGGACCGTTCGGCTGAACGCACACATTTGGTGTTGCGTCGGTCTGCTCTTTGAGTCAGAGCTGCAACGGTGTTGTAAGAGAGGATTTGCAATGTCATGGCAAGAAAAGAAACAACAAACTAAATGAACAGTAATTTCACAACATTATGCACTCATTGTTTACTCACAAGGGTAAGCAGTAGTGCGTTGTGCAACCGGTTTGGTTCTGTTCCTCTGTTTTACCTTATAGGGTCTGTTGATGAGCCCAGTTTTTTTTAGGGGGGCTATAGCTCATGTTAAGTCTGGGACTCTCGCCCAAAGAGACAACCTTACCTAACTTTCTTTTTTCCCCCTCACTGATGATCAATGCAAACGTAGCCGCAGTACACGGTGCGTGACGCCACACAGATCTTATATTGACTCGTAAAAACCGAACTGCAACGTTCGTCAACGCTGCTGTTGATGAAGTTGTGAAATAGGCCCAATAAAAAAAAAAAATCATAAAAAGATCAGAAGGCACTTTTTCTCCCTCCGGCCTCAACACCCACGTCGTTACGCAACCCTGCGAGAGGCATAGAGGTAACAGCTGAACTCTGACTCCACATGAAAGCGCCGATACATAATCAGATTTGATGGCTCCGAGTTGCTGAAGGATTTCTTCAGCACCTCTCGGATGATTGCGAGGGCATTGACCGGAGCGCGGCCCCATAAAGTGGGGATTACGCTGCGACGCTAACCATACATTAGGTCTAGGGCGGCGGTTTCTGTAGTTTCAGCTACCAGTAGATTGCGGTGCGGTCTCTAATACTTCATACATTGTCTGAGGGATTAAAACCGTTGCTCAAGCGCTGGAAATATGACACAATGATGTCTGGAGCCCTGTTTCTAATACAATGTGTGAAAATACAAAATATAGTTCCTTGTTCGTTTTGTTTTGCACGGATCTGCTTTATACTCTTGTCCTCAGGAGGCCCAAAAAGGTGGCATTGCTTCTCTATGGTAACACGTGATAATCTATGGTAACACGTGATAAGGCCATAATGCCTCTAGTAGTACATTCAATACGTTCGTCGTTCAGCCATATATATATAATATAGTTAAGTTGGAAACTGTGGTGGACAATGGAGTAGAGGTGAGCTTCCCAGCTTGCGGGTCATTACAGTAGGGGGTCCCTGACCAGATGAAGGTTTAACGAGTTGATGTGAACACCCCCTTAACACCCCTGCCTCCCCCCCCGCCTCCCCCCCGTCTCCCCCCCGTCTCTGTCCGGTCCCATTACACTAATTGAGCTGTACACCTATTCCACCTCTTCACCTCTTTAACCAGCTAAACATTCAAGTGTGTGTGTGAGTGTGTGTGTGTGTGTGTGTGTATGGGGGGGGGGGTACGGATATGCGCAACACCTCCTTCGTTATACTGGACATGTCAGACATGCCCGTGCATGCCTGTACGAGTCACATGACATAAGATGTGCACAGTAATCCTTTTGTGAGACCGAGCGCATGTCCCCTTACTTCCGTGGCTTCAGATCATTCGGGTTAACAGGCAATTCGCCGCTTTGTTCTCAATGGAGTGAAGTGACGAAAGTAACCCAGATTGTATTCCTTATCTCCGCCTCTGGTCCGCTATCGAAACTCCTCTCCATTGACCGCTTCTCAGCAATGATTTACCTGCGGTTAGGCCAGTGAAGTGATAAAGGCCTCTTTTGTGCGTTCAAATCATAGCCGAACGCTGCTAGATAGTATTTCCGTGATGAACGTTAACCGAAGCATCGTACGGGCGTATTGTGTTCAGGCCGCTTGACACAGAACCAGATGTGATACTCAGCGCCGCTCCACGGTATACGTGCGCCGCTCGCCGGCGCTCCTCCGGTTCCGCTCGCTGTACTTAGTTTCGGTGTTTGCTGCCAAATTGTATCTGGGGCATGAAATGTGCCGTCTGCCACCTCAGATCTAGTCAAGTGATATTTAGGGGAGTGAAACCGGAGCGCAGGAGTGTAGAAAGCTCTGGGGCCCTGATTCAATAAGGTTTTCATTTTCAAGGCTACTTGCCGCCTTTTAAGAGTTCAATAGCGCAACCGATAGATCATATTCCACGCTCCGCATCCAACTGTACCGCTGATGTCATCGACACATCGCTTGATTGGCTAACAGCTGGAGCCCGCTTGTCCACGGCCTTATCTGATTGGCCTTTCCGAGGCGCATATTGTTCTTTGTGTGGAGCCTGTTGATATATGCGGCCCCGGCACACTGACCTCATCCTTCTCTATGTAGGCCATTGTAGCCGTATCTATCTTCTCCCTTTGTCTGTCTCTCCGTTCTTCTTTTTCCTCCTTTTTACCAGTTCACTTTTTGCACCGTCTCGCCAACGTTGTGTGCTTTTGTTGTGTTTTTCTTGAGAATGGCTTGGCTCTGCTATCACTTGCACTCTCCTTATCAGTGTGCTGTTGGCGTGGCGTCCCTCAGAGCTTTGATCCCTCATCTGGAACAGATAAGGGTGCTGAGTGTAGGTGTGTGCGTGTGTGTCTGCGTGTGTCTGCGTGTGTGTGTGTGTCTGTCTGCATGTGTGTGTCGGCCTGTCTGTCTGTTTGTGTTTGTTGGGGTACATTCTGCGTGAGTGTCCTACGTGTGTGTGTGTGTGTGTGTGTGTATGTGTGTATGTGTATGTGTGTGTGTGTGTGTGTGTGTGTGCGTGTGTGTATTTGTACTACACACTAGCACACATGTTTATGTACTCTATATAGTGACCTCGACCGTTGCCCAATCCCAGTGTTTTTCCTCTCCTCATCCAATAACCTTGATTTTGATTGGCTCACACGCAAAACAACACTGCCTCAGCCCTCATGTGAATGACTCATAGGAATCGATATTAATCACACACACACAACCTTCCGCTTCGCTCCGTTCGGAAGAAAAACAAACATTTACCCAGCAACTCAATGGGCTAATCTCATTATAACCCATGGACACTGAGGTTATCCCGAAAGGACGTTTGCAACCAAAAGTGCAACTTAATACAGAGAGCAAGAGAGAGAGAGAGAGAGAGAGAGAGAGAGAGAGCGAGAGTGAGTAGAGAGAGAGAGAGAGAGAGAGAGAGAGAGAGAGAGAGAGGGGGGAGAAACCCCAGGCCCATGGAATCAGTCAACAGCCAGTCAGTGGTCACTGATAACGCAGCGTAACACAGGGCTGATTATTTACTCCCCACCACCGCCGTGACTCATTCAGTTTTGTGACCGGCTGGACAGGGACAGCCAGAGGGCTCCTTACGGTCAACGGTCAATACGCAATACACACACACACACACACACACACACACGCATGCATGTCAATCTCTCACATGTTCCCTAAAACCCTCAAATATTGTTATTGCGATATGCAATATCTTTGCATCTTTCTAGTCCTTCCTCCACGTTTTCACTTTTTTCCAACTGGAAATATAGAGTGCAGATTGTGTTTACGTACGCTCATGAACAGCCGGTGTGCTTGAGGTTGGGTGTGTTATCGTGGTGAGTCAAATATTTCAAACAGAAACCAACAACAGACTGGAGTGGAGTACAGCCGAGACGGACTTCTCCTCCCTTTGCTCAATAGTTAACATTTCCTATTTATCCAAAGAGACATTTACTTTGATACATGTACAATTCACGAGCATAGGCGCCTTGCTCATGGACACTTAGTATAGTATAGATTGTATGCTGGTATATTGTGGTTACAAAACCCAGAACCTTTCACAAAGGAGCCAAACACCATAACCACTAAACTATACAGTCCCACGAGATACTGTAGCCTTTCTCTTCCTGGCAGGCGCAACGGCCCACATGCAGGCCCAGGATACAGCCCTACTGTATATCCCTGGCTGGGATAGAGAGCCCTATATCCCTGGCTGGGATGTAGCCCTATATCCCTGACTGGGATAGAGAGTCCTATATCCCTGGCTGGGATAGAGAGCTGTATATCCCTGGCTGGGATAGAGAGCTGTATATCCCTGGCTGGGATAGAGAGCCCTATATCCCTGGCTGGGATAGAGAGCCCTATATCCCTGGCTGGGATAGAGAGTCCTATATCCCTGGCTGGGATAGAGAGCTGTATATCCCTGGCTGGGATAGAGAGCCCTATATCCCTGGCTGGGATAGAGAGCCCTGTATCCCTGGCTGGGGACCCAGCTCTCTCTCTCTCAGCCCGGTTCTAATGGTCCTTAGTGACAGACACAGTGAAACACTGGATCTGGACCCAATGGCGAAGGCTTTAACGTTGCGAGCCCCCGACCCGGCCAGCTGTTGGCAGTTAGGGGGTCTGGTTACATAAGCCTGCCCCCCCCCCCCCCCCCCACTCCTCCACCCACACACACACCACACACACACACCACCCTCCGCTCCTCCACTCCTCTTATTCTGACGTCAAAGTTGTTCCCCCCTTCGTAAGCGAGGTCTATTATAGGTTATTGAGATAACACCTGTAGCGGCGTTGCTGCGCCGTTTCTCTCTGTACCACGGAGTGGATTTACAGACCCTGTGTGAGAACAACAGGAGCCAACTTGTAGCTTCTACACACGTCACTTCGGCTAGTATTCACCATGACCCTCGCTCCAACGACTCTCTCTCTCTCTCTCTCTCTCTCTCTCTCCCTCGGTCTCTCCCTCTATGTCCTTGCTGCGTGTCCCTCAGAGCTCTGCACCCCCCCCCACCACCACCACCACCACTCTCTCTCTCTCTCTCTCTCTCTCTCTCTCTCTCTCTCTCTCTCTCTCTCTCTCTCTCTATCTCCTCCGCTTGTCCTATTGTTGCCCTCTATCCCACTTGTGAATGTGTGTGTTCAGATCCTCCACCGAGGGACCGAGGGAAACAATGAGTTACTCTTCTGGCGCTGAGCAGCAAAGTGACCTCCGAGCCACATCTCCACCTCTCTCCCTCCTCTTGTCCTCCTCCTCCTTTACACTCCTCCACTCACCCTCCACAGTTCTTCTTTTTAAGTCGTTGAAACCAATTTATTTGCATTAAAATGTTATAATGCCATTTCACTGATGTTATTATTTTCCCAACAACTGTTTTTCTTTGCTGTCTGTTTGACAAAGCCACGTACACACACACACACACACACGCATGCACGCACAAACACGCGCACACACACACACACGCGCGCGCATGCACACGCACACACACACACTTGCACACGCAGCGCTTCCCAGCGTAGAAACCTTTTATTCTCCAAAGTGAACTCACATAGAGGCTTTGTTTATCCAATAAGGTCACAAGCAGGGCTGCCACCTGTGATTGATTGCTGGGTAACTGACTTCAACCACAGACTTAAGCCCTCCTATCCAGTGTGTGTGTGTTGTGTGTGTGTGTTGTGTGTGTGTGCGTGTGTGTTGGGTTGCACTCTGGATAACGAGCACATGGCGGTGTGCGGGGGGGGGGGGGGGGGGGGGGAAGGGTGTGATTTGTTTCGAGGCAGCGGTTTTGACAGCGACCCCCATCGCCCCGTCGTCCTCGCACATCCATTTCGAGGTTTTTAAAAAACGCGGAAGCCGTCATTATCACCCACAAAGAAGACGCTTTGTCCAGAGCGGTCTCCTCCGCCACTCACCGTGACCCCGCGACCTCCAGGGCCCTAGCAGGGCTTTGAAACCCGAGAAAGCATCCCTGATCTTTGACACTCAACCCCTCACCTCCCACCGTAAACAGAGCCCCCCCCCCCCTCGTCATGCGCCCTTCGGACAGGAAGTGACCTACGAGGAGCGCCGGGTTGGGGCGGGCCTTGACCCCAGACGCTGTCCAGACACGGCGTCTGCCGCTACCTGATCAAGCACGTAAGAAAAAAGACCTTTAGCGCTTTGTTTGTGTTGTATAAGGAGGGCGTCGCCGCTGCCTGATAGCGAGGGAAGAGTTGTTTACCGTTCGATGCCAACAGCGATCGATGAGCTTCTCGTTATCAGCTTCGGGACACGTACTCCTCACTCGAGTTAAGTGTCACAAGCTGATACTAGGATGTAATGCTGTAGCAATAACGCTACAGATCAGGAGATCAGGACTATATTTCTGCAGTCAATGCAATGTGTTTCCTTTCAAAGAGAAGTGCTGGTTTTGCAGTTTTCCACTGCTGGAATATACGATCCCTGGGATTGCCAATTTTCAAAAAAGAAAACCTGACATATATTACCCTGATATGTCTTCAGACACGTTGTGCTGTATTGCTTATGTATGAATGCTTTCACTCATGTCCCCCCTTCTTCCACTCCTCCCCATTCTTCTCCTCAGTACAATCCCAGCAACCGCCCCGCTTGCCCCGCCCCTCCTAACGATCCCCTGACATTTTGAACGTATCCAGTCGCTGCCAGTAAAGTTCAGAAGAACGAACTTTCTTTGTCGCGTTACTGGTGATTGTGAATCATTAGGCCTATAATCCATTCGCTTCTTTTCTTTATCTGCCTGGCTAAAGGGCTTTCCTTTTTTTCTTTTTTTGTTACCCAGAATGCACCAGGAGCTAAACCCCCCCCTTGTCCACCTTTCCTCTATTCACGGAGGCAGTGGTTTCGATGCTTTTGATCGAGGTGTTTTTTGTCTAAGGCCTTTTCACCATTTAACTGTTCCTCTTTTCTTTGCCTTACGCTGCCTTTGTGCGAAACCCACGAAACCTGGGCAACAAATGAGGTGTTGTCAAGGAGCGGGTTTAGGCGAAGGAGGTCATGATGACGTCACTGGTTTGTCAGCGGTAAAGCTGCTTTTCTTGCTGCAAGCCGTAAGAAATAAGGGAAAACTCATTAATTACCACAGGAACCAACCGTTTGGTGAACTCAGTGCTTTTGTTAGTTGGGTTTAATCCCGCAGGACTCATTGTGAAACATTTTAACAAATGGTCTACGAGAGAAGATAATTAGCCGTTTTTTGGCGTGGCTGTAAACAGTATGTGTTTAAAGACATCTGATAGTTTAACTGTTGCATTGTATTGTAGAGGTTGAATAGGTAGGAGAGGGTGTGATAGATTCAGTTACTTACTGAACGTTGTTCCAACACACTGGATCCCCCAAAGAAAAATGTATGTCATTGGTATCGTTTGTTTATACGTATTTGTGTGCATGTGTATGTGTTTTTGTGCGTGTATGAGCATGTGTATGGGCGGGGTGTGTGTGTATGTTTGTGTGTGTGTGCATGAGTAAGACAGCAAATGTGTGTGCGTATTATTTGTGCTTCTATAAACTAATATATATATGTGTGTGTGTGTGTGTGTGTGTGTGTGTGTGTGTGTGTGTGTGCAGAGCTACAGATCAGTTCAGAGGAGGTGACCCGGTGCACAAATGGATGATGGGAGTGAGGCACAGAGAAACAGAGATGGGAGGGAGGGACAGAGAGGGAGGAAGGGAGAGAAGAGACAGAGAGGGAGAGAAGAGGGGGGGGAGGGAGGGATGAGTCAGAGAGGGAGTGGAGAGACAGAGACCGAGAGATGGACAGAGAGGGAGGGAAGGAGGGAGGGAGGGGAGGAGAGGGGAGAGGGAGGGAGAATGAGATAACAAGACATTAGAGGAAAAACACACGACTGACTGACAGACAAACAAGTCAACAAACAGACAGACAGACAGGCAGACAGACAGAGAGAGAGAGACACGAACGTGCAGAACGTGGAAATAAGACAGGAAAGGAGTGTCCTCTGAGCAGGGGCATCTGTGTGAGTGACAGCGGGGCGAGAGCGTGGGCCGGAGACGGCCGAGCTGAATGAGACGTTTGGGGTGGCGGCATGTTAAAGGCTGCATAGGAGAAACCCAACAGGACATTCCTGAGGACAAAGTAAGGCTTTATTAGTCGTACTGTGTGTCAGAAGGACGGCGACCAAGGGAGAGAGAGCGATATAGTGAGTGTGTGTGTGTGTGAGGGAGAGAGAGAGAGAGAGAGAGAGAGAGAGAGAGAGAGAGAGAGAGAGAGAGAGAGAGAGAGAGAGAGAGAGGGAGAGAGAGAGAGAGAGAGAGAGGAGAGAGAGGGAGAGAGAGTGATATAGTGAGTGTGTGTGTGTGTGTGTGAGAGAGAGAGGGAGAGAGAGAGAGAGAGAGAGAGGAGAGAGAGAGGGAGAGGGAGAGGGAGAGGGAGGGAGAGAGAGGGGGAGAGGGAGAGGGAGAGAGGGAGTGCAAGAGATTGAATACCTCCTTGTGGCAGCCTCCTAATTGCTCTCATTACTGTGTAACTTCCTGGTGAATGCAGGCCACAGTGACCTTGGCCTTTGAAATATAGAGAGCCATGGCGTCTGGGAGATGGGTGGTCAGGGAGGTGGGGGGGGGGGGGGGGGGGGGGGGGGCTGGGTGGGTGGCTGGGGGTGGGTGGGTGAGGGGGGTGGGTGAGGGGGGGTCTGGAGGAACAACCACCCTCTCTGTCACCCAGTGTATAGTATAGTGTAGGTGTGTGTGAGTGGGTTCATATGTATGTGTGTGTGTGTGTGTGTGCATGCGTGTGTGTATATGTACTTACTGTATATGCCCATCTGTATGTATGTGCATGATCATCTGCATGTGTGTGTTTGTGTGTGCGTGTGTGTGTGTGCCCGCTTGTGCATGCATATGTGTGTGTTTATGTGTATGTCCATGGCCATCTGTATGTATCTGTATGTGTGTGTGTATATGTGTGTGTGTGTGTGCGTGTGTGTGGGTGTGTATGTGTGGGAAAGTGAATTAGCATGCGTGTGGGCAGGGGTGGGAGGTAGTGGGTTCATGCTAACCTATCTGACGTAAATCTGATACACTGACACAGATTCTATTTCCATACAGTCTGTTGCTTTATATGAACGCTTGAGCGAGAGAGAGAGAGAGAGAGAGAGAGAGAGAGAGAGGGGGGGGGGGGGAGCCTGGGCCATGGGATCACACAGTTAACTGCAGCCATTTGCAACACTCATCAGGTTTCCTGGATGAACCTTTACCTCCATTTCAGCGCTTGGGGACCCCCCGGCTAATCAATCCCTCCTCGCCTGCTCCTTTCTCTTAATTTCTTTCTTTTCTTTGCTTTTTTTCCTTAATCCTCTGTTCTCGCCTCTTTCCCTTTGTTGTATTTTCTCTATTTTTCATTTCTCTTTGTCTTTTGTTC